>JAVXUP010000216.1:0-636429 GCA_033070095.1 Escallonia herrerae
TTGTGCCTTAGCTTCTCATTAATAAAATCTCTCGTTATTAATTCTTTCCAAGTAATCGACACACGGTTCTTCAATTAGCCCCTAAATTAGTAAATGCTCCTAAATTGCCATATAGAAAAAGGAATAAGAGATTTTCGTCCCCATATTCTGCTACTTACTAAGAATTTCTAGCAATGACTTTTTTTTATAATTACTTTCTAGCAATACTTAGTATTTGGTGACACCCAAAATACTATTTGCATTAACTCAGTTTCTTTAAGAATGAAATCATTTGTTTTTAAATTAGATAAGAATAAAAGCATGGGTTGTATCATGTTATGCAATTTCATCTATATTTTTCAATAATCGACGAAACAACACAAACGATTGGCAGCGCAACTTGAGGGCATGCTCATAACGAGAGTGTTATCAGTCGCGATCACCCAGCGATTCCAAATCTCAACTCCTACACCTACAAATTATCCTCTCATAAGATTATCAATATCGTTTAAAGTTTAAACATCCGTGAACGAATTCCAACAAATATACCACCCCAATTACTGTCCCATGCAACTATTTGCTTTGTCAAGCCCCTAATTACTCTCCCATGCAACTCTTATTTGGCACGGCATAGAAGCGGAGTCAAGATCCACTTCCCACGCAAAAGTAAAAAGTGCAAAAAGGAACCGTAATTATGAGAATGGTCTCCATCAATAACAAGCTTTAAACCCCGCCCTGAGCGAATTACTGGCGGCGCTTCCAATTTAACTGCAACACCAACAGTCAACAGACCCTCAAACGGTTACGGACTTGCCACACGCCACCACCCGAGCCACGCCGACAAACGCAACTGAAATACCAAAAACCCTCGGGTTAAAAATCCCAACCCTGGTTAAGCTCACTCCAGCCGCGCCACATAAAGGAAAGAAGAAACAAACTCTTGCTTGTGCTCGTGAAAACACCCCCACGCCTCACAATCTCTCTCCTCTCGCATGAAGACGACTGGGATCTACCACTCCGGTCACCGGTCGGTCAACCTCCGCCGGGATTAGTTCCACCGCAAAATTCTCCGGCCAACCACGCTGCACCTATTGATTGCGCCACCTGCACTATCAGATCTCCGAACCGCCGCCATGGAAGACGAGACCGGAGCTCTGATAAGGCACCTGATCGACGCCGTGAGCGAGATATCGGCGATTTCGGACTACCGGTTGCCAGTGAAGAGGCAGTACAGCAACCTGGCGAGGAGGCTGAAGCTGCTGACTCCAATGTTCGAAGAGATTCGCGACAGTAAAGAGCTAGTGCCTGACGAGTCGTTCCGAGCCCTAGTTTCGTTGAAGGAGGCTCTGGAATCGGCTAGGGAGTTGCTCCGGTCCGGCAGCGAAGGGAGCAAGATTCATCTGGTGCGTCAGCGTACACCCGATTGCAAACTCTTGGTTAAAATCTTTTTTCAAATTTCCTTACACTGATCGTTCCCATTGATACTTGCTGGTCGTTTGTGTTTTCATTCTAAAATTAGTTCGCAAGCTATAGGGAATCGCATTTTGGTTGTTGAGAAAATTGTGGAACGGGTAAAAAATCACATTAGTTTGTTCTTGTCATGTTCGCACTTAAAATAATTGAAGAATGTGCGTGAACTGCGCTTGCTTTTCGCGGTTGAGCTGACTGTAAGTTAGTTTGGCTTTTCCGGTATCTTAAACATTTCTATTTCTGCATGTTCTAAGTAACCCGGTGATAGCGATTTGGAAAGTTTTTGAGTTTTTTTTTTGTTTCTCTGTCTTGTTTATTTCGCTATGAATTGGCTTTTTGGTGCGAAACTGTAGTGATTAAGAGTTGCTCTCCAAAACTCCTGGTTGATGGGGAATAATAGTTCTGGATCGTGTTTGAAACGTGAATGGAATTTCAGTGGGTTAGGGATAACTTATCCCTGATCAAGTTCGGAAGTAAACTAAAAGGAATCTGCCTCAATTTCCTGAAAGCTCTTTTTTGCTTTGAGGATTCTTAGATGTATATCTATCATGCTTTTCAAAGATTCGCTTACCTCTAACGGTGTTGGATTTGTAATCCTTGGTGCTGCCAGTAGAAGTAGTCTATGAGTTTGTCATAAGTGGAATATGCTCCGGCTGGCAGTGAATAATTATGTTTCTTTCTACAAAAAGGAATATCTTTGCCTTTGGTGCATGCATTTCCCTTTCCTGTATAGATATGCTTATATCTAAGGCCTTTCCTCAATTTCTTTAGAACTTGTCTTCATCAGCCTTTTTCTTGTACTGGTGTCCCTCTCACTGATTGTCTTAATCGGCCGTTTTGTGCCCTAATGGTGCCTTTATGGGGTTTTTTTCCCCAAGTTTTGTATGATTAGGAAGTTGTAAATTTGTAGCAAAAAAGATTATAAATGTGCTCTAAATAGTTTTCATTTTTGGTTTAGATACTTAGAACCATGCCATGCCAAACTTTATGGCGTTCAACTCACTGTTAATGTCAAGTCGGTTCCAAAATAAAAACATTAGTTCATGCTCCAGAGACCTTTTATCTGTCTGCAATAGTTTTATACACTCTGTGCTATGGTTGGACGTTAGGTTTTTGTAGTATGTGCCTGCTTATTCTCGGTCAGGACCACGGCCGGAATCCTGGTGTTTTTACCATGTACACTCCTAGTGTACATGGTTATGCCGCCCTTTCAGGAGCGTTTAACCAAAAAAAGGCAAAAAAAAAAAATATATGTTACGTGCAGGCTTGACTTTGAACAACTGGTTTTGAGATTTGTGTTACTGGCTGGGAATTCATTTTTCAGAAGTCCAGACAATTCATACCAGTTTGAGGAGTTTAATGTCGTCAGGCGTGTAGAGAATTGTTATTATTCGGCTGTTATATTAATTCCAATGACATTTTCCCATCGTAGCTTTTCTATTTCTACATATCTGATGCATCTTAATTTTTCGTCTGGCTTGTTCCAGTTTAATGCTACGTAAATTGTTGAAATGATGGCCAGCAATACTGTTCTCTTCTTGTGCTCTACCAGTTACATTTATTCAAGAAATTTCAACTTTGGAAAGTTCCGTGACATGTCCTTGAACTTCAAATGTGCATGGTGGGTTCGTTAAACTTTTTTACACGTCATGTGAAAAAAGTGAAGTACAGCGTACTTCGCATTCGAGTTCTGTGAGGCATAGACAAGGTCACAGGGTACGAGCACCGCCACAATGCTGAGCCCTGGCATGCAGGACACAGACGTGTTGGTGATAAGTGAGAAAAGAAATATATGTTGTATGAGTGGTATTTAAAATCTTTGATATGTATGAGGTATGAGGCATAATTATGCAAACGTCGTGACATATTATACTCAATAAGGATCCATGTTATGTAGAAAATACTTAGGAAGCAATAAATATTTTCCATATGTAAATATGTACATTATGGACATTTACTGATTGCACCTATTCTACTGATTTTTTCACTACTCTTTCTAGCAAAAAGAAAGTTCATAGATTACACGCAAGGAGCATTTAACACATATTTAAGAGTATTGTAGTATTACTATTTAATATGTGCATGAAGCAAACGTGTTGCCTTTTAGATGTATCCATGCTTGATACTGTGATTGGTAGATGATAGGAGGCGGAGGAGAGGAATGAAGCTTTTATCTTTTTGGTGTTTGGAAGGAGAATGATGCTTTGCTCACAAGTAATATCTATATGTGAAGAAAGAATTGCATGGCATAGGCACGTGTAATAATAGAACATACTGAATGTTGCTGTCCCTGTCTGAGAGTCACATGGTAATAATCACCATTGCGCTTGCTACACTTTCTCCATATTCTTTGGATCCAAGAGACAAAATTTTGCACCCACAGGATCTCAGGTGTTTGATATGGCACCAAAAATGTAGGGTAATATACATTATCGGGTAAAGATATGACGTGCCACAAGACTGTCCACAAGGAGGTGCCCAGGGATTTAATTATGTCCGGAAACTTTGATAAATTAATATGTTTAACTAAGTGTGTAGCGTAGATTACCAACAGGTATAGCATCTCTCATACATATAATGGTTCGTTTGTTTCCTGATATATTGGCTGCGTATTATCTTTTCTTTTCTGAACCTCCAACTAAGGGAAGAGTAATCAAGTTGGACTTTTCCCTGTCGTGGAAGTATTCTAGTAGTTACTAAAACTTTCTTTGAGAACATTAAAAAACAGAGGAAAGCTTTTTCATTTACCTTGAGACTGAATCTTGCAAAGCTGCAAATTGCTAGTGGAGCTTGTAATGCATATCAGGACATCTCAGACTGTGTATTTACATATGAGAGTACAAGGACATAGTTCGACGATGTACTGCTTTTCATTTGTTCGCAGAAGATCCCTATATATTTGTTCATCATCAATAGGAGATCTTGGAAATTATAGTCTAGCCTGTAATGTACCCTGCAATGTGCCTCGTACTTTTGGTATTAGTTTTTGCTGCTTCTTTTTGGTTAGATTTTCTCTACGCACAAATTTGGTATCAACACTTCTGTTAGAAGGTATTGGATTGCTGTTCCACCCAGCTGTTCGTGACGTAATAAGTCAAATTGATCAGAGGCAACAAGATGGTTTTATAGAAGATATTAGTTGATGTTTTATGCAATGATCTGTGGATCATTAACTCCTTCATTGCTCCCAGGGTTAGTAAGATATGCTGCCGTCCATTTGTTTGGGAGTAGCTTTGGTGATGCTGAACTATGTGAAAACTGAAAAGTACACTTCCACTGATTGGGCCTTGCAGAATTTGGGGATTGGAGCTCCTGGGATATCACATCTTTATTTCTTTTTTGGTTCATCTTTTGTGAGAAATTGTAGAACATTTTAAGGTGTAGAATGCTATGTGGCCAGTCTTAAAGGATAGGTGGTAAAGACCACATTTTTGGTTCACGAATCTTTTGGACTTGAAGGTTCTTTCTCGGCTTCTTTGGTATAATTAGGTCCTTTTGTGGCAGTTGGCTCTTGTCTATTGTTCTCCGCATTTAAAGTACTTTTGTTCCATTTCAGTATGTGGTTTGACTTCTTATGAACGCCATCAATTTGATTGAGTATACGATTTTACAAGAAGGAGATAGATCTCCTTATTACGACCCCCCCTCCCCGCTGATAAGTTGTAAGGAGAGATCTATGTAACTAAACCTAAATAGCTGGAGTAACATTGTCGAGCTCAGTTTTATTCAACAGATCTCATTCGTTCTACTAAGTTACACTGTCAATGTAATGCTATAAATACATAATCAGTTTACTAAATTGTTGTATTTTCCAGAACCTTTTAAGCTGAGTTGTTCATCAAGTATGTGACACTTAATATGAACAATGTTATCATATAGACTATAATCCCTATCACGATCTTGAAACTTGGCATATATTATGCCGTTTGGAAGTACAAGAATTATAATCTAAGGCCACTTGCAATTGCACCAGTTTGGCCTTTATGATTTATCAAGGTCATTTGTGTTCGCGCTTCCCTAACTTTCACTCTTTTTCTTTTTAGATTTCTAATGGCAGAAGATTCAAGTTAGATTTTGTTTTATATTTCAAGGCCTTTCAAGGCTTTTCAATGGGTGCAGCTGGTACTTGCAGTTGAGCTGAATATTGAACAAAGTCTTTACTCTGCTTACAGGTCCTAGAGAGGGAAGAAATCATGAATAGATTCCATGAAGTCACAGCAAGATTGGAGCAAGCTCTGAGTGGAATTTCCTTTGAAAGCCTTGACATAACAGATGAAGTTAAGGAGCAGGTAGATATTCACGCTCTTAAGCTCTTGCTATCGTTCGTGCAGCTGGGTTTTAAATGAGTTAGTAATAGGAGGTTAAGATTCTCCTTCAGCATATAACACGCCACCTTAAATCTTATTACTACACAAGGCTATGAGATGATATACGCCAATGACGCCTAATCTTTTTTTTCTTTGAGTTGTGGGAATGACACCTAAAGTATATAGTGCAGAGTCTTAGGTGATAGTTTAGATGTTGGATATATTTAACAAATTTCTTTCACCATTGATTACATTTAACACCGGCTTGAAGAATCTGGATACTGCATCCCTCCCTTATCTCTGTGTGCACTCCAACAGCAACTCGAGTGCGGCCCAGGAGCATTAAAATTGCCAATATGTATTTGTCTACCTTTAGAATTTCGCTCCCTAAAATAGTTATTGTACCCAGGTTGAGCTTGTGCTTGCTCAGTTCAGAAGAGCCAAAGGTAGGGTTGATACCCCCGATGTTGAGCTGTATGAGGATCTGTTAACCCTTTACAACAAGAGCAGTGAAGCAGCTACAGATCCAGGTGTCTTGAGAAGATTGACTGAAAAGTTACAGCTGACTGGAATAGCTGACCTTACACAAGAATCACTAGCTTTGCATGAGATGGTTGCTGCCAGTGGTGGAGATCCAGGGGAGAGTATAGAGAAGATGTCAATGCTGCTGAAGAAAATCAAGGATTTTGTGCTGACAGAGAATCCCAACATAGATTCTCCTCTAGGGAAAAAATGTATTACTTCAAGTTGCAGTGGACAAGCCTCGACAGATGGAAAGTGCAAAACTCCACTTATACCAGATGATTTTCGGTGTCCTATATCCCTGGAGCTGATGAAGGATCCCGTCATTGTCTCAACAGGGCAGGTATTGCACCTGGATCTTTTGCCGTTTTAATTACAATTCCTTGAATTGTAACACCTCATAATCGTTCTTGAGTTCTTATTAATGACTAAAAACCATTTCTTAAGATGCATCTTTTTCTGTATGTAAGTCATTATCATCTGCCTTAAATGTGTGTTTCCCTCCATTATCCCACTGTAAAGGGCACGCCACCTGCTTTTGCTATGCAATTCTTCGAACATTCAGTTATAACTTCGAACATTATGTTATACTGGTCCCTTACGCTGTATGCTTATGCTTTATGCTTAGATTGCTTTTAACAGGAACTTTTTTTTTTTGTTGCTGTAGACATATGAACGTTCCTGCATTGAGAAATGGCTGGAAGAGGGACATGGCACTTGTCCCAAGACACAACAAACTCTTGCTAACACCACCCTCACGCCCAACTATGTCTTACGCAGCCTCATAGCCCAATGGTGTGAGGCGAATGGGATTGAAGCACCGAAGCGTCCCAGTAGCTCTAGACCCAGCAAGGCCACATCTGCATGCTCACCTGCTGACCGTGCCAAGATTGAAACTCTGCTATGTAAGCTCACATCAGGAAATCCTGAAGATCAGCGATCTGCTGCAGGTGAAATCCGTCTTCTTGCCAAACGCAATGCTGATAATCGTGTGGCAATTGCTGAAGCTGGTGCCGTCCCTCTACTCGTAGGCCTCCTATCAACACCTGATTCCCGTACCCAAGAGCATGCTGTTACAGCACTCCTTAACCTTTCCATATGTGAGGATAACAAAGGAAGTATCGTATTGTCTGGGGCAGTGCCTGGTATAGTTCACGTGCTCAAGAAGGGGAGCATGGAAGCACGGGAAAACGCAGCAGCCACCTTATTCAGCCTATCAGTTGTGGATGAAAATAAGGTCATGATTGGTGGTTCAGGCGCAATCCCACCACTTGTAACGCTGCTAAGTGAAGGCACCCAAAGGGGAAAGAAAGATGCTGCAACAGCACTCTTCAACTTGTGTATATACCAAGGTAACAAGGGAAAAGCCGTGAGAGCTGGGCTTGTGCCCACGCTGATGCGGCTTCTTACAGAACCCCAAGGTGGAATGGTGGACGAAGCACTAGCCATTCTAGCAATACTAGCCAGCCATCCTGAAGGCAAGACAGCCATCGGTGCTGCGGAGGCAGTGCCAGTTCTAGTAGATGTTATCGGGAATGGATCCCCAAGGAACAAAGAGAATGCAGCTGCAGTATTAGTACACCTTTGTGCTGGAGACCAACAATATCTAATAGATGCTCAAGAGCTTGGAGTTATGGGTCCACTGGTGGATTTAGCGCAACATGGCACGGACAGGGGCAAGCGAAAGGCTGCACAGTTGCTTGAACGCATGAACAGATTTGTCGAGCAGCAGAAGCAAGCCGAGGCGCAAGCCGAGGCGCAAGCCGAGGCTCAGTCTCAGAACCAGCTGTCACAGCCACCCTTGTCGGCAAATGCTGTCGATTGTTGAGAAATTTTGTACTCTTTTCCCGGGTGGCTTTGCTTCTTTTGGTTCGTTTTTCAATATCCAAGGGCGTTTTGCTTGATTAGAAAGGGAAGGTGGAAGTTCACCGGCGCCCTCTGTAAGTTATTCTTTTTTTTTTGGGTTGAGGACTATACTTAAAATTGATGAATGAAATCAAAAGGGAGAAAGAAAGAAAGAAAGAGAGAGGAAGAGCTAAGATGTGAGCTGACGCCCATGTCTAGTGTGACATTGTAACCTGTATAACCTTGATCATCCTCAGTTTTATTGAAGGAGATGCTTTCAATGTGCAAGTTGTATTTTATTTTCCCCAAGTCCACCAGTAGATAAAAGAGGAGGAAAACATCTGCTAGAATTCCAGAAATATGAAATCGTCCGTAAATAATCAGTTCCAGAACCTCACTACACATTTAAGATCCTTTTGTCGTGCTTCTTATAGTTCATTTACGAATCTGACATCGTACTGCAGGGTACAAGAGGAACTCAAGTAAGCTAATTTTCAGTCCCCTCTTTGTGCAAGTTAGTTACAGCAGGCAGAAGCAGTCCATGTTTTGTGAACCGCGTTTGCAACCGGAAAATGGCATCGTGCTGCCATGTACACAACGGGTTTCAAGTCCCAACAATGGCTACCTCATTCCAAGTAGTAATCTTCAAACAGTATCTGGCAAAACTTCAACCTTGACAGATCCCGTGTTAAGCTGTGTTACAAATCCCTTACCATGGGCATCGGTCTGCGCGATTTTTGTTCCTTCTCCGCACTCCACATCCCAAAATACAGGTAATAATGCACCAATTTTCAAGTAGTTTCTCCATTAACTTAAGCCTCACCAAGAAATGGTGCACGCAAAGTAACAGTACATTGCGCAATTTCTCGACGAACTTTTGTGGGTAGAGAAGCGATTCACATGCACCCTCATGCTTAGCAGCATCATTTCCGACACCAACGACAGAACCCAAGAGCATGAGTTTTGGAGAAGCCGGGAATTAACCAAACCAGTACGCAATAGCAGTAACTACCACCGCTGCGTCAGAAGAGTAGCCTTGCAGCTATTACCAGCCCTCCTCAACCCAGAGCCACTCTCCACCTTCGAGCAATAAAGCTTCTTCCAGCGGACATTTGCGTTTGCTCTCTTATCTTCGGAAACCTAGCAGGTAGATGAAAAACGCAAATCCAAGTAATAATAGAAGCTTAAAAGGGACATATTGGATGAGTTTCAGCTTGTCACCAGAACAAAGGGTATGGGCTTTCCACTCGTTAATCTGTGCTCAGTTTAAGAGGCAATTAGTGGCTCCCAACCAGTGGCGCTTAACCTGGAAGAAATAAGGGGCGTGCCCATTATAACCAATAGGCAGGCAATTAGTGGCTCCCAATAGGCAGGCTTTTAACTAAAAAAAGAGAATCCAATGTATATTTATTTCGCAATTGAATTATTTACTATTGTGTTGTAAAATAATTTTTTTTTGGATAACATCAACAATAATTTAATCTGTTGTCTCAAAGTAAATGATTATGTGCCCGTGCATAGCACGGGATTTTAGCTAGTAGGTAGAGATGTCAAAGGGCCGGGCTTGGGCCGGCCCAGCCCAAGCCCATCGGGCCTGCTGTGGGGCCGGGCCAGCGGGGCTGCCAACCGGGCCGGGCCGGGCCTGCCGAAGGCAAACCTAGGCCCAGTCCAGGCCCTGGCCCTAGGCCCAATATCTAGGGCCGGGCTTGGGCCGGGCCCGGGCCCTTTTTTTTTTTTTTAATTCAATTTTAAAAAAAGTAACCTAATCTTATTCAATTTTAAATTTCATCTCTAGGCAATTTCATCTCTAGGCAATTTTAAATTTCATCTCTAGGTTTGAGGACTTGTTCGATTTTTTTCAATTTTTTGTTATTCAATTTTAAATTTCATCTCTAGGCAATATTCACAATTTAACGAACCTAATCTTTATCCTTTTATTTCATTATAAGTAATATACATATATATGTATGTATGTATATACATATTTATTTGTTAGCCATTATATTTTTTATTATATGTTAAACATTTTCATACTCTTCTTGGTGAGCTTTATTAATAAAATCTTAACACATAACAATTTATATAGAAAAATAATAAATGTATTCATAGGCCCTCCTCCTTTTATCCGGGCTTGGGACCGGCTGCTTGTAAACAAACAGGCGAAGTTACCTATTTTTTTATATATACGAAAAAATATATATCTTGCTTGTAAAAATTTATTTTATATATATGGAAAAAAGTATATTTTGTGAAAAAATTTATTCTTAAAATTCTAACAATCAAAATAATAATGCATGTCTATCCAAAATATCAGCAATCAAAGATCAAGAAATCTGCAACGTCAACCAAAAGGATCAAAAGAGGAAAATAAAAACAAATTACCTAATCATCCAGAAGTACTTCAATATCCGAGTCACTGCTCTTCCTATCATCAATCGGTTTATCTTGCTCGCGGTATTTCGCATCAAGATAATCCTTCCAACATACACATAGCTCGAGCGACTCGGGGTTAAGACGACTCCTCCTGTCATCCAAAACCCTCCCGCTGGCTGAAAATGCCGACTCTGAAGCAACCGTGGAGGCTTGCACTGGCAGTACATCCCGTGCAATTTGGGATAAAGTTTTATACATGTTTTGATTTTGTTTCCAAAAATTTAACAAATTAAAATTAACCTGTTCTTGCATTGATAAATCAGAATAATGATCAGTATTTGCATATACACCAATCTCATTAAAAGAGGAAAAAGTATACGAACCTGCCGAATTAGAAGTACCTTCACCTGGTAGTTGTCTTGCTACTAGATGTTCAAAGCCCTGAAGGTATGGCGCATAATACCTCTCAACAGTGGATGATGATGTAGCTCGCCCGCGCACGTCAGCAGAATTACGATAGACGTTGAACAAGTCCTCAAACCTCTTGCTCACTTTTGCTGTGAATGCGGTTGTCTCCTCTGCTGTGTAGCACATTAATTTCGATATCTCTTGTATCGAGGCGTTCACGCCATGCAACTTTAACCTAGGATCTAAACAAGTAGCCACAGTAAAAATAACAGGCAGTTTACTCCAATATTTATTAAATTTTTGATCCATCACTTTTACTATTTCCTTAAAGGGTCCTATATATCTCCATTTTGTTAACATTGTAGCCATCTTGAGAATTTCTATTACAGCGAGAGGAGAGGTGGGATAGTACGTACCAGACAATAAATTGGTAGACGTGTAGAATACCTCCAAAAATTCAGCTAGGTATGTGGCCATCTGCCATTCCTCTTGAGTTGGCAAGCCGGCTGGGAACTGGGTTAGTAGAAAATGCGTATAGACTTCTCGGTATGCCAGAATGTGTAAAAGCATGTGGTATGTAGAGTTCCACCTGTGGACCACATCTGTAACTGCTCTCCTGCGAGGCATATTATATTGAACACACAACGTTTTAAATTGTTGTGTTCTCGGACTCGAGCTATTAACATACGCTGTCATACCCCTCATTTTGAGAAGAATATCTCCTGCAGCAGCTAAACCATCTTGAACAATTAAATTAATAATGTGACAAACACAGCGAACATGAAATAATTCACCATTAAGTACAGGTTGAAGCGTCTCCTTTAAAGCTGCAACAGCAACTTTATTATTAGAAGCATTATCAAAACTAACACTCATAATCTTATCCTTAATTTTAAATGTGGTGCATGCTTTTAATATAAGAATAGCAATGTTCATTCCATCATGCGGATAAGGGAAGTGCTCGAAAGCGATGATTCTCTTGTGCATAACCCAATCTACATCAATCCAATGAGCGGTCACACAAGAATAACTAACAAAAGTAAAGGAGATTGCCAAATATCAGAAGTAAGACTAACTTTACCTTCAAATTTATCGAAATAATCGATAAGGCGTGCTTTAGCAGCATTGTACTGTCGGAGTGCATCGGATCTAGTTGTGTTTCTATGAACCTTTTTGTACAAAGGTTGAACGTATGTGTTCATATATCTAGAGTGCTTAGGATTATCGGCAAAAGAAAAGGCTTGTTCATCATGAATAACAAATTCAGCGAGACCGTCTCTTTGCTCTCGCTGATTATAAACAAATAACTTACCGTCAAAAGATAACTGCGTTTGGGTAGGTTCGACGTGGCCTTGTCGAGGTGCACACAGAGGGTAATGCCTGTTAAGATGTCCATTACCACTACCAGACGAAAATAATTTAGCGCAGTACTTACATCGAGCTTTTCGGATGCCGTCCACCGTAACTACATCGAAATGATTCCAACACTCGGCTTTCTTTTTTTTCCCCTTTTGGACTTCTGGCTCATTACCGGAGGCATTGCTCGGCCCTTCTTCATCATGACCAGGCATAGGGTTGAGATTATGCCACG
This sequence comes from Escallonia herrerae, assembly GCA_033070095.1. NCBI lineage: Eukaryota > Viridiplantae > Streptophyta > Magnoliopsida > Escalloniales > Escalloniaceae > Escallonia > Escallonia herrerae. The sequence continues at coordinate 12,496 of JAVXUP010000216.1, forward strand.
GAGTAGTAGCTTCGCCAACCGAGCTGCGTCCTTGACTATAATGCGGGGGGTCTTCATCAGGCGTGTATTCAAAATCTGGAATGTTTTGATTGAACTCCCAATTGGCTTGGGTATCTATCATACAGCCTGTACTCATTCGTCCAGGAACGAATGGTTGTGTTGGTGCTTGGATTGGTGTTTGTGATGGCCGTGGCGCTGGCGCTTGTGCTGGTGGTGGTGCTTGCGATGATGATGATGTTTTTCGTGATGACGATGCACGCCTCATTTTCTTCAATAATCCAGCCATATTTCACGCTAAACTTTGTAAGAGTAACTAAATACACAAGTATAAGAGTAGTAATAAGAAATAACAATTAAAAGAATGAACGAGTAACAAATATTAGAGAGTTAGTAATTAAAAAGAATTTAGCAAGACTAGTAATTAATAAACAAGAGTACTAATTAGTAAATACTAGTAGTAATTAGCAAGAGTAGTAATTAAAAAGAATTTAGCAAGACTAGTAATTAATAAACAAGAGTACTAATTAGTAAATACTAGTAGTAATTAGCAAGAGTAGTAATTGGAGAGGAAAATAGTAGCAAAGCTTGTAGAAATATAGAATGTTTAGGTAAGAGAGAGTAAGAAGATTGGTGTGAAAAATTAGAGAGAAATGGTGTGAATTTATAGATTTTAGAAACTTCACAAAAGACCAAAATACCCCTACAAACTATCCGTTTATAGTTGTTGGGGAGGGTAAGAGTGTAAAGGAGTTGAAAAATATAGGTTAGACTAAAATACCCCCCAAACTAGCCGTTATATTGCTGTTGGGGGGGTAAAAGTGGAATTTTGGAAAAGGGGTGGAAGAAAGGGGGGAAAAACAAAAAATTCAAACAAGTGGTGGGGCCGCAGACCGGGCCAGACCGGGCCGCAGACCGGGCCAGAACCGGGCCGCAGACTGGGCCAGACCCGGGCCGGGCCAGACCCGGGCCGGGCCAAACCCGGGCCGTTTCCGGGCTGGGCCGGGCCGGGCTTTTTCGCAGAAATGAAGGCCTGGTCCAGGCCCAGGCCCCAAGCCCGCTTGTGCTGGGCCGCTACTGTTCATGGATGGGGCCGGGCCAGCCCGGCCAGAACCGGGCCGGGCCGGGCCAGCCCACGGGCCGCCCGGCCCGTTTGACAACTCTACTAGTAGGAGAAAATGGAAATGTGATAAAGTTTCCCTTATCTACATATTGATCCCTAATGTTCTTATACTCTTCTGTTTCACTCCCTTATCTTTTCTTCATTCCTCTATAATCCAAAGCTTATTATTTCAGAACTTTAATCCAAAAAACAAAAAAAAGTGCTTAAAGCAAGCCAAAAATATTTAAATCGGGTGATGCAAGATATTACAACAATATTCCAACCAAGTTGAATATTTTTGAACCAAGCCTTAATGAAGTGGCGAGTTATCTTCCCAAACCTTGTTTGTGGAAACTTGTGCTTACAAGTTTGACAATGACTCCTAAATAGATACTCCTAAAGAAAGTAGTCTTAGTCATTAGCCTGGTAATCACATATATTTGAATCTACAACTCCGGATCACGAATAATTTCTTACATAATAGTGGGAATAGTCTTTTGCAAGGCATTAGGCACATCACCATCGTTAACTTCTAAGGAATATAATTCCGATCGTTTAGGACAGACACTTGAATTAACCTCTGAAGTCCTTTTAATCGAGTTGCCATTTCTTGAAATCCCTTCCATTCTATAATGCTTCGAAGGAGGTTCCCGTCAACACTATCAACCCTTTGTTGATTAATGGATGATTGATTTAGACCTAAAATTAATTGAAAATGTCTTTTCATGATTCAAATACTTACAAGAAACCTATAAAATTGAAAAAAAATCACATAAGTGATGAATCGTGGCAAAATTAAATAGACATTACACTGAATAGCAAAATGTAATATACTTGCACCCAATATCAAACTATAAAAACATCTTAAATATATAACCTTATAATGGATAAACAAGAATGATATGGTAGTAAAGGTGAGTTAACAATACTTGATACCGGATTAACAACCAACACCCAATATACACCGGATATACAACAAACAATACTTGATACCGGACATATGACAAGTAGTACATATACACACTAGATGCTATATAAACAAGATTATAAGAATTAAATATAAAAAAAATGTAACACATTTGCAATGAATAACACTGGATACCTGCCATTATACTGGATACACAAGAATTCCCAATTTGAATTTGTCCATGAAAGTTGCCGAGTTGAACTTGTCCAAGTTGAGCAATATATAAGAACTTGTCCATGAAAGCTCCAAATTCCCGATTGCCAAATTCAGATCAAAATTTTCAGTTTCCACTTGCCAAATTCCTAATACCGAAGCAATTGCAAACTTTTAATCCGAAGTTAGAAATTCCAATTAAAAATCTCAACTAGAAACCTACACACCCAAGAGCAGCAATTGCCAAATTCCTAATTGCCACCACGAGCAGCGATTGCCAATTTCTTGATCAGAAATTAAAGATCCCACGAGCAGCAATTGACAAATTCTCAGTTCTCGTTGCAAATTGTTAATTCCAATTGCCAAATTCTAAGTTGAAACGAAAAAGAGAGGGTTCAAGGAATCAGAATATTGAAGAACCAAACACGAATCTTATCTTGCTTGACCTTTAGGTGTTGAGAAAATCACCGTCAAAATAACTGCCGACTGTCGTGACCTTTGGCTAGAGGCAGACCTCATGCATGACCCCCGGGGGGTGGGCATTGCCACGACCACCCCCCCAAATTTTGGAATTTTGTTTAGTTTTATAAATAGTAGAATATTATATTTAAAATATTTATGGAAATGTGATGTTGTAACATTAATGTATAAGAGATTCTTTTTCTTGTGCTTTTATCCTTTTGTGTCGCCGGCTATAGTTTTTGTCTTTTCCTTACTCCATTTTTATTTTTTCAATTTTCAAAATTTTTCGATTACAAAGAAACACAAACAAATCAAGGTTAATCTTTTTTAGTTTAAATTCTTATAGTATGTTAAATTATCCATGCACTATTGTCCTTGTATAATTAATTATCACATTAGTAGTACGTATTTGCATGTAATGCAAGATTAGTAATTTATTATTGATTAACCTTACCAAGTTAAATAAGTCACTATGATTGGTAAAATTATACGATTGAATAAATACTATTTAGTCTGAACTTGAACCTTCCGAAATTTCTAATGCTAGGTGTCAATTTTTTTAATCACTTTTTGGTCTCCCGATTAGACTTTCTGGATCCGCCCCTGCCTTTGAGTGTCGAGAAATTGACCTGCCGTGAACCGTGACATGCTCGAGCCTATGCTTTTGGGTGCCGTGCGCCCGTGACCTGCCGTGATTGGATCTACGCGACTACGCCAGAGGTAGAGCTGCCTGTGGGTAGGGCTGTAAATGAACCAAGCCGTTCACGAACGGCTCGTGGTTCGTTCTCCACAAAACTCGTTCATGTTCGTTCGTAAAATATACGAACCGAACATGAACAAGTTTTTAGGGCTCGTTTATTAAACGAGCCGAACATGAACACTCCAAAATGTTCACAAACGTGTTCGCGAACAGTTCCTCTTAATAATAAATTAATTAAAATATGTTTAAAGAATTAATATTTATATAAATTATATAAATCATAATTCAAACCTGAATGCCAGGCCTTGATGTCAATAAGCCCAAAACCCCAAACACAGAGCCCAACCCCAAAGAGCCCAAGGTATGAAGCCCAAACCTGGAAACCCTAACTATTTAAGTAAAACCTAAACCTAAAATTTCACAAATCTGAGAACACAGCCGCACACTCTGCCGTCCCCTCCCTCGTCTCACTCACAGTCTCACACACACATGACTCACAGATTGGCGATCGCACATAATCCCCAAGCCTCAGTCCTCACATATCGCACGAAGGCCTCCCCCCCCCCTCTCTCTCTCTTCATAAGGACATCACGATTCAAGTCTTCGATCAGCTCGATGTTGTCATCACCTATCTTCGACGCAGTCATCTCCGTCACCGAATTCAGCCTGTCGAAGGTCATTGTCTTAGGGATGGCAATGGGGCGGGTCGGATGCGGATCTTATGAAATCCGAACCCGCCCCGCTAGTTCAGAAACCCCACTCTGCCCCGCCCCGACACCGGGTCAAACGAATTGCATACCATCCCCGATCCTAAGGTAATTTAGGATACCCGACCCGACCCCGATCCTCCCCGTTCTTTCCTTACTCGCGACCACATCCACAGCCTGAGCAAGGCACAATTACACTGAGTACCGCCGGCACCCCTACCCATGGCACAGCCGTCACACACTCACCATTATCACCCATCGCCAACAAAAGGAAAGAGAGAATTCAACAAAAAATAGTAAAAAATGGAAAGAACTAAAAAGAAAAAGCCCATCCAGTGCCTCGTCGTTGCCATTTACTAGTCTGATCACACCGCCTCGCAGGAGATGCTGCAGATCCAGTGCCCCTTGTAGCTCTCACGGACGCAACGTAGCCGCAGCAGTCGCACTTGACAAACTCTACCGCCACTACTCTGCTGTTGCGCCGTCGCTGTTCGGCATAGCCGCGGCAGGAGCTTCGGCGACGGACTGGAGATGGGTGACTAGCGGAGATAAGCATCGTACCATGCGGGGCAGAGAGAAGGTGTCGTGAGGTGGTTGATTCATGGAGGCCGTCACCTTCGGTGTATGAGCGTTGAGAGAACAAAGAATTGAAAGAAGAAAGCAAAGAGAAGATGGGGCGGCAGAGAAGAGAGGCGGAGAAAGAGAAAGGATTTTTGTCCACATTTATACTGTGAGATGGACGGCTGAGATTGCCTAGATCTAGGGTTAGGATAAAACATAAATATAAAACACATACACCGGAGCGGGGCGGTGAGAGCGAAAACCAAATCCGACCCGTACCTGCTGCGGGTTTAAAATTTAAATACCATACCCGCCCCGTAACCCGGTCAAAGTCAAGAAAACCCGCTCCTATAGGATCGGGGCGGGGTGGATATCCACCGGTTGCGGATCAAATTACCATCCCTACATTGTCTATCTTCGACGCCGTTATCTCCACGTCGCCGTATTCCGCCTGTCAAAGCTAGAGAAAGCTGTCGATAGCCATATTGCTGAGCACTAGGATCAAAGCTGCAAAGCCAAGAACCCCCAAAATACTTGTAGATTGTAGGTTGTCTTTCTTTAAGTGTTTTTGATTCTGCATTTGTCACTGTATATTTAGATTTTTGATTCATTATAGAGCTTGATTGCTTGAAGGAATCTGAGAAATTTGAGCAAATTTAGGGATTGACTTGGAAATTGAACACGAATACAAGCCGAGTTTTCGAACTCGTTCAGCTCGTATTGCTAAACGAGCTGAGCGAGCCGAGCTCGAGTTTCACCGTCACGAACTCAAGCCGAGTTCGAACATCAATGTTTTGGTTGTTAACGAGCTCGAGCCGAGCTTGAACATGTCAAAATTTAAATGAACTGAGTTCGAACACACTCATGTTCGGCTCAAACTCGGTTCGTATACAGCCCTACCTGTGGGGAGAGGAGAATAGAAAACTAGTTCAGCCGTTGAGGGCGTACGTAATGCCGGTGAGGGGATCCAGGACTAGTGTACTCTCTCCATATAGCATGTGGCTTTGAAAACAATGAGAGGCTTTGAAAATATATAGTGAGAGACCGAGAATAAAAGGACATTTTTTTGTGTTTACTTTTTTTATTTATTACTTGTGCAAGTTTATAATTTTAAATGAGTAAAGGTACAATTATGTAACTATCTTTAGAATTTTTAGGTATCTTAGCATGTAAAATTACTAAAATTACATTTCCTTCAAATATTTTCAAAATTTTTAAATGAACACTTTCGTCACTGGGGATTAAATATATCATATAGATGGAGAAAATGATGGAAAAGCATGTTGACACCGACCCACCAGTACCATCCACTCGCTCGCCTCTAGCACTGCCAGAACAACAAAATGTAGGGAAACGGGTGCAATAAGATTTACCACCAAAATATATAAAACCGTCATTAACTTTTCTCACTTTAGTGCTTCAGCCGTACCCACTGTTAAGAATAAGAGACCGATTTCAAAATGAATCCATGCATTTCCATAGGTCAATTAATAGCACACAATATATATATATATATATATATATATATATATATATATATATATATATATATATATATATATTGTGTGCTATTAATTGACCTATGGAGTGCACTAACCAGAGAACCCAGCTTCACGAAAGCATTCATTCAGAGTCCAGAAAAGCAAAAGCTGGCTAGGGAACAAATTTAACTGAGAGACAACATTTCACGCCTATTCATTTGGGCGGGCGTCAACACGAACAGCATCTAATACATATCAAAGTTGGACCTCTGAGTACTCCTTTTCTCTTCGTACCAACTACCCAGCAGTTCCTACACCAATAATTCACTCCCAATTCTTTTTTGGAACCTGCTGCTAACGAGATCAAAAGCATTTAATGAGGCCTAACAACTTCTACGAGCATTGGCATTGTGATATAAACACGATAAAATTTTCATGAATTTTGCCAAAGCAATGAATGTTTGGACTTCCTAACCAATCACCTAGAGAGGGTATAATTTTTCACTGGAAAACTTGTAATGTCATTCCATTAAAAATCTAAGTCCCATGCCTCAAGTATTTTTGCTAATATCAATAATTAACAACACAGACCGCCAAAAAAAAAGAGCATGCTTAAGACACTGCTATCATCTTGTTTTATGCATTAAAACTAATATGATTTTATATTATAAGTACTAGTACTAAAACTATCAATCAGCTTGCAATGATCCTATTTCAACTCTAAATTTATATGCCAAGAAAATGAGTAAACATGTCATGTAGTTCCGAAAGTAAAAATAGAAAGAAGCTAATGTGGAAATACGTATACGAATGGTCAGGTTCTATTCACCGGTATACTAGTAGTCATCCTAATGGCTAGGTAAAATAGTACTTAATCTTCATTTATGGTCGATGTTTTCATCGTGACATGTTTTTATTTGGATTCTCCTTAATCGGGAGAAAAACGAAATTACGAAGTATGTTTTTGATGCTAAACTACACGCTTGTAGAGAACCCATACTCATGCGACATGCAATTATCGAATCTTCAGTTGGATCTGAAAAACAAGATTGGTGCTAATTCCTATTGAGAATGTTGAAGCAACGATTTTTATTCTACCGTGTGAGATTATATTCTCAACGATTTCAAACTATTTCGTGGCAAACCCGTACTCCCGAGCTTTGCTATGGAACGCTTATATGAAACTATAGTATTATGCATATGTTTAGATGAGAATCACATTACCAACAATCATGGTCTTATCAGATAATATCATAACCAATAATCATGGTCTTTTCAGATAATATCCCTGCTATTTTTTCTATATATTACAAACTCTGAGAGAGAGAGAGAGAGAGGCCGCTTTATTGGCATCCCGTTTACAGGTTCCCAGTGCTTTATTAGGTCTTGCTAGGGCAGCCTTGGTCCTTGCAAAAGTAAATCCTCTAGATTCCTTCTTTTAACCAACCAATAAAATCGTGTGATTATGTTTAATTAAGTCCCGAAAGATTTGCCCTCAATCATCTTGTTTAATCCTACCATCACGTTTACTTTTTCGGGTCGGGACCAAAAGTTCTTCCGTTGAAGAGGCTCATGCTTTCCAAAATAAAGTCTGAGGAAAGCTCTCACAGTGTGAAGCCCAAAAATATTCTTTTGACTCAATTGGTTTCCATCATTCTTCTAATGAAATTTTGGGAATCCCTCTTTTTCAACTGTGTGTTTGTGTGTGCGCTTTGAGTTGAACTTGCATGGGTTTGAGTGGAAATTTGGCGCTTTCTTCGGACTGCTGTCTACTGTCTCTTTAACTTTAATTTCCATAAAAGAACAATCCGTACTTACTCATAGTATTAGTCACGCATTATTGCAAAATCATTGTTATGAATGAATGTACTGATGCAAAAATCTCTCTCTCTCTCTCTCTCACACACACACGCAGAGGCACGCAGATTAATCAGGCATGCACAACCGTAAACACCTTGGAACTGATGGAAACAATTTTCAGTTCGTTTGAAGAGGTCATTCATAATTTGCTGATTCAACAGAAGTCCGACGGATGAGAGAAAACTGGAGTGCTTACTTATAAAAATATTACCGAACTGGAAGAACATGGGAAAACTTGACCTAAATGACAATTTTCCGTACGGGAGTGAGATTAGGGCAAGGTTGAAACCTCCTTACATTAATATTACAGGCGAAAGCAAGAGGGAAGCGGCAGAATTGCACTGTCTTTACAAGGATGTTAGGGCCCTTAGGGTTCACTTACATACGACATTATGCACTGCCTTCTGCAAAACTTCTTGATGGGGCTGATATGTCTTAAGGGTATTTACCAGTCCTAAGGATCCGTGACGAAGAATACATATACGATCAACTTTCTCGTAAAGAGGTGCAACTAAACTGAATCATGAGAACCATAGCCAAATTATACCAGTTTCACCAATTTGATGCTGCATTTTATTAAGAAAACTATGAGTCAGAAGTTTCAAGTTGCATTCATCTGGTTTTAACAATGATCAGATCGATGCTAAAGTTTTATTTATCTCAGCAAAATAATCTACGGAAGTGCAAAAAGGGGGCCAAGAGATGGAGAGTGAGTTATCGTGAACGAAAATTAGCTCATCATAATACATAATGTCATAGTCACACACCTTCACACATACAGTAGCACGTTCACAAGCCACCGCCATAAAATACAAAAGACTAGAGTCTAAAACACTGTAAGCAACAAAATCAACAGAACCGGTAAAAAAATGGCCATATAGGGATGAAACTTGCAAGTTATGAAGTTCGCTGGCCGACTTGAATCAAAGGAATTGGCTGCAAGCAGAAGAATTAGAAGAGTTGAGACCAGAAAATTCAGTCCATGCATTTCCAGCAGCACCCCAATACTGATTAGTATTACTGTTTTCCGAAGTCATACCAAAAAACGACCTTTTTGCTGATAAACTCAGGTCATGGTGATGGGTCTGATCAACTTCCATCTTCATTGGAGTGGTACCTAACATCCCAAGAGAGTCTCCAATGATTATGGAACCAGATCTCGCTTCATATGATCTTTGATTGGCTTGATACGGGGATAAATTGGAGGGCGGGGCCTCAAGAGTACTAGTAGGCAAGAAAGGCGGCAATCGCCACCCTTCTGCTCCTCCTCCAGCCGCAGCAGTGGAGAAAACGTTACTGCTGGTACCTATTGGGAAACCCATCATTTGTGGCTGAATAAGTCCACCAGTGTTACCATATCGAGGGAGCTGATTTTGTAAAGAGGCCACGAGGGGTGATTGCTGTAGTGATGGCTGGACTTGGAAATCACCATGACCTGTCATGATCATCTCTGTGCTACAGCTAGAGGGACTTGCACTTACTGAGTTATGATGGCCGTCGCTTGCTGTAGTAATCGGTGATTTTGATGTGCTTCTGCATTTGTTTGATCTTTTATTGTTTCTACGGCACCCTCCGCCGACGGGAACACTTCTTAGGGCACCTCCTCTTGTCCAGTAACGCCGGCATGTCTTACAGAAGTGCCGAGGCTGCAACAGGCTATAGTTGTTGAAGTAGCAAAACTTAGTATTGGTAGAATCGCACCGCGGACAATTCAGTCCTGCCTCTGGTAATGGTAGCTTGGCTAGTCTGGCTCGATCAACCATCGAGCCCGGCCTGATTAAAGCGCCATCACCGCTGCCGCCGCCCACCTGAGGTGGCTGCGGCGGCGAGGCATTCTCGAGATTGTCACGGCTTGGTTGCTGGAAACAAAAAATTAAGATGAAGAAGGTTATATAAGAAATATGGTATATTCAAGAAGATATCACAAAGGGAATATGAATACATCATCTTCTGCTTTTTTGCAGAAGAAGATACATCAAAGGAAATGGATTGAAGAGAAAAACAGCTTAATTACCTGTTGCCAATTGTTATGATCCAAGTAGACAGGAACACTAGATGAGTACACCATGGTTTATATGTGATGATCTTTTTCTCTTTCTTTTAGAAAGCGTTGATGGGTTAATTTTTGGAAATATATGGTGGAGAATCACACTCTAGCTAGCTAAAGAGAGGAGAATACCAGAGAGAGAAAGAGAGATTGAGAGCCAACTAAAGATAGGGAGAAAGAGAAAAAGGGAAAGAAGATGAAGAAAAGATAAGGGTCCGGGAAGAGGGCTTTTGTTTTTAATTTTCTCTCTTTTTGTTTTACTATACTAATATTTTTTTTAGGGTTTTTGGGTAGTGGGGGAAGTTTCTTCGCCTTTAAGCTTTCTTTGTGAAGCTGTGTGTGGACTGGCCGCCCTCTTAGTGCTGGGGAAGAAAAAGATCGTTGTGACTCTTCATGCATGGAAGAGAGAGAAAGGCATATTCATGTCTATCAATGCCATACTAGTGATGGGATCGCCCCCAAGAAACTGAAATTCTAAAACTGGGTACTGGGGTTAGGCTGCTCACATAACATAGCATTATCTCAGTAGCACCACCTTTTCCAAATTTGAGTAAACTCCCATTTCAACTTTTGCACATTCATTACTTTCATCAGCTTCTCTTCCTCTTCCTCCTCCCCCCTTCATCCCTCCTCTCGATTCTCTGGTTTACAATTCGAGTCTCTTGACTCTACTTTGTTCAAGAACCATGGTTATGTCTGTGATTGTACTATGTCCAGTAACTATAAACATGTAGTAAAGCTTTTGGCATTGGAAAAAGAGTAATGAAGTTAACTCGCCCACGATCTATATGACATCATGTACGATGGTGGGCGAGAAATTGTGATTTTTATTGTGTTAAAAGTAGGGTTTCAGGAATTTGGTGCTTGAGGCTTATAACCTAGTTAAGAAAGCCCTCAATGCACGTATGTTTTGTTAGTGAAAGATCTTAATTTACCCAAAAAGAATTCTTTGCTCAAACTCTATATTATTGATGGAGAAATGCGCGAAAACTAAGATTTGCTGCTTCTAACTTACAGGAATTATGTATTTGTTCTTGTCATATGGATGGATCTTGATCCGCGTCAATTGGAGACTTATTGAAATTGTATAATTATCATCGATATTAAGCTGCATGCTTGCACTACGTGCACACGCATATATTTGATCGCGACCTCCTCGTTTATGAGTTGGAAATATAGCTACATACATGACATTGATGCACCATACGCGTGATTATTGATATATATATATATATATATATATATATATATATATATATATATATATATATAATTGCCAAATGCATGTGGTAATGTCATTTGAAACGTATGGTGCACAAACCTTACAAGGTCTTCTGAAAATACAAGAATGCAGCTTGTATGTTTTTGACGTTCGGTTTTACTAAGCTATTAGCCAAGACTACACAACTTTAATACAAACACTACTTGGCTACATTATCTGAGGTCGGTGGTCACAGGCTTTGTTCAGATCAAACCAAGAGCTCGAGCTTGAATTTGTATGTCAATGAAATAAAATATCGAGATTGATGCAAAACAAAAAAAAAGGGTCATGTGTCAAATTAGTAAAGTTTGTAGGCAGCCATTTCGCTAAAATCTAAATCTTCACTGCCTTCTAGCAGGAGTAGACCTTTGGGGAAAACTTTGACTTCTAGAGTAGAGGCCAATTTTTATTTTTTTTGGCTAATTATGATTGACTTTTACGTGCCACAAAGATAATACATGAGCAATAGACAACCAAAATTCAAAGGTTTGGTCGGATCTCCAAACAATAGGGAGTTAGATTTTCTTTCTTCTCTCACCCGTCTATTGACGTATTGTATCATGTCATATATATTTTTTCTTTAACAAAACAGTTAGATTTTCTTTCTCCTCTCATCCGTTTATTGACGTACTGTATCATGTCATATATGTCTTTTCTTTAACAAAACACTTTATTTTTTTGACTAAATTGACTGACAAAACTCGATCACACGACCTTTGTCAAAGCAATAAACAATAGATTATAAGAGTAAGTGATACAACGATGCACAGCAAATATTATTTTAACAGAAGCTATGTAAACTTTCGCAATAATCCCAACCTACTTCTTTGATGCACTTTCCTTTATTGAAAAATTAGATAAAACCTAGTTGGGGGATTCCATGTGAACTTGTGCGGGGGCCCTAAATGCCCTCACATGTAGCGACAGAGAGGATGGTCGTCCATCAATCCATCATTTTCATCAGATTCTCACGGTCGGTATTTCTCGCAGCCACGTATTCAACTTTATGTAGGGTCCCGTCGAATTAAGCATCCCATTCGCATGTCCTTCGGTTGATTAATAGTTGTATTAGTTCCTACTTGAGTTTTTGGGTGCGGCTCTGGAGAGTTCTTATTTTGTTTTGGTACGTTTTAATTATTTTATCTTCAAGAAAAAAAAAAGACTAGCGAACGTGATTTCGATGACAATATTTTGTTTTGTTCTCTCAGAAACTAGAAGTGTAAAAGCACTTTTTATTTTTCCCTCTACTTTCAAAAGTTGCACTAAGCTAACCTTCTAATTGAGACCCTCTAATTTCAAAAGTTATACCAAGCGTTGTAATTTGAGAGATTGTGAAACGTAAATCTTTAGCGACATACGGTTTTGATATGACACTAGTCATAGTTTGACAATGTCATCAGTCAGTCACCAGTCATAATTTGAGAGATTGTGAAACGTAAATATTTAGTGGCATATGGTTTAGATATGGCACTACTTGTAACAGGCTAGTGACATTGTCTATCGACCGGCAATACTAACAGTTTTTTTTTTGGTGCACTGCTAAAAATAAAGGGAGCAAATTGCTTACCGCTGTACAAGTATCATCTTCAAGAGAACGGCCATACTTAGCCATCAAAAAATGGATTCGTGGGTCATGTTCTCCTTGCAACTTTAACTCTTTCTACAAAACTCATGGTGCTCAAGTGACCACCATACAAGGTGAACAAGTAGCAATTAGATCCCGTTGGATGCGACATAGGCGTGACATACCTTATAAAGTAAGGTTACTAGTTAAGAGGCCTAACATCAAAGGTCTATTGAAAGCTGAGCTTGTACTTGGGATCCTATTACTCGTCCAGCCATTGAGAGTGATAACCGCATTGAATTGGTACGAGAAGCACCGTATCATTATTGTTCAAATACCAAAGAAGAAAAAAATTACTAGCAATGATTCTGAAGGTAGCGACCAAAGTGTTCGAGATAACTAACACACGACGCGCTTAGACGACTTGCTGGACGAGTTACGCTATGGTAGATTCGGGGGATCTGATGTGGAAAACTATTACTACATAAGTGTTCGTTTATACAAGGATAAATTTTTGTGGTGGCGTTTGCTGCAGGAAAATAACTACAACCCTTCATATCGCGATAATTAATAATCGTTAAATATTGTTAATAGCATTTCTACTGACACTTTTAGATGACAATTCTTAGCAGCAATGTTTTAGCATTTAATGATTATTAATTATTTAAAAAGGTTTTAATTAGCTATTTTCCTACACTCCGCATAACTCTGTAAAATTTTTCCTTCATGCAAACTATGCTGTAACAGAGAAAAGATGGTGGCACTACAATTTTGGCTAATTTTTTACTAGTAATTAGAATATGAAGTAACTTAGTATTTTTGCTGAACATAAAGTGTCAATAATACTGTTTTATGAGATCTCTACATCTTAAACCAACATGGACGTGCATGGACCTCATAACAGAGCTACGTAAACAATGTTATCTCACACTTTGCACATTTGCTGCTTAATTAATTTTCAACCATACTGTCTGTCATGCACTTGCTGATTTTAAACATGGATCTGTTCATTTGTTTAGTCATTTAGTATGAAATATATGTCATGCATGGTGGTGTTAGAATCTAATTCCCGGTCTATTTTGACAGACATTAGCTAGAGGCTTTCACTAACTTTCATGCTAAAGGCAACTCTGCGTAAACAGATAGATGTAGTTGGAAAGGTCCGAAAGGAAACCATTTTTCAGCTTTAACAAAATGTTCCTCTGTGTGTGTGTGTGTGTGAGAGAGAGAGAGAGAGAGAGAGAGAGAGAGAGAGAGAGAGAGAGAGAGAGAGACACACACACACACACACACACGCACTCTCAAATGACCTCATAGGGAAAGCACTGAGTATTGACCTCATAGGGAAAGCACTTGCTCATGCTCTAAGGATAGTCGATTTCTCAAATGCCTTAGAATGAGGAAGAAATGGAACGTCGAATTCTGTCAAGAAATAAATTTGTTAGGGTAAAGCTCCTTGGGCACAACCCAAACGCATAGATCTGTACCACCCACCGCCCTCTCACTACCGAATGTTCTATTTTCCATTGGCCACCTCGAACCACTGCCTCATCACATACGCACACAAACACACAACACAGTGCACACCTGCGCCCGACCACCATCGCCAACCATTCTATTTACCCCACACACGCACGCAGACCTAAGAACTGTTTGTAGGAGGAGTAACCAGATTGAGACGGCTAACTGGTGGCATTGGGGAAAGTGGCGGTGAGGTAAATGGCTATGGCGACAATTGAGGTACTGGCAAGTATTGTGGTAGTGGGTAGGTGGTCACGATCCGGATACGTATTGGCACTCGTAGAGGTGTTTCAGGTAAATGGTGGAGGGGGTGGTGTAGATTGGCGGTAGCGAGTTCATTCTCAATGACAGGGGAGGGCCAATGGTGGTTGTAATGTAGCGCCGTCAAACCACGGTAGGAAGAAGCCGTGTGTGATCGAGTCCGTCATAGTAGTGGTGAACTGGTGTCAGCACTGGGTGGGCTTTACCGTCCTTTCACTAACTTTGTTACCTTTGTGAAAAGTTAATTACTGTAATTTAGGTTAGTTTGAATATGATAGGGAAACCCGAATTTAATAAAAGCAAACCTCATGGTGCAAAATGTAAATAACCCAATACAAATAGAAGCCACGCCATGAACTATTCATCACTTTTAAATTTGGGACACAAAGCAAAAGTTTGGACCAGTACAATTGTCAGGGAAGAAGACGCTTGGAAAAGTAGTTAGCCCATATTTTCTCATTTAATTTAGTTACTTTTCCTGTAACCAAGTACCATTAAAGATTGCAATGTACACAATTTACTGTACACAACATATTCTTATCGTCCAGCTCATTTACCGAGTCCATTTCAGCTCATCAGGGAAAAGCTTCACTTTTCATTTTATGAATTTTGCTTGGCAAAGGATACGTATTTTTGTTTGAACAATGGAACCCTAATTTTGGATAGAAATAAACTTGTTAGACCTTTCCTGGTTCTAATACCCCTTCCGCAAACACCCATTCTTCTCCATCACTTAATTCGAAAAAAAAAAAGTTAGTTTTTACTTTTTAATTTGAAAGATGGGGTGGTACTTTATTTTTTTGGCAGTTCTTTTAAAATTTTGTTTTTGATTTCTAAATGAGGATATAATAGAATGAATACAAGACCATCAGCACTCAATTTTGTGCCACACATCAGGCCAGACTTCCTATTAAATTGAAAAGTTTTGTGACTATTGTTCACCGAGATTATGCTCGTGAACATTAGATAATGAGATAGTTGTATCTTTCAACTACAACTAGTAAGGTCACTATAGTTCCGGAGAAAATTAAGATATACAACATTGTGAGTCGTAACTAATTAATTATAAGAATATTGAATGAACAATCAGGAAGAACTAGTTACAAGAGTAGTCCTCAGAGCATATATATCTTGCACACACAGGAAGGTTTTGATGGCGTCCGATCTAGGTTATCTAATTTGACTGACATTAAAGTAACACCGAAACAATTTCGATGGATCTTAATGGTAAGAAAGAACCATTCACTTTTTCATTTTTTTTCCTTTGCCATATCTTACATCATAACATCACGATAAAATAATAGACCCTCATAGCATAGCCAGATAAGCTATAACAGCGTTTCAAGAACAGTCTGATCATGACAAAGGAAGCAAATTAAAAACTTAGGTTTGTGTTTATGTAAGTTTTTTTTGTTCGGTACATTTGTTAAGCTTGTGGCTTCTTAATGCTATGTCCAAGAAATAGAATATGTTGCTCGACTTTATGTATAAAAATAAAGACTAAGTTGGAAGGTACTTTTGACTTTTTAACAAATTTTCATCCTGTTCCAAGGGTCGTTCCATCCTACCAAATGGAAGAAAGGAACTACCGTTACATGCATAACACTTACCCAGGAATCTTACAAAACAACAATTCAATTCCGGCTTAATTCCGTTCCACTGAACAAAACTATTAGGGGTTGGGACACAAACAGGTGAAGGCAGAAAAAAAGAAGAAGAAGAAGAAGAAGAAATTGTGCAGGCTAGGTTAAAAGTATTAAATTAATTCTGTAAATTCAGAATTCATCGGGCAATATGTTTGTAATTGCTATAACAAGACCGAGAAATGTTTGGGGGGGAGGGTGGGATAGTTATTGTGATGATAAAAGGAAGCTTTTTAACTTTATAGCTACAAACTTCAGATCTAAAAAATTGTCATATCTAGTATCCTAGTTTCGGGAACAACTCTAAATATAATTAAATACTCATGAACTAGCAGATAAGCAATATAAAGAAATGAGAGTGCAACCACAACAATCAATATATTCTCGCAGGTTGGCCCCTTATCCCAACGTTCGCTCTCGGTGCTTCGTCCAGAATCTACAATAGTGGTCGTGCTTAAAGGTAAATCGACAAACCTTTACGGTCGTGGAATCTTCAATTGTGGCATCCGCTACCTCACTTGCATATTATATGTAACGCAAGTCAACCTAATACTCTATGGAATTTCATAAATTACCACAAATATTCGATGTATATTACAAATCAAAGCTCTGGTTTATATTTACCAAAACTAAGGAACTCTCTCAATAAATGTTTGAAGAAGTGTGGCAAGAGGTTTTGCAACTAAAAGCTCTAAGATGTGATCTCAAGAATAAGCATTGTGTAAAACTTGAGATTGAATGAAATCAAAGCATGCAAACCGGTTTGGTAAGATTAATAAAATAAGTTGTTATAGAATTAAACGTTTTGCCAAGAGTTGGTAATTAACAAGGGCGGAGCTAGGATTTCATTCTAGGGGGTGTTAAAAATAGGGGGTGTTAAAAATATATCAAAATCAGTAAATTTTTTTATAAGTAAAATAGCACAAAAATTGTCAATCAAATAATCAATGCTCAAATGAGAAAAAAATTGTTCAAAATGCACATATCCAATATCTCAATCCAATTGGGTCCCATCCTCCATCAACAATCTCAATTCTTAATACTACAATGCACAATTAGCAACTTAAAATCATCAATTAATAATTTCAATTCTCAATTGCACAATTAACAACCTAAAATTATCAATTGATTACTCAAATGGAAAAAAAATTGTTTGAAATGCACACTGACCTGTGATTCAGAACGACGTCGTTGTCACCGCCTCATCGGCGGTGGGTTCTTGGCCGCCGATGGAGTGAAAACCGAAGAAGACTGAAGATCGTTCGTAGCCGATTGAGGTGAGGTTGTCAGTGAGTGGTCATTTCGTCGCCGTCTACTCGTAGATCTAGGCTTGATCTATAGACAGCCCAGATCCAGATCTGTAAAAGATCATTTGTGGGCTCGTGTCATGGCCGCCGTCGCCCATCTGTGATTTGCAAGAGTGAGACGCCCGTGGCCGTGAGACGGTGAGAATTGAGAAGTCGTGAAACTAAGAGGAAAAGAGAGAGAGAGAGTCTACGACTGAAATCTCTAAAATTTGAGGGGGTATATTAGCCCCCCTATACAAGCGTAGCTCTGCCCCTGGTAATTAAGGACTAAGAGAGAATGCGTAAAAAGATGGAAAACTATTGAGTTTTTACTTTCAAACATCAATACATACAGGTTGAAGTTGGTACCCTAACCTGTAATTGCAACCCGCTTACTACGTGTTAGACACAAAACCATTGTTTCCAGTTGCAAGCAGTAGTTTGTAAAGTTACAGTCACAGCTTCTAGGGAGCTACTGGTGGTAAGTCCTGGTGCAGGTCTAGTTACAGCCTTCAACTCCAGAGAGCTATTGGGAGTGACTTCAATTCCAACCGCACATTTCAAAAAACATAGCCAAGGGCTTTTGAAATTTATACTTTATTATATCTCTCGAAATTGAGCTTAATGTTCTTTTGCTTGAAGGAGATTAATCATATAATGTGCGTGAGAAAACTCAAGACTAGTTGCTTTGTTATCATCAAAACACCATTATGAGGGGTTAGGGTTTACAATCGCCCTATTTTGTTATGATAAAAACTAGTGTTGAAAACTTATAAGAAATGTTCATGTTATCAAATAGATATTACGCATGATGCCAAGGAAAGTGGGTTCGCAGTCGACGTGGAGGTGCCACAAGGAATGTAATTCAAGTAAGATGTCAAGTGCACTAATGTGGGACACAGCAAGGATGAAGCAAGGGTAGAGACCAAGGGCTTCCCAGACAGAGCCTGAGGGTGGCAGTGCTATGAGGGTGATGGTGCAGGGTGAATACGCGACGACAGTCACAGTTCGATGCTTAGGTCCAGAGTCAAGGTCAGGTATATTTCTCTCTCTAGGATTCTAGAGTGAGAAAGTCAAAAGTTTGAGAATGTCCAACTGTCAAAAAATGTCCCTGCCTCCCAAAAGAATTCTCAAGACCTCTATTTATAGAGGTGAGATGATGATGTCATAACCGACACATGGCGTTCCCCGAGAGTGACACATCACAGGGGGTACACGAGTGTCGGTGCTCCACAGACTTTTGAATCGCATATTCACTCGGCCTGCCTGCACATCGTCCCTCTGTTTGTCTGGAAAGACTGGCTCCCACCACGTCAGTGTGGCCAGAGAACCCCTTGATCTAGCCACCAATCCAACAAGCCCTTGCAGAGTCCCACATGCCTGGCAGTGGTGGGGAAGACCCGAAGCCCAACTGCCAAGCAGACTATGCGCCCGCGATGCCCTCCAAAGATCTGCTCCCGTCTCGGAGTGACCCGGGGGTCATATTCCATAGGGGTGCTGATGCAAGCCCCAGTGCCGGGGCACGTGGGCCAGTCGCGAAGACACCCTGGCAGAGATAGTTTCCCGGAGGAGTCGCCTATCCCACGGGTGAGTCCTTGTGCCGGAGCACTTGGAACACGTCAAGGTAGCATGCTGGAGAAGCCGTCTACCCGACGAGCCGAGGTAGTATCCCGGAGGAGCCGTCTACCTGGCAGAAAGGGAGTAGAAAAGCTCCCTAACAGAGATAGTGTCCCAAAGGAGTCGCCTATCCCTGCGAGTGAGTCCTTATGCCAGAGCACTCGGAGCGTGTCAAGGTAGCATCCCGGAGGAGCCGTCTACCAGATTGGCCGAGGTAGCATCTCGGAGGAGCCGTCTACTTGGCGAAAGGGGAGTTGAAAAGCTCCATGGCAGAGATAGTGTCCCGGAAGAGTCGCCTATCCCCGCTGGTGAGTCCTTGTGCCAGAGCACTCGGAGCGCGTCAAGGTAGTATCCCAGAGGAGCCGTCTACCCGACTGGCCGAGGTAGGATTCTGGAGGAGCCGTCTACCTAGCGAAAGGGGAGTTGAAGAGCTCCCTGGCGGAGATAGTGTCCCAGAAGAGTCGCTTACCCCCGCGGTGAGTCTTTGTGCCGGAGCACTCAGAGCGCATCAAGGTAGCATCCCGGAGGAGTCGTCTACCCGACTGACTGAGGTAGTGTTTCGGTGGAGCCGTATACTTAGCAGAAGGGGAGTTGAAGAGCTCTCTAGGGGAGATAGTGTCCCGAAAGAGTTGCCTATCCCCGTAGCATGCTGCACACTCTGGAGAGTAGGTCGAAGCATGTTCCATGTCCATGGCGGGGGTGCATGGTGTGGTGAATGAGTGTGGTGCCTGGGGGGCATGTAACATGATTGTGGCGCATGGGCACGATAAAGTGCATACGGTGCCTGGGGCACGACATTGTGATAGAGAGCCTGGAGGCACGGCTGTATCAGCGGCGCGGCTCATGGGCACGACAGAGTATTGGAGTACGGTGCCCTGACGCCAGCAATGGGGGTCGCGGAGTGACGTCCGAGCTACGGGGGTCCCGAAGTAAAGTTTTGGTGACAGGGGTTGCGGAGTGAAGTCTGGGCGATAGGGGTCGCAGAGTGAAGTCTGTTGCGATGGTGGTCGCTGAGTGACCTCTGGTCCCTTGAAGAGTAGTGAAGATGCTAAGTATGGAAGCCAAAGGCCAAATCTTTTGGGGAAGGCTGAGGCCGATCCCAAAAGGAAGGCCAAGGCTACTTCCTTTTGTAAGCGCCAAGGTGTGCCGACGGGCGATGGTGGAAGCATGATGAGCAGTTGCACAAGGATAAGTTTCTTGGTGACGAAGTCATGTGACTTGAGCGTGCATGTCTTTGACTGATTAAAAGCATTAAATATTTGTGCCGATGTGTCGTGCAAAATGGAACCTAGTGGGCCTTTTGGGTGCGACCAGAATAGGTTGGGAACATAAGCTCCCTGTGTTTGGTGTGCGCGGAGGGGCAACCCGAGTGGGCGTCACACACATATTTGTAAGTTCATACTTAGAAGAATTTTTTATATTTGTTGGTCCGAAAGTTGTTGACGTCGTCATTGTCTGATTAGGATGAAGAGTAGGTGGCTCGAGCCACCCCACGCACCACCTACTGAAGCATTTGAATGATTAGGAGTTGACACAAGGGCATGATGACAGGGCACGGGGGCGCATGCAACGGGCACTGAAGTGTCGACGCCTGGGTGCAGGAGACGGGGGTCGTAGAGACGGCGGGCAAGAGCGGGTGAAGAACGTCAAAGTCTTGGCGTCGGGAAGCAGGCGACAGGGTTACAGAGACGGCGCATAAGCGATAGGGGTCGCGAAGACGGCGCACGTGCAACGAGGGTTACTGAGATGATGCCCGGGCGACGGACGATAGGAGGTGGCATGCGAGCGCGGGCGACGGGGGTCATAGAGGTGGCTCCTGGGTGCGAGCGACGGGGGTCACGGAGACAGCACCCGATCGTAGACGATGGGCATAAAAAATGAATAGGAGTAGGTGGTTTGAGCTTCCTCGCGCACCACCGACCAAGGATGTTGATGTCGGAGGACGTCGTCACATGGGGCATGATCAAATTTGCCAAAAAAATTCTAAGTATAGAAAAGTATGAAATGGGTAAGGGCGCAATGTGCGCGATTGAGCATCGCGATGCGGGGTCAGTCCACGATGGGTGCAGGGGCGCGGTCAATGCAAGGCATTCAATGTTTGTAATTTTTTTAAAGTGCATGTTTGTGAAGATGGTGACGATGATGTTTGGTAATGGTAGTCATCGCTATAGAAAGGTGGGGTGAGGTAGTTGGTCAGTCTTGACGGTCAACTGTGATGTGAAGATCTTTGCGGTGTTGGCCTTGGTGTGAGGTCGTTGGGTGAATGTGTGCAGGCCGAAGTGGTGGGTGTCGTCGGCTTCGATGTTGTGGTGGATGCTGAAGTGGGGAAAAGGGTGAAGGCTAAGTGAAATAGCTCATGGATGCAAGGGGGAAGGTCGGCCTGGGGGTGACGACGGGGTCGGCCTTGGCTTTGGGGATTTTGGGAAGAAGGAAAATGGAAGAAGAAAGTAGATGGGCTGCTGTGGCCAGCCGTGGGGGCGGGGGAGAAGAGAGAGGTAGGGAGGGGGAGGTGAGGTACGGGTGTTGGGTTGGAAAGCTGAGGTGGAAGGAGGAGAGAGGGTCGAGGCTGACATGGTGGTGGGTGAAGGAGAAGAAGCAAGGGCGGCATGAGGTTGCCGCTACGTGAGGGAGGGGACGAGGGGCGAGGGGGAGATGAGAAAGGTAGAGGGAGGGTGGGGCGTGACCGAGTCTGAGGGGGAGGGGGGAGGGGGTCGAGGCCGAGGGGGTGAGGCTAAGGGGGAAAGGCAGAGGGGGTCGAGGCCGAGGGAGGGGGCCGGGGAGGAGAGGAGAGAGGAAGGGGGAAAGTGGTGGCGGTAGCGGAGTGCCGCGGGGGGAGGGTGAAGGGAGTTGGGGCCGGGGCCGGGGAGAGGAGGGAGAAGAGAAGAGAAGGTCACTGGCGAGGGGGCGACATCGGCCGGGGAGATGCGAGGAAGGGAGGCCGAAGGGTGGCGGAGCCAATGAAGGGTGCGGCGACGCATGGAGAAGAGAAGAGATAGAGGACGAAAATTAGGGTTAAGGTTTAGGTTCTGGTGGGTCGGGTTAGGGTGGGTGGGGTATGGGTCAGTGAGACTGAGAGAAAGGGCAAGCGGGTCACGAGTCGGACGGGGTTGGGGTGCACGGGTAGGGTTCCGCCTAGATTCTTTTGAATTTCAAAATTCAAATTCAAATTGATTTTTTTTGGAGCATCCCTAATGAGGGAACCCCCAATGACATTTTTTCATAATATACAAGAAGAGAATGGAGAAATGGGATGGTGGGAATGAAAACTTTTTCCATAAGAAAGAGAGAAAAATTATTTATGAAGTGGGGAACGGGTGATGGGGTGTTGGGTGGTGAGGGAGGAAAATGTTAGAGGGAGAGTGATGAGAGCATTAATGTTTGGAGTATAAGTGGGAGATGAAAATTTTGAAAAATTTTCTAAGTATAGAATGAGGGTGAGAGGGTAGTGATCCGACAGCAAGCAGGCAGAGTGATACGGAGGAGGCCGAAGGGGGTGAGAAAATTTTGAAATTTTTTTAAGTGTTGAGAATTTTTTCTAAGTGTCAAAAAAATGGAATAGGGGTGATGATGCGACCGCAGTAGCGTGCTTTGAGCGACCCCGCGCACCACGTACCAAGTCACTACAATGTGAGGCGGAAGGGGTTGGGAAGTGGCGAAGTCCCCAAGGGAGTGGGTGATGGTATCAAGAGTGGTGTCAGTAGGCCTGTCCAAGAGCAATGTAACGTGAAATTTTTCTAAGTCTAAAAAATGAAACTTCATTGATAACAAAGATAGGAAACATGCCTTGGTACATGGGGACGACGTACATGAAAACTTGAAAAATGAACGAAAAAAATACAAGTGTGGAAAATGCACTAAGGCATGCCAAGGCTCGGTCGGGTGGGTCATATGTCTTGCACTTAGAGTTTGAGCTCTCCGGACACAATCTTGTCTGCGAAGACATACTTGAGGCCCCTTCACCACTTGAGGCTGTGACCAACCTTCCAATGATAGGGGCAATAGTTAGGATGGGCTAAGTCTTCTGGGGTAGGTTCAGTGTCGGCATTGGGCAGGGTTATGACATTGTCGTTTATCCATGTCTCGAGGAGAGCTCTGACGGTCTTCAAGTCACATGGGTATACCGGGGCTAGCGTTGACTGCCTTCTCTTGTCACGGAGCCCATCCCTTCCTTGGGACTGGAGCTTGTGGCTATTGTCATCTTTACTGGCTGCTTCTACCGTTGCGGCCAGGGCAATATGAGGTTGGGGCTTTGGGGTCTTTGACAAACCAACCGAGTCATAGGTGCGTCGTGCAGCTTCCTTGAGATATCCCCAAGACCGAAGCTGGAGGTTTTCAAGGTAGATCCTGTAGATGTCTTTCATGTTCTTAATGCAAATGGGTACATGGGTCTCTTCTTTGATGAAGTTAATGCACTCCAAGCACTTATGATGAAATCTGGTAACATAGGCGTTAAGGTATTCCCCGGGGTTCTAGCGGATTCCGGCAATGTCAACGATGGTCACAAGCTCCGTCTCATAGTGAAACTTGTCAAGGAAGAGCTGGACCATGTCAGACCAGGAGTGGATGGTACCGTCAGGAATCTGATGATACCAAGAGTACGGGAGACCAGTTAGGGACTTGTGAAATTCCAGAAGCTTCAAAGTGTCATCCTCCCCGTAGTGCTCCAGTGAGCTAGCAAAATGGGTGATGTGCTCGCGGGCATTGCTCTCTTTGCCGTTGAACAAGGTAAAGGATGGTTGCTTATACTTGACAGGGTAGGGCTTGGTAGCGAGGCTGCCAGAGTAGGGAGCATGGCCTAACAACTTAGAGAGAGTGAGGTAAGGATGACTGCTTGAGACGACAGAGGATGGCATCGAGGTCATGCTTGGTGACATACGAAGCATGCGAAGGTTTGTGCCCTGTCGCGATGATCATGGAACCAGAGCCCCCAGATGGTGCAACCTGAGGCATTGAGGGGATGACGATGGTAGAGAGGGGTTGATGGTGGGGAGTAACTTACTAGGGTATGGTCTGTATATGGGTAGTGTCAGCTACTGGAGGCCGATCGTCAGGAAGGGTCTACTAAAGGAAGTCGGGAGCATGAGTTGTGTTTGGGTGTCGATTGGTTATGTTCGGGTTAGGCTCCATCTCAATTGAGTTGTGAGTCTTCGAAGCATTTCGAGCAGAGGTAAGGCACGGCGCCACTGGCTGAGGTGCCGCGAGTCATACTGTTGAGGGCCCGGAGGACCAAGGCAGCGGTGGTCGCGACACTAGGACTTGAGTAGTGTCCAAAACTAACCCAGGCCTTGAAGGCTGAATCTGAGCAGGAAGGGTCGCTAGAGGTTGGGATGACCCAGGGTGAGCAACCGGCATAGGGCAAGGAGCTCTGAGGCCTTGAGATGCCGGCGATTGTGAAGTCAAGACTTGGATTGATTTTTGCATTTCTAAAATGACAGCCATGAGAGAAGATTGAGAGTCTTGAAGTTTGGTGATGGTAGGAGTAATGTGTTAGATTATGGCATTGACGATCGCTGCCACGTTGGGTGAATCCATCCCGGGTAGAGGCTGGAGTTGGTTGTGGCTGGTCTCCTATTGGTCCTCAAGGTGATGTTCATCTTGGATGGCGGCGTTGAGGCTTTGTCTGGTAGCCCTGATAGTCCTGCATTGCACAGGCATGGTTACTTGGGTGTGTCAGGCAAGGGATGAACCACACTGCGATGCTCACCTCCCCTACAGAGTTGCCAAAATAATGCCAAGGAAAGTGGGTTCGTAGTCGACATGGAAATGCCAAAAGGAATACAGTCCGAGTCAGATGCCAAGTACGCTGATGTGGGACACAACAAGGATAGAGCAAGGGCAGAGGCCAAGGGCTTCCCAGACAGAGCATGAGGGTGGCAGTGCTGCGAGGGCGATGAAGCAGGGTGAATATGTGAGGGCAGTCACAGTCTGATGCTTAGGTCTAGAATTAAGGTCCGGTATGTTTCTCTCTCTAGGATTCTAGAATAAGAAAGTCAGAAGTTTGAGAATGTCAACTGTTAGAAAATGTCCATGCCTCCCAAATGAATTCTCAAGACCTCTATTTATAGAGGTTGAGATCATGATGTCACAACTGACACATTGTGCTCCCCAGGAGTGACACGTCACCGGGGGGGGTCCACGGGTGCCAGTGCTCCACGGACTGTCGAATCGCATATTCATCAGGCCTGCCCGCACAGCGTCGCTCTGTCTGGAAAGACTGGCTCCCACAGCGTCAGTGTGGCCAGAGAACCCCCTTGATCTAGCCACCAATCCAAGCCCTTGCAGAGTCCCACAGGCCTAACAGTGATGGGGAAGACCCGATGCCCAACTGCCAGGCGGACTAGGCGTGATGCCTTCCGAAGACCTGCGCCCTTCTCGAAATGACCCAGGGTCATAGTCCATAGGGGGTGCCGACGTAAGCCCCTAGTGCCGGGGCACGTAGGCCAGTCACGAAGACACCCTGACGGAGATAGTGTCCCGAAGGAGTCGCCTATCCCGCGGGTGAGTCCTTGTGCCGAAGCACTCGGAGCATGTCAAGATAGTATCTCGGAGGAACCGTCTACCCGACGAGCTGAGGTAGCATCCCGGAGGAGCCGTCTACCTGGCGAAGGGGAGTTGAAAAGCTCCCTAGCGGAAATAGTGTCCCAGAAAAGTTACCTATTCCACAAACTGAGGTAGCATCCCGGAAGAGCCGTCTACCCAACTGGTCGAGGTAGCATCCTGGAGGAGCCGTCTACCTGGCAGAAGGGGAGTTGAAAAGC
Source organism: Escallonia herrerae (assembly GCA_033070095.1). NCBI lineage: Eukaryota > Viridiplantae > Streptophyta > Magnoliopsida > Escalloniales > Escalloniaceae > Escallonia > Escallonia herrerae. The sequence continues at coordinate 38,444 of JAVXUP010000216.1, forward strand.
TCCCTCGCAGAGATAGTGTCCCGGAGGAGTCGCATATCCCTGCGAGTGAGTCCTTGTGCTAGAGCACTCGGAGCGTCAAGGTAGCATCCTGAAGGAGCTGTCTACCTAGCGGAAGAGGAGTTGAAAAGCTTCCTGGCAGAGATAATGTCCCGGAGGAGTCGCCTATCCCCGCGGGTGAGTCCTTGTGCCAGAGCACTCGGAGCGCGTCAAGGTAGCATCCCAGAGGAGCCGTCTACTCGAATGGCCGAGATAGCATCCCGGAAGAGCCGTCTACCTAGCGGAAGGGGAGTTGAAGAGCTCCCGGTGGAGATAGTGTCCTGGAGGAGTCGCCTATCCCCGCAGGATGTTGCACACTTCGGAGAGTGGGTTGAAGCATATTCCACATCCATGGCTGGGGTGCATTGTATGGTGAATGAGTGTGGTGCCCGGGGGGGCATGTAACATGTTTCTGGTGCATGGGTGCGATGAAGTGCGTATGGTGCCTGGGGCATGACATTGTGACAGAGAGCCTAGAGGCATGGCTGTATCTGCGGTGCGGCGCATGGGCGCGACGAAGTATAGGAGTAAGGTGCTCGGACGCCGGTGATGGGGGTCGTGGAGTGATGTTTAGGTGACGGGGTCGCGGAGTGAAGTCCGGTTGATTGGGGTCGCGGAGTGAAGTCCGGGCGTCGGGGGTCGCAGAGTGACGTTTGGCGTGACGGGGGTCGCGGATTGACATCCGGCACGACGGTGGTCACGGATTGATGTCTGGGCGACGGGGGTCGCGGAGTGATGTCCGGTCCCTTGAAGAGTAGTGAAGATGCTAAGTATGGAAGCCAAAGGCCAAATCTTTGGGGGAAGGCCGAGGCCAATCCCAAGGGGAAGGCCAAGGCCGACTTCCTTCGCTAAGCGCCATGGTGTGCCGACAGGTGACGTGCTAAGGTCGGAGCATGATGAGCCGTCACGCAAGGATGAGTTTTTTGGTGACGAAGTCACGTGACTTGAGAGTTCATGTCTTTGACCGATTGAAAGCGTTAAATATTTATGCCGATGTGTCTTGCAAAATGAAACCCCAGTGGGCCTTTTAGGTGCGACCAGAATAGGTTGGGAACAAAGCATAGTTAATGCTTCTGGAGAATGAGCGATAGCTTCCCCTAAAAAGTATACCGTGACACTTACAATGAGTGGTTCATGAGCCAAAGGCTTCTCTATGTCAAGCTCTCTAGGAATAACTATTTCACAAGCTCAACAAATATCATATCTTGCATAACCATATGGATAAAAGCATTTACTACGCATGCAATTAGCAATAATGATGTGTACAAGGAACTCCAAGGTATTTTTGCAAGGTAATGAAGTATGCAGCATGTGAAACACGTGAATTAGATCAATTGGGACCGGTGATATATAGCTTAGGATTATGCAATATATAGCTTAGGATTATGCTTTAGAGTATACATCATATACTAGCATTGAGTTTTGAGTAAAGGTACATAATAATGCATGTCGAGAAATTTATCAAATTAGTACAGAGTACATGCGTTGCACATGGATATAATCGAGAATAATGTTTGAAGTGATAGTATCTTCTTTTCTGGGAACAAAATAATGTAAATTAATTATCTTCTTATTTCTTTTGTGACTAGAAGAAATGTATATTTTTATCAATTATAATCAGTTCAATGTTTGAAAATATTCTTCGTAAGCTTCTGGATTAAAGAAATGTCTGATGGTACTATTGAAAATAAAAAAAATGAAAAAAAATTAAAAGAATGAATCTACATCTTTATTTTTTGTAATCTGTTAAATTGATTTGTGGTTAAAATTTATATTTTTTAAGACCACGTGCTTTGCATTTCATCAATAAGAAATACAAAACATCCAGTCTTCAACTGCAATAACCGAACATATTTTCAGTTCAAATTTGTACCATATTTAAGCCTTTTTTGTGCATATTTAACCATTTTTCTTTTTTTTTTCTTTCTTTTTGTTTTTGTTTTTTCAACAATTTTTTGTTTCTTAATTGATTTTTCAAGTATTTTAGTTTCTTTATTTTGTTTTTGTTTTTCAATTTTTTTAATTGGTTAATCGTTTGTTAATCTAAAAATGCAAGAAAAAAAAATCGCAGTTCTTATTAACCAGTTCAATAACTAATGTTGATTTCATTTTAACCAAATTAAAAAGGAAATAATAAAGGAATTTCTTTGTTCAATTTTTCTTTCTCATCACAGTTTTTATTTTTCAATGTATAGAATAGATTCATTACTCAAATATATTTTTTGCAACCACACATTTTGTTTTTCAATTTGTAAATATAGGTTTAAATTAAATTTATGACCTAACATTCATTAATCACATTACAAAAAAACTAATTAGAATAGGGTTATCATTAGAATAAATAATGGAGGGCAAAATTAGAAATGGTTACAAAATTAATAATTAGTAATAGTATTTATGAAAGTGTAGGATTGTTCATTGACGTGATTAACGAAACGCAAAAATGAAAGTAAATAATTTACAAAATTTATATTTTTATAAGTAGTATAAATATAAATATAAATTATAGCGTAAAATTCTACCTGGCGGTTGCCACAGCACTTGGAACCTATCAAGATAGATTTTTCAAGTTCTATTTTGTCTCTCTCTGGCCACCACCTCCACTCGCAAAACTTCAATTTTGTTGCGTACTCATCGATTTTCTTCCCCTTTGGTCATCATCTAAAAGCTTGAGAGAGAAACATGAATCAAAGGAGTAATGCATGAACAACAATAGAATAACGTAAGACCATTAACTCCCAAGCATGCATTGGTCAAGCAATTACGTACAAAGGCAAAGCTCTGGATTGGCTCTGTTCGATTTCTTTTTCTTTTTTAGTTTTTTTCTCCAATTTTATAATCTAAAAAAAATACGTTTCGTTTTTTTTCCCTTCAATTTTAAAAATCGATTTTTAAAACAGGGTTGTTTAAAAAAAAACTCCAATTTAGGAGTTTTGGTTTTTATTTTGAGACCACCACCACCACTACCCTCCCAGTGCCACAGCCACCGCCATTGCTTACCATCGGCCGCAGCCATCGGCCACTGCAGCTCGCCAGTCAGCAACCGACGACACCTGGCAGTCATTACCGGCGGGCCACAGCTGGCCACCGCCGCCTCCGCAAACTACCACTAAAGAAAAAACTCAAAATAAAAACTGGATAAATCAAACACCCAAAAGAAAAAACTCAAAATAAAAACTATAATCAAATACTCATTTATTTTTGTAAAAAATAAAAACTAAACTAATTTTGATTTTTATTTTCTTAGAAACAGAAAATTAAAATTGAAAATAATTTCAAACGCTACCAAAGTATTCAAAACATGGATTATTGAAGAGAAAATAGCATCCAAACGAGATAAAAATAAACTTAAAAAGATTGTTTCAGAAGATAAAAGGAAAATTGATATAATAAGAAACCCAACGCTCTCAAGCATTAGGTGGGCTTGGAGTTATTCTAGAACGCTCATTGAGATAATCATTGCAATTTCCCACCAAGTGTTGAATGGAATCCACATCCTCTTGCGTTTCTTCGTTCTTTTCTTTGAGCTTGTCAAGCCTTTTGAGAATGGTCTCTTGGTTGGAGTTGAATGAGAATCTCAGTTTGGGTGCTCACTTTCTCCTTTGAAGTTCCCATTAGGGAAGATCGGATCAGGAAACCTCTTATGCATGCAGACCTCCCTAAGGCTCTGTCCCAAACTGGGAAGCTATGATCAGGAAATTTCATGCAAGATTAACCATCGAGATGAGGCTTCACCCGGTAAAAATGACCCGCATCATTGACAATCCATATGAATGCCCCTGCATTTTCATCTCAAATTTTAGAAACTGCTACCATGGATTGTCACGAGTCAGCTGGAGAAGAGACGTTCAGAAAAATCTTTGTCGAGGGACTGTCAAAAAGCTCAAAAAATGAATTTACTTTTCGAGGGTCTAAAACATGATCTCAAATATATTCCTTGTAACTTGGAGAGCATCATAAGGGTCACCTCCTCCCTATGGAGACTGAGGCGGGCGTCACTCGAGCCTTTGGATTTGCAATCAGCAATTCATTGGGTCGATGTCCCTTAAGTGTAACTTGCTGTCTTCTAAGAAAGAAAAAAAGGGACATTAAAGGCCGACACAAATGAAGATCAATGCCATAGTTCATTTTTTTTATGAATTTCTAGCACGAATTGCAACATGAATCTTTAGTTAATTGACTAAATTCTTTGTTACAACACTTCATAGAGGAAAATTTATCAGTAAGTTTTGTAGATATTTCATTTTTGTAGGTTATTTTACATATTCATTATCTTTTTGGTTATTGGGTCTTTTTTAGGCTTGTATTATTAGTATTGATCTATGCCTCGTATTATATAACAAGTTTAGTTTCATTAATTAAGTCAAATCCAGTACAGCTAGCTCAGTTTAAGTGGTCCAGTCATTATAGTTGGTCTAGTTAGTTTGGGCTCAACCCAAGTCAGAGCCTCGATAGGAATGGAGATCCATTGCTTGATTTGAGTTAGATTTGTTGGCCAATCTCAAAATCTGATTTGTCACATGTGTTCTAAATGTTGTTTGATCCAAATTAGGGTTCTTTTTCCTTTAGAATTGGTTTAAAATCACATCAGATTAGGGAGAGAACTGGCCAACTTTTGAATAAGTTGACTGGTAAGGGCGAACAAACCGGCTAATAGATCAGTTAAACTGGTCAGTCGGGGCTAATAAGCCGTCTGGTAAGTTTTTAATATGGCCTACCAGATAATGTAGACCTTTCAGCTTATTTAGTCGAAAAGAATTCTAAGAATACTCAATTAAAAGAGGTTGAGTTCATTTAGGTATGTAGAAATACATAAAAAAAAATTTGGTCATCTCACATAAGGTCGGTCAAATTACGATAGTTTTGATCCTAACTAGTCCTGTGGGGTATGTTGGTCATTCGATTTTTTGATATCGAATTCAAACCAAACTTAGGTTTAGTTTAGGGTTGTTCTTTTTTTATTGAATGGTTTATTAGTCATTACTGGGATAAAAATTGAAAACAACTTAGAGAGAGAGAGAGAGAGAGAGAGAGAGAGAGATATTAGGGTACAATAAGGTGCCTACTAACTTCCAATTGTATAACTTAGTTCCAGGTTCTAAATTTCTGTTTCTGCATGATTAGAACCCTAAAGTAGAAAGAGTCAAAATAGGATTGTCTTCCTTTCCCTTATGAATATCAAATTAACTCTAAAACAAATAAAAAGGCTACGTGAGTTGGACCTTTCCGTGTCTAATACTTCGAAGGCAGTTCGCTACAAAACTTACGGTGGAAATTCTGTTATCACCTATTGACAATGTTGTTAAAAAAGAATTAGATAAAAGTGACATCGGTCAGATGTGTCACTTATAAAATCTTTAGCGACCATTGATGGTTAATGATAATTGATCTGATTATTTGTGTCTAATTATAGATAATGGTTGGCCAACTACACTAGTTGTTGCTGAAGATAAACTTTGCATTTCACTATGGTGACAATTGCTGTGTAAATTTAGATAATCCTACTTTACTTTAGACATTTAATTTGAGCTTCATTTTTGTGGCTAAATATCTCAAAAGTATCCCTTTTTCTTTTTATCACTAAAACTATACGAGAGTTTCAAGTGGTAAAAAGTGAAACTCGAATATCAATTCTCTTTCAATTTTATACCTCATTTGTTAGTAAATATGTGAAACATGACAAGATTAGTACATAACAAATATTTATGAGCAAATACCACTAAAGGGAAATACAAAAACAATTTAATTTGACTTTTATGTTTGATGATTGCATATTCTCAGCATCTCTTTAGTTTCTCCTCCTGCATCGTGCTTATGTAATGCTGATACAGAGAAAAAAAATCTTGCCACAAAAGTTTGTCACTAAAGAAACAGTGTGTATACCAAATTTTATGTGATTACAGGCCAAACCATCGCTGGATGGTGAAATTCTCTCTCTAGGAATACTTTTGAACGACATTCTTTATGTGTTGTATTAAATTTGCTTAAGATGATCCGCATTCATATTACTGACAATTGTCGACCCCTCTTGATTAGTTCTTATGGCATTCTCTAAGATTAATATAGATTGTACAGCACCCCTGTTAATTGTGTTTGTGTGTGTATGTTTGTGTGTCTATATATATATATATATATATATATATATATATATATATATATATATATATATATATATATATATATATATATATATATATATATATATATATATCGTGAGATCTAGCTTGTTAAGTAGAAATACAAAACAATGTTCAATTATAATTTAGTAAATATGTTTAAGTGCATCCATGTGATAAATTAATAAACATGTTCAAGCCAAATGCTCAATTGTCTACTAGATTTTGGTATACTTTTATCACCACAATTTTTATATATTTTTTTCCTTACGTAGTTGTCATATATATATATATATATATATATATATATATATATATATATATATATATATATATATATATATATATATATATATATATATATATATATATGGGAGCTGATCCATTGATAACGCTAGTAAAATAGGAGAAGTTGCTAGCGCAATCTGGCCGTCCACGCGCGATCTGTGAACGGCCCAGATCTTTTTTTTACGCTTTTTTTTAGTCCGTCTGCTACATTATGTAGCGGACAATTTTTTGACAAAAATACCCTCACGGTTTTTTGACAAAAATACCCTCAAGTTTAAAAACAGCCCGTCCGCTACATTATGTAGCGGACGGACTTTTCTGTCATTTTTTTTTTCTCTCTCTCTCTCTCTTCCCTTTCTCTCATTAATGCTCTGACTTTTTCTCTCTATCTCTTCTCTTTACCTCATCCGCTACATAATGTAGCGGACTAGTTTTCTAACATTTCTCTCTCTCTCTCTCTCACTCATTAATGCTCTGACTTGTTTTTCCCCTCTCTCTATGTCCTTTCTCTTCAATCTGACTTATCTCTTTCTCTCACCACTTTTTTCTTCTCTTTCGTCCTCCTTTTCCCTTTTTCTCCTTTCATATGATAACCATCAAAAGAAAAGCTTTGAAACAGATTGCAGCAATTCAGGCTTTTTGCTTTTTGGAGATGCTTGACCTCTGCAATTCAGGGCCTCTGTTTTTGGGTATGAATTTCAGCTACCTAAGCAAATTGGTGAAAACCCAAGTGGTAGTTTTGATGAAGAAAGTATTGAAGATACAATGAAATCTTTCTTTCGTACGAGTTCTGGAATGAGTTTCCAGAACTACCCGAATGAGTTGATGCCAAGAGAAGAGAGAGAGAGAGAGAGAGAGATGTCAGAAAACTTGTCTGCAACATAATGTAGCGGATGAGAAAAAGGGGAGAGAGAGAGCGAGAAAAAGTCAGAGCATTAATGAAAGAAATAGAAAAAAATGACAGAAAAGTCCGTCCGCTACATAATGTAGCGGACGGGCTATTTTTAAACTTGAGGGTATTTTTGTCAAAAAATCGTTCGCTACATAATGTAGCGGACGGACTAAAAAAACGTAAAAAAAAGATCTGAGTGGTCCACAGATCGCGCGTGGAAGGCCAGATCGTGCTAACAACTTCTCCTATTTTATTAGCGCTATCAATGGATCAGTTCCCTATATATATATATATATATATATATATATATATATATATATATATATATATATATATATATATATGGTTTTGTTTAAAGTATTTTACCACAAACAATATTTTTCTTTTTTCTTTTTTTAGATTAAGCATGAGAATTTTATATATGAAGCAAAATGTTTGTCTCCTCAGTTACGAGAGTAGCCAGGCTACTTTCCGAGGAAACTAAAGGTTAAAGTTAAGTATTTAGACAACCATTTTGAAAGAAAAATTAGGCAATTGGGTCGGGGTATTTACAAGAAAATAACCGATAAACAAATCGGCTCTGGTGAAAGGATCGATGTGTCATGCCATTGTTTTTGCTTTCTTTATGTTCTAGTCAGATGAAGACAAAAATTGTAAAATTGTTGTAGTGCAAAAAGAATATCATATAGAACTCTAACATTCTTCCAATGGTGGGTGCTAGTTCTCTCTTTCTGAGATTAAAGATAAGAGTCACCGGTGTGAAATTAACATGGACCAATCTAATATTTCTAAGCCAAAGAATTCCTAAAAGTAATGTTTTGGCAATAGCTACGTGATTGTTGTTGGAAAGAAAAGATCTTTCAAAAAAATCAGTCTGATTGTCATTGAGCTTTTTCATCGCGATAGAAATACAATTAATATTGTCTTCCTTGAAGTGGAGACCTAGAGAATTATAGTCACTGGGGCCGAATAACGACGGGTTCGGGTTGTGAAAAAAAAAATTTATTGAATTATTTTTGCATTTTGAGTCATGAATAAGTTTAATAGGCTTTGAGGGTCCAAGTAACACTCACCGAGTCTGAATAACGACAAGTATATACGATGTTCCTGACATTTTGAGAAGCTGATGCGGGAGCGAATGATGTTTCCCGATTGACATGACCCTGACGAAAAATAATGGCATTTCTATCTTTCCATAAGAGCCAAAGAGTAAGACAAATTATGTTACAAATTTTGATTGAAGGAGAGGCAGATGGGATTAAAATCCATGCTTTGAGCCATTCTGGAGGAAGTCATGCCCAAGTGCTGAGGAATGGTCATATGGATTGAGTTCCAGACCAAAAAATCCTTGGGCATAATAAGAGGAAAAGATGGGCAACGGTTTCTTGGATGACTTGTAGAATGGGAAGACATATTAAGACCAAATTTCGCTAGTCTAGATCGAACTAACAGCCTATTGATTAGGGAAGAAGAAAATCCTGAGTGGCAAGTGGAGTCGCCAAATGGAAGTCCAGATAGTTGTATTAACTGAATACACGATATTCAACCATAAGTGTTATTTGATATTTCAAAAGCAACTTAAACTACGTTGTCAGTGATATCTAGCCGATGGACGGACGGGCTCGATTTGTTTTTCATTTTTTTAAAGTAAACTTTACCATTTGTTATATTATGTAGCAGATGGTGAAATTTACTATACTGCCCCCCTCCCCCCCCCCCCCCCCCCGCGCTCGCGAATCCCTTCGACTCATTAAATATCTTTGAGACATTTTGTTCAAAATTTCCATTCGCTACATAATATAGTGGGGGGCGGAGTTTTTTTTTTCCTTTAAAATAAAAAAAGTTAGATATAATTCGTCCATATCCACGATAAATGGACAGTCAGATCGCGTTGGCACTTGACTTATAAATTGTCTGCGGGCGCAAGGGATGACAAGAGATGACGTTCCTCCTGTGTGTGTGTGTGTGTAGTCTCTTCAATGAGAATTGTCCAAATGCAATAGACTTACTGCGGGTTTTTATTTGACCCTTCCACGGTTGGCACAAGTACCTAAGTCGGTTATGTTTTAGATGCCACTACAACGTCTCAAAGTTATCTTATGCAAAATTCAACAATACTACTTGTAACTCCATGTAAACCAAATATAATTGTCAAAAGGCCAACTCATAATTTGGTTCTAAGCTTTGCATTCAACACTATACATTTTTCAATTCTATTTTTAACCCGACCGGTTCCTTTCGGTGTGTGGTGGCTTGGCAGTGCTTGATTTTTTGTCGATATGCTTAATTTCTAATGTGTGCGCTTTTAACTTTTTCCTTGAACCTCTTTATGATTAAGATTTTTTTGGTTAGATCTATGGCTTGAAGTGTGGGTTGTTCATGGGCGTAACTCGCAATGCTAGACAGGTGGCATCAAAACATAAGATGTGCGGTTGTGCAGGGTCTGTTGATTTGGTTTTGGTAGGTGGAATAACTGCCAGAGATGGTGTCTGGGGTGGATTTAGTGGTATCTCTATCTAGGTTGGAAGGCGTGGCGGTGCAGATTGGAGATGGTGGTGAGTGTATGTAAAAGGGGTGGTGCACCGCTTCAGAAAAATTCTTAAGGATTTTAAGAATCGCTATCTTCTTCAATTTAAACTAAAACGTATAAGAAAAATTCTAAAATGAATCTACCGCGCCAAAAAGGATGACTAGTCTATCGAAATCAGAAGAGGGATCTGAGGACTAAGTTATCCAATGGGAAGTTGTTGGGCACGCATCACATTTTTTCGGTCTAGACTTCATTTTAATTGAATTTTGGCCTTAAAACACATAGCATGCGTATCCGGTCGGACTAACCAGAATAAAAATCATCATAGTTCGACATTAGTTCTACGGGTGGTAGTCTATATTTTGGGACTTAGACCCAAAAAAAAATAAAAATTAAAAGACTCTTTTTATGTTTTTGAATTGAAATGCAACTATGGGAAATGGTAGATCCTCTAGTCTGTTATTATTTAGGCTAATCTAGAAAACTGTAAATGTACTTCTAGAAGGCATTGACTTAGAAGAATTCGGAACTCTTTATGATGAATCTATGATGCATGTGACTTGTGTAGAGGAGTACTGAAATATGAAGTGCTAAATTTTCCTTAGAAATGATCTATCACTTATGTGAAAGAAATGATATATAAGCTCCAGGAAGAAAAATCTTGTCATAAAAAGTGAAGGCCAAGAACCCAATTTATAATGCTCTTTGACGCCAGAAGCACTAAGAATGACCATATTAATATGTTGATGATAAGACAAAATATATGATAAAAATCGCAAATTGACAAAAGTCAACTAACCGACCAGTTAGTTGAAACTGGCTAGTTCATCTAATATCTTAAAAACATTTTTTTACGAGACATTATCTTATCCCAATTCGGTGATTATCTCTGATTTGTTAGCTGTGATGTATCAGATTTGAAAATTATCTTCATATCTCATATAAATTAATGATTAATTACATATATTAAAGATAAATTACAAGATAATTTAAATCATATAATCAACCACAATATCTGACCTTAACTTGGGTTAAACCTTAACTAACTAGGCTAGTCATTTAATGGATCAGGCCTAACTAATCTGGGCTTAACTAACTGTACTAGACTGACAAACACACAGACTACTAGACTGGACTAACTAAGCTGAATTAAGTAAATAAGGCTTATTATTTATTATCAGGGTAATACACAACATTAAATAATAAATTTTATTTATTAATAGAGCCCAACATAAATTAGTAAAAACAGAAAATGAAACTACAAAATGGGGTGTTTACAAAAGTGTTTTTTTTCTCCTATTTAAGGGTTATCTTCCTTCCCCCCCCCCCCCCCCAATTGACTCCCCCTGCCTTACCCCTCTGTAACACACCCTTTTTGTTTATAGACTGGTTGGGTGGAATAAAGTTGGCAGTGGTGTGTGTTGCAACATCGATGGAAGCTTCAGTTGGTGGGGCTAGTTGAGGTGTTAATGGATTGGGTTTGGGCTCAAAAAGCTTTTAACCAAAAAAGACTAGGCTGGGCTTGGTCCTGGGGGAAACCAGTCGGGCTTAGACCAGGCTCCCTCAAGAATATGAGGCCCAACCTTAGTCTAAGCCCACTACAAGGAATAAGGCATTTAGCAACGGAATGAACTTCGTCGCTAAAGGTTCTTTCAACAACAGAACTTCCGTCAGTAAAAATAGGGCTAATTACACCTATGTCCCTGAGGTTTGGGGATAATTACAGTCAAGGACACAAAGTTTCAAAATGTGACATTCCGTGACCAAAAGTGTTTCAAATGTATCACCCGTGTCCATCCGTTAGGGTTCCGTCCAAAAAGTGTACTTTTTGTATGATGTCATCAATATGTATTTTTAAAATGACGATACTACCCCTTGTACTGTATATATTGAAAAATATCTGTTTATTATTATATATGATTTATTTATCAATTTTAGTTTTAGGATTTTGTTGAAATCCTAATTTGTAAATTAGGATATTTTTGAAACCCTAATTTGCAAATTAGGGTTTTCTTGAAACACTAATTTGCAAATTAGGGTTTTATGTTCTCTCTCCTATTGCCAGTGAATCTGAAGTCCTCGCCGGCCGTCGCCTCCCTCCCCCGCCCCCGCCGTCGGCAGTCCCTCATTCCCCGGCCCCTCGCCGTCGGCAGCCCCTGTCCACACCACCCCACCACGCCAGCAGCCTCTCCCCGCACCACCCACCATGTCGGCAGCCTCTCCCCGTAGCACCCCACCACGTCGGCAAGCCCCTCCCCGCACCACGCTGCCGGCAATCCCTTCGCAAACCCACACAACCGACATCTCTTTCTTTCTTTCTCTCTCTCTCTCTAAAACCCTATTTCGAAAACCCACGATCCCGCCGATCTCGACAATCCCTTCGCAAACCCACGTTCTCGCCGATCCCGGCAATCCCTTCACAAACCCACAATCTCGCCGATCTCGCTGCCACCACTGGCTGCTGCCTCGCCATGGCTGGTTGGCCGTGATCTCACCGATCTCGTTTTCTACGTCGCGGTGGGGAATGAGAGGGCAACAACTGGAGGGGTAGAGGGAAGGTGGTAGCAGCGGTGGAGTGTTGTGCGGGGTGGTGGGGAGAGAGAGAGAGAGAGAATTAATTTAAGAGAGAGAATTAAGAGAATTTAAGAGAGAAAAATTGAAGATAATGACATTTGAATAAATAGGGTTTCATGTGGTCCCAGGGGCAAATCAGAATTTCAACTTTTATTTAGGGGCAACTTGGTCTTTTTGTCAGAACCGTTAAGTATTTTGGTATTCCGTTTGTCAATGGACATAAGTGTTACATTTTGAAACTTTGTGTCCTCGCGTGTAATTACCCCAAAACCTCAGGGACATAGGTGTAATTAGCCCGTAAAAATATTATCCAAAAAATTCTAGTGACGGATTATTCTGTCGGTAAAAACATTGCCGACGGACTTTTACAGACGGGCTTTTAACGACGGTAAAAATCGTCGCTAAATATTTTTAGAAAATTTATAATTTTCTATGATTTTTTTAAAAAATTTTAAGCAACGGAATGATACTGTTGCTAAAAATATATGTCGGTTAAAATGTTAAGGAAAGATTTTTACCTATGAACTTTTAGCGACGGAATAAGTCCGTCGCTAAAAGTCCTTTAATACACATGGCTTCTTCTTTCTCACTCCTCGTTTCTCTTTCTATCCTTCGTTTCTCTCTCTGTCGCCATTTTCACCTACCGGCGATCCCCCCTCAAGGCAACCCACCTCCGGCGACGTTCCTCCCTACCACCACGCCGGCAAAAGGCCCCCGCCTCCGTCCCTCCCCACCAGCCCTCCACGCCAGCGACAGGCCCCCGCCACCCACCACACTGCCCTTCCCTTTCCCCTCACATCTATCATCCCCATAGCCACCTCGCTGCCTCGCAGCTACCCCACTACCGCCACAGCCACCACCACCCTATGCCGTCTTTCGCACGTCACTACCGCTGCCTTCCGTACGCCACTATTGTCGCCCGTCTCGCACCACCACTGCCCGGACTCACTTTTTTTCCCAGTTAGAAATTATTTATTATATGCTAAAATTATAGTATGCTAGAAATTATTTATCGTATTGAATCTATTGTTATAATGTAATTGTATTTAATCTGTGGTAATGTAATTGCATTTGATTTGTTATAATGTAATTAAATTTAATTTTTGTAATGCAATTAAATTTAATTTGTTGTAATGTAATTGTAACAATTAAACCCTAATTATCCCTAATTTATTCCCAAGTAACCCTAATTGAACCAAATTAACCCTAATCAAATCCTAATTATCCATAATCTAACCAATTAATAGTAATTAACCTCGTGTAACCCTAATTGAACGAATTAATCCCAATTAACCCTAACTAAACTAATTAATTGTAATTAATCCTGATTCAACCTAATTGAACCAATTAGCCCTAATTAATCCCAATTTACCCTAATTGAACCAATGAACCCTAATTAGCCCTGATTAATCCTAATTGAACCAATTAACTGTAATTAGCCCTGTTTAAACCTATTTGAACCAATTAACTGTAATTAGCCTAATTAAAGTATAATTAGCCCGGATAAACCCTAACTATCCTTAATTTGTTCCCAATTAACCCTAATCAAACTGTAATTATCCCTAACTTAACCTATTAATAGTAATTAACCCCGAGTAATCCTAATTGAACGAATTAACCCTAACTTAACCAATTAATTGTAATGAACCCCGATTCAACCTAATTGAACCAATTAGCCCTAATTAATCCAGATTTACCCTAATTGAACCAATAAACCCTAATTAGCCCTGATTAATCCTAATTGAACCAATTAACAGTAATTAGCCCCAATTAAACTTATTTGAACCGGTTAACCTTAAACCCTAATTAAAGCATAATTAGCCCGGATAAATCCTAATTATCCTAATAAAGCCTAATTAATCTAAGTACATCCAAATTACTCGAATTACATCCGAATTAGCCTAATAAAACCTAAGTGCATCCATCATTTGTTAGTCATTGATGATATTAGGTTGTTAGTTGTGCATTTGAGAATCGAGATTATTAATTGATGATTTTAGTTTGTTAATTGATGATTTTAGATTGTTAATTGTGCATTGAGCATTTGAGACATTGAGATTGTTGACGGAGGATGGGATCCAATTGGATTGAATGTGTGATTTTTATTAATTTTTATTGCATTGAGCATTTGACAATTGAGATTATTGACGGAGGATGGGACCCAATTGAATTTATAGTGTAATTTTTATTAATTTTTATTGCATTGAGCATTTGAGAATTGAGATTATTGACGGAGGATGGGACCCAATTAGATTGAGATACTTGTTAGATAGCACGGACACGAACACCGCTGATCGATGCCGACACCGAAATGTCATATTTTGACTTTATACTTGTGGACACCTCTTCAATGGGTGTTCGACACCTCTTCTGGACATGCCGAGCCGGCTCCTCCACAAACACCGGCTCCTCGGCATCCGTTGGACGAGGAGGAGATCCAGTGCATTGCTACGGTGGTGTTGAGGATGATCAGGGAGCATGATCAGTAGGGTACCCCTGCTGGACATGCCGAGCCGGCCCCGGATCAGTAGGATCCAGATCCAGGACTCGACAATCCCTGATGAGCCCCTTCTCGTGCCTGGTCCCAACTTGTCCCCCCCGCTCGGCTTGTACTCGATCTTTTCCCCTCCCCTAACCGGCTGTATCCGGTTCCCAGCTTATACATTATGAGTTTTTTATAATGCACATTTTTTAAAGTTGATAATATATAGTTGTTTGTGTCTCGGGATTATGAGTTGTTGTTCAGGATTGAATTTTTTATTATAGGATTGGGTATCAGAAAAATAAAAAATTAATTTAAAAAAAATGACTTTTAGCGACGGATTATTTCCATCGCTAAAAGTGTATTAATTCTAAAATTTTAGGGACGGAAAATTCCGTCGTTAAAAATCTAATTTAGCGACGGAATGTTCCGTCACTAATTTCACAAAACAGAAAATAAAATAAAATACATAAAACAGAATTAGCGACGGAAACTCCGTCGCTAGTTCTTAAATAAATCCGTCAAAAAAATTCAATATTAGACGACGGATTTTAAAATTCCGTCTCAAAACTTTTAGCGACATGCTTTTATACAAGGGACTTTTAGTGACGGTGTATCCGTCGCTAAAACTTTTAGCTACGGATATCAGGCTTTTAGCGACGAATTTATTCGTCGCTAAAAGCCTTATTTCTTGTAGTGGCCCTTGGCCCAAAATTTAGGGCCACGCTTAGGTCACGTCCGGACCGACCTAAAAATTTTATTTTTTTAAATCCTAACCCTTTTCAATTAATTATTACAATAGTTGATCCAAAAAGGTGTTTGTAGCTAAATCTTATTGTTGTCACATAGCATTATATTAAGTGCTCATAAGTTGCATAAATAGGAAATACATTGCAGATTCTTGTTGTTCCCCATGCTTTTCCTCTCACCATTGTATTGTGCTTTAAAGGTGAATGGCATTATGATTTTGACGAACTTTAATCATCATATTTGAAGTCAATATCCAGATATGGAGACCCCATCTCACCTGTCCCCTAAATCATGGATATTGTGCATTGATTATCAACAATACTCATATTATAGTGAAGTTATGCAAGATTTCTTTATATATTCGCCATCTCGATTCCCCTTTTAAATGAAAAAAAAAAGAATCTGCCATAAAACATATTTCTCACGAAACATCTCAAAAAAATTTATTTTATTTTTGTTCTTTAACAAAAAATAGCTTTTAAAAACAAATTTTTTGACAGCTTTAAAAGATAATGTCTTAAAAAAGATTATCCCATAAATCATAAAGATGTGCGAGCATGGCATCTTTGAGCCAAATATCTATGTCGTCGACCAAACATTTAGGAGAACTAGCAGCATCATATTACTTTCTTATCAATAATGTTTTTATTAGAAGTACATAGGGTGATCTTTTTTACCTTAAACCCTTATAAGTTTAAATGTTCGTACATTGAATGTGGGTCGGGCAGGGCTTAGGCTTAAATGCACCAGGCCAGGCCGAACTTTTTTGGGCAAAAGGACCCAGCCCCAGTCCAGGCCCTAAGCCCTTTAAGTTCAAGTCTGCACTGTTCATTGTGTGGGCTAGGACAGGTTAGACTTTTTTGGGCTGGATCGGGCTGAGCCACGAGTCGCTGACCCTTTTGACATCTCTAACTGCTAGGCGAGTGTGTGGGGTCTGGCGGCGGGAGGTGCTAGGGGTGAGCACGGTACGGTTTGGGGGTTAAACCGCAGACCAAACTGTTACTCACCGAATGGAAAAATTTTGAACCGAACCCAACACCATCGGTTTAGTCAATTTAAACGATTTGCTTCAGTTGGTCTAGATCGATTTGCACATAATCTTGTTGAATTTAATGTTTGTTTGCTCTTCTTAACTTAAAATATAAGTATAATTCCATATGTATAAATTGATGTACGAGAACGAATCAGTAAATATACAAGAGATAAGTCACTAGACATTTGTGTTGTAATTGCTCTCACATATATGTGAAAATTACTAATGAATGTCACTAAAACTAAATTGTCATATCATAGGTCGATTCGATTCGATTTGTGATATGTTTCCGAAAATCATGAATCGATCCGAATTGAGTTTCACTTGAAAAATGTGAAACTGAACTGTTAGGAATCTTCCTCCAACTCTATATATAGTGACAACTAATAGTCACTAAATGTCTCTAGTGACTTTTCTGTTAACACTTTCAGCGACAACTCTTAAAAGTACTTTTTTAGCGTCACTAAATAAAAGCCACTAGAAAGATTTAACAACCATTAATTGTCACTACATGGGGGGTAGGAGGAAGATTCCTTCAACCCGAGTAGCAGCCAAATTTTTTCCTTTTATTATTATGATGAAAAAACACTTTTTCATCCTCGGCTTTAACATATAGTAGCCTATAAGGTAAGTAAAATCAAACAAATTTGTCACAAATAAAACACTTTGGACATAGTGTCTCTGCCCCCAAAGAGCAGAGCCACTCATTACTGTGGTTGTGGGCATAGTTATTAAGAATGTGGTTGGAAAATTTTTAGCTGCAATTCGAGTTGTATATAGTCTACAATCTCCAATATAATGATGGCCGCTATATACGCTTAATACTTTTAATTAATCGCACTAAAAATGTGATGCCAAGAGTTATTGAATATGTATGTAAAAATGTCACGCGCAATATTTACTATCATTAATGATCATTATATGAGGAATTGAACTCGAGGCTATTCTTACTACCAGAATTGCAACCAAAATCTTTTCCAACGTGGTTATACTACCTTTTCTCTTGCAAAGTGGTCGTCTCTGCAATGTTTTACCACCCAATTGAAAAAATGATGATACCTTTCAAGATAGCAACCAACACATTATAAGGAGTTGAGAAACATTAAAACCATTAAAACCATGAGGCAACCGTGATTTGTTATGCACGTCCTGTATTGGAAAGGTCTCTACCGGGAATTGCTTGATCGTTTCAAAAGAAAAAGGTAAAGGCAAAAGCACACAAGATAAAGGAATTCTATTCTTTCTGTAAGATTTAAGAAAGGTTTTTGATGGATATATATGACGAAAATCACTTTAGAAGGTCTTATCTGTACAGGATAACGCATCAAGACTTCTATTAGGCTGAACTGATTTTCATTTGAAGAAACACAGTATAAATAACAATACTACTGCTACTTTCCCCGCCCCAGGACTCCTTCTTTATAAAGTACGAGATAACCTTCTCTTTTAGCTGCACAAGGACTAAGGATGGGTAGTTCTCTCTCCTCCCTCTCTCTCAACAAGTGTGTGCTGTTGTGTAGAAATGTCCTTAGTTTTTCATCTTTCTAACATATTCATGCCTAACCCTAAATATTTATCTTACCTATCCAGAGTTCTGAACTTGGAATTCGATGTGAGCAATTTCATGGAGATTGACTTCTCAAGTTCACGTCTATTAGTATATGTAATATGCATTTGTGCCTGCTAGCTTTCTCATATCACTCTAATGAGTGTACGGAGGCAACTCATATGTAAAGCTGAAGAGAGTAGGTATTTCTAAAGCATGGTTAAACGCCCTATTGCCACTGAAAGTAGCAAGTTGGATTTCAGCATCCGCCACTAGGGCGGGCAGATAGTCTGCTATATGCAATCAGCATCCAATTTGCTAAGATGTGCGCAGCTGCATGTGTGACAAAATAGAGTACACTTGCATCACAATTAATGTTTCTGCGTAGATAGAGACATATACTTGTGCTTTGCTAATTTGGATCTTAAGTCTAATAGATCCTTAACTGGGAATATATTTGGCGTGTGCAATGTGACACAGGAGTCGCAAGATCATTACGAAATGCACCACCAGCTGACTACACACTTAGAGTGGAAACGTTCTCATTACTCCCGAGCACCATCGAAAGCATTGAATCAGGTTTGTTTGAAGAGGGCGGCTACAAATGGTGAGGTTCATACCCTCCCCTGCATACTCTAACACAGTGCATTTTAACTTCATTAGCAATAAGGCGAAGTTATTTGTTTTTATATAGATGTTTTCTTGTTGCAGGAGATTGTCTTTTTACCTGACGGGACGTGAAAGAAAGAAAGGAGAAAATCACGTATCTCTTTATGTAGAAATAAAGGAGAGAGATAAACTCCCTCGTGGCTGGGTGGTTTCTGCCAACATTAAAATGTTTGTGCTTGATCACAAAAAAAAAAAAGTACTTAACCATCCAAGGTATACTATAAAACTACACCTTTGCATATTTAGTACCATGATAATATAAATGTGTTTCCCCCCCCCTTTTTTGGAACGGCTTTCTCAAATATTACGGTAATAGAGATGACGTGGTGTACCCAAAAGGTAAAATGAGAAGAAAAAAAAATAAAACATTGACTTCTTATTGTGTGGAGTCTCTCCATCTCGTTAGATCTCTCCATCTCCTAAATGTTGGAAAAAAAAACTTTAATTTAACAGTTACAGATATGACACGGTATAATCAATGGCTAAAATGAGAGGAAAATAAAACATTGACTTCCTATTGTGTAAGAATCTCTCCATCTCATTTGATCTCACCCGTGTGTCATATTTATCGCCGCTATACTGAATTTTCTCGAGATGTTGGTCCAGCAATGATAATTAAGGCCAAAGTCAAATTAAGATCAGTTTGTCACAAAAAAATTTTACAAGCTGTAATTAGGGGTGAGCACAGTTCGGTTTGGTCCGGTTTGGGGGCCAAACCGCAAACCGAACCGATGGACCTCGGTTCACAAATTCCTGAACCAAACCGAATCATCACACCTCGGTTTGAACGATTCGGTTTGAACGGTTCAAATTAAACGGTTCAGATCAGTTTAGGTGTGCTTTGAATATTATTTTGCTTTAAACTACAAACTGCTTTGAAAGAGTATATTATAATTAGAAATTTTCAAACTTCACTATCATTCAGAAACTTTAAATATCAAACTCCACACTTCATACATTCTACAAGATATCACATACTTATATCAAATGATTTATAGGCTTGGGATCTTGAATTTTGCATGTTTCTACTGTGATTAACATGACATTCATGATCAATCTGAAAATTTAGTGTATCATTATGCAGTTTTTTACACAAAAAACATCTACCAAGGAGTGGCTTTTAGCAACATATGCACAAATGCTACCGGCTGTCCCAGAAAAAAGAGGAAAACAGTTTCAGATTGAAGATTTTTTATTCCCGGAATATATACATAGAAATTAAATAGAGAAGAAGATCATGTATAGTTCAAGATCTTATTTCAATTCCAGAATGTGGCAACAAGTACATATATCAATCAACAGTGAAACTCTCCTTGAAGCTTACCAAGGTTGCTTGAGCATAACGCCGAAGAGAAGCTTGTTTCTAGATTATTGCGGATCCAAAGCCCAACGTCATCGAAGAGATCCAAACCCCATTGCTCAGATCGGATTCCCTATATATTCAAGATTTGTTTCTCTATGTACCCAAACCCCAGGTCCTTCAAGATAAAGGGATATCATTGGATATTGAGTAATTAAAGATGAGCACTGCCATTGAAGCAAAAAAGAGTAGGGGGCAGCTGAAGTGAAGAAGAGTTGAGGGCGGCTGTTGCTAAAGTGAAGAAGAGTATGGGACGACTGAAGTGTGGAAGACAGGCTGAAAATGAATGAATTAGGGTGAGATGGCGTGAACTAAGTAGGGTCAAGGACAAGTATATATAGTTCCATTGTATCCCTAGTTATTCAGCTAATTAGGGTCAAGGTAAAGGTTTTTTTATTCTTAATATAAGCCCTCGGTTCGGTTCAATGCCGGTTTGGAATTTCTGAACCGTGAACCGAACCGAACTGGCCTCGGTTTGAAATTTTGAATCCAAACCGTTCAAGCTCATCAACGGTTCGGATTCGATCGGTTCGGTTTCCTCGGTTTGAACGGTTAGGGTTTGATCGGTTTGCTGCTCACCCCTAGCTGTAATGACTCAATCGGTACTGTCATCAATATATATGCAGATGAAGGTGGTAGCTTGTGGCACTTTTCTGCAAGGAAAAAGGACCAGGGGTTTGACCTGCTACCCGGGGGTCAATTCCGTGATGCTTCCAATCGATACCTTAGAGATGACTCGTGTGAACTTGGGGTGGAGGTTTTCGTAGCTAAACATACTGGTAAAGGCATTCGTTGGTGTCCATAATCAAGAGTCCTAAAGGCAGCACCTACACTTGGGAAATTAGCAAATTCTCTACATAGGATGACAAAAGGCATTCATCGGAAGAGTTTACTGTTGGTGGACGAAAATGGTACGTATCGTATACACCTGTTTTTGCTATATGTAGAAATTTCACAAATGTTTGTCACTAGTGGGATGGAAAGCCGACGTATATGCTTCAGCTTTAACGACAAATAACTTTATAAGTGATGCTTATATGGTTAAAGGATGTACTTGCCTGTAATTCGCATTGCGAAAAGAGATAATGTGGTCTTTGATATACTTAGTGCAGGATGTTACGTCTGTATCCAAAAGGATATAAATGGGGGAGAGGCATAAGCATTTCCTTGCGTCTATTTTAGCTGATTGGAGAACACTGCCTCCCGAAGGGAAAATATTTGTGAACTACAAGTTGCTGATATTGAACAAATTTGGTAAAGACAACCATGAACATACTGGTGAGTCCACTATTGCTGATATCGAACCAGTTTTGCTCTAAGCAAATCTGTTCCTTGAGGAGGAAGCAGGTGGCACCGGTGGGCACGTGCCCACCTGCTACTCCCATTTTTCTTTCGTGTATTCATTTGGTGATTTTGCAGTTAAGACTTACATAATTAGAGGGCATCAACATTTGATCTTCATTTTAACGCTAAAAGCCTTAAAAGTGTCGTTATATGGTCATGTGACAATAAAAGTAAAGTTCAAATATTTGAGCTCTACTTTTCATCATTAAGCCCCATTTTCAACCTAAAGGCCTTAAAACTTCGTTACAGCCACATTAGCAACAATATTAAAACTCAAACAAGGAGTTTTATCCCACTGAATTGTCTCTAAAATAGATCCAGTATTCTTTTCTATTTATGCAGTTTTACCGTTCTCATTGACTTGAAGCTCTGGTCCAACATTTGTCTTATATGACCTTGCAGCTTCGGAATGGTTCTCTTCCTTGCAACCTTCTTTTGGCCACTCAAACTTCTTCATGCTGGAAGATCTCAAGAACCTGCGGAAGGGTTTCCTTGTAGACGATGTAGTGACCGTGCAAGCACAGATTCTGCGCATCTCTCAAGTTAAGGATTTATCCCCGTGAAGGCTTACTGTTTTGATACGCATTTGGTTGTAGCAATTCGTTTTCCGTTTTTCTCTTTAGGACTGTTCTCTCTTCCTTTTTCCTTTCCCCCCACCAGGGTTCGTGGATTTGTGACATGTTGAAATAACCGAGAATGGATGATGCTTATTCAAAACCATGTTTGGTTGTAATATTCTAAACATAGTACGTATGTGTCAACGTAAACGTGTGTGCATTATATGTATCTATTGGTCGTCGATGCGCAACTATACGTATCTACGCATGTGTCTATGTAAATGTATGTGCATTATAAACGAGCTGTCGTGCACATGCAATGCGTGTGCGACTCGTTTATTAATGAACGTTAAAGAAGTAAATATAACCTCATGGCACCACATGGAGTCTATTTAAATTTACAATTCTGACCTCAACATGCTCAAATAAGTAAGAACAAATATTTTTGTCCATTTAAGCATCCAATACTCTATTCTCTTTCATTAGTTCTTCGAATTGTTTTCGTGAAGCTTGAGCCATACCCATGAAAAATATGGTATACACACAAAAGGTTACTAAATATTCACATATAAGCTTTAAATGTGGCACAAACTTTTTATTGTAGACATATGTAGATAATTTAATATTTCAATGAACGGTGTATCATTTTATCTTCAGCAATATGCATGTTCTTTATCCGCAAGTACTCGTTGAAGAACTATGAAAAGATTTTGCAATAATGAATTTCTTTTTGTACGAAAGAATGGCTAAGATAAAGATCATATAAACCGATAGTAAAGTGTTTTGAATAAGGAGGGTTGATTATCAATTTTATGTCGCTGTCATCTTCCTTCCATAAGAGGTGTGTGCAATTATTTCACAAAAGTTATATCCTCTCAACCTCAAAATAAACCCGAATTTCATATATTTGTGTACCTGAAAATTTTAATTTCGTCCCACTCATTTCTTCGATAATGTATTCAAACCTATAAGTAGGGCTGTAAATGAACAGAGTTGCTCGTGGTTCATTCCCTAAAAAGTTCGTTCATGTTCGTCTGTATAATATACGAACAAAACATGAACAATTTTTAGAATTTATTTATTAAACGAGCCGAGTATGAACATTTAACTATGTTCACAAAGATAATCGTGAAGATAGTGTTCGTATAATAAATTAAGATTTTTATAATTTAAGCATAATTAATTACAAATATATCCATGTAAAATCTATACTACTTATAAAAGTGTGAATGTGTGTAAATTATTTTTTGGACAAGAATACCCTTCATATATTTTTGAATCACTCAATTGTCATTTCAAGTATAATTAACATGCCTAAAATCTAGGTTCTTTTAACAGTCCACATTTTTCACTTCAATAAAAGTTACAATTAATAGATAGACGTCTCTTCTACTTCTCATGACACTTTCATTTAATATATGAATTTATTTTAATGTTCTTTACAACTTGATGCTTAGTATAGATTTATTAATGTCATTTACAACATGATACTTGGTGTAGAATTGGATGTGAAACACATGACCATAGCTTACTATGGATGAATTCCACTCTTGTTTTTTCTTAACAGATAATTGGTTCTGTCTTTTATGTTGGCAATAAAAATTTGGTAATACACTTCAATGGAAATAAAAAGGCAAAAAATTGGACATGCTTAAACTTTTCTGCTCTCTGGCGCTTTGATGTAAGACCTAATGTCGTGTGTGTGTGTGTGTGTGTGTATGTGTGTGCGCGCAGGCACGCGTGACTGAAAGTGTGTGCGTGTGTATAGTAGATATGTATAATTTATTTTTAGACACAAATGCCCTTATATATTACATCAATGCTTTTAAAATGTTACCATTTCGGTAATTGTTGGCTTATCTCAAACCGCTGTCACCTTCTCTTTTCATGTAAACGACTCTACACTTTCATACATCTCCCATAATTTAATTATTATAACTTCTTCATCTCCTCTATGTCAAGTGGCAAAATGATTCTATATCCAAAGTTTATTTAAAGGTAACTTAATTCTATATTCTTAAGTTTAGTTGCTTAATATAACGAAGGCTAATATCCATTTTGAGTATGTAAGTTCAAAATGAGTGTTGATTTAAGAACTTATCTAGCTTCCAACTCTATAAAAGCCGGTAAGCTCCCTAAGCTCTTCTAATATTTACAAACTTTGACTTTTTTAGGACGATGCATGATAATAATAAGGTCTATTTTAGGTGTCAGCTTTTACCATACATATCACATTATTATCAACACTAAGATTATATTTTCTTTACCTGAAAAAAATTGTTCTACAGGTAAAATGGTGGGAGCCAAGCCTTTACTTTTCAAGATGGAGCATTTTATTCGATGTTAAATGACTAATATGCAATGTGATTGACAGAGATTGTGTCTAAGCCGTTAATAACTTCGAAAACATCTCATGCACTAGATACATATAGCTATCAAATATGGAGCGAGATACTCAACCCTCCAAAACAAATTTATTTAGATATTTATTATAAAATTTTGAATATGTAAACGTTATTGACTACGTGTACGGTTTGAATCTTCTATTTTTGTATGTGATGAAGTCACTTTCTTGCTTCTATAAATTATGCCTTAGAGGCTTAATCAAAGAGAAAAGTGAATGAAAATCATTGTCAAGAGCTAAAAAAATAGGATAGCTAAGAGAAAATTATTTGTGAATCACAAGAACAAAGAAACCTATTTGCAGCCACGCAAAAATAACCATAGCAAAAAATAACCTACAAAATTATGGTTTCAATTATTTGCTATTGAGAAATAACCACACATTATTTTTTTATTTAAAAATGTTAAAGTTACATATCAATGACTCATGTATAATGAAATAAGAACTGCTGCGTGCTTGAAGCCCTAGCCAGATACTTCTTCTTATTTATAAAGCTGAACACGTGAGAGTTAAAATGGTTTTAGATCCCTTCTTCATTCAAATTGGAACAAGAATTCAAATGAAAACAATATGTGAGTATTAAACATGATAACATTGTTGGGCCAATTCTCTAAAAGCTTAAGCTTTTAGAGCAGATGGTAACTTAACATGGTATAGAACTCTGGTTTAGCAAGGTCTTGGGTTCAATTCTTCCCGCTTGCATTTCTGGTCCCCTTTATTATAGTGTTATTTGCACTCAGTTTATTTCTGACTTGATCTGTCTCTCCGTGTGCAATCGGGGGCTTGCACGTGAGGGGGAGTATTAAGCATGATAACATTGTTGGACCCATTCTCTAAAAGCTTAAGCTTTTAGAGCAGATGGTAACTTAACAGTGAGAGTTAATTATTTTGTGTCACGATGGTAATAAAATACAAAATTTTATTTTCTCCGTCCAAACTGTCATGACAAAACAAAACTACCCTCATGGTTATTATCCATATTTACCTGTTAATTAGAGAGATGGAGCCATATACAAATTTTTTGGTCACTTTTTAGTTTTTAATGGCAAATGGAATCTCAAATACCATAAAAGCTCATCCAAACCCAAAGAACAAATGAAGACAAAAGAGTAGCATGGCCTAAAAAGACAGAGGAATGAAAAATACAAGAGCTACCAACATGGAAATAGAAATTCCTAAACTTCCTCTTTCGCAAGTTTGGACAATAGTCACTACAAGAATCAGAGGCTTTAGCGACCGCATTTTGCGACCGCAGCAATACGCGGTCGCTAACTTATAGTTTAGCGATCGTTTTAGCGACTGCATTTTTTGCGGTCGCTAAATATCTACACATTCTAAAAGTCAACAAAAATTTATTTTAGCGACCGACATTTGCGACCGCCTTATGTGGTCGCTAATGGCTTTCTTTTTTACTTTGCCCTAATTTTTCCCCTCACTTCCCCGAAATTCCCTTATCCCTTCTCTCCCCCCTTTCTAGCAGCCACCAACCACCGTACACATCTTGCCGCCGCCATCGCGACGACCAACCACCATCGACCAAGGCCACCTGTCCAAGAAGCCCACGCCGTCGCTGCTGCCGGCCTTGCCTCGAACATGCCACCCCAAGCTGCTGCTGACCTTCTCTACCCGATGTAAAAAACTCAAGCAACATGTGGAGGTCTCTGATTCATTGGTATGTTAATTCTACTTTACTTCTTGTAGAGGGATGCTGCGAACATCTTAATTTGACGAATTGGGATTGTATAGTACGATGCTAAAATGAAAATACTGGTAGAGAACAATCTCATGAAGCATACCGTACCATAGAAATCAAAGGCTTTCACTGATTTCATGAAAGAAGCATAGACGTGCACAGACGGAACCCTGGTGCTAAAATTACTTTTTGGTAATAGACTTGGTTAGCAACCACTGTGCAGTCACTAGCGGTCTGCTTTTGTTTCTGGCGATTTTTCTCCACAATTTGTTGAACCTCTTTCTCACTGGCTGCAATCAGACGCTTGACAGTGTCGAAGGTAGTAAGTCTGATGCTGCAATAGAAATTTGAGAGGCCACGAATCATCCAGAATTACTGAAGTGAATAGAGACCGACACCGAATGCTAAACTTGCAATTCATCCTCCATACACCACCAACCATTTTCATAAGCAACTAGAGATAATATTGACTAGACCAAATTCCTGGTCCTATTATGCTTAAAAAGTCTTGGTTAAATGACAACGTGAAGTTGAGATTTTGCTGAAAACTGAATAGAATAACTGATTAAAGGAGCAAGACCTTGCAAAATTCCCGAATGCACTAACTCACCCAAAAGACTTAAACAAAAGGTATAGCTTCAGCAAAAGTACTGAGCTATGATAAACTGAAAAGTGGTAGTACTCCTGATGGTAGTACTCCTGATGCAACTTTTTCTCTAACTGAATTAGATTCTGGTCTTGTTGTTTCAAGATCTAGTGAAAGCCAATACAGCAGTTGCCTCTGCTGTTTATGAACTCGTGCACTTGTTAGATTTTGCTTAGAAATTTTGATCACGTAAAATTTGATGTGGGTTTGTCTTGGGTTTATGTTTAATTCTTTTGATGATCAATTCTTTCATTTTTGTCATAATTTTAGTCTTACTTTCATGTTTTGAGTTTGATACTTTAGAATTTGTCATGCATAACTAGGGTACTCATTAACATTATATCATTGGTTAGGCATCCTTATTGCTGTTCTTTCTTGAACCGTGGAAATAAGGCAAAGCTTGAACCCATGTCCCTTTCGTCTAATTACAAGTAGAATTCTGAACAAGCATGGGTTATGATTTAATGTGTAACTGTAGAATCCTGAACAAGCATGGGTTTCTGGCTTTCTGCTGACTTTGTGATGTATGATTTGCAATTACCTTTTTATTCGTGTTTTTTCCCCGTAATTCTGTGTTGTTTTCGGCAAGCAAGTGGTTAGAGCGCTTAATTGGCGGGTAATATGTTTTTCGATTTGTCGTGATTGGGTTCTCATAAATTTCTAAGAGAAAAAAGTAACAAATTGTCTTTTCTGATTTTTTCCCTTGTATGGGTAGCTAGTAGTTCTCTGAATTTTGACACAAGACTACACTCAGAAAAAGCTTTTTGGGCCAATTAGTTTATGAACTTATCACGTCAAAGAGTATGATGTTAGGAAGAAAACCAAGTGCTTATTATTTGCAGGTTATTCATATCCTAGTTGTCATAAGTGTTTGGTGATGCCAGGATGTCTGCATGAGGTCCACTTTGTGAGTTGTAACTCCTCTAGAATAAAATGGTAGCAGTTGCGAAAGGTATGAGGACAACTAATTGTTGGACAGTTGCAAAATTAGCTCCATCCACTCCAATAGTTGGCATGAAGTTTCATGGCGTATGATTTGTGCCTATGACTTAAGTACAGTTCGCTGGCTTCTTATATTGCCTTTCTTACTCCTATGAAGGGAACTAGAATGTACAACTTGCCTCTTTTTCTCCTGTTGAGATCATCATTGCATGATATTTCAAACTTGTTCATTGGCAAAAGAAGTGAGATAGTCAATTCACTTGGTTCACAATTACTATCACCTATAAAAAGAATCTACGTGCTTGTGATCCTTCGAAGGAATGAATGAGCATTGAGTTGAGTTTACATGCAATGTGATAGTGATTAGATATTCAAGGGATATCATCACAAAAATATTTAGGACAATACTATTTTCATAGAATTAGCAAACGAAATATAATTTGAATAGGATTTGTCACCTGCGAGTTTTAACTTAGTTATCACTTTGTTATAGATTTTCAAGTAAAATCTGGATGAATTTAGGCTTTTAGAGCACATCCAGATGATTTTATTCCTTTTCTTGGTTGTATTTCAATGGAAAAGGTTGGTAAAAAACGAGCGGCTCAGTGAGCACAAATAGGTATCGTAAGTACAGATAGAATTGGATAGGTTATAATGTCGAATTTAGCTCAAAGTAGAATAAACTTGTCTGCTTCTGATAGATCTCAAAATTTGTAAAAAAAAATGACTAAGCTGAAAGACTATCCCAAAAGATTGTGTGACATGGCTTTGACTCAATAATTTGAAACAAAGCCGTAGTTTAGTTGAATTCAAAAACTATTTTCTTCCTTAATTAAAAAGGAACTAATTTTTGTTGGATTTTTTTAAAGCACTACCCGGTCCATTATTTCCTTGTTACATAGTTTGGTTTACACTGTGATAAGTACATCTTGGGTGTTTTGTTGGCAGATACTTGAAGGACTGCTGAAATTACCAGAGAACAGGGAATGTGCTGACTGCAAAAGCAAGTAGGTAGCTTGGAGAGTACTGCTTGCTTGATTTTGATTCGTTTTTTCTTTTGTTCGTGAGGTCAACTGCTGTATTGGTTCACTAGAGATAGAAGTGTTGTTGAGGCTTGATGTTTGACAATATGAGTGTTAGAGTTTTAACCAGAGAAAAATTAACGGTGGTCACTACAAGAAAAAGGGTCTTTAGCGACCGCCACAAAATGCGGTTTCTAAATCATAATTTAGCGACCTTATTAGCGACCACCACAAAATGCGGTCGCTAAAGCATAATTTAGCGACCGTATTAGCGACCACCACAAATGCGGTCGCTAAAGCATAATTTAGCTACCGTATTAGTGTTTATGTTCCAATTTTCTTGATTTAGGGTTTTCTGATTTTTTATAAAAAAATTATTAATTTAAAAGAAATCTCGTAGTGAAATCTCAGATCTATGAACTGATTTGAAATTATCGATTTTGGAATCATAAGTGAAAATTTCATGTGGAGTTGGTGGATTTGAGAATTTGTTAGTGTAAGTTTGCAATAATTTTATCAAAATAGTATTCTTCTCTCTTCTTCTTTCTGGCCCATTTGGTTTTCTGTTTCAATTGTTCAAGCTTGAATTCTCATTAAATACGTTAGAATTTCTCAAATTCTTCCACAAAAGGTTTGATAAGCGTGCCATGTTTACATGCAGTTTTAGCAGCGGATCAACTTTGTTGCCTTTTAAGAAGTAAGTCTAGAACCTGAAAAGGTTTGTGTTTCATTTAATTCTTCTGAAGCCTATGATTAATTGTCATATGCTTTCTGCCATTGTCTTCCCTAGAATTGAGATGTTTGATTTGTGATGGCCAGATTTGTGTAATCTGAGTTTGTGATGTCGCAAATGATCAATTGTGATGTTTGATTTGTGTAATTGTCCTTGGTCTGACTTGTTAATTATGGATTAAACTTTTGAGAATTGAGATGGTTGATGGAGAATGGGACCCAATTGAATTGAGATATTGGATATGTTCATTTTGAACAATTATTTGCCCATTTGAGCATTGATTATTTTATTAAAATTTTAGGTTGTTGGTTGTACATTTGAGAATTAAGACTGTTGATGATTTTAGGTTGTTAAATGTGCATTGAGCATTTGAGAATTGAGATTGTTGATGGAGGATGGGACCCAATTGGATTGAGATATCGGATATTTGATTTAGTTAAATGGTGGGTTGAAATTAGGTTAATTAAAAAATGAAACATGACATGGTGGGTTGAAATTAGGTTAATTAGGTTCATCTGCCATAGGTTAATTAA
Source organism: Escallonia herrerae (assembly GCA_033070095.1). Lineage (NCBI taxonomy): Eukaryota > Viridiplantae > Streptophyta > Magnoliopsida > Escalloniales > Escalloniaceae > Escallonia > Escallonia herrerae. The sequence continues at coordinate 68,594 of JAVXUP010000216.1, forward strand.
GTTAATAAGGTTCATCTTCCATTGGGTGAAATTTTGCTTTTGCCACTGATTAGCCCTAATTAACACTAATTAATTTTAATTAGTGTTAATCTACACTGATTAGCCCTAAATAGCCCTTGGGAAGCACCGACACTTCACATGAGTCTAGGTATGGTGTCTGACAACTACCGACATCCCGACACATGAGTCTAGTCCTAATTAGCGCTAATCAACTCTGATTAGCCCTAAGTAACACTGACAGACACTAAATAGCCCTAATTAGCACTAATCACCCCTAATTAGCCATAATTAACACTGATGAACACTAAAAAGCCCTAATTAGGTATAATTAGCACTAATCAGCCCTAAATAGGCCTAAATAGCACTAATCAGCGTTGATTATCCCTAATTAACAATGATTGACACTGATTAGCCCTAATTAGCACCTACGCAGTACCGACACTTTATATGAGTCTAGGTATGGTGTCCGACAACTACCGACACCTCACCAACACCTTCGGACACGTGTCCGACACCTCTCTGCGATGTCTCGGTCGATGTCGGTGTCGGACACAGTGTCCGTGTCTGTGCTACCTAGATTAGCACTAATCAACACTACTTAGCTCTAATATGCCCTACTTAGCCCTAATCATCCCTACTTAACCCTGATTAACACTCACTTGTAAATAACTACTCAATATATATTTTTCAAATTGAAGGTTAATTTTGAACTCGACTTGTATAGGTTTACCAGGCAGTGAGAGATATCATGTCAGTGGATAGAAGTTGGATGCGAAGGAGGATTGCTCCAAGTGGGATTGGGGTATCAGAAGAGTTTAGACAGGGAGTGAATGGGTTTATTCTATTTGCTTTGAATCAACGAGAGTTTGTGGATGACGACACGATTAAATGTCCGTGCAATGATTGTCAACTGTTAAGTTGGAAATCCCCCGACGATGTAAGTTTTGATCTGTTCCGTAGAGGTTTTATGAGTAACTATACGAATTGGACTCAGCACGGGGAACCAATTCTGAGGGTGCCCACTGAGGTCACCGCTGAGTTCAGACAGTACAGTCCTAGAGATCCGGGATTTTCCCAGTATCAACATATGGTAATGGAAGCTGGGCCTAGTGGGATTAATTGGGATAACTATTTTAACGATGGTAACCCTAATGTGGAAGAAGAGCCAAACCCGAGCACACAAAATTTTTATAAATTGTTACAAGACTCTGAGGAGCCAATATGGAATGGAAGTACAAAGCACACCAAGTTATCTGCTGTGACAAGGATGCTACACTTAAAGTCTGAGCATGGTCTAAGTGATAGGGGTTTTGATGCTTTTTTGAAGCTTAATAAAGAAATGTTGCCAGAGGATGAGAAGTTGCCTGACACGTACTATAGTGCTAAGAAAATGATGATGAAACTTGGTTTGGGGTACCAGAAGATAGATGCTTGCAATAATGATTGTGTCTTATTTTGGAAGGAGAACAATGACTTGAGCGAGTGTCCGGTTTGTGGCCACGCAAGATATAAACAAACCAGTGGGAATAAAAGAAAGATAGCATGGAATATATTGCGGTACTTCCCACTGACACCAAGGCTTCAAAGGTTGTACTACTCTTCTAAAACGGCAGAGCACATGAGGTGGCATAGCCACGTCCGCAGCAAAGTTCCCGATTTATTAAGACACCTTGCCGATGGAGAGGCATGGAAGGAATTTGATTATCGACACCCATCTTTTGCTGAAGAAGTTCAAAATGTGCGACTTGGGCTCGCTATCGATGGGTTTAATCCTTTTGGGCACTCTAGCACACCCTACTCTACGTGGCCTGTGATCATTGTCCCGTATAACCTTCCTCTGGACATGTGTATGAAGAAACAATTCATGTTTTTATCATTACTCATTCCTGGACCTACGAGCCCGGGTAGAAATATAGACGTGTACTTGCGGCCGTTGATCAATGAATTAAAAAATCTATGGGAAGTTGGAGCCCCAGCATTTGATGCATCTCTTAAACAGAACTTCAACTTGAGGGCAGCAGTCATGTGGACGATCAATGACTTCCCTGTTATACTGTTATCAAGACCAAATTGGCATACTGTTATCAAGACCAAAAGAGGCTTTGTTGATGATGATGTGTTCGTTGAGATGTACCAAGAGGATGATGCTCCCATAGTGATACCGCTTCAAGAGAATAATGATGTTGTTGATGAGCCTCTTTGCGTTTAGGCCATGCTGAAGAAGAGGTCGATGCCGAAGCCCTCCGTGATGATGATGGTGATGACGATGACGACGACACACTGAGGAAGACATTGACGACGAAGAAGAAGACGATGAAGATGAAGGGGACGACGATGACGACGAGGAGGAAGACGTTCCGTTGTCTATTAGTGATAGTGATTGACTGTTTGGAGTAAAAAAATTCTTGTCAATGTACTTTTAGACATGCCTGTTTATTATTTAAATTGAATTAGTTATTAATTGATGGCGGTTGACTATTTAATTTGGGTTGTCTTTTATAGTCGGCAGTGCCACATTATTAGCATACTTAGTTCTGCACTTAAGTTGTTTATTATTCTGGCAAACTACATTGTAGATATGCCGAGATCCAGTGCACCCCGAGGTCGTGGAGGTGGCCGTCGCGGAGCTGCTTCGGCACAGTCAGCCCCCCTCCCTAGGATTGGTGATGCGACTACTACTGAGCAGCCGTCATCGTCATTAGTTGCTTCAGAACATGGTGAGACGATATTAGTTTTGTGTCGGATTGAAAGCAATTACTTGCAATATATATAAATATAATAATTTCCTTTTTCATCATCTGCAGCGTCTAGTTCATCTGTATCGCGAGGTATTACCCGCGGAATACCTCTTCCAGCCACCCCGGAGCAGAGGGTTACTGCTCATGTCCGAAACAATTAGTATGTTTTTAATGTGCAAAGCTAAATTCTATTGTAATATGCACTTATATTGGGATTGATGTATCTTTGTGATTTCTTGTAATTAGTTTTGTTGAGGATTGTGTTAGGACCAAGATCGGTCCTATTATCAAGGCTCACCTCCCACAGCCTTATGCGACGTGGGGGTCATGGACGGAATCAGACAAAGAGCTTGTTTGGGGGAAGTTTTTGGTAAGGAGCGTAGTATTTTTTATGTGCTTTACTTTTGCGGTTACATTATCGCTGAATTTTTCTTGCTAACTGTGTTTTTCAATTGTGTTGAATCATGTTCAGGACTATTTCAAATTTGAGTCGGACGGAGAGCGAGAACTCAGGAGGCAGGCGTGGGAGTGGCATTGTGCCGAGAACTACAAGAAATGGATGCTGAATACGAGGAGGTGGGCGCTAGCTCGGGCGGGTACGACAGATATATCTATGACCAGAGACCACAATCCCGAGTACTTCTCCAGAACCATGTGGGGGCACCTGGTGTCGCATTGGAGTACTCCAGACTGGGCGAAGCTGAGTGAGCGAGGCACGGAGATGACTCAAAGCGAGAAGAAGATGAAGCACAGTGCTGGTTCCCGTCCATTTGCCGTGCACGAGCTGAGGTTGACAGATGAGGACCCTGACAGGAGGCACCCTACGAGGCTCCGCCATTTTGAGCCCACACACCAGAATAGTGATGGGAAGTGGGTGTCTGAGAGCGCCGAGCAGTTTGCGGTGAGCACGTAACTAAGCAATACTTTTGTATTCCTATTGCATTTTTTGCGATTGTGGCCAATAGAATTTCTCTAACATTTTTGTTGTTTTCTTATACAGAGTTTATTTAGAGAGAGTTCAGGCCAACTCCCAGCCAGACGGTGGACGATATCTCGTTGTGGTCAGACGCGACTGGGGGTCCTAGGAAGGACCGTATACTCGGCCACCCTCGTCAGTCCGTTCGAGCGTTGTTAGCAGACAGACCAGCATCGTCAGGCGAGACGAGTTGTATCGGTCCTCGGGCAGACGCGACGGCTATGGCTGCGACGTTGGCAGAGTGCTTCAATACAATGTTTGATGCGCGCATGCGGATGATGCTCGGTGACAGTTATGTAATTATAAAGGACCCCAAACTACATGTAATACAAATTTTCTCAATATCCTGCTGTATTTTGTGCTCTATATGTGATCTTGATTAGATATATGATGTTGAATCATTTGTATGGCTTTGTGCAGGGCAATACCGATGATCTTAGTGCCGGTGACCCCCGGGGCGATGAAGATGTTGTTGGATCAAACGTGCCTTCATCATCGAGGAATGAAGAAGATGATGACGGGGCTGGTTGTTCTACCGACGAGTGATTTAGATATGGGTTTGGTTAGGTTCATCTGCCATGAATGTTATTTTCTTGTTTTGAATTGATCATCGATACTTAACTGTATGAATTCTATTATTTTAATGTATATGTTAACGTTTATCTATACTTTGATGAATGTGAGCAGCTGTTTGAATGAATGCGGGACAGGGGGCAAAACGGTTTTGAATGAATGCGTTGAAAGCTTTCAACGCATTCATTCAAAAGCGTTTCAACAGAAGTTAAATCGGTTTTTGGATCGATTGGATTGGATTGGATTGGATGCGAATTGATATTAGTTTTGCGACAGGTTATCTGACCTGAATTTTTTTTTTTTGCAAATCCAGGTTTTGCGACCGTAATATACGGTCGCTAAATTAAACAACGCGGTCGCTAAAGTTTTTATTATTTTAAAAAATAATAAAAAATTAAAAAATTAAATTATTTAGCGACCGCCGATCGCGGTCGCTAATTCGGTCGCTAAATATAAATATAATTTAATAAAAAATAATTAAAAAACATAATTGTTAAATTAATAAATATTTAGCAACCGCTAAGAGCGGTCGCTAAATATAGTCAACGCGGTCGCTAAAGTTAGCGACCGAACTTAAAATGCGGTCGCTAAAATTTAGCGACCTGGGCTATAGCGACCGCGTTAGCGACTGCCCTTACGCGGTCGCTAAAGGGTTTTAGCGACCGCGTAAGGGTCTTTAGCGACCGCAAGGCGCGGTCGCTAAAGACCCTTTTTCTTGTAGTGAGTGTCAGCCTATACAAAATATTATTGCTAGACTAATTTTCATATGGTAATAGTTTGCGGGAAAAAAAAAAGAAAAAGAATGACATTGGAAGTTGGAAAAGAAAAAGGAAAAGGGTAAAATGAATGTGCAATGGCGAGAACTCGTAAACATATTTGAAATCCTTTTCTGATTAGTGAAATAAATATAAAGAGGTATAGCGACGAATAATACTATCTCAGCAAAGAAGCAAGTTTAACAGAAGATGAAGGAGAAAAACAATGAAGTACTATTAATGTAACACCCTGAAAATTCGGAGCGTTAACCACTCACTCGATCATTTAGACTAAGACAATAAACCTCACAACCAAATGGACAGTCATAATCAAAGCAACTAAACGTTTAAACGAATCATACTGTCGGTAGACTATCATAAATGAAATACCAAATCTATGTCTGAAAATTTTAAATAACAAAATTTACGCGCACATGGGTTCTAATGATCAATAGTAACTTAAATGAATTCGCTCGTTGAGCTCTAATCCATACTCAATGTGATCTATTATTGGTTATCAGTTATCACCAGCGGAAAAAGAGTCAAACGAGAGTGAGCTTTAGAAAGTCAATAAGGTTGACCAAGGATTAAGATAATGCGATTTGAAGGCTTTAACATTTGAAGTCAACAGTCTTTCAATAAAAATAATAATAAACACCAGAGCATCTCGATACAGATATAGGGAAGAGTATCGACTCAATCCCTTAAATCAATAGACATTTCAAAATTTTCAAATACAAAAAAAGTGAACATAAGACATTGAGCATGATCAACAGATTAGCAAAGTCACCCTGGCAGTGCTTAGATATACTTTTACATACGTATATGTATACTAAATAGTCCATTAGGTACTAGTTTCAACTTAAACCAAACAGGCCATCCTTATAACATTGCACACCATCCTTATAACACCAACATTTCACACCATCCTTATAACACCTCAGATTTACTATCTCATGTTAATGTTTAGAAGAAATAAACATAATTCAAAACGTTGTATGATGATTGAATCAATAGAACAGATGACTATTAAAAGAATTCCAAATGATCGCTTTAAGACTCAAGATAAGATCTCATGGGCAATTTAAATATATTTTTATGACAAAACTCAAAGTTCTATAAAAATTTGATAGAAATCAAACATACGAGATCAAATATGATAAATTGGGTTTTTAGGTAGAATCCCTTACATTTTAATGGCAATCAAAAAATCAGAGTTCAATGAAATTTGTAAAACTGTTATAATAAAACATTTGAATTCAAAACAATGAAATACGGTTCAGATATAATCACTTACCTCAATCCGAAGCTATGCTAAGTTAAGCAACTTCAATCCGCATCTTTCTAAATCAATCTAAATTGAGCAATTCCATGATCAGAATAAATCTAACATCTTAACACTATGAGTATAATAGTAGTTGCTTAAACATTGCTCATTCTGATACTCTGAAACCCAAATCGAACGGGTCCCATGTACGACCATCTATACCTAACCGAAAACTCTGCATACTTCTTAAGACCTAATGATAATCCAAAATTCATAATAATTCCAAAAACAAAAAATTATAGCTTAAACATTATGAAAAGTCAAAATTTTAATTTTTTTCCATTTATAAAATTTTCAAATTAAAATAATTTCTTTAAATACTAGAAAAGCCTAAAAATAGCTGTTAATATTTTCAGCTTAAATCAAAGTCCCATAAGTTTTACAATAGCTTTAAAATATATAAGGATAATACAAAATTTTAAATTAAAAATTGAAAAGCATCAAAATTATTTTAAAATCATCCGTTTAGTTAACTCAAACGTGACACAAACAATTAGTACTCAACTCTAAAATTCATGAAACTTAAAACTGAGTCTTTTTTTATACTATGAAGACATTACTATAATTTTTTCAAATTTTAATAAGATTTTTAAGGACTCCAAACAAATTTTAGACAAACTGAAATTATAAAAAAAATGTTAAAAGTACCAAATCATATTAGAAAATATGAAATTTTAGTTGTAATTCTAATATATTCCTAAGAATCCTCCAGTGAAGTTTCACTATTTTTTTACAATTGTACGATACCCAACAGTCACGTGGTATAACTGTGCAAGTACAATGTACCACTCCACTACACAGACCCATTTACGGTTAACCTCTTCCTTTTTCCTTTCACCTCTGCCCACTACCTTTCTGAACACAAGCACACACAAACATTTTACATGTTGTCCCTCCCATTTTCCTTATATGTACCATCACATATATTTCACCATTATACATTCCAATACACCCACTTTAGAATCACACACTCACATCCACTAATACCCTGCACAACCACACCCACTGTCGAATTTTTTCTTGTCAACCCCCCCCCCCCCCAACACACACACACACACACAAACAAACAAAAGTCCTTTTTCTCACAGCTGCAACCCCTCTCTTCACGTTATATACACTCTACCAAATACATACAACACACTACATTATATCATACACCCACTGCCTCACAGCAGTGGGTTTCTTCTTGTCCAAACCCACGCACAACACCCACGACATCCCCCCCCTCCCCCCCCCCCCAAAGCTATTTTTCTCTCTAAATACTTATATCCCTTGTCCTCGATACACCCACACAGAACCCACACAAATGTCCCCTGAACAGAGTCGCACATAACCATAGCAATTCTTTCCTAATCTCACAAACCCACACAATTCCAACCCCACTTATTCCCATAAAACATTGAAAAGATCGTGAGGATAGGACAAGAAAACTTACCGAAAAACTCTACACAACTCGCCGGAATTTCTTGTGGGCAGCACTCTCTCTCTCTTCATCTCTTTCCCTTTTCTTTCTCTTCTCTTTTTCTTCTATATAACTAAAAATCTCATGTTTTCTGTGTATCTTTCTCAACTCGATAAGTAAAATACTTATTTCTCTCTTTGGTTCTCTCTCTTTCTGGTTGATGTTATTTTTCAAATAAGTTTGATTTTGAAATTTATTTATTTATTTATTTACTAACCCCGCTTTAATAATCATCACTAATTATTGTCGATAAGATTTAGTCACGCTAATTATCACTAAAGATCTAAATCGGTATCACCTGTAACTGCTACTATTAAATTAATTTATGGTTTCTAAAAAAATTCGTTAAAGATTATAGTGTATAGTATTCACCAATTTGTTGCTAAAGGTCCAATAGATCGATTATTAGTTATAATTTTTTTTTTTACCATAAATTCAGCTTTAGATTGTTTGGATGTTACAACTAACCAAACAATAGTGGGCGAAAGAAAATGGAAAAAATGAGATCGCATGGCTAACTTAAGAATTCAAGCAAAAGCTACTAGTTGGAAAGAGATATGAAGACATACTTGTTGTTGGCATCGGTTTTGATGGCCGTGAGGAAAAAAGTGTACTCGTGATTTTTATATCTAGTTATATTGAAAATCAAGGTGATGATAATTGATAGGCTAAAATTATGAAGATATTGGAGTGAAGTTCCATTAAAGCTTGAAAGTTAGGATGGAACGACATATCATTTAGAGTTTTAGAGAAATGTGATGTTAATCGTGTTGTTTTTACGACAGCCAATGGACAAAATATTAAAAATAGTTGAGGGTATAATTAATGGCTTTGAAAGCTTCCGGAAAGCAAGGGTGTAGATTTTTAGAGCATTCCAATGGACAGAGAAATAATAAATTAATGGAGGTAAGATAGGAGAATAATGACTTTGAAAAACGTTCAGAAGTCATTAAACCCTTTCAATCTAAAAGGTCTTAAAAAATTGGAGATGTGATGAAATTTTAGGGTTTCAGATGTGGAAAGCAAGAGAGATATAAAATGGAAAAGAAAAAGTAGAATTCAATATTTAAAATTTGTGAGTAATACAAATTGGTTTTATGTAATTACCAATTGGTTTAACTCCACATGGCAAGAGGAGAAGACGTTCAAATAGGTATGACATGGAACATTCTCTCATTTTTCAACTTTACTATAATATTTTGGATATGATAAATTTTCTAAATTAGCATCACTTTTGTAAACTTTGTATAATATATCAAATGCAACTTGAAGTTCAAGCTTTCAAAGTGCAAAGTAAATGGAGCAAAGTGTTCATACTCTCTGTCTCAAAACTTTCTCATCAAAACATATCTGCCAAAGTGTTGTGTTTGCTTTTTATTTGTTTTAAAGTTCAATTTTAGCGCTAAATGGTCTTCAATCTAGATTCAGTTTATATGGTGCGATGGATTCGACGTTAACGGTGGTATTTGTCATTGATGAAAGATAACTTTAATTACATGTATTATTGAGAGTTAAGATGATGGAGCTCTATACGAGTCATTTTTATTTATTTTTAACAAAAACAGTAGATCCTTCATGAGGGTGGATATCATGGTGACGATAGTACTGGCGGCTAGCCGGTCTGTAGGTCATTTCTCGGCGTCCTTGGTTGCGATTGGGCTCTGACTCAGTAGTGAGACAAGTTAATAAATTATTACTCGTGTTGGGATTTTGGACGAGGGCGAATCCTTGATCCTGTACCAAGGAGCAGCGTAATCTACCAGTTATTAAGGTTGTACTTAAAACACTAATATGCTTAGAAAACAGAAAAAAAAAATAGATGTACGGCTACGTGATGAAGAACTATTCTTTATCAACTAATAACTAATATGCATTTGTTTCAGCGTGAATGTATTGATTCAGAGGTCATTTAATTTTTAATTTATAATCCTAATGTATTCCCTAACTGTTTTCACTTTCTCCCCCAAGCCATCACCACCATCCTCGCCATCACCAACATTCCCCGGTCGCCATCCCACCATCATGTCGGTAAACCAACTAGAGTCAATAGAATACATTGTCCTGATATTGTCCTTAAAACCCATCAACGGTTTGTTAGATCCCATCCGAGGTTCGTTGCTGCGATGGTGAGGGCTGCGATGGTTGATAGGGCAACCAGTAGGGGGCTGGCGTGGTTGTGACGGAACGCGATGGTGGGTAGCTGGTAAAGACTAACAATGATTGTGATGGTGGACGGTCAGTAGTGCAGGCAGCGGATGATGGAGGTAGTAAATCAACAAATGGTAAAAATTTATCCACATCGTTCAATGCTGCAAAGAAGTAGTCTATGGCATTGCAACACATTTGACTTCCTCTAATATATTATTGAAAATTTTCTTCTGGCATTATGGTCTTTCCTCCCTGATTTTGATTCTCGTGATATGCTTAACACAAGCATATTGATTGGTCTATTCATAACACCTATTGATTATAAAGCCTCCGGTTATTGCTAAACTTTTTAGCCAATTTTGAAGTTTGCAATACTTCAAGTTAGATATAAAATAAAAGGTTCTTGTGACCTACTAATAAAAACCAATATGATTTTTGCAACACAATCAATTATTCCTGATTTTTTATACATCATTTTGTTTGGGATGGAATACGCCACATATTCAATTTGATTTTCGTACTTTTATCCCAAGAGAGAAATAAATAAAAAGGGACTTAGTTATAACTTGCAGTTGTTGTTTATAAGGCTTGCAATTATGGCCTGTGGTCATGGGCCTCGAATTGTTTATGGATTTACCAACAAATGTGTCATTTGGGCTTGGGTTGCCACAGAAAATAATAAAAGCACAAGTATAATGTGTGGGCTCCAATTCGAATTAATTAAGAGTAGGTTGTGTATATGTTCAGCTCGATGGATTCGAAAATACAACTCGCTGGTATCATAGTTGACTTTCCAACTATTGTGGGCTGCTTTGACGAAAATGGGTGCTTGCTTTTGTTGGCATTTTTATTAATTTTGCTCAATTTGCTCAGTTTTATCAACAATGGACATTTCTCGGTTTATAAAGTTTATCGCATTCTTTTGTTGGCTTTGTAATGCTTTAATGTGTTCAAAGAATTCTGGCTGCTATTAGCGGTTGGAAGAGCCTTTTATATAACAACAAATTATGTTTGTTAAATACGTTTAGTTATTTGGGATACGTAACCGGGATATGTATCCGATGGTATAGTTAATCTATCCAAAAGACGCCGAAGTTGGCGGCTGGCACAACAGGGTGGTGCCCCTCCTCTTCTGAGTAGGAGTTTTATGAACTCTAGCCCTTCACCCATCGGTAGGCCGGAGCCAACCCATCCCGCGTGAGCGAGGAGGGCTGCCTTCCAGCTCGGAGAAGATATATCCGAAGAAGCGCTTTGAACTCCTGGCCTCATTGCTATAGGCGGGCCTTACTGCTGTCGCGGTGTAACAGTTTCAGGAGGATCGGATGTTACGTAACGGGAATCGGTTATCGTAACTGTGAAAATTTTTTAAACGTTATTAAATGCTTAAAACTCAATGATATGAAAATTGTGATCCTAAAATGTCTCATTTTAATACTTTTAATGGTTTAAAGGAATTATAAGTATTAAAACAAAATAAGTACTAAGAAATTATCAATTATTAATAATTAAAATAAGTATTTAAATTTAAAAACTTAAGTATTTTAAATTAAAACAATGCACTTAAGTTTATAATAAAAGCAGATGAGTAAAATATTAGAAACCAAAACACAAAGAAAGTCCATAAGTCAAAGTCTCCTTCTCATTTCAGTCATTCATCTCAAACTCCTGTCTACAGACTCACATATCACGCGCACTGTGTCACTCCCCAGTCCCCACTCCCACAGATTCAGCCTCTACAGTACAGCGCAACAGCCAACACACCGACCTTCTTCCTTCGTTCTCCTTCTTTTAAAGTCCTGGACAACGCATAGTCGCACAGAGTCTCGCCAACCTTCTTCCTTCCTCTTTTTCTCTTTCTTTGTTTGTGATTGTGTAGGTTGTTTGGAGTGCAGAGGTATATATAGAGAGAGAAAAAGTGAGAAGTTGGACTTGAAGGAGTCAGATATGTAATATCTATTGGAAGGAAACAAGAAAATCCCAGATCTGGGTTCTTACCGTAACGGTTCGTAACGGTATATATTGGCGGTACGGCCCTTAACGGTATCGCAACGGCGATACGGCTGTGAAATCTATTAGGACCGATATTTCGGCATGTAACCGTTTCGGCAAGCTGAAAATCCGTTACATGTCGGCCATCCATATCGGCCATTACGATACGTAACGGCCGTTTGTTAAAACCCTGGTGCTACGTGTACTGGGATTCCAGAGTTTTAATTCGGTTCAATGATGACAATCGAAAGGCTTTTCTCAAACATTCGCGGGGCCGCCTGATGGAGCTTTCGCCTTTGCCGGGCTTGAGAGCTCATGCTGCTCCGATCCTTCCTTGGATGTCTGAGACCTAGATTAAACCTATTTAATGCTGTTTGTAAATGAAAAATAAATAACCTTGTTACATGTATAGGCAGGTCTTATGTTCTGTTCTGAGTTTGCTTGCTTTGTTTCTTTTGATCAGATGCAAAACGTCTCATTGGTAGGAGATTCAGCGATGCCTCTGTTCAGAGCGACATCAAGTTATGGCCTTTCAAGGTCATTCCTGGAGCTGGTGACAAACCAATGATTATTGTCAACTACAAGGGTGAAGAGAAGCAATTTGCTGCAGAGGAAATATCATCTATGGTGCTTATAAAGATGAAGGAGATCACCGAGGCCTTCCTCGGATCAACGGTTAAGAATGCAGTTGTCACTGTTCCTACATACTTTAATGATTCCCAGCGCCAGGCTACCAAGGATGCCGGTGTCATTTCCGGTCTGAATGTCATGCGTATTATCAATGAGCCAACTGCCGCTGCCATTGCCTATGGTCTTGACAAGAAGGCTTCTAGTGTTGGTGAAAAAAATGTGCTCATCTTTGATCTTGGTGGCGGCACTTTTGATGTCTCCCTGCTTACCATTGAATAGGGTATTTTTTAGGTTAAATCGACAGCTGGAGATACCCGTCTTGGAGGTGAGGATTTTGATAACAGAATGGTGAACCATTTCGTTCAGGAGTTCAGGAGGAAGAATAAGGAGCCTTGAGGAGGTTGATGTTGGAGAGAAGTTGCAGAAAAGGGAAGAAGAAAGCGGAAATTCAATGGCTTGAGGCGCGTCTAAAGACACTGTCTTTAAGGCGATATTTGCCCCCACTCGACTAGAGTTTGCTACCGGGTTAATGGCAAATCATCTCCAGGATTACTCAAACCAACAATTGGCAGATAGCAATTCTGAAGATTCGTTTCAGAATTGCTCCTCGAAATTGTGTATATGACTGAAATTTTGAGATACGAAATTTAGAAAAAGCCAAGTGGTTGTTATATCTGGTGCCTAAGTGCTAAGTGCGCCCACAATGCCCCACATACGCGCACGCGCGCGCGTGCGGTGCACCGCACAATAGTATTCTCAATCTTCCCTCCAAAAACATCTCAAAATAATTCAAATGATATGTTCCATGTGCTTGTTTATAAGGAGAGAGAAAGTTCATTTTCTCTCCAATGTGGGACAAAGAACAAAACCTTTTGGGTCTTAAACTTCTCAATCAATACAAACACATTACATAACAATCTACCACCAACACTAACAGTTGAGGACATCTTGTGAGCGTGCAAAGCGGACGCTTTCCTCCACTGCTCAGACCACCATTGAGATTGATTCTCTGTTTGAGGGGATCGACTTCTATTCAACTATAACCCGGGCCAGATTTGAGGAACTTAACATGGACTTGTTCAGGAAGTGTATGGAGCCCGTGGAGAAGTGTTTGAGGGATGCCAAGATGGGCAAGAGCTCTGTCCACGACGTTGTTCTTGTTGGTGGCTCCACCAGAATTCCCAAGGTACAACAGCTATTGCAGGACTTCTTTAATGGGAAGGAGCTTTGCAAGAGTATCAACCCTGATGAGGCTGTTGCTTATGGTGCAGCTGTTCAGGCTGCAATTTTGAGTGGTGAAGGGAATGAGAAGGTGCAAGACCTCTTGCTGTTGGATGTCACTCCCCTATCCCTTGGTTTGGAGACTGCTGGTGGGGTCATGACTGTCTTGATCCCAAGAAACACCACCATACCCACCAAAAAGGAGCAGGTGTTCTCCACATACTCTGATAACCAACCCGGTGTTTTGATCCAGGTTTATGAGGGTGAGAGAACAAAGACCAGAGACAACAATCTGCTGGGTAAATTCAAGCTCTCTGGCATCCCACCAGCCCCCAGGGGTGTGCCTCAAATCACTGTCTGCTTCGATATTGATGCCAATGGCATCTTAAATGTTTCTGCTGAGGATAAGACGACGGGACAGAAGAACAAGATTACAATTACCAACGACAAGGGCAGGCTATCTAAGGAGGAAATAGAGAAGATGGTACAGGAGGCAGAGGATGAGGAGCACAAGAAGAAGGTGGAGGCCAAGAATGCTTTGGAGAATTATGCCTATAACATGAGGAACACTGTAAAGGATGAGAAGATTGGTGCTAATCTGAGCGCAGCTGATAAGAAGAAGATTGAAGATGCTATTGATCAGGCCATTTCGTGGCTCGACAGCAACCAACTTGCTGAAGCTGATGAGTTTGAAGATAAGATGAAGGAGCTTGAGGGTATCTGTAACCCTATTATTGCCAAGATGTATCAGGGTGCTGGCGGAGAAGCAGGCGCTCCCATGGATGATGAGGCTCCTTCAGCTGGTGGAAGTGGTGCTGGCCCCAAGATTGAGGTGGTTGACTAGGGGAAGATTGAGGTGGTTGACTAGGGGAATTTTATCAGTAATTAAAATTGTTGCTTTCCTGTTATTTTTCTTTTCTGGTACTGTTGTGGTGCCAGCTACTTTTGGTTCTGGGATTCTGGTCTTTGATATAGAATCTTTCTCCGGTTATAAGCCTCTGATAATTTACTTTTTCTAGATTAAAAGATCATTACATCTGTTCTGTCGTCCAGGTATCTTAAAGTTTCGTAGTTCCAGCAAGGATAATGGCTAATATTCCTACCACTTAACCCATTATTAGCCATTTGTTAAGCTAATCAAAGGTTTTAACGGTTGATGCTCAGTCATAACTTAGGCATTCCCTCTGTTCTTGAAAGGTCTGGATGGAGAACCAGTTACGAATTTTAGAGGCATCAACTTTTGCTTGTCAAGTGTGTTAATCCCATTCTTCTTAGGGTTAAAAATTTGTGGTAGCGTTTGGTATCACAAAGCTTATTTTAATTAGCTCTCAGCCTCTTATCATGAATAAGTTTATTTTAGTTAGCTCTCATCACAAATTTGCGTAAGTGTAGCACACTCGGATCAAATTCACCAAATCCAAGCCAAAATCTGTGTAACTGATCAGGTTGCAAATTTTTCAGAAATATTATGGAAATTTCACAAACTTGTGTAAAAGTGAAGTTTTACTTCTCTTTTCTTGCTTTGCTTCTTTCCTTTTCTTTTTTTTTTCTTTTCCCCCTTTCATCTCCTTAACTTCTAACCCACCACAGGAAACCACATCGACCAAACCTAACCTCCTTATCAACCACCACACCTACCGCCACACATTCTCCTATCAACAACCATAACATTTGCCGCCACTACCTCCCCGCTATCAACCACCGCATGTAGAACCCACGTACAAATCCCAAAATCCAATCGCCAAGGTGGGGTGTGTGGTGATTGTTGAACGCAGTGACTGGTTAGTAGTAATGGCGATTGTCACATTTGGTGTAGCGGTGCGTCTATTTTTTAGCATGGCGCATGGTGTGGTGATTAAAGATCGTTGGTTTGTGGTGATTCGGTTGACAATGTGTAGCCTGCGGTGGTGATTTGTTCAATGGTTGTGGGGCCGTGTCCCGGGGGTTGGGACCTAAGATCAAAGATGACACTAGGACAGAGGGGGTGTGTGCTGGTAGCCGTCCTTGGCAGGTGCAGCCGATCTTTTTCCAAAGAAGAGCTTCTTGTTGCCACAGTTGGTGGTTGCCGTAGTGGATGACAGCGCAAACTGTTGATGGGGGCAAACTTGAGATCGAGGGCGACCTCCTAAGACATCTAAGAAGAGGACTGGATGGTGGTGGTGGTGGTGGTGGTGTGGAGAGAGAAGGGTGGTGGTGCAAAATTGGAAAAAGAAAGAGAGCAAAACAATGAGCCAAATTTGCTCCAGCTAGTTCTTTGTCCAGAAAATAGTGGGAAGGTTATTAAATGTCACACTTAAATAAGTTCACAGCACAAAATAGTATAAATAAATTTTATAATACCTAACACTATAACGGATAAACTTGAGAATGCTTCGCCTAGTTAACCCTTCTTTTAAGTGTGGAAATGGTTAATGGTTCCCGGCATCTTTAGCTCGGGCATTACAATGCCCTTAAAAGGTGGTTTTTGCCACTTATTTGGAAATTGGCTGGTGCAGTCTTCACACCAAGAGGTCTACGGGGTATAAATGAAAGCTTAGTATTATGTGCCCACGCAGTAGGCGGTTGTCGCGTTGCGTAGGCTTTATGGATTTGATTCTTTTTAGCCAAATGTGCAGAGTTTTTAATTTATATCTATACCTATATTTATATTCATGTGTGCGAAAATTAAATTAATAGTACAAATTTTGTGAAAAAATCACGTATATGTGTTTATTATCATATTTAGTAAAATGAGTCTTAAATTAATAAAAAAATAAGTTAGACATACACGTCCAAATATAAGTTAGCATAATATTATTACCATATTAAATTTAATCTTTAAATTATACTTTAACTCTATTTTTTAATGAATTTTAATTTGTGAAAATTAATGATAATTATATAGGTAGTTACTTATCAACTAAGATTTTTATTTTGTGTCATTTTTTAGAAATTTTGTTAGAATGTCACTTGTTATCATTGTAAGTCGGTAGTTATGTAACACAAAAAAGGTGT
Source organism: Escallonia herrerae (assembly GCA_033070095.1). Classification (NCBI taxonomy): domain Eukaryota; kingdom Viridiplantae; phylum Streptophyta; class Magnoliopsida; order Escalloniales; family Escalloniaceae; genus Escallonia; species Escallonia herrerae. Next base: position 85,407 of record JAVXUP010000216.1, read on the forward strand.
TACATCAAACCATGTTTTGGCTTAATAAGCAATATAGATACATGTATAAAAGTATAAATGGGGTTTAACTGATCTTTTTGTTCCTTAAAATACCCTTATAAAATTAAAGTCTTTATAAAAAAAATTAACGTTGATTAGGGGTGTTTTTTACTTAAAGCAGTTTTTTCAGCTAAATACCTTTTTTGGATAAGAGTGTTGTCACAATCTACAGGTGTTATTAAAAAGTAAAGGTGTTTTTGACTTATCAAAGGATATCAATTTTTTTCTTAAAATACCCTTAATAGAATATATATATATATATATATATATATATATATATATATATATATATATATATATATATATATATATATATATATGCTCTTATTAGAAGTAAGGGTTGCTTTGACTTTTACTAGAGAAACAAAAAACTTAAAATATACTCTTTGAAATATATGTTTTTATTAGAGTTAAAGGTTGTTTTAACTTTTACAAAAGAAAATTAGAAAAAAAAACTATAAAAACTCCTTAAATCATCCTTAAACTTTGCTGCATACTCTTTGAACATTGTTACTGAAAAAATTCTATCAAAACCTACATTCATTCACACTAAAACTAATATAGACCCTATAACTACCATGTATTTTCCATCAAATTTGATTGCAGAAAACAAGTTGTATATAATAGTTTTTTCATAGCCTTTCAATTATTGTGCATGTCTATAAATTTCAATACAAATATATTGATATATTGAAGCTATTATTAAATTTAAGCTTATTTGTATATTTTGAATAAAGATGTATTGGTGTAAGGAAACCATCGTAAAACTGTAATTTTCTAGGTTTTTTAAAATGCACATAATCACTATATAATCATGACTTTTAAGAAGCGTTGGATCGAACCATTCCACTCTAATTATAATCCGTGTTCATCCCAAATAAATACTTCTAAGTTTGTATTTAGGATACTAAAGTATTCTTATTTGCATGATAACATGTTATTATCTTTGTATGTTCTGATGTAACTCAGAATACCATACAAAAATTATCCCAATAGGTTAAAGGGCTAAACATTCTTTCTTAAAAGGTTTACAAAAATGGGTAACTTATTACATACGACACTCCTAAGGTTTATCTAAAACTACACAAGGAGCCTACTAAGTATTTTTGTTACACTAAACTATATTTTTATTTTTTAGTTAACAGAATCAATGAAAAGAAAGTAATGCCCTTCATAAACAGATAAATTCACCCAATCTGTCACCCCCTCTCCAAATGCCATTCCACCCCTCACAGCAGCTGTACATTCCCCCCCCCCCCCTCTCACACACGTACACACGTCGTCGTTGTCATCCCCCCTCTTCCATTGCCCCGCCACCACCACCAAAAGCAAAACCACTACCGCCGGATCTATAACCCAATTACCATTACAAGATCCACCTTGATCGGCTTCGGGCAAGAGAAGGAATGAAAACTCCGTTGTTGAAATTTAATTTTGGATGGATCTTCGTGTGTGTGTGCGTGTGTGTTTTTTTAAAAAACAATTTTCTTGGGATGGTTGCTAGGTGGTAACAAATCGATAAAATTTGTAAAGTGGGCTTGGTGGTGGTTGTGAATATTAGTGTTGGTAGTGGGTGGTGAAAATGAATAATGGGGGTAGGGCAATGGTGGCATTGTAGTTGAAGATTGGCGGTGGTGGATCTGATTTGGGCGGTGGTGGCCGGGAAATGATAGGGGTGGTGCAGTGATGTGTGTGCATGTGCGTGTGTAATGGGCAGAAGGTGGTTCGTGGTGGCTGGGCTGGGAGTCGGTTGTAATGGGCAGTTAAGGTCTCCATGATGGGCAATAATAGGCTGAAGCCTTCGGCTGTAGTGGCTAAGTTTGGCTGGTAAGAAACATGAGGAAGACCTAAGGCATTTTTTTGTATATCGTAATAGATTTATGTTGGTGCCCTAATTTTTCTTGATAATTCGTGGGTTTTATGTAATAAAATGACAAACCACAGGGAGTGGGGAGTAATAAAAATACTTAGTGGGTGTGTGTTGTTTCGGTTAGACTTCCAGAATGTCGTGTGTAATTTATCTTACAAAAATAAATGGCATTTTGACTTTTAAAAGGGTGAAGCTAAATTACAACATTTGTAGCTAAATTTTAATATTTTATTATTAAAGAGGTTGAACATTCAATTAATGAATCTTTAAGTAACAAGATAGTATGAATTTAACCAAAATAGTGTGAATCTCTACCGTATAAGTATGATCCTAGATGATTAAATGACTAAACATTTATTTTTCTTGAAAACTCACTTTTTTTTTTTAAATTTGTATTACTTAAGATGCCCTTTCTATATAGGTTAGAGTTGGTTTTAATTTAAAGATGTTTTTGACTTTTAGCATAGAATGAAGCTTTTTTCTCTAAAAATCCTTTTTGACTTTGAGAGCTTTGTAAAATTAAAACTATTTTTTTGACTTTCTTTCACCAAAATATCCTGTCTGAATTTTAGAGTTAGTTAAAATTAGAGGTGCTTTTTGACTTTTTGTTAAATTTTTTATAAAAAAACTACTTGATTTGTATTTATATTAAGAAGTTTCAACTTTTTTTTTCATACATAGAGTTTTTACAAACACAACAAACTTGTAAACACCTAAGTCACATAATTTTTAGATACAAACAACTTGCATTGAATCAAGTTATCCTAAACTTGAAATTGTTAATGAGTTCTACTTGCGTCTTATTAATAAATATCTTCAAGATTCTTTTTTTAATAGTTCAATACTTAGTAAGCTAAAGATGAACAAAGAATATAAAATTTGCAAGTATAATCACATACTCAAATGCATAAACTTAAGAACACGCTAGCACATCCATTTTCTTAATTAATGAACACTGAAAACATGTCATTTACAAGCTTAAATCCCATAAGAGCAATGCCTGTATAATCATCGAGATCATGTTATTAATATTTTCTTTTTTATTCTTTTATATATTTAAAACCTATCAGAATTCCGAGTAATTTGGCAATTAATTACAACATTATTGGCTAAAGTAAACATTTTGTCACTAAAGAGGTTAAAAGTTCACTAATCCAAACCAAAACGGGTGTGAATCAAGCCACATCGTATAAGTCTCTGCTTACCTCGAAAGAAAAAAAAACCATGTCAAAACTTAACTTGAAACATACAGTAAAATTGATAAAAAAAAAAAAAAAGATCACTTTAACTCTACAACTCCTTAGAAGACCGTTCTTAAGTCCAAGTATGTTCTTTTTAATTTTTTCGAAGGTGGATCGGATATTACATCTACTAATTCTTGCATGTGCTGCAAACTAAAATTATCGACATAATACCATATTGGCTTTTCAGATAATTGCATAGAGTATTATCATATAAATAATGTGTGCTAAAAGTAAAAAAACCTTGTGACAAATATATGTTAAATTACATCCATGACAAAATTAATAACCTAATACATATTACTAAGATTAATAAGGTCATGTTAGGTTTAAGAGAGCTTTAGAGTACACTATAAATAGAGCTTTAGATTATACTACAGATTGTTTAAGAGTAAAAAGAAAATAACACTAAGATAATGTAGCTTTAGACAAATTGGACTTAAAATTTAGAACTTTAGCTAAAAAAAATCGAAAAAGGATTTGCTTTGTACTTCAACTTTTAAATATGAGATACATAAAAAATTGAATAAGATTGAATCATTACGAAAAGGAAATAAAGTAGAGGAGATATTTTTCCAACAGCCATAGCCATTGCTATAAGAAATAATCATTCTATACAAATAAGATGAATAATGGACGAACAAAAGTCCTAAATGATGATATTTTCAGCTTTACTGGATATGCTTGTTAAGAAAAGGGAAGTCCTAAATGATGCTTTTAAAGTGAACGGTAAAAAAATTAGCAGAATTCTTAAAAGTTAAAATTATTATATTTGTTACCTAAGCAATTCAATTTCTATAACTGTCATACTAGGTTAGTTCATTTAATTCTTACTTTTAAAGATACAACATTTGAACTCCTAAGTCCTTTAGTTCTAAAAAATTTGTCTTACATATATTTAATCCCAACACCTTTTCATCCGACACTTAACTTTTTACAATCATTTTTAAACTCGAATTTTGAACTTTTGTTAATATTATTTAATTACGATTCAAACTTCTTCTCACTTTCTACCTGTTATCTCACACTTCCTAAGTTATATATATGTCATAAAATTATATTACAAGAGATTGAATAACTCTAATATATATACACTTCACATTAAATATGTGTGTCAAATTGTCTTTAGAAGACTTTCTTCACGTTTATTCCTACAATGCTAAACTTGTAGCAGTTGATAAGAACATTTAAATACTTGTAAAAAATATTTGAAACTAAATATAATGACAGTATACATTGGAACAAGATGTAATATGAACTAGTTAAGATTTTCTCTAGTAAAAATTTGGTGTGACAAAAGAAACAAGTATGATATGTAGTAATGAATATTGTTGGCAATTAGCATTAGCTATCCGCATTTGAAAGTGAGACCATATTTTCTATAATGAATTTTTCACGCTTCGAGTCTTTGATTAGCTATTCACAATTAATTTACTTATTGTGATTTAGTTAAAGATAGCCATACTAATTAATTTTAATTGTGCTTTTCACTAATATCTATAACATTTTTGTTTCGAACCACTATTTTAACATGCAAAAGCACGTGATCCTTACTAATATAATTAAATTCATCGAGAGAGATATATAAAAGATCCCGTCGTCCAAACCACGAATAACACGAGCCGGGAGGAAAGATGAAAAACAGAGAACGAATTGGGGCTTTTCCTCGGCAAAAGACCAATCTAAGAACCAAACAGAACATTCGGTTCTACCAAAACAAAAGAGAGCTCTCGGCCTCAGGCGGGGGTGTCTCGAATTCCCCTATTCCCCGGCCCCAACCACCCAGTCCATTCCCTCAACACCCGTCCCGAGTTCTGTTCACATCACATTCCTACGCAACATCCTTATACATGTTACTAAGTCATAGGCAGCAGGGGAAAATGGAAAATACTATTACCACTGTTTTATGCCGTAGAAAGCAGCATCACTAAATTTCTGGGGAGCAGACTCCTCTCAAATATGAAACATCTCCAGTAGAATGTTGCTATTATGTCTTGGGAGTGGTGGAAAAGGGGTATCCATACAGGCAGAGTCATGAGTTCTAGTGATTGGTTACATTAGCCCGTCAAAATACATTCCGATGTACTAGCAAATGCCTTCAGGCAATTCCTCAAATCAGTTAAAACTTAAAGAGGATCAAGTCATCCATTATTGGGAAACTCCCCCACAATAATCAGCGGGACTTGATAATCTTTTCAAAGCATGCCTGAAGCTGCCACAACAATGGAGTAACCGAACACTTTCTGCTGCTGAACTACAACTACTTTCTTCCCCTGTTAAGCCTCTGCAAGTGATAATTTATGCTTCCCCAAGGTTTTTTGCTTTTGCCAGTCTGCAAATATGGTAGTCACAAGCTAAATGTAAAAAAAACAACTGTATAATTTACCTGTTATTTATCATAATTCTTTGAAGAGGAAGAATAATAAAAGACAAATCTATCAGTCAAAAAATGCAAGGCTTAAAGTGCCATCACCTGAGCATCCATGCATGCATTCAGCTGCGCTTTTTGGCGTTCACACTTATCATCCTTGTTTTGGTTAAGAGAGAGACAACTCAGAAATGTTACCATTTCCTTTGTGCAGGGTTTGGCAAGACCCCCAAGTGACTTTGGATTTATATACAACCCTCCAGCTTTTCTGCCCATCCTCCGGTAATATGAGCTACACTTTAACGAGCCAAAGCTTGTTAGACCCTAAGCAGTTCATGAAACAAAAACAGGATCATAACAACATTAGAACTATGCTTCCGATCCAGAAAGGACATAAAGACAACACTCAAAAAAGAAAGAGGGCACCCACAAGTTAAAAGTTACATGATCAGCAGTAATGCTAGGAGGAACAACTCCATTCTTGACCAACCTCTTTCATCTAGGGAAATGATCAAATCAACAGGAGAAGGGGAAGAATACTCAGCTCAAGCAGCATATTGCTGTAGTGTTCATGTGGACACCTCTCATACAGAAGCCCTACTACGGTTAAATTAAGGGTAGATAGTGGATGCTTTTTAATTCTGGACAAACAGCTTTCTGATCTTTTCTAATTGTGTAGGTCTGTCGTCTAGGGTGAGCATTCATCGAGAAATCTGCTTATCCTTAAAGAAATCCTTCGTATTGGACCCACCAATCTATTACTTTCCAATTCATAAATTTCCTGCAAAGTTGTGCTTATCAACGGTAACGTAACTTGTGCAAGTTCTGACACTCACTCGAGCATCTTTTCCTCTTGACAAATGATCCATAGAAGACACACTAAGTCATGAAAAAACCCCGTGTTTGTAAACCTTCCACTAAGCATAGAGCCAAGGGTTAGAGTTAACAGACGTGCACCTACAAGGACAGTATGTATACAGAAGACAATGAGCTAAGGTTTCTCTTATCCCATGTAAGTGTAGGTAACAATACTTATCAGCGCCATGCTGCCAACTTCAATAAAATTAACGAACTTCACAATAGGCAGATGGAGTCCTTGCTATATTGCTAACTTTCTATTGATCTCTAGTCACCTGAGTGAGAATACATTGATAAAGCAAAATGTGGATGTTGATCTTCCAATTGATGACAGTATATACGGTTTATACATCGCACAAGCGCAAAATATATCTACCTATCTTCACACCATTGGACCCCTTATCAATCCCCCGTTCACCCTTAAAAACATTTTAGCAACGTCTTCTTTATGTCATCAGTTTGCAGGCTAGAAACATGTGAACTTCTGAATGGGATAAGTTTGTCCTGCATCGCATACACACACTGCGTTGGAGTCTTCCCTCACTAACGAATGATAGACTGGTGGAATCGGGACAAGAGGGGATCTCATCTGTTTGCACTTTTTATGCTTCATTAAACGTTCGTCCTAGAGTGTCTTTCCATTGAAGAAGTATTTGACAAGTTCTATACCCCCCAAAAGATAGCTTCTTTCTTTGGGCAGCAGCAAGAAAGGCTATTTTGATGAACTGAGAACCTAAGGAGGCATTAGATCCTGGCCCTGGTTCATGTGCAACTTGGCTGGAGAGTGGGTAAATAACCAATTTATTCATTCGAGGTAGCTCGGAGCTTACGAAGCCTTCTCCTTCCCGTGTTCAGCATACAGTCGGTCATGCCTATGTCGTTCCAGGACCTATTGAGAGGGTGGAGTGGGAGTAAGGTGCTTAGAAGGGCTTGATGGAGGTTGATGGCTCTGTTGTGCCTAAGGAGGTCCATTCAGTAAGAGAGATATGGATGCAAACTTTAACGGGGTTAAGATTCCATCTGCATCACTTACATGCAGCATGGGTTTTTAGATGCCCTCTAACAAATGCTTTAAGCCAAGTTGACAGGGTAATACAAAAAGGTCGACGGAGAAGAAGTGGGAAAACAGTTGAGTTTGGACAAAGGCTTAGTTGTTGTTGATGATGATGATGGTGGTAATGATGATGATGCACTTAAAAAAGAACTACATGAACCATGGATCATCAACCATACCAAGTCACAAGCATGGCAATGTCTGTAATCTGTATGCGGTAAGTAAAAACTCTTCTCAAGGACATGAAAGAGATAAACTTTCTTATCGCCTTACAATATTATATCCGCACTAAAAAAATTTGTTAAGAAAGCAATTAAACGTGGTAATACCAAAAACGAAGAAGAGCAGCAAAATCTGCAGTTTGTACTTTGTACACAAAGTTTGTCCCAGCAAAGCATGCCATGCCATATGATCTACCTTAAGGGTTTATGCTGATTAGAATGTGATCTACCTTGAGCATAATTTCCTTTTTAATGAGTAAGCAACCAGAATTGCTGATGCACTATCATCTATTATTACAGAACTATATAACAGATGGTAAGAGAATATCTAGCTAGCAAGTTATAATTGGTGTTAAAAATGTTAAGGCAAACACTGTCAACGCGTTCATCAATAACTGCCTAAAAGTGTCAAAGTTATGAGAACTCCAACAAAGCAACACACATTGTATGCTATATAAAGAATAAGAAACTTGTAGATAGCAGTCTCTAAGGACATAAAGTTTCATTAAAGGTATTGCTTAAATGTGTGGCTGTTCTTTAAATAGGATACAACTATGCAAATGCAGTATTTGAAACTAAGTATGTTCCACATAAACGAAACGGGCTTAAAGAAAAAGTATACCATGCTGTTATGAATAATAATTAGAAGCTCCGGTGGAATCTAGTAATCAGACTGTTGTAGCATTAATTAAATCTAGTTCTATATCATCCACAATTTTAACAAGTACACATCTGCTGCGTCCAAACCTATGTTACTCCAGAAGTCCACAACCATATAGGTAAGCATTGGTTTTTCATGTGGAAACACTATATACTTATAGGCCCAATTGTACACAGACATGCTCACAAACAGAGGAGTAAAGAGAAAGGGAGAGGCAGAAGATTATTGCATCTTAGCAGCAGCAGAGCTCATTGAAAGAGGAGTCTCGTGCTCCATGCTCACGGAGAAAAACAGAAGTTGAATGAATACTTTTGTTACTTTCGGAAGTGAAGACTTGAAGCTCATCCAAACACCGAAACTGATTATTGAGAACTCAAGTGTTACTCCTTTTTCTTCCTAATTAAACAATCCCTCACTTGCTAATCTTGCTTTTCCATTGTCATATTACATCATACTTAAAACTCGAAGTTCCTTTTGTTTCCTTATTTTGGCAATGAATGCAAACAAAGAAAAAGAACCCTTCTCCTTCACAAACACCAACATAAAGAGACCCTCTAATTGTTTTTCACAGGCCACCAAGCAATTCAATCCGCTCAATAATACCCCATCCTAGGTATCCTGGAGACCAACCAACAAGTGAACTGAGATATTCACTGAATCACATTGCTAAAAATATGTAGAACTTATTTAACAAGCTGATTTATGGCAGCTTACATATTCATTCAAGTGGCATAAATCTGTGGAGCATACCCTATATTTAGGAATAGATGGCCAGATTAGAGGATTCAAAATTTAAATACCTAAAATCTCGAAAAATTGTGTCTTTCTCTAAAAGACCATGTGAACTCCATATCTCGGGAAAATTGTGCACATGAAAAACTGATTAAGATAAACTTCCAGTTTTACTAAGACAATGACCCCAGAAAATCTCATTCATAGAAATATCTGTAGACTACTACTAGTCTAAGCAGCACGGACATGGACACGGCGTTCGACACCAATAGGGACACCAGACACGGCAATTTCCAAAAAACCAGATTTTGGACACCGATGGACACCGCTGAAATTTATATTTTTTTATTATGTATATATATTCATTAAATATCAAATACGTTCTACATCTAGAATAGTAAACAATAATCCATAACCACAAAACAAGCAACTCAAATAAAAGTCATACTTAAAATTTAAATGCAATATAGTACAAAAAAACATGGTACATTACACAACAAAGTACTTCACTACTCAACTCTTACTAAGCAGCAATATAAAATTGGATCATGCTCTACAGACTCAGGAATAGAAGATCAGATTTTACTCTAAATTATAAAGTCATTCTGTTCCATTACACTCTCTTAAATTGATGCTACTAGAACTTTTTGAAATAAGTTGTAAGCATTTGAGAGCCTCAGACACATTTGAGTCGAAATATATATATATATCATGTATTTAGCTACGTACGATTTTTAACTTGTAAACACTGTTAAAAACCGGTTACCAAAGCATTTGTAAACACGGTTCCGTAAGCATTTGTAAACCCGGTTTTGCTACGTACTGTGAACACATCCATCTCCCACCCCACCCCACACCCCCACATGGTTGCGTGCCACACCCCTTTTTTGTCCAAAGCATGCATACGATGGTCGAGAATGTTGACATGGCTTGGTCGTGGCATACTATGGCTTTAGAGAAGATGTAAATTCTGTCAATGGAGTTAGATAACAAAAACATCTCAGGTAGTCCAGATCGTTTAAGCAAATATTGAGTTTGTGAATACGTTTAGATCCCTGCCATGCATGAGTACTCAACCCGCAGACACTAAAATGGAGGCAGAGAGGAGGGATGAGGTTGACGGATACCCATGCATGAGTACTTAACCTACAGACACTAATTAAAATGGAGGCAGAGAGAAGGGATGAGGATGACGAATACTAACTGTGGTTAACCCCTATCCCTATATAGGCTATAAGTAGACTACCGAAGTTGGACAAGAATTAATTAGAGTTATGAGTCAGTTATAGAACAAAAATAATGGAAATCGGATTCCATACCTTGCGTTAGGCGCGGGCTCTTGCAGATTTGCTGCGCCTTTGACTGTTTATTCATCTATCTTGGGCCAAAATCTATGTCACACTTAGGGATGCTAAACTGGCACACAACTCCAATTAATTCTTATATGGAGGTTGCACACAGCTTCCCCAAATACTCAGCTTAAACCTCCAAGATACATTACTAAGCTTTCACCATTTGGCCTTTTCATTACAATGTCAGTATTTTCTCACTTATGTGCATTTGCTTTCCTAAGAAGCCCCCTCAGTTCCAACAGTTCACTGTGTTGTACTCGGCTCCCAATTGAACAAGTTGGCCTCTAAGTTTTTGGGCTTCAAAATTACAGGGTACAAATAAAAAATAAAAAATTTGAAGAAAAGAAGAAAGAACCGGAAATAAGAAGATTAAGAGAGACGAATGAAAGAGAAGTAAGAGAGATGAATAAAACTGAAGATTACTGAATGTGGGCTGCGTCTTCCAAGTCAACTACACAAGGTGAATCTTCAGCAGTTAGTTGGACAGAGAAGACAGTCCGTAAAGGAGGAAAGTAGAGAAGATAAAGCAGAAGAGAAGATAATGAAGAGAAGCCTTTGCTCTAACATGTGTAACTTTCTCCTGAGACATGAAACCATGGCAATCTTGAAGTTAGAATGAAATCAAGGGACAATTTTGGGAAACAGAATGTTTACGAAAACTGTCCTTTTTAGTATATGTAAGATAAGATAAGAAAACACAGTTCCACACACAAGATAATGGGTTCACTGCGTAGACAGGTACAGTTGTGGGTGTAATATGATCTTTCCCTCTCAATGACAATGAAAATGGGATCATCTGAAAGGTTTGTAACGACTCTCATCTGTATCACCCAGGTCCAGTAAAGCTATCAAAGCCCTTATGGCGATTCACCCTTCCCTACCAGACCCTATAAAGCAGCCATCGAAATCATCCTCTATTCTGGGAGATAACTACACAGTCCTCTGCTCCCACAATTTGAAACATGTACACAGACACAACACATGCTACAGAGGACCAACTATTCTTTGCACGCAATTCATCTAATAGACAAAGCCTAACATTTGATGAGAGATTGACATTGCGCTAGTACTGCAGAGGAACTACTGATTGCTCAGGCTACTTGAAAGACATGAAAATGCGCAAAAAGACCAAAAGAAACAGAATGAACAACTTGTAGATCCCACCTGCTAAACAATATTACAGCTAGAAAAGTTACATTCACATATAGATCAACTTGAATATCAAGTACACACTTTGTGTACCTAAATGCTAGAGTTATACTGGTAACTCTTTTCTCCTAGAAAATATTGAATCCAGTTACCTTAGCGTCTTCACGAAAACCTGTAAGTCATAAGATAGTATGGTATTAGGTTGGCTTTAGTAACCGGATGAACTACAACATCAGGAAATAAGGATTTGCGGTTCTTACCAGCACGTTTAAGCTCAGGAGTCGTGAAAAATTAAAATGACTGTGATCGGTGAGGATGATATTTTGACAACTAATATATGTTTTGTACAGTTACAAAAATTGAGCACGCTGGCCAGCCTAATGTGCCCATTCTATGAGAACACAATATCATTGGGAGGACGAAGGGAAACAAGGACCTCATGCTCCTCTGGTCCTACGCGATGCTTTGGCACTTTGATCTCAAGAACTGTTCCACTACTGTCGAAGTATGCTTCTAGCTTGGCATCATCTGGAATTCGGGTAGCAAGTGGAATTTCCCTTTTGAACTCCCCTGGAGGACAGTGTTCAGGAGATGGATCTGTGAGCTTGAACGTTCTATCCTTTCTCTGGATGAAGGGCATGCAGGCTGTGCTCACAGCTGATATTTTCACAACACCGTGAGTGAGATTATTCCACCAATGAACTTTTACCCTTTCAAGATCGGCAAAAGGTAAGGTGACGATGATCAAATATCCTTCTTCGTCTTCATATATAGACTTTGCAGCTGTAACCGGCCCATAAGCATTCCTCATTACCCCACTAAACTCATTCACCCAAGGCAACTCATTAGGGTGGATTTCTGTATCATGCAGCTGATCAGAATGTGGATTGGACAGGCAATAATCCTCATCATTTACATTCGAGAACAAATCTTTCTTCCTCTTGTTGCAACCATTTAAGAGATCTATTCCATGTCCGTTTACATTGTTTGATGGCTGTGTTGACAGGTTCAACCCAGACCCATTAACCAATTTTCTTTGAGGGTGATGTGGATTACTCTTCAACAGGGGTAGCGGCCTCTCAAGCTCAAATTCTGTGTTTGGAAGGTTTCTCCAGGAACTAAAGTCCTTTGCTTCAGGCGGGACAGAAAAATTCAGATCCCTACCTGTAAGTTCAACCCACCTCTTCTGCTCTTCCTCATCAAGACCCATAAGGTTGGGGGACGGAACAAGCTGGACTCCATGTAGACACTGAGGATTAGAAAGCCCCCTGTAATGTTTCCGCTGCATTCTATGTGAGCGAACAAACCCCTTCTCGACACTAAAGGGGAAAGAACGCTCACCCTGACGAGAATGCCCATTCATGTAACTCCTCAACTGCATCTTACCAAGTGCATTCTCCGGTCGTTCCTTAAATGCCCACATGTACATGTTCTCCATATCATGTTGAACCAAGAAAACATCTAGCTGGAGGTCCGACTTATCAAAACCCGAAACCCCATTACTATCCCGAATCACATTACATTTGGTCTTCTCTTTCAGAACAGGCTTGAAGTAGAAACTAAAGAACAACCAAGCACCCCACACGCTATCCAATCTTTTAGCACACTTCCGCCCCGTCTTGGGCATACTAAGCTGTGCATCGGGCTCACTAATCTGATGCCCAAGTCCAACCTCTAGCATATCAAAAGCGTCGTGGCTCCACGATTGAGGTGGAGGAGGACTACGATCGCCAGATAACGGGAGATTAATATCGGGCGGCCCAGAAAGGATGACAGGCCTATTCATGTCTCTGTCTAGTTCCTCATGATGGGTGGCAATTGAATCCATGGACAAAAATGTCGATGGGTGGTAATTCTCAATTGATAGGCCAGTCAGTAAATCTTCCCCCATTTTTTCCCTTGCTCCAATCTGGACTCCTTATGGTGTACTTATAATGACTCCTAAATCCCAAACCCAACAATTCAAGAACAGTAGCTCCGAATCAAATACCTTAAATTAATCTTAACAGAACGATACTCCATCATATACCTTAAAATCAGTGGAAAAAAAAGAGATGGGTATTCTCAAATCAGAAATTTAAAGTGTTATAAGGTGATCATGACGAGAAGTTCAGTAATTTAGAGCTATATTGCAGAGACGGGAAAGATACTGTACAGCAAAAGAAGGGAAACCCAATAACATCAGAAGGTAACGGAAGAGGAATACACGAAAAGGGATAAGAACAGTAGGGATCTCAAAAGATTACCTTTTGAAGATCGATTGACTTTGAATCCCCCAATATTGAGAAGATCTTTCTACAAGCAACCAACAGAGAGACCGAGCGAAGGAGGAGAAAAAGAGTAAAAGGAGAGAGGAGGGGCATTGAAGGAAATTAAACGGTGACGGAGTTTCAGAAGGCCGTCTAGTATAACGGAGAGATGACTGTGCACCGTTGATCGCTTCACCGTCCAGTAAAATTCATATTACTTCCACATCGTAACCCTAGGTATCCTAAACATAGTCTTTATACACAAAATGAATAAAGGTGACTAAGTGGATTATTAAAAGTATTGAGCCAACACACACAAAAAAAAAATCAAGAGCAAACCATTACATGCCAGTATGTTAATTAGAATCATGTATCATATACTAAAACTTGGATACATATATTGAACCAGGACAAGACACAATTTTGCATGTACTGTTTTTGGATCTGATGAGCATATGGTATCAGATTGTTAAGGCTGATATGTTATGGTATTTAAAGCTAAGTTGAATATATTTCATGATATGTCAAAGCAAACAAAGTTTTTCCAAAGCATTTCGCTTCAACTATTACGTGACATATATAATTGAGGCCTCCAAAGCTGGCATGACTTCTGCTAAATGATGCATGCTTAGAAGTGTTGTTTATGTAATTTGCTTACAGGTTTTTTTCGACAAAAGTTGTGTATGTTTTGAAATTAAGGCTTTGTTTGGTAACTTTTTCATTTTCTATTTTTTTTTTTAGTTTTATAAACTAGAGAAAAAAACGCGTTTGGCATACGGTTTTCATTTTTTTCCTTAAATTTTGAAAACCAGTTTTTAAAACAGAGCAATTTTTTAAAACTCTCATTTAGGAGTTTTGAATTTTCAGTTTTTATTTTTATTTTGAGACCACCACACCATCCTCCCACCACCGACAGCCACCACAGCGCTCCACCACCGCCACTGTAAATCACCACCAAAGAAAAAATTCAAAATAAAAAGTGGGTAATCAAATACCCAAAAGAAAAAATTCAAAATAAAAATTGGGTAATCAAACACCCATTTATTTTTATAAAAAATTAAAACTAAACTGGATTTGATTTTTATTTTTTTTTTGAAGTAAAAAACTAAAATTAGAAGTCATTTCAAACGCTACCCAAAACTAGCCTTGATGAAATGTTTGGCTTTCACGAGTTATTTTTCCTCCTATAAAATTTGTAGGTGCTGGTGTGCTGCAGAGCCGTGAAAAAATATGCGATCTGCTACAACTAATATTAAATACATCACACAAATCTATTAACACGAAGTCACAACTCCCTTACCGCAATTTAAGAGCACCAAAAGATGAGGGGAGACAGATAGAATGCAAAATGAATTGTACCAAGATGAGGCAAATTAAGCAGGAAAATTTTATACAAAGCACTCTTGAATACTCCCGAAGAGGAAAGCATCACCTCAAAGCTTTCACGACTAACTAAATCAGCACAACAGTGGTGGCAAATAATGAGAGAATGTCGCAAACGATCTACATACAATTTCCATGCATTGCAGACGGGACTAGTTGCTGTTGTCACCATTGCCACGTAAGGTTTTTTTTTTGTACGCATGACTTTCCCAACAGTCACCTATTCTCGGAAAAAGATTTATTTGCCCGGCCAGAAAAAATCAAAGAAGGTATGCTGATCATAGCTAGAGCCTTCATGTCCATCGTTGCAAGCAGTCATATTCTCAAAGGAACTTAAAGAACCTGTACTGGAGGTTGCTGTCCTTCCTTGTAAGATGCCAGTTGGATGCTGCGGAAATAGGGCCAACGTTTCTTGAGTAGAATTCCTTGCAGTAGGGCTTGCGCAGTTGAGCATGAGCTGCTGCTCGTTGTTGTTCATGGCTTTGAATATTCCAGCCGGATAAGCAGAATGGTAGCCTGAAATAGTAGTAGTAGCGTTACCGATGTGGTTCGTATTCTCAGCAATGAAGTTCTCCGCCTTGTAAGGTGTTCTCTTGATGCCACCACCACTGGGTACAAGTAACTTGGGTGGTATGTAATATGGACCGCAAACAACTGGAAGATTTACAAAGTTAGAAGAAAGGTAATTTTGGCTTTGGAAAGGAATATAAAGGGTAAAAGTCTAGCTCAGTAAAATGATATTTCCTTTAGAGAAACTTCTTTCATTCCCAAAGAAACTTTCCCTTTGACATTTTGCAGAGCACTATTTCTTTGATTTGAAATTGCACGTTCAATATAATTCGGAGTACGATGTAATCCTAATGTAAAAGTTTGCAAACGGTTGGAGGGGATTCTATAAGACCCTGTTGCCTCACCCGGTCAATGATGAAATAAATTAGACAGAACCTGGCGATGAAGCTAATTCCATTCCTATGGAAGGGACGAATGAATGGCTAGGGCTCGACCAAGGGGTTCTGAGTTGGAGTTTCTTTTAGAGGGAGGGTCTTTTAAATTATGAAAGAAGAAGATAGAACCAACAACCTAATTCTAGATAACCTTTCCTAAGTAACAATGGGAATTCAAATACTAACCTCATATAACACACTTATAATTAGTTCTAACATGCGATAACCATATTCTTAACCCATACTATAAAATCAAATTAAGCCAATTGTCTTTCTTTAGTTGCATTAAGACAACAGAAAATGTAGACTCTACACAAATACACACTATCTTCGGTTCCCTTTTGTTTGAAACCGGGAGGATTACAAAATAGGTGTGGTGTATAACATCAGAAATACAAATCCTATATGCATCCGCACTATGGAGTCACTAACTCAACGTTTTCTGCATACCTTTAAAGCTTGTGGGTGCAGAAGTCAAGTGTGCAATGAGTGAGAGAGAGAGAGAGAGAGGAGGGGGGCGCAGATTGGCAGTAATGCATCATTTTTAGCAAGTAAATGATTTCTAGCGGGAGTAAAGAAGGAAAAAAGAATCAAAAGAATAGATAGAAAGCCGCAAAGTGCAAGGAAAGGACAGTCCATTAGAGACTTGAAGGGTAGCAAAACCAAAAGAAGGAAGACACACTGGTACAGAAAAGCTTCTGCATCTGAAACTTGCAGCTATACATAGTCAAACCGGCATGCATGCTTCATTCAATATAGCATTTTCTATGTTCGCTTGTTCCATTGAAAGAAGGCATTTGATTCAGGAAACCTAGGTAACAAACAAACAGATAGAAAAGGACACTTCGAGTCGTTTTTAGTGCTTTCCTCATATCGAGCCCCTATGCATGAAGAATACCTACCTGAAACTAGATTATGCTCATCATATAATAATACTTGCACAAATTAGAAAACAAATCGAACACCAAAAGGCACATTTTATCATCTCAACTTTCAAGGAAGCATAATAAACTATGTGGGTCTTTAGAAGCAATAAACAAATTCCTGCTTAAGCTTCGTATACTTTTGACTTCACAACCAGCTTTCACTCATCTTTAACAAACTTGTCTCTGTTCCTTCATATATAATCAGTAAGAGCTGCATGTAGATACACCTCTCGATTCTCAGTTCTTTTACGAAACTCTTTTTTTCCCAAGACAATACGATGGTTTTTTTTTCCCCTGGCAATAAGACTATTTGACAAGTCACATTAACATAAGCTGAGAACATACTGAATTGTTATCTGATAAACTGTCAAATAATAGAGAAAAACCCCCAAGTCTGACACAAAACTTGAACCGTTATGTCTTGCTACTTAGGGACAGTTTTAGGGACTAAGAGAGGAGTAAAAGTTGCATGTATATTGGTTAAAGGAGGGAAGTCTATAAAATAACCAAATAAAGTGGAGTATGCATGCGCATATGGAAAGCGTAGAAAAGAGAGAAGCTATGACAAACCATTTGGGCAAGGAGGAGGAAAGAAGGGGGAAGCCGCGGGCTTATGAAGAAACCGGTTATAAAAAGCCATGCTACTATTATTCTCTTGCTTTTGCTTTTGCCTTTGCCTCGCCTTGTGATTCTGAAACCAATAAAACACATTCTTCCCTTCTATGTGACCATACACCTTCAACCTACTTGTTATCTCTTGTATTTGCTCCGCACTCGGCGTCCTTATCCCTTGCCTGTACAAACTCTCCAGCATGCTTATCTGCTCCTTCGTTGGATTCCACCTCGAACTCCCCGCCGCCGCCGGTGAACCATCGCCGGACATCGTTGTCATGTGACTCATTTCCTCCGTCTGTCTCCAAAAGGGTTTTCTCTTTTGGGTTTAAGAAAAAATGGTAAACAAGAGAATGTGGGGATTTACTTCTGCATGGCCTTGTTGCACCCTTTATATAGAAGAACAGAAGAGTGCATGTATTGCACAGAGATGGATAGTCAAACAAAAAGGCAGGAGAGAGAGCGAGCTTGACATGCGTATTGTTTTTGGTGCTGAACATCTCTGAAAACATGGCTGGTAGCGGCTACATGGACCATGTCAAAAGACGATTACACCCCTACTTCCATCTACACTCTCATTGTCTCGGGAATGAAAGGTGGTGGGTTAAGCCACGGAGGAACATGAGGGGTAAAGATGGGAGAAAAGAGAAAAGACAGCCGGTTGGGTTTGTAAGGTGTAGGTGCGTAGCATAGGGCTAGGCCTTGGAATTGAAGCAGTAGTATTGCAAGTTAGGCTTAGTGCAGCAGCAGAGATTAATAAACTATGGCTTAAGACGAGGTGGCCCTTTAAGGTGGGGTTGAGGAATGAACAATCACAATGTGGCTCATGTGTATTGGTAAAATATTAAAGTTAACTTGGTACTTGGATCAAGAAAATGATGGGTTTCATGCGTTTGGGTGGTGTCTCTAAGTTATGTTAAAGGTCAAATGTTTATCATACAATTTGCTTCATCAATATGCTTATTGAACACGATTGGGTGTTTTGGTTTGGTGACTTTACTTCTGTATTGATTTTTTTAGGTTCAAATTTGACAGAGAAAACGACACTGCTAAAGCTCAATATTGCACCAAAACAAGCTTTACCATTATATTGTCCATTGATGCCTCTTAAATTAGATGAGACAAGAGTATTAAAGACGGTTGCAAAAGACGACCAATTTTGTACAAGTTCCACTGCATGTTTTCTTTCAGTCTATTGGTTGTTAGAACTAATTGACTTGTTTACTGTTGAAGTGAGAGAGGGTTGTTAAGAACTAAGAGTATTAGAAGGTCATAGTAAATGCGATTTGAAAATCACATGTAGTGTTGCCCCTAGTTGTTTCTCGTGCATTATTTGCGCCGGGTGGTTCAAAACACTTAAAAGGAAATTTAGGATAGAGGATTAGCAAAGCTTGACCTCGTGATATGTTATGTTAATTTTGGAGAAATACTTCATCAATGTAATGCGGATCACATCATCACGTCAACGTGGTATCACCGTCTAATCACATTGAACAATTTGTCACATATCCACATCTCAAATCTATTACCCCTCACTGACGTGGACGGACGATGATTAATGGCCACAGCGAGTCGATCTGTGTCTGACAAATGAAAAATCGATCAAGGTGACTCGACAGGCTCGGGATCGGCAGTACAACAAGTTAATGGGATCGAAGGCCTCTATCTTATGCGGATCGTTGGCCCCTGCAAGTCAATGGGAACCACGTCAAGGAGGTCTTGACAGATCTCTAATGGTTTTGGATTGTGTCTACTGGATCTCAGCGATGACGGTTCGCCGGCATGTTCCCCCTATTTGCCCTCACTCCCCTCAAAATTTTGTCGCCACCGACCTGGTTCATCGCCACCGTCTTGTCGTCACCCATCGGTGGAGCTGACGAGCTAGGATCATGTGGATATTGATGAGATGCCCAACCGGCAAACTGCCATAATTTAATTGTCGGTGACGTGGTATCACCGTTACATTGAAGTACATTCTCGCTAATGTGAATACTTAGTGTGCTCGGAATGGAAAATAAAATCATTTTCTATTTCAAGTGCAAAATTTATTCTGTTGGAATTAGTTTGGTAGCATAAGAGGTCTGAGTAAAAAAGTACAAGCAGATCAAAGCTCAATTGACAACTTATGTTGGCGTCCAAAAAGAAGGAAATGAAGGGAATAACATTTGACTTGGTTACTCATTGTTGAATAATCTGCTTTCTGTAAAATGGTACTGAATCGGCACGTCTTTGTAAGCTTAAGATTTTATTATTGGCTATGGGCAAGATTTATGATGCTGATTCTTATTCTCGGCTCTTCTACTTATTTTTTTTTTTTTTGCCAATCGATAATATGTTAAGATATCCTTAAACAACATAGCAAAGTGATCATGTCAAAAATCTGGAAAAATTTATCCAAAATCTCACCTATTATATAGTCTTCGTCAAATTAAACTATAATCCTCCTTGGTACAAAGAAAGTACATTGAGCAACGATAAAGCTTCCATCTATACATGAATCTCCTATTGGCTACCGAAAAAGAACGATATATGCTCTTATTGAACTTTTAAGGATCACGCATTAGCGACCACTATTGTTCGCAGTCGCTAAGTATAGACAAAATCTGGTCCGGTCAAAGTCATACTTTAGCGATCGCAATTAGCGACCATAGTGCGGTCGCTAAATTCAATGTATAAAACCCTAATCCCTAATCTTTCTCTCACATTTCGGCCACAGGTCTGCGATAACGACTCTCTTTCACTACAAAAAAATTTACTTTTAACGATGGACAATTCCGTCACTAAAAGTGGGTAATCCGTTGGTAAAGACTTTTAGCGACGGACTGTCCGTCACTAAAAGTCCGTTGTTAAAAGATTAGCTACAAAATTTGGTGATCCGTCAGCAAAATTTTTACTTTTACCGACAGATATAATTACTTTTAGCGACGGAAAATTCTGTCGCTAAAGGTAATTTCTATATTTTTGCTAATTTTTAATTTTTGAATAAAAAATCTTTTAGCGACGGAATTTTCGTTGCAAAAATATTTAGCGACATCAATTCTGTCGCTAAAAGTCTCTCTAGATCATTTACCAACAGATTTTTAATGACACAATTTCGTTGCTAAAAGTTTATCTCTAAAAATATTTACCATTTTGTAGAAGGACTTTAGCGGCGGAATTCTGTCGCTAAAACCCAAAAGGTTGTTTTTTCTATTTTTATTAATTTTTAAAATGCTAAATCTATTTTAGACAATTACTTCTTATCAACAAATCCAACAATAATTGAATTATTTAAACTAGCATTCATCTTTACCAAATTCCAACTAAAACAAATAAGATTTAAGTTAGATATTCACTGAATATAATGTATAATATATCACATCAAACAATCTCAAAAAAAATACAAGTTACATTGAAACTAAAAAAAATTATAAACCAAGGATTTGCTCTGAAGCCTGCACACAAAAAAAAATATCATTAAGGTTTATAACTCAAGTAAAAAATAATAAATCATATCATATAATCTACATAAAGGCTTATAACTCAGGTATAAAAGGAACCACATTGATTTGATAATCAACCACTCTTTTTGACGAACTTCCACCCACAAGAGCTCACGCAATTTTCGTAATTGCAAGGTGAAACTATATTTTTATCCAAAGAACAGATGTGAAATGCAAAATGGAAATCATGAGGCTATTTCTCAACAAGTTTTTGCTTCCTAATTTCAGCTGCAGAAAAGACAAAACAGAACAGTAGAAAACAGACCCGTCGATAAGAATAGAATTTACTGCTACTTATTCCTTTTAGATTAGATAAATGGTGGAAGAAATAAGTTCCAAAAATCCAACAAAGCAGGTGAGCCCTCTAGCGATTATATTCTTCAACCAACATCATGATCATGCACACGCATTTCTCATCCTTGAGGGGGTACACTTTTGGTGGCCACAGAGAGTGCCAGTGGATCACAAGTATACATATTCAGAAAATAACTGAATGGAATAAAAAACTTCTCACTTCGTGGCTCTCCCTATGTTTAATTTGTTGAGAAATTTGCTAGCCTTATCATAGATAATATTAAGTGCAGGAAAAGGGTTGAGCCGGAATCTAGCACCCACTACTTGATTAGTTAGACTAAGACTCTGAGATTTGAATAGCTAAGACCAAAAACCATAACGGAAGCAAAGTTCACAGAAGGTTGGATAGTAGTAGGGCCAGGGTCATGCTGTGCCAAATCATAGTCAAGAGAAGAGTTTGACCATAAAAGGCCACCTCTGTAATGCAGAGCTGGGGCATCTGGGAGGAAGATATCAAAACAGCTACTGACCGCCACTTGGGAGATGGTTTTGTCGTGGGCTTGTGTTTTGTGGGTGGGTGGCTAGGGCTGAGTTAAGTTGAGATGTGTAATCTTGTAATCTCTTTTCTGAAAATGAACTTGGTACTTCAAGATTGAGATTGGCTAAAGGGCAATATCAACATCCTGCTAAATTCGTTACATTTTTGTGTAGTCATATTCTGTCACCAAAAGTGAGGATCACCAGAAGTGCAGGTAAATATTTGGCCAAGTTCTTTTTCCCAATACTCGTTGTCCTTTAACGAAGCAACGATTGTTTGTGTGTGTGTGTGTGTGTGTGAGAGAGAGAGAGAGAACATTACATTTCTTCATATAATATGGTTGTTTCCCTTGCAGTGCAGCATCTCTCTCTTTCTTCTTGTGCTTAGCCAGGATCTCTACATCAGTAGCTTTCTTGATGCGGACTTCAATTGTTTGTCCTAGCATACGGTATAAAAGGGAAAGGATATCATGCGAAATTAACAGGGAAGTTATATGATCACATTCAGCATAACAGCTGCTTTCCACTTACAATCAACGATATGCAGTTTTTAATTTCATCTATTGCTTCTGGGTCAATTGACTTCTTCAATGTTTTCTTTAATTCCTGTCAAACACCAAGAAGATATTTCCGAAGATAACTTCTTAATAACAATAACAAAAAATTCTGAAGTTTTTTAGTCTCCTTATACCTTTTTTTCTACAGGAAGTTCATTCTCATAAATGAAGTTATATTTCCTCTTGAACCTACAAACACACATCAAGATACAGATGCTTGAGGGACTTGCTAAATGACATCTAAAAGGCCATAATGACTATAACAGTGTAAGCGTAAAAAATCGACAACCGAAGAAAATTGCCATACTGCATAAATCTGAAGACTGTCCATTTTCTCTACAGTTCTGTGTAACAAACAAAGAATGGATACGCAAGTCTAATTTCGTTTCTACATGAATATTTCTCATAACCATTTCAAGTGAAGAGTCTGTGACCCTTAATTTACCACCAATATGCCGTGGCTGCTGCTGGTAGATGTCACTCATCGTGTGACATCATCTTGTTGCTAGAAGCCCCAGATATGAGACGATTATCCCAAATGCTAGATATTGCTCTTTAATCGAACCATAGTTGCAGCAATACCATGTAAACCGAAGCTATGCACTGGTCAGTTAACCAATGCATAGCAACTGTTCCTCTGACTTTTGTATTTACTGAATGGAAGCCAAACCGATACAACATAGTAAGTGAAACTAACTAATATTCTTTGGTGTTCTGCTTGTACTACAGTCTTATTTTCAGTTCCTTCTCCAACCTTCTTTAAATAGTCCAAAAATTTAAAGCACAAAAATTATAGGAAAAAATTGTCAAAACAATTGAAAGAGGATTATCCCCAATATTAGATATTGCTCTGTAATCCAACCATGGTTGCAGCCCACCACTACAACCATTGTGTAGCTAGACTTTTTCTCTGTTTTTTGTTTGTCCAGTTTGCCTTTTTAATACTAGCATCTTATTTTCCATTATTTGCAGTCAACTTTTATCATTACATACAAAAAAGGAAAAACTAATTCGACAAATAAGGTATGGAATTATTCTTCAGAGGATCTTCTGCTTGGTCTCTTTTACCCCAGAGGAGGTAGTCTGCTGAAGAAGTTTCAACTCTGATGCTCAAAGAGAAAATTGCACCCGCAAAACAGCATATCAGAAACTAAGTTAAAGTATACGCTATCAAAGAGAAAATAAATGAGCACGGTATACTTACGCACCCACTAAATGTATACAGAACATATTAAATATATGATCACATATGCATGTCAATGCATAGAGAGAGAGAGAGAGACAGACAGACAGACAGACAGACACAGACTCAACAATCGGGATCGAGTTTGCCGCATAATGACTCAAAATGAAGGTCACGTGCCATCTGAACTTAGTGAAATAAAACATCTAAGTACATCACAACAACTCAATACATAAGCTTAAATAGGTAAACAACAACTCATTCCATGACTAATTTTACTTGGTAAGAAGACAAGACAATTCGATTCTAACCAGAAATATTGAATATAATGAACAAGTGTCACTCCAAACTCAGTTATCACAAGTTTAACATCCCAATCCAACAAAACAAACAACAAACTTCCCAGTTGTAGTAGAATTAAGCACAAACTTTACTTCGAAAGTGTCTTAATTATTCAACTGTCTTGACTATAAGCACTCACACACCGTAATCGCTACTCACAAAATTTTGAACTTGGGCAAAATATACAACTCCAAAAGCCAACCAATTACTAAACAATATCATAGACCAAATGCCTTAAAGGTTATAAAGTCAGACACCTCACCAAATGTTTAGATTATTTATCTAATTCATTTGAAAAAGGAGCAACACAATATTCGCGCTAATATGCATGTGAGGAATTAAACGTTAGCAACTCCTCTAAATAGCTTTCGAGTAGCATAAGCATACGATAACTCACCCTTTTAGGAACTTGGATGACTTCTCTAAATCTACCAACCGGCTTCTTGCTACTTATCTCCATAGGCCTTCATGCAAGTCATAATCAACTATTGAAACATTCTACATCAAAACTATCGAATTAGTAAAGCACGTGAGCCACCAAAAATCGCTTATTTTTCTGTTTTCTTGTATAACGTCCTCCTGAGAGCTACCTCCTCTTTAATTAAACTTTGGACAAGGGGCTTATGACACTTGACATCCCCTACACCAGCAAAAAGTGGGAATAATTTAGCAATCTACACCACAAAAAATAATAATAAATCCACGATTACGTTCAAATTTTGATAAGAGCCATGTATCTGAACTTGACTGGAAAAGGCTCTCACGACTTGCAAGCATTGACTTAAATGTACTGCCATGAACCTGGGATATAATGTACAGTTAAAGCACCAAGGTTTATGAACTTTAAATTTTTTAAGTTTGGAGAGAGAATGGACAAAGTACAAATGCTCACCACATCCTTCATATCCAAGATACTCATGGTAGAAGCTATATGCTTCTTTGCTGCAAGTGAACATGCAAAGTATCTGCATGTTAATATTTTCTATTGTTCGGATACGTGATAATTCAAAAAATCTGTCCATAGAGGTAACCCGCAGGGGGCATCAACATCCACCATTCCAAATTCCCAACTCCTAATTGCCACCATAAGCAGCAGTTGCAATCTGAAAGAAAATTCAAAATCTCAATCTGAAACTAAAAAACCTGCTAGCAGCAATTGCTAATTCGTAATTCCCGATTGCAAATTGCAAACCAAACCCTATTTCTAAATTCTAAATTGAAAAAAAAAAGAAAGAAAGGGTTCAAGGAATTAAGAATAAAACATTGGATTTGAAAAATTACCTTGTTTTCACTGTCAAAATAGCCACCATGCGGTGGCCGGCGATAGTGGAGATCGACGGGACAGAGGCGCGTGAGGCGGTAGCAGTCGGGCATGCGTGGCTGTTACGCCGGCGAGGCGTGCCTAGTTGCTAACGTCGACGGAGCTGTGGTGGCAGGGGTGGCAAGGGGTGCCGTAGAGAGAAGAATGAGGCGGAGAGAAAATAGGAAAAGAAGGTTGTACAGCGGCCGGGAGAAAACAATGCAACTAGGGTTTGTGTTCATTTAAGTAATTTTTAGCGACAAATTTTGGCCGTCGTTAAAAGTTTGTCGTTAAAAGTTATTAAAAATTTTCAAATAACTGGGCTTTTACCGACGGAATAAATTCGTCGTTCAATGTCCGTCGCTAAAAGTAATTTAAAATTCTTTTCCAAAAAAAGAAGTTTTTAAAAAAAGGAAAAAATTTTCAAATTCAAATTAGCGACGGATTTACCGTCGGTAAAAATTCTTCGCCGAAGATATTTACCGACAAAAAATTCCGTCAGTAAATATCTTTAGCGACGGACTTTTATCGACGGTAAATCCGTCGCTAAAAGTGCTTTTTAGAGACAGCAATTGGTCCATCGTTAAAAAACCGTCGCTAAATACTGTTTTTCTTATAGTAATTCTCTTCTCTGTACTCACAGTTTCACCTCACAGCCTCACCCACTCCGACCACTCCTAAATAGCGGACGAGTGACGTCACAATGGCCACAGTGGTTTGCTACGCTAACACCGATTCTCTTTGATAGCAGCAGTTCTAGGGTCCTGACGACGACGGTAAAGACTGGAGTTCTGATGACCATCGACGGCCGACCACGTCTATCTCTCTCTTTCTCTGAAAGCACTGCCGACACCCACGATCTAGGGTTCTGATAGCATGGCTAGTGGACCGGCAACGGCGAGCTCTTCTTATGTTCAAATCTGACCGGCAAGTGGCGACGACGAAGAGGACTCCACCGGCGGCGAAGAACCCACTTCTGGCGACGACAACCGGTGACCCGTGACCGGTCAATTAGTCAACTGCTTGAGGTATATTCAGATTAATTGTTGATTTTCTTTCTCAATTGAGCATTGATCGATGATTTAAAGTTGTTAATTGAGCATTTGAGATGAGATATGTAACTTGATTTGATTTTCATAGTTAATTGCATATGAAATTAGGTCAAATGATCGAATGAAATGAGATGTCTATGTTAAATGTTGAAGCTTGCTAGTGACTGCGTACATGAAATGACAATGTTTGTGATTAAATAGTCAGGGAATTTACTTAAGTTTTTCATGAAATGCAACAAAGCAATACTATTATACTAAGCAAACAATTCCTTACATCTTGTGATTATCTACATTCATTGCCCTTGTTTAGTGAAAATGACAATGTTTGTGATTAAATAATTTACTGCCTTTGTTAAAGTTCAAGCAATTCAATCAATTAAACAAAAAAGTGACCGAGCAAATATAAAACTAAAATCAATAGGATAGAACAATACAAGACAAAATATTACTATAGTTTGACCTTGTTGTAGATTAGGTAATCCCAACAGTGATGGTATCCTGTATTCCAGATTAGGCATTTTTTTTCTGTTTTTGTTAATCATCTTGCAGATTAGGCTTAACTACTTGCAGACCATGAGGGGTTTTAACATTATGTTTTTGGATTCTGTGAATGCATGCAGAGTTACGTTACAATTTCTATGGATGTTCAAAGGAAGGCTATTGTTTTTGTTGCAAATCTTTTGCTTTTTGTTCAGGTTTTTCTGAACGTGGCAATGTGATAATTAATAGTAGTATAGTAGTACATTCCTTATAGTATAGTAGTAAAAACGAATTCCTCATAGATAAGGAATTGGTTTCTTTGTTGAGTTCACTTGTGATTATAGTTGGAATGAGTCATTCAATTTTAGGAGTTACTTTACGTGCTTGGGGCAATGCAACTGGAGATTTGATAGGCAATGTGGCTTTGGCAATTCAATATCTTTTGTTCTTTCATACATATATTTGATTTAATTTTAGTAGTAGTTGAATTAGCTTCTCTAATGTGGATAAGGTATTATTACAATTGTGTTGAATTATTTTTTGGCTTCATGCAAAGCGGTATTGTGCCTAATGCCGGTGATTATTAAGGCATGAGAACATTATTGGATACAACGTGCTTTCAACAAGGGATGAATAAAATGTTGATGACGACATTGATGGGTGTGAAGACTAGTATGTTCTTGGTTGGTCCAACTGTAGTTGTTTAGTTCGTGAACTACTTGACTCGTTTTTTAATTTTTGGTTCAAGACAATGTATATTTAATAAAGACTTGATGTTTTTATTTGTCACTTTGACGTGATCGTTAGTTAAATGAGTTTTGGAATGAATTATGTTTATAATTTGATGGAATAATACTTTGACGTGATTGTTAGTTAAATGAGTTTTAAAATGAATTATGCTTATAATTTGATGATATAACTATCAGGGATAGCAGGTTAAAATACTGGTTTTAAAATACAGATTTTCTGTTAATCCAGAGCATAGCTTTAGCGACCGCAAAATTCGGTCGCTAAATAGGTATAAACGGTCGCTAAATAAAGAATTAAAATAACCTACAAAAGAATTATGCGGTCGCTAAAGTTGGTTAACGCGATCGCTAACATTTAGCGACCTGACCCATAACGACCGGATTAGCGACCGCATTTTGCAATTGCTAGTCCACTTTAGCAACCGCAATTTCATATTTAGCGTCTGCAACGGGCGATCGCTAGAGCCACTGTTTCTTGTAGTGAATCCTATAACTTTGGTGTAGGTACACATTTCACCTTGAAATTTTCATGTTGGCACAATTCATCTTAGACTTTTCAATTTGTGTGTAATTCACCGATTGACAAGCTGAAGTCTAATTTTTTCGATGCCGATCAATTTCTTAAGGCTAAAATAGTAACTTTCACCAGTTTTTCTACCTTGGTAGCCACATCATGTAGGCTCACCACCACCATTCATACAATTACCAAACCCCCTACCCCCAATTACCACCACCGAACCCATAAAAAATGCCCCTGCCAACTTCTATCAGACCAACACCTCCATCAAACTCATGGCCTACACCTTATTACCAACCGTCCAAAACCCATCGCACCACCATACAGCCTAAATGATATTGCCTACACCCATTGCCATCCATACCCCACAATGTCCAGTGTCCTCCGAACCACCACCACAGCCAGCACCCACTACAAGAAAAAAAAAGGCTTTTAGCGACGGATTTACCGTCACCAAAAGTCTCTCGTATAAAAGCCCGTTACTAATAGTTTGGCGACAGAATTTCAAATCAGTCGTGTAATATTTAAGTTTTTGCGACAGATTTATTTATTAATTAACGACGGAATATCCGTCTCTAATTATATTTTAAGTATTTTAATTTAATTTTTTTTTGTTAAATTAGCGACAGAATTCCGTCGCTAAATGTCTTATTTAGCGACGAAATAATTCGTGGCTAAAAACGGATAGTAATAAATAAACTTTTAACTACGGATATAATCCGTCGCTAAAAGTCAAATTTTTTTTAAAATATATTTTTTTATTTTTCTAATGCCCAAACCTGTAATAAAAAAAATCAATCCTCAACAACAACGCGTAATAATCAATACACAAAGAAATATATAAAATTAATCATAAAAAAGACTCATTATGTACAAGCTGGGAACCGGATACAGCTGGTTAGGGGAGGGGAGAAGAGTACAAGCCTGGCGCGGGGGCCGGGGGGGAAGCTGGGACCGGGCACGAGAAGGGCTCATTAGGGGTTGTCGAGTCCCGAATCTGGATCCTGCTGATTTGAGGCTGGCTCGGCATGTCCAGCTGCGGTACCCTGCTGATCCTGCTCTCTGATCATCCTCAACACCACCGTAGCAATGCGCACGATCTCCTCGTCGTCCAACGGATGCCAAGGAGCCGGTGTCTGTGGAGGGGCAGTGGGGGTGAGGACATTCCTATCATGGCACGAGCAGTCCGACTAGGCAGGCCGCGTATGCGGCCTTTCGGCCGATTGACGACCTCCGGCAATCCAGCCATCGCTTCAACGCCCCAGTACTCGCACCCGTACTAGTGAACGCTGATGGCTGTCCGGACTGCTCCTCGGACCCCCTAAGCTGTTCATACGAGGCCTGCAAAAAACAGTGATATAAAGATATGTTAGGTAATTAACGCAACAAACATTGAGGATAGAAAGACAAAAAATTAACAACTTAAACAAATTGACTCACATCGATCCGTCGGGCAATATCTGAAATATAGTCGCCCGCTTGGTGTGCCTCGTCCTTGTCCTTCTTCCGCATGTGTGTCTGATTATACGTCAGAGCTACGACCTCATCGTCCTCCAGATCCGGGTGCTCGACCGCATTCTTGTGTCAGACGATGTCGTGTGGCACCAACCCCTCCCCCCCCCCTCGTGTGCGTCAGATTTCTGTTATGTCTATTCTTAGCCCCACACTTACTCTTGGCGTCCCAACCTGGATCCGCAGCCCACCGATCTATCATCGCCGTCCATACAGTCGGACATATCCAATGTGGGGGATATCTCATCATCTCCATCATTGGGGCACCCTCGGGCAGCATCTTCTTCGCCCGGTCCCTTGCGTCGTGGAGCCATCGGCGGTAATTGTCGATGTAAGCAAAGAAGGCCTGCTGCCCCAGTCAGTGCCTGCTGCTCAGGCGAGTCAAACGTGAACCCCTCCTGTAAGGCATTCAATAACACAAATTAACTACAGAAAACAAACTCTAATTAAACAAATACTATCGCTGAAAAAAATACTTCACCGTACCAGCCACTCCTCCCATAGGGACTCCCTCGCAGCGACATCCTAATCCTTGACACCTCCGGACACGTATCCGACACCTACCAACACGTACCGACACCTCCAGACACGTCCGAAGTCATTGATTTATTTTTAAATGCCAGAAAACGTGTCCGTCACCCCTTCAAGAGACACATATAAGGCAAAAATGTAACATTTTTTGGTGTCGGTGTCGATCGAACAGGGTGTCCGTGACCTACCGACACCTCGACACCTCATCGACACATCTGGACACGTGTCTGACACCTCATATAGGGTGTTCGAAGACATTGATTTATTTTTTAATTGTCGGATAGTCGGACACGGTGCCGGACACCCATTGAAGAGGTGACGGACACCCATTGAAGAGGTGTCCACAAGTATAAAGCTAAAATATGTTATTTCGGTGTCAGCGTCGATCGGACGCGGTGTCCATGTCTGTGCTACCTAATGGGGATCTCAATCCAATTGGGTCTCATCCTCTGTCAACAATCTCAATTCTCAAATATCCAATGCAATAAAAATTAATAAAAATCACACATTCAATCCAATTGGGTCCCATCCTCCGTCAACAATCTCAATATCTCAAATGCTCAATGCACAATTAACAATCTAAAACTATCAATTAACAACCTAAAATCATCAATTAATAATCTCATTTACTTCAAATGCACAGCTAATAACCTAAAATCATCAATTAACAACCTAAAATCATCTATCGATTGAATTAGGGCATTCAATTAGGGGTTCAATTAGGAGTTCAAATAGTTTAATTTAGGGTTCGATTCAATTAGGAGTTCAAGTAGTTTAATTAGGGTTCGATTACATCAATTTGGGGTTCAATTATAGTTCAATTTAGTGGTCGGTTAAATTGGGGCATTCAATTAGGGGGTTCAATAAGTTCAATTTAGGGTTCGGTTGGATTAGGGCCTTCAATTTAATGTTCAATTAGGGGTTCAATTAGTTTAATTTAGGGTTCAATTCGATTAAGGCATTCAATTTAGGGTTTAATTAGGATTCAATTACTTCAATTTAGGATTCAATTAGGGGGTTCTATTAGTTCAATTTAGGATTCGGTTGGATTAGGGCCTTCAATTTAATGTTCAATTAGGGGTTCAATTAGTTTAATTTAGGGTTCAATTCGATTAAGGCATTCAATTTAGGACATTCAATTTAGGGTTCAATTTAGGGTTCGATTGGATTCAGGCATTCTATTTAAGGTTCAATTAGGGGTTCAATTTAGGGTTCGACCCCGGATTAGGGCATTCAATTTATGGTTTAATTAGGGTTCAATTACTTCAATTTAGGGTTCAATTATGGTTCAATTAGTTCAATTTAGGGGATGGTTGAATTGGGACATTCAATTTAGGGTTCAATTAGGGGGTTCAATAAGTTCAATTTAGGGTTCGGTCAAATTAGATCATTCAATTTAGGGTTCAATTTAGAGTTCGGTTGGATTAAGACATTCAATTTAGGGTTCAATTGGGAGTTCAATTGGCTTAGGGCATTCAATTTAGGGTTCGATTAGGGGTTCAATTTAGGGTTCGGTTGGATTAGGGCATTCAAGTTATGGTTCAATTAGTTTAATTTAGGGTTCGATTCGATTAGGGCATTCAATTTAGGGTTCAATTAGGCCAAATGCTTCATAATCAACAAATTCAAAAGACAAAATAATGGCCAAACGTCCAAATTAACAACAACATCAGATTATACATGGCAGAGAAGACAAATTCGAATATGGCCAAATGCTTGATAATCAACTTTGAAAAATAAATAACAAGATTAATTTAGGGCAATTGACATACAAATCTCGAGGTGGGTACGACGACGGTGACGTTGGTGGTGCGTTGGCAATGGTGGGCTTCGTCGCGCGGCGCAAGTGGAGGGCTTTGTGGCACGACAGTAGTGAAAGGCTTGGTGGCGCGGCGTCGGATGGGGGACGGGGGACGGGGGACGGGGGTGTCGCCGGAGGTGGGTCGCCGTAGAGAAGGGTCGCTGGAGGTGAGAACGTCGGTGGGTGGGTGAGAGAAGAATTTCAGAGAGAGAAACAAACCCGATGTGGGTTTATATCGAGGATCTTTAGCGACGGAATAATACCGTAGCTAAAAATCTGTCGGTGAAGGTCTGACTTTTACCGACGAACTTTTTAACAACGCCTTTTATTCCGTCGTTTAAATAATTTAAAAAACCTTCAGAAAATACTAATTTTCTAAAAAAAAATTTGGCGACAGTGGCTTCCGTCGGTAATAGTATTAAACGACAGATTTTTAACGACGGGATATTCCGTCGCTTAAAGGCCTTTTTAGCGACGGAATACCTTCCGTCGCTAAAAATCCGTCGTAAAATATATATTTTCTTGTGGTGACCATTGCAATCACCATCACTACCAACAAAGTCCAACCCCCCCCCCCCCCCACAACGGCCAACATTGTCCCCCCACCATGGCCAACACCAAAACCCAGGGCTGACAACTTCTACCACAGCATGGTCAACGCCGAAACCCTAGCTCTAAATCGAATCCATAGTGCCACCGCACAACCGCCATCTCCAAAACCCAAATCAGAATATTAATCAAAACCCTAAACCAGAGCAACCGTGACATCGCACCACCAACGTCTCCAAAACCAAGATGAAAACCCTAAATAAAACTAAATCAAAGATGTCGCGAAATTGCACCAATACCATCACCGAAACCAATTTCACAACCACCACTGCCACCACCACATTGTTGCCAAATGTCTGAGCCGCCACATTGGCCCCTTCTGTTGGGCTTTAGATTTTAATGGCCAAAGAATTTTTTCAGGGTAGGAAGGCGATGTGGTCTGCACTGGTAGAGGATTTCGATTGGGTCGAATATTTGATGAGGTGACAATGTGGTTACTAAGGTGGATCGGAGGATTGAAGTTACGCATTTGCCATGAAAAAATGGCGGCTCCTGTCAATTATTGAATTGCTGACAAACAAACAAAAAAAACTGAGGAGTATTAGCAAAAAAAAATTGGCTCCTACCCGAGTTGTAAGAATCTTCCTCAAATCCTGCCTTAGTGACAATTAATAGTTGCTAAATATTTTTAGTGGTTTTTCTTTTTAACACTTTCAGTGACAAATATTAGCAGCACTTTTTTTAGCGTCACTAAATAAAAGTCACTATAAACATTTAGAGACGATTGATTCTCGCTAAATAGATGGTAGGAGAAAATTTCTTCTAACTGAGATAGCATCCAGATTTTTTTCTTATCCTAAAATTGAAATTTCAAAGTGAACTGCGCAAACTTGCACTTGCCACCAACAACTAAATGATCCTACTTTTAATTTCTAAAGTCTTTGAGGATGACACCCACAATGTAGGCCTCTGTCCTGCCTTTAGGAAAATTGATCACGGTCCCAGTAGTGCTTGCACTCCTGGTCGTGCTTTTCAGCTGGACCAGGACTAAGGTCCTAGGCCCAAAATCAGTTGTTTTGACTTTGTTGACTTCCTTTGGTTCATTGATTATCTCTTTTTGTTGATTATAAATTAAAATTTGAAAAGAATCTACAGGCTTGTATTAGCTAATTGGTTATATGCTTGAAACATTAAATACTCTAGAAATAATACCAAGCTACATAATAATTTTTTTTAAGAATGATAAGAAATATATACCATCAGAAAGATAAAGCGAGTTAACATCTCTAACCTCTGGGATTACAAACAGTACAAAATAAATAACGAATGACGGGTGACTTTGGGCAAGCTTTTGTTATGCGGTGGTGGAGCTGTAGTTTGAATTACCTAGGTTGGTTGTCTCCGGCTGACTCGATTTTATCTGCCATGATTTCCAGCCTTAACGACGCTGGTTTTCTAACGGTAGTTACATATGTATGTGTGTATATATATATATACACACACATATGGATACCATATCCATATACATATAAAGACATACATATGGATACCATATATGGATATGGTATCCATATCCATATGTATATGTATCCATGTATATATATATATATGTGTGTGTGTGTGTGTGTATAGGGTACTGATCCGTTGATAGCGCTAGCAAAATAGCGCGATCTGGCCGTCCATCCTTTGATCTTTTTTTTTTCAAAAGGTGTCAATGGTCCGCTACATAATGTAGCAGACGGAATTTTTTTACGAAATTGCCCTCTCCTCCGTCTGCTGCTCTGTACGGCGGACAACTTTTTTGTCCTGACATGTGCCAGTCAAAAAGTCATCCGCTACACTATGTAGCGGTTTTGCTCTCATTCAGACTGATTGAATGGTTGGAGTCTAGAGACTCTGCTCCACCGTCCGCTGCACAGTATGGCGGACAGGGAGAAAACAAAAAAAAAATCTAAGTGTAGGAGTTTGGAATTCTGCTGTGCAGGGAGAAAACAAAAATATTTTTTTTAAGTGTTGGAGTTTAGAGATTCTGCTCCAACGTTCGCTACACAGTATAGCGGACTGGGAGAAAACAAAAAAAAATCTAAGTGTTGGAGTCTAGAGACTCTGCTCCACCGTCCGCTACACAGTATAGCGGACTGAGAGAAAACAAAAAAAATTTCTAAGTGTTGGAGTTTGGAGATTCTGCTGCGCCGTCCACTACACAGTATAGCGAACAGGGAGAAAACAAAATTTTTTTCCAAGTGTTGGAGTTTAGAGATTCTGCTGCATCGTTCGCTACACAATATAGCGGGCAGGGAGAGAACAAAAAAAAATTCTAAATATTGGAGTTTGGAGATTCTACTGCGTCGTCCGCTACATAGTATAACGGATAGGAAGATAACAAAAAAAATTTTAAGTGTTGGAGTTTGGAGATTCTGCTGCACCGTTCGCTACATAGTATAGGGGACAGGGAGAAAACAAAATTTTTTTTTTAAGTGTTGGAGTTTAGATATTCTGCTGCACCGTCCGCTATACAGTATGGCGAACGGAGTGGAAACAAATTTTTTTTTAAAGTGTTGCAGATTAGGGATTCTGCTGCACAGTCCGCTACACAGAATAGCGGACAGGGAGAAAACAAAAAAATTTCTAAGTGTTGGATTTTAGAGATTCTGCTGCACCGTCCGCTACACAGTATAGCGGACAATGCTAACTCTATTATTCATAATTTAAAATATTTTTATGAAATTAGCGACAGAATAAATATTTTAGCGAAGGAATCAACAACCTCAATATCCTAAATGCACAATTAACAATAAAAAATCACCAATTAACAACCTAAAATCAATGATCAATAATCATAATTCTCTAATGCAAATTTAAGAA
Source organism: Escallonia herrerae (assembly GCA_033070095.1). Taxonomy (NCBI): domain Eukaryota; kingdom Viridiplantae; phylum Streptophyta; class Magnoliopsida; order Escalloniales; family Escalloniaceae; genus Escallonia; species Escallonia herrerae. The sequence continues at coordinate 120,817 of JAVXUP010000216.1, forward strand.
CCTAAAATTATCAAACAAATAATGTTTAAATAACACAAAAAATTTCAAATGACACAATTATTCAAATAACACAAAATTAGGGCTCAGAGTTCAACATTAGGGGAAAGCTTTTTCATAAATGCTTTGATCAAACACCATCACTTCAAAACGCATATGCCCCATGTGTTCAAAGATTACAAAGTCCCCTAGATGGAGATCATGCTGCTGTACGAATTCGTTCCAACCCTCTTCGAAACAAATTTCCACTTGGCCTCACTTCTTCTTGATTTTAACAAGCCATGACCCCTTGCGGCTGGTTAAAGTTGCTTCGAAACAAAGTGTGGTAAGTAATTTGCAAAAGGCTACCGGTATGGCCTAACATATTTATAATACAGTAAGACAGGTAAGTTTTTAACCAAAAGATAAAACATTTAACACACACGAAAACACAGAGAAAGAGGGATGACCTACAAGATCTGTATGAAAACCAGACATCCTGACCTTGAAGAAGTGCCTGCTGACTGAAACGTCCCTGTTCACCGAAGTAGAAGCCATCAGGATAGATCTCTCGCCGAAGGTAGCGCCGCATCAGGGGGGAGGATGGTAGTGTCGCCAGAGATGTGCATCGCTGTAGAGGGGGTCACGAGTGGGTGAAATGTTTGAGACAGATATAGAAACGGGAGAAAGAAGAATGGTTGATCTGATTATAAATGAGGAGTTTTAGTGAGGTGTTAGAATTTTAAACTGTGCAGAGACGTTCGTTACATTGTGTAGTGAACACAAACACCAAAAGTTTCCATTGTCCGCTGCACTCTGTAGCGGACATTAAGAAACTTTGTCTGTTAGACTATGTAGCGGATGTGGCAAATAAAAAAAATTAAAATTAGATTTGATGGCTCTCATAAGTCCATCAGAAATAAAATTACAGTCTTCGGTTGAAAGATTATTTGAAAAAAATTACAAAGGTAAAAATTACAAAAAAATTAAAGGTCCACTGCATCTTCTTCTTCCTTATCTTCCGCGTCATCTTCTTCCTAGTTTTGCAAACCCCCTCGACTTATCCCCCAGTACCTTGTAATGGTTCTGCTTGTCATGGTTGGTCATTTTGTTGCACAATGCACACCTTCTCAGCTTTTTAGGTTGAGTTACCTGTTCAATAGAGCTTTTCATCCGCGTAGATCTCTTGCGGCTTTTCATTTGTGATATAATTGGATCCAAAGTCCGGATATCATTGTCATCTTCCTCCCCCGGCTCATCATCTTCTGATCCCATTGTAGGCTCGGTGTCAGCTGCATTGCTAGCTGAAGCTGCTTCAAACTGGTCGACAATGGGCTCTTGCTGCTGAGCTACCTTGAAGAGATGTTTATATCCGGTCATTGTAGTAGCACCCTTTATGGACAAATGAGTAAACATTGTGACCATATGATTGTACCGCAACGTCTCCGATTCTTCAAAGTCAGTATACCGATGCTCCAAAAAGGTAATGGTACCATACATCCTGTTTGCACCATTCGTCCACCGTGGCAGGACATATTTATCGGGGATTGTCCTGATATTCTTCTTGGTGAAAAACAGTAGAATGTGTCTACATAGGATTCCATGGAACTCAAACTTCTCACAAACACTTGTCACCGAATCCGTCAATGTGTCGTGGCTCACCGTATACATTATGCGCAGCTTCTCAGGGACGAGGTCATTCACGAGCAAATAAACCTTGTACTCACGCGTAGACTTTTCTGCCACCTTGTTTATACTGTATCGTTCTGATTTTCACAGCTCTACTTGGTACAGTAGGATGATCTCCTTCATATAGAATTTTGCACCGTTCAGCTCCAACGGGGTCTCAAGCAACCTTCTCCTTTGTTTGCACGTGCTTGCAAAGTCTGCAGCCCTTTCTTTCACGAATAACGAGGCAAACAACTTTTTGTGCGGATATGACGAAACTCTTCAAATTTGTAGTTGTACCCACATAACTATCGAATGTGGCATTCATAGATTCACTCCTGCCTGTCATTTTCGTGCCTACAAAAAATACCACCTCGTGTATAAACCAATCCATTGCTCTTTGAGCTCGTACAAGTGCTAGAGCCACTCATTGTCTTGCAATGAGTAATCCTCAACAAGCTTTTCTCACCTCTCCTCAAATTCCTTAATCGTTAACGACTTATTAACGCACTTTTCAAAGTCCTGTTTAAAGTCTGGATACTTTGCATACACGTGATGCAAACGTTCAGGGTATTTGTTGCTTATGTGCTAAGTGCACAAGTTGTGTCGAGAATCTGGGAAGACGGTATCAATAGCCTTCTTCATTGCCAAATCTTGATCGGTGATGATAACTTTTGGTGCTTTGTTGTTCATGGCTTCCAGCCACACCCTTAACAACCAATCAAAAGAACTCTCGCTCTAGTCCCTTGACAAGGCGAGCTCGAACAGGATGGAGTGATAATGATGATTGACCCCCATGAAAGGAGTGAACGGCATCGAGTACTTGTTGGTACGGTATGTGGTGTCGAAAGTCACGACATCCCAAAAATTCTTATAAGCGAGCCTCAAAAGACCGTTGACCCAAAAAATTATACTAACTCGATTGCTCTGTCAAGCTTATAATTGAAGGTAAACTGCGGGTCCTCCATCTGCATCCGTTTCAATAGGCTCATTGTGGATTGAGCATCATTGAGGTCATACGCGGCTCATATATGGGTTCAGACTGCATTACGAACGTCGTCATGTGAAAGTTTAAAATTTGAATTCCCCCAGCGTGTTCAGCAAGAACATTAATCATATCAGTACGCTCATATGGGATGATGGAGTAAGATACTTATTTTATCAACTTTGTTATTCTTGGGAACGTTGTATATCGTTTATTTTGCTTAAATTGTATTTATTAATAATTGAACAGAACCTAGAAAAGGTTACTGCATGGGATTGGGATTGGGTTTGGGATTTTCACGCATGGGCAGATCTTTCAACAACTTGACCGGCACTTAATAGGTGCCCTTGTTGAAAGGTGGAGAAGTGAAACGAATACGTTTCACTTCCCTCTCGGAGAGCTGACAATTACCCTAGAAGATGTAGGGTTCATCTTAGGGTTACCGGTGATGGGGCGGCCGGTAATAGCTCCTCCGTCGGAAGCAACGAATAAGAGGACCGCTAGGGACTTCTTTACTTGATACCCCAGGATCAATTTAGCACTGGTGGTATCAAGTTGAAGTGGTTGGTAGATACCTACAAGGTTCTGCCGGATAACTACACGGATCAGATGCTTGTGTTGTACACACAAGCTTTCCTCTTGTGGGTGATGGGGGCAATTCTGTTCCCAACAACGTCGAAGAATATCGTCAGCGTCAAATATTTACCGTTGTTGGGTAACCTGCTGGAGGTTGGGGATTATGCCTGGGGAGCCACAACTCTTGCGTACCTGTACCGAGCATTGCACAAGGCAACGAGGCCCGACTCCAAAGCTATATGTGCGTGTCTCTCGCTATTGCAGGTATATCATACAATTCTTGATTACGTGCTCGTTTTTTTTTTTTGGTTGAATCGACAATAAAATTTGATGATACTTTATTTAATTTGTCTTTGCTCTCAGGTGTGGTCTTATGAACACCTTGCTACCGGCGCACCCAGGCATAGGGACAGAACCGATAATGTGTGGCCTCGGTTGTGCGCCTGGGAGTACAGCTAGAAGGACAGCCACTACCCGAGGAGAGACGATCCCCATCACAACATTACGTACTATCGGGGGGAGCTCGACTCGTTATCTCCTGGCCAGATGCGATGGGCACCGTACAAACATTTGGCGCGACGGGTGGGAGAGTCGTTCGTCTTCACGCTCTCCGGGTTACAACGCACACCCCTGATCCACTTCGAGGTCGCAGAGTGGCAGCTGCCAGATCGCGCTATGGGCCATTTTGAGTGCCTGCAGGGGTTGCCAGCCGGCGCGTCGGATATGAGGCTTAACAGGAACCCACCGGGTGTCGGACGGTTTGGCAAGGCGAATGCGCACGACTTAGGCACGTGAGAAATTGAAGTTTGGAATTCCTGGCAGGACACGCTGGCGGCCATTGTGTCGGAGCCTGACCCCGTGATCAGCATCGAACAGTACAATGGGTGGTACTACCGCATCACCCGGAGGAGAGTAGCTCCAGTAAGGTTTGAACGCAGGGAAAAGTACCACCCTAGGGGTCAGATCGATGAGCACATGGCATACAATCTGGTAAGTTGGCCAACCAGTGCCTTTAATTGAACTTGATGATTCTAACTGTGTATGAAGTGTTGGCGTATGGCTACGGAAATTTTTTGCGCCAAGCTTCGGGCCAACCTTCCAGCGTCAGCCCAGGAATGGGTTATCTGGGGTGGCAGCCCCCATATGCGAGCGAGGGATACACGATCCCTCGGGACAGACTTCGGGAGTGAGCCAGGGATATGGTGGTCCCTCTGTACTGGGAATGGGTGGTGATTGGGGACGGCCAAGCACCATGGGCCAGGCTCAAGCGCCGTGGGAAGACTACAGTGCGCCCTCCTTCTCTTTGCTATTGGACTCAGAACCCCAACCCCTCTCTCAAAGTCAAGTCACGCAAGACTGGGGTTTCGAACACATCAGTCTGTCGAAGACACTGCCCATTGTCCCATGGGCAGGACCATCTTTTGCCGAAGGAGGGCTATATCCCCCGGTCGACCCCCCCGAAGGAGTACAATATCCCCCCGTAGACCCCCTCCGAAGGAGTGCAATATCCCCCCGTCGACCTCCGAGGGCAATATCGCAAAGGGCATCCAGTAAAGCCCCTAAAGCCGCATAAATGCCAAATAATCAGAGAGCGTTATTTTAGTGGCTTCCCCCGGGACAAAGCGTTGTATAGTGTGAATCATCCAGAGGGCATGGATTACATTTGCGAGTGGGGAGAAATGGCCTCCCTGGCTCCGGGGAGTTGGTTAGACAACGGTGTCATCTCCACATACGTGGAGATTCTGAAGGAAAGGGGTCGGGAGTAGCTGAACGGGTATCCGGCCATTTTTTTGGTGGATGCCTTTTTTCATAGCCTCCTAGTGTCTGAATGGCAGGAGTGGGTCGAGCAAAGGCGGAAGAAAAAGTTGAGCCAGTGGAGACCGTCAGCTAACCTACGAGCGCAAGTGTTGCCGACATGTTTCTAATCCCATTTTTAGGGGAAAGCCACTGGTACTTGGTTTGCTATGAACCGAAAGAGAAAGTCGTATCGGTGATCGACAATCTCCACAACGATACCACCCACATGCCTGTGCTGCAGATGTACAAAGCCCAGTTGGACTCAATGGTAATATTACGATTGTTGTTTAACAGTTATTGTAACTTGGCATAAATGTTAACTCGTGTCTTACGCCGTTTTGTGTTTCTCGCAGAATATATTTTATGCAATGGTCAATGGTATCCGTGGTAACCCTGTACCAGCGCGGCCAAAGCTCGATTTGCGATTGAAGAAGAGGAGGCCCAAGCAACGTAACACTTCGGACTGCGGCGTCTTCCTTTGCATGTACATGGATTACATTTGTCGGTCTGAGAGCCTCAAGGCGGCCGTCTGGAGCCAAGCAGAAGTAGACACCTTTAGATATAAAATAGCTTGGCAAATTATGAAAGGCCGGCCTAGAGCGGTTAGGTTTATTGTAAATCCGGCTAATGACGAGAATCCCCCCCAACATGAGGACCCCAGTTGACATTGTACCATTACAATATTTTTTTTAATAAACCATGATTATTTAGAAAGCTCTCATTGGTGTGATTTGATTTGTGTTGAAATTATTGATTGATTGATTTGTCTGATTTGCGTTGAAGATGATTGATTGATTTGAGTTGGTTTTTTGGCTCTCATTGAGAATGATTGAAAGGTGGAAAACAAAATGTGTAGCGGACAGTGAGGAAGTGCACAAAATTTTCAAGTGTTGGAGATTAGAGTTTGTGCTGCACCGTCCGCCATACAGTCTAGCGGACAGTGGGGGCAACATAGGTGCAAAAAATTTTCAAGTGTTGGGGTTCAGAGTTTCTGCTGCGCCGTCCGCTACACAATGTGGCGGACACTCGGAGAAGTGAAAATTTTTTCTAAGTGTTGGGGTTTAGACTTTCTGCTGCGCCGTCCGCTACACAATGTGGCGGACACTCGGGGAAGTGAAAATTTTTTCTAAGTGTTGGGGTTTAGAGTTTCTGCTGCGCCGTCCACTACACAATGTAGCGGACACTGGGGGAGGTGAAAAAATTTTCTAAGTGTTGGGTTAAGAGTTTCTGTTGCGCCGTCCGCTACACAATGTAGCAGACATAAGGGGTAGTGAAATTTTTTTCTAAGTGTTGGGGTTTAGAGTTTCTGCTGCACCATCCGCTACACAATGTAGTGGACACTGGGGGAGGTGAAATTTTTTTCTAAGTGTTGGGTTAAGAGTTTTTGCTACGCCGTCCGCTACACAATGTAGCGGACACAAGGGGTAGTGAAAAAATTTTCTAAGTGTTGGGGTTTAGAGTTTCTGCTGTGCCGTCCGCTACACAATGTGGCGGACACTCGGGGAAGTGAAAAAATTTTCAAAGTGTTGGGGTTTAGACCTTCTGCTGCGTCGTCCGCTACACAATGTAGCGGATACAAGGGGTAGTGAAAATATTTTCTTAGTGTTGGAGTTTAGAGCGGACAGTGGGGTACTCCAGGTGCAAAAAAGTGTAAAAAATTTGGAAGTTGTATGCCGTCCGCTACACAGTGTAGTGGACAGCTATCTGCTATACAATGTAGCGGACAATTGGGCAAAAAAAAAATTTTAGTTGCTATTTTTAGCTGTTGGTCAGACTTTGTTCGAGTTGGTAGTTTCTGGCAATGGAATAAGTGCTTTAGCAGCGGATTAAACAATCTCAACATTCTCAAGCGCATGATATTCCATCAAAATTTTGACACCCTCAAATCATCAATTGACCATCACAAGTCTCAAATGCACAATTAAGAACCTAAAATTATCAGACACAAATTTATTAACACAAATTTATTAACACAAATTTAGGGTTCAACATTGGGAGAAAACTTTTTCACAGGTGCTTTGATCAAACACTGATACTTGAAACCTAAATAGCCCCCTGTGTTCAAAGATTACAAACTCCCCTTCATTGAGGTGGTGCTGCTCGCAGAAATTACTCCAACCCTCTGCGAAATAAAGTTGCTCTTGACCGCGCTACTTCTTGATTTTAACAAGCCATGACCCCTTGCTGCTGGTTAAAGTTGCTTCGACCCAAGTGGCTTTGTGCCAAAGTGTGGTAAGCAATCTGCAGAAGGCTACCCATATGGCCTATCATATTCATTATAAGACAGGTAAGTTTTTAAGCAAAGATAAAATTAACACACACGAAAACATAGAGTAAGAGGGATGCCTACAAGTTCGGTATGAAACCCAGGCACCATGACCTTAAAGAAGTGCATGTTCACCGAAGCAGAAGCCATGCGGACGGTCGCCGTAGAGGGGGTCGCGGGTGGGTGAGACGTTGGAGACAGAGAGAGAGAGAGAGAAATGGGTGAAAAAAAGAGGCCGTTCTAATTGGTGTTTAATAGGAGTTTGACATCCGCTACATTGTGTAGCGGACATAAGGCATACCAACAGTTTTTTTGTCCGTTATATTGTGCCGCGAACACTTTACAACCCAATAATGTTGGTCTCTGGTGTGCCGTCCGCTACATAGTGTAGCGGACGGGGCAAGCCAAAAAAAATTTTTAAGTTAATCTGTGAATGGGTCCATCAGAAATAACCTTCCAGTCTTCGGTAAGAAGATAATCTCATCAAATATTACGTATTATTACAAATGTCAAACAATCTTGATGGCTTATACAAAAAAACTAAAGGTCCACTGCAGCTGCTTCTTCCTCATCTTCTTCCTCGTCTTGCAAAACCCCTGGACTTATCCCCAGTGCCTTGTAATGGTTCCGCTTGTCATGGTCGGTCATTTTGTTGCACAATGCACACCTTCTCAGCTTTTTAGGTTGAGTTGCCTGTTCAATAGAGCTCTTCATCCGCGTAGATCTCTTGCGTCCTTTCGTCTGCGATATAATTGGGTCCAAAGGCCGGATATCATTATCGTCTTCCTCCCCCGGCTCGTCATCTTCTGATCCCGTTGTAGGCTCAGTGTCAACCGCATTGCTGACTGAAGCTGCTTCCAACTGGTCGACGATGGGCTCTTGCTGCTGAGCTACCTCGAGGAGATGTTTATATCCGGCCATTGTAGCAGCACCTTTTACGGACAAACGGGTGAACATTGTCACCAGATGATTATACCGCAACGTCTCTGATTCTTCAAAGTCAGTATACGGGTGCTCCGGAAAGGCAATGGTACCGTGCAACCTGTTTGCACCTTTCGTCCACCGTGGCAGGACATATTTATCGGGGATTGTCCTGATATTCTTCTGGGTGAAAAACCGCAGAACGTGTCTACACAGGATGCCGTGGAACTCAAACTTCTTGCAAACACATGTCACCGAATCCGTCAATGTGTCATGGCTCACCGTATAAATTCTGCGCAGCTTCTCAGGGACGAGGTCATTCACGAGCGAATAAACCTTGTACTCACGCGTAGACATTTCTGCCACCTTGTTTATACTGTATCGTCCCGATTTTCGCAGCTCTACTTGGTATAGCAAGAAGATCTCCTTCGTATAGACTTTGGCACCGTTCAGCTCCAGCGGGGTCTCGAGCAACCTTCTCCTTTGTTTGTACGTTGTTGCAAAGTCGGCAGCCCTTTCTTTTACGAACAACGAAGCTACCACTTTTTGTGCGGATGCAACGAAAGTCTTCAAATTGGTAGCTGTACCCACATAACTATCGAACGTGGCATTCATAGATTCACTCCTGCCCGTCATTTTCATGCCCGCTGAAAAATACCTCATCGTGTAAACGCCAATCCATTGCTCTTTGCGCTCGTACAAGTGCTGGAGCCACTCGTTGTCTTGCAATGAGTAATCCCGAACAAGCTTTTCCCACCTCTCCTCGAATTCCTCAATCGTTAATGACTTGGTAACGCACTTGTCAAAATCCTGTTTAAAGTCTGGATACTTTGCGTACACGTGATGCAGACGTTCCAGGTATTTGTTGCTTATGTGCCAAGTGCACAAGTTGTGCCGAGTGTCTGGGAAGACGGTCGCAATAGCCTTCTTCATTGCCAAATCTTGATCGGTGATGATCACTTTGGGTGCTTTGAAGTTCATTGCTTCCAGCCACGTCCTAAACAACCATACAAAAGAACCCTCGCTCTCGTCCCTTAACAAGGCGAACCCGAACAGGATGGAGTGATAATGATGATTGACGCCGATGAAAGGAGCGAACAGCATCGAGTACTTGTTGGTACGGTATGTGGTGTCGAAAGTCACGACATCCCCAAAATGCTTATAAGCTAGCCTCGAACGACCGTCGACCCAAAAAATTGTACTAACTCGATGCTCGTCGTCAAGTTTATAATCGAAGGTAAACTGCGGGTCCTCCATCTGCATCCGTTTCAATAGGCTCATTGTCGATTGCGCATCATTGAGGTCATACGCGGCTCGTCTATGGGTTCGGACCGCGTTACGAACGTCTGTCGTGTTAAAGTTTAAATTTTGAATTCCCCCAGCCTGTTCAGCAAGAACATTAACAATCTCAGTAGGTCCAATTCGCGCATTGCTCATTGTGTGAATTAGGCTCCTCGCGACCTTACCCATCTTCTTGTGTTGATGCATCTGACTCACCTTAGAAGGAGTTACTAACGGGTGATTGTGTGCCAGTTCCAGGCTGGTAATAAGCCAATGATCTTGATTGGGTTTGTAGCTTACGAACATCTTGACCTGGCAATTTGTGCGCTCAAAGCAGTCCCGTCTTCTACGCAGATATCCTATTTCATCATCACTGTCATCATTGCCTACGCGTGTCTCATTTTGCAATGGGTTTCTGCCCCTATGACACTCGTATAAGCGAGAGCATATCTTTTTTGTTACGTTGCTTGTTCTTGTGGTCTTTATTCTAATGCCAAAACCAACCCTCAATGAATACGCTCGAAAACATTCTTCAGCTTCTTCCAACGTTTGAAATGTTCGTCCTAGATACGGATCACTAGCATCTACGGGGCGTTGGAGCTCGACACGAAATCAGACATTGTGAAACAAGACCTGTGTAGAAATAGACTACGCTTAACAATCAAATGGCATTTCTAACTGAAAATATTACCTAAAAATTACCTTGGCGAATAGACCAATTTAGGATGACAAACATACCGTATGCATAATCTCAAAAGTGTCTCCAAATTAACAATTATTAATTTATTGAACATAACAAATTAAAATTACTAAGATAAATAGATGAATTCATCATGCCAAAAAATCGAATTAAACTATAATGAATTTATTTAGAGTTAACAAATTATACCTTTTTTATGAACATCATGTCTAGAACATCACAAAAATCTAGAGTATAACATCACAAATTAATGAATACAGTGACAAATTTCTAGAACATAAAAAAAATCTATACTTTTTTGTCCAAACAAATAACATTATATTTTACCAGTCAATCCATAAAGAAAACTTCATCATTCGCAAACTTACCTTGCTGCAAGTGTTACTCGAAACTGGAAGGGAGCTGAAAATGGAAGCGAGTCCGAAGGAGAAGAAAATTATAGCTGAAGGAGCTTGAGGAAGTTTTTGGGAATAAAAGTACTGTCCGCGATACTGTGTAGCGGCGTAATTTCCGACAACATTGACGTGTGTAGAAATGAAGGTACAGACCTGTCTGGAAATGTGTCAGGGCTGTCAATCGTCCGCTAGACAGTGTAGCGGACAACTTTTTGGCTGTCAATGTGGGGCCAAGAAAGTGATCCGCTACACAGTGTAGCGGACGGGGGAGCAGGGGCAAGATGGTAAAAAGGTCCGTCCGCTACACTATGTAGCAGACGACTGACAGCACCATAAAAATAAAGGATCTGGGCTTCGGGATGGACGGCTAGATCTCGCTAACAAGATCTCCTATTTTGCTAGCGCTCTCAACGGATCAGCTCCCTATATATATATACATATATATATAGGGAGCTGATCCGTTGATAGCGCCAGCAAAATGGGATAAGTTGCTAGCTCGATCTGGTCGTCCACGCGCGATCTGTGGACGGTCCAAATCTTTTTTTTTACGTTTTTTTAAAGTATGTCTACTACATTATGTAACGGACGTTTTTTTGACAAAAATACCCTCTAGCTTAAAAAGGACAGCCCATCCGCTACATTACGTAGCGAACTAATCTTCTGACTTTTTTCTCTTTCTCTATCATTTTCCTCATTTAATGTTCTGACATTTTTCCTTTCTCTCTCCTCTCTCTCATCATTTTTTTCTCTTTCTCTAATTAACTCTCTGACTCTCTCTCTCGTCATTAATGCATCCAATGTAGCTGACGGCTTTTTTTTTTTTATTATGTTTTGTTAAGTACGTCCGCTACACAATGTAGCAGACGGATTTTTTACCATATTGCCCCTCTGTACCTTGTCTTACATTAATGCATCCACTCATCCGCTAACTTAGATTTCTCTCTGTCTTCCTCCAGTCATCCCACAAATCCTTTTGGATCACAACAAAACCAGAACTTGCTAAGACCACCCAATCTAGTCTTCTTCCTGCTTTTTGCTTAGAGATAGTGCAGTTTCTCAAACCTGTTAACCCAACCTGTTACGGAAGCTATGTGACCATATTCCACAAGTCCACATGAAAAATTGCTACTACAGATTTCTCTGTCACTTCCCCGTAGTAAGCGAGTTTAAAGAAGGAAGCTGCATCACCAATAATTCCTTACAAGAAACCCAGAAACTCATATGCAACTTTTAAGGTATAAACATACAAACGGAAATCGAACTCCACAATTTTCCGGCAAGGTTAAATTTCAGGAAGCAATCACTCATCCGACCATCCTCAAATCCCGTCAAAATCCTCCACTAATGTCTGGTCCTTCAGCGTCAACATGGCCCCACCCACCCTCCGCAACAAGCCCTCATTCCCCCTACCTGGAAAAGTACCCTGGACTAACCGGATTCGACGTCAGCGGTGAGATGGTGTCCATCCCGCGGTCGCTGTTCTAGGTGGACAAGATGGTGTTAGGCTTGGTCCTGGTGCTATTAGCTGAGCTTTACTGCTCTCTCCTACTTCGCCGGTGACAGCTCCGAAGCATGATTTCCAATACCACTGTTGTCGCCGCCGCCAACGCTGATTCACCTGATCAACCGTGAGGTCCAACAACCGTTGCTGCTTCGCCTAACGGTAGCTTCTTCGCACAAGGGGTTCTTCGCACGCCAAGAGGGTCTTAGGCAGATGTGTGAGAAGCATAGTCCGCTACATAATGTAGCGGATGGACTGTCATTTTTAAGTTATAGGGTATTTTTGTCAAAAAATCGTCCGCTACATAATGTAGCAGACATACTTTAAAAAAACGTAAAAAAAAAAAGATCTGGACCGTCCACAAATCACGCTAGCAACTTAATCCATTTTGCTAGCGCTATCAACGGATCAGCTCCCATATATATATATATATATATATATATATATATATATATATATATATATATATATATATATATATATATATATATATATATCAAGACGAGTGGTGCGGCCTCAGGCTTCGAGCCGTAGTCTCGGGTCGCGGGTTTGGCATGGATAGGTGTTCAGTGTAGCTCGGCTGACGGGGACTGGTCATGCATGAGATTAGGTCTTCTATTTGTTAATTTATTTTGTTTATTATTGAAAAATATTTTAAAAAAAGTTTCAGTTTTTTATCTTTTATTTGATGGGTTTGTCATAATAACTTTGTGGGTCCATTATTGAATAATGTAGAGTCCATTTTAGAACTATTTTGAAAATTTCAGGTTCTATTATTTTAGTTTACCTTAAATTTGTATCTTTTTAAAAAAGTAGTAATTGTTTGACAGAAGCTGCCATAAACTAGCTGAAAGTTATAAAAGTGTTTGGATAAAAGTTTAGGGGTGAGTACAGTTCGGTTTAGTTCAGTTTGGAGGTCAAATCACAAACAAAACCGTTTTCCCTCGGTTTGAAAAATCTTAAACCGAATCGAACTAAACACCATCAGTTTGGATAGTTCTGTTTAGTCGGTTGAACGGTTCGATTTGATCAATTTAGGTCAATTGTGCCCATTTAAAAAAGTTATCCCTTTGCATACCTACTATTGGATCCAAATATTATTTGAAATTGAAGTTATAGTTTTTTTTTTCTAAATTGCACATAATCTTATTATATTCAATATCTAAGTAATCGTATTAACATAAAATTTAAGTACTTTTTCAAGACATATGTTACAATAACAACTCAGTTAGAATTTGTCATTGATGCACGGGAAATAATGAATAAATATATAAGATATATCGATCACTAGACTTTTGTGTTATAACTGATTTCATTATTTTATTTTCTTTTAACTTTCAAGATTTTGTTTATTTAGATTTTCCTAGTACCATGTATGTGAAATTTATCGATGAATATCACTAAAAGTAAAGTACTATACATAGGTCGGTTCAGTCAGTAACCGAATCGAGATCGGTTTGAGAAATATGAAGAACCATTAAGATCTTTGGATGATTTGGATCGAATTGAATTAGGTTTGAGCGGTTCATATCGATTTGAATGGTTTGATGCTCATCCCTATATAGAAGTGCCAAACGAATATTTTTGGGACAAAATTACTAATAAGCTTTGAATGCTTTAGAAAAGTGTTGCAATGTGTCTTTTTTATAAAAACTTTGTAGAAATTACTATTTCCTTATCTTGATCAAATCTGATTTTAAAGATTCAAAAACCACAATTTTTCAATTTTTTATGTTAATATATTTTGTCTTGCTGATATGGAAATTTAAGTTTGTTACTTACATCTATCTATTTTTTTGATCAAAATGCCCTTTGGATTCCTTTAAAGCACATATACCACTTTCCTTACATTTTTACATCTTAAATGGTTCTTTCTATATACATCATATCCTACTCTAACAGAAAATTTGAATCAAGATCCCTAGCATAACACAGGTCTTCATTTCCCTGTGATCTCTTTTCCTTCTTCCAAGTTTGGGTTCTATATTTCATCTACTATTTAATGACATACATACATCCTTGGACAGTTGCTCCTTTGCCTTCAAAGATTCTTGAATTCCTCTCTTGTCAGATCCCATAAACTGTGGTTGCCACCATTAGTTTCCCTAATCTAGCATGTAAACTCTTTCCTTTGAAACAGCATGCAGCTTTAGATATAAACTCTTTTCATGAATGCATTGTACCATCAAGTTGCCAAAACCAATCTTCCATAGTTCTTCTGCAAACTTGTAGTTTGTAAAAAGATGGTCTTCATTTTCACTCTGCTGCATACACAGAACACATGTATCTTCTTGAATAATTTTCCATTGTCTCAGCTTATGCCTTGTCCTTAGGCCCCCTTTACAGGTTATCCATAACATAATTGAGCGTTTAGGAATGTTCCCTGTAAACCAAATGAAACTCCATAAAGGATCATAGGTGCCATGAGTTCTCAGTTCCTCCCAAGCTGATTTGATGGTAAACACACCATTTGTATTTAACCTCCAGGTTACTTGATCAGGCTCTGATGTATTTGGACTTGGTAAAGCACTTATTAAAGCATTGATACACCTTAACTCACATGACATGTTAATCAATCAGGGGCTGCCACTCATCATTCTGAATGATATCAGCCACTTTTACATTACTCTGCAGGCTAAAATCATATACAACCCTTGGTCCAAATTGTTCAATCAAAGGGATCTCACTTATCCATCTATCCCTCCATAACTTGGTGCTCTTACCGTCCCCCACTTTATACAAAATCATCTTGCTGCATTTTTCTCTTAGTTTCAGCAATTTACACTATGTCCAAGAAGTCACAACAAAGGCTTAAAAGTCCATAAGTGCTGATCTTTTATTATGTACATATGACACCACTTTATACATCTATCTATTTTGTCTTAACTATTACAAGATCCAAATTTGTTTGACCAATCCAGAATAGACTACAGTTGGGCTGAGCCGATTTATATTTCTTTACCCATGATATGTTAACTTACCTACTTAAATGTCGCTAAAAGCTTAGTACCTATAACAAAGTACATTTTAACGTGAGCACATAGGAACCCAAAATGAGATTTTTGTGTGCTTTTATTTCAAAGTGCGAAAACATTTGCAAAAGTGGTAAAAGAAAGACAGCCCTAGCTTCCTTTCCGCCATCAAAGGCGCGTAAATGAAGCATTATGGGGAGAAAATGGGAAAAGCCAAACCAAAACACTTTAGGTTGTACGGAACTATGGATTTATGGGTGAATATTTTCCCTTTTATATGGACGCCTGCAAGTTTAATGGCAAGATGGCCCTTATTAATTTTCTTGAAATCAATTTTGCACAAAAGAATATTACTGTGTACTCTATAACTTACCATTAGAGATGTCTACAAGAATCAAGATTGTTTTTTTATTGTACTTAGAAGGCTTTTCGCCACACTTTCAAAGCTCAAACAAAAAGTTCTTAGGTTAAATTTTAAATTAAATCTTAATCAACTCTAAAAATCAACTTTAAGTTACTTCGAGCAAAATTAAGTTTATAAAAGTACTAAAAGTAGTTTAGTTGCAAAATGATCACAAATTTAGTGTTTCAATGAAAGGATTGAAAGATCTTTATAATTGACAAAGATATTTTGGTACTTATTAGGTCAAACATGAGTTAGAAACGTGATTAAGTCATTATTTTGTTTCCTTGGATGTCAGTCTTATCAAAATTTTTAACTTTTAAAAGCCTATTTAATCAGTTTTGTATGTTTGTCAAAACTTTAACAATATGATTTAATTAACATCAAATCAAGTTGACAATTTCATAATTAATCTGAAACATGCTCTTAGTAATTGTTAGCAAAAAAAAATGTTTATTATGTCCTATTTGGTTACTACTTTTTTCTGCTTTTATTTTTTTAATGAATTGTTTTTATGATGAACTTATCATTTCTAGTCTGTGTTTTGTTTGCACTTCTACCCTTCATATGAAGTTTTTTCATGTTATTAAAAAAAATTCTTTTTTTTTAAGATCATTAATATTCTTTCTTCCCCCCCCCCCCCCCCTATCTGTTATAATGCTATTTTTGAATAATACACGCTTTTGCCAACCCATGTGAGCTTTCCTTAGAAGATGTGACCCTTCCAAAATTCCAAATCTCTCTATAATCACACAGACTTGCCCAGTCTAGAGCTCTCTCCACATCACCCCAAATCACATAACTCTTCTTCTCTCCCTCTCCCTCTCCCTCTCCCTCTCCACCTCACACACACACCCAACCCACAGCCACAGACCCCCACACCCACAGAACTTTTCAAGTTTGTACAGTCCATCCGCTCTTGGACTTTTTTTTGTTGGGGACAAACGTCTCATTGGATTGTTGAAATCTTTAGACTAAACGGTAAGTCTAGTTTTCTTCCCCACCGTGAATTTTGTCAAAGTAACCAGCTTTCATAGCGTGTGTTTCAGGCAATTTATATAAGGTCCTCGAGAAAGCTGGTAGTACTGGAAAACAAGAAAAAGCTTACTTTAAGAAATAATGACTGCTATTTTCAGCATGTGAACTTTGGAGAAGAAAAAAAAATCCTGCTGGGGCTTGTGGTTTCCTACCAAAATTCTAACAATCTCCCACTTACTTACTTAATAGGAAGGTCTTTCTTGGTTTTAGCAATCCCCATATGCGCTTTCTGTTAATTCACTGTCATAGACAATGAGGGGTTTCATCTTTTATATTGTAAGGAAGTGCTAGTTGCTATAGGATAGTTTTCAGTGCTGTGGGTATTGCGGTTGTTGGGTCTGATGTGAGTTTCTAGAGAAAAGATGGGATCTTTTAGTGGTTTGGGGATTGGTTTGAGTCTCCTCTTTGGTTGCATCCTCTTGGGGCTAATTGCAGAGCTTTACTATTTATTGTGGTGGAAAAAGAGATTCACCAACAGAGAAATTGGGGGTCACTACACCAATCATGCCTCAGAGCTTTCATATCTATTTTGTTGGAAGAATGCTAAGTACGTCAACAGCAGTGGCAGCAGTAGCCAAGAATTGTCCAATTCTGGCATGAGAATCACTCCAGATGTCAGTAATGGGCACGAACAAGATCCAGAGATTGGAGGAGGCACAGGGAAAGATTTGCTGTTGAAGGGTTTTGGTGAAGAAGGTGTGGAGTCGGAGCTCATGAGGCTGCACAATCTCTGTGGGCCCCCTAGGTTTTTATTCACTATTAAGGAGGAAACAAGGGAGGATTTGGAATCTGATGATGGGAAATCAAGAGGAGAGAGAAGCAGGAAAGGATCGAGGACTAGAAGCTTGAGTGACCTTGTGGGTGCAATTGAAACCCCTTCTTTTACCCCTTTGGCTTCACCTACCTTTAAGGGCCAATTTTTGGAATCTTATAACCACCATGGGTTCAACCCCTTGTTTGAGTCATCCAATGAGGCAGATTTCAGCAAGTTGAGATCTTCACCCCCACCAACGTTCAAATTCTTGAGGGATGCTGAGGAGAAATTGATGAAAAGGTTGATGGAAGAAGCTGAGAAAAGGGCTGCCTTGAAAAACCCAAATTCAATCACAGAAGAGAAAGCCGGTTCTTTTATTTCTCTTGTTGGGAAGAGCAAGGATAGAGAGCTTCAGCCCCATTCCGCTTCTTCACAGGTACTTCCATTGGCTTCTTCTCCTTCAACATTCAGAACTTGAAAGCAAATCCCTTGCTCAATAGATCTCCCATGAATTAATCTGAAAATGGGGCTTAGATAATTTTTTTTCTTTGTTTATTGGTGTGAACTTCCATTTTATCCGTTGATTGGTTTTACAAAGATCAATTACTCTGTGCATTATTTCCCTAATTATATAATAGAGAAAGACGTTCTGTTTCAAGCTTTTGGGTTAGCATGTCTACCTGCATCGTTGTGCAATGTACTTTGAGTTTTCAAGGCTAACTAATAAACATTCTCTGCAAGGTGGTGATATGATGTTGCTTGATTCAAGTGGGAGACCAGTGGGGTAATCTGTTTTTGTTAACACGAAATCTGTACTTTGAGCTTTTAAGGCTTTAGCAGCGGTTGGTGTACACCCTTTTGACCATTTTGTACCCTTGCCGAAGTTAAGCCAAACCCACGTACATTCACTAAATCTCGAGGAGTTTGAGCCATCTGATTACCATGTTATGCTTCTTTAACGAATTTTACTCGACTTTGGGTAAAGTATCAGTAGCCATGGAATACGATTTAGTTATTTTAGGTCCACAACAATGAATGATTCTTCTCTATCGTGTGCTGTATTTACCAATGGTCTTCTAAAGGGACTGAAAAAAGGACTGGGACTCGAGCGTATAAAGATCAAAGTGTCCCAAAAGGTTCAGGCATCAGCTTAGCATGTCTTGTACTTTTTTGAAGCTTTGAAATGCACTCCAAAAGACCTAAATTCCAAATTTGTTGAGCTCTACCATAAAGTCTCTCTTTGGGGCACTGATGGAGTGAATCATGATTTTTTGTATTGTTTGACTAGGTGGTAATTGAAGGGGTGGTTGGATAACGAAAAATATAAAGATAGTGTAGTGGAGCCAAACCCACGATATAGATAATGTTTGTCGACATTTTCTGACCTCTGGTGATCAGTTTTCAAACTGAAGGGAATCAATGTATACTTGGATAGTGCACTCTGATGCATCCAGAATTTGTGAAGAAGTGGCTTTTGAGGAATAACACACACACACACACGTACTGCACTTGAGACCATTCTGAATTCCTTCAAGGTAGGTAAACGCCTGAAGATACCGGCACACGTGCCCTCCCACACACATTATTGAAATGCTTGAAGATGGCTTACAAGGAGTCCTAAAGAGAATATTTCAAGAAAGCTATTCTAGCTTTAACTTTCTCCTTAATTTAACATTTACAGTTGTACAAAAAACACAAAGATTAGCTTAAGGTGTTATATTGAGGAAAGGAAAATGCACTAATTGCTTTTGAGAGGATACATCTTAGCAGAGAGGAGCATGGGTCAGTTTCTTATACAACAAAAAAAGTGAAAAGCAGATACTAGTGATGTTTCTGTGAGTTGTGGATGTTACTTTGAGCTAGCTTTTCCCTAAACAACAAGAAACGTCACTGGTATCACGCGATTTGGTTAAAAGTTGCCCCACCTTGAACCATCCATTTGCAGCACTTCTAATTTCTGAAGATCGGCCAAAGGATATCCTGCTTTGTCGTGCATAAGGTGAGATTACACTTGTTCGTTCTTAGCGTTACGTCTTGAACTTTGCTAGTTTGCTCCTCATCTCAGATGTCATGTCATCGCACAACCACTGTTATACGGTTATATCAGATTTGACACCGTACTGTTCCCTTGGTGGTTGCAACGTGCGCCAAGGGATTGGTTGATCAGGGGAGTGCTTGGAGTTGTCATCCGAATTCTTGCTTCCTTTCTACTTTCTGCTCATTGCTTGTGTGATACTTTCTTCAACTGCTTGGTTGTTCTTTTACTCCAAAACAAGTATCTTGATAATGGTGGGGAGTTAAACATCACATAATCTATGAGTGAGAGTGTGGAACATTTTTCGTCTGAGACTAAGACAAGGCTTAGTGGAGGTCCATGGTTGCAATGGGTGAATCGGCATGGCCCATTCTAATTAACTCCCAACAGAAAATAGATGGCAATGGGGCAGGGACCACATGCTCATGAGGCCCTCCTCACAAGTTGCACTATTGCAAGGATTAAAACTTGGAATTTATGATCTGGGGACTCCAAAACTGACACTATTTATCTTTAGGGGTTGTGACAAAACTCCTAGCCATTCTCCGGACCAATGAAAACCTGGACCAGCTAATTTTGAATTTTGGCCAGATATTTCTGTTCTGATTTTGTATCAACCTTTACCCATATTGGTTTCTCTTGCGGAACAAAATCAGTGATGTATGTGGTCGCAGCTTTACTGTGGAAGTGGTATCCCTCTACTTGATAATTCTAAGGGATCCTAAAAGCTATTACGAGCCTCAAAGAAGAAATAGACGGGGGGAAAAAGAAAAAGAAATCCTCTCCGTCCTTTGTGTTCTAATGTATTGATAGTATATGGCTCAAATTGTGAATCGAAACAAGTATGTTGTAAAAAGGGAAAAGACTAGCAACCTTTAGGACGCTCAAAGTAGCATCTTCTGGTCTAGTATACGTCATTTAATCTCTATTGGAACAAGTTATTTATCGACTTCTTCTATTGGGAGATATTATTTTTGGTTACGATAAGCAAAAACAATAAAACTGAACGGGAGACATCAAATTGAGGTCCAGCAACCCTCTCCTTGATTTACTTCACCAATGCTTATCTTATATAGTTTAAACAAGACACTAACCATGTCACAAAAATAAATCCTAATGATTGCAAATAGGAATTTCATCCAAAGTCATCAAACCCTTCTAAATTGGACCTCACTTTTGCTCTCCATTCCTACTCTCCCTCCCGCCCCTCAAAACTTGTGCTACTCTAATGATGCATTTACTTTGTGCATTCACGCTTTTACTTTTGTTATCGCTCACAAAATCACTGACATCCATGTTGTAGGTTCAGCTGCACCTTGACAACTTCCTAATGTGAAATCAACCTTTCACGGCAAAACAGGTTGACAACTTTGGAAATGGGTTGAAGTGCTGAATTGCTAATTTTGGTCTAAAACCGTCTTACTTACTCGTGATTTGCATGCTACAAGAATTGAAGTTAAACCAGTCTTTGATCATTACTACAGGTACAAGAAATGCAGCTTGGTGGTAGGGTACAAGTTTGAATCACCATCGTCTCCCTCATAGAATTTATTTCCTTCCACTTTGATTAGGTCCGTTTCCTCAGATCCTCACTCTGCTTGGCCTATTTGTCAACACATTCTTCAGCTGAGAAATCATCTCTTATTAATCTTCTTGAGCCTTATAGGATACGCTTTTGTCTCAGTATAAGAGGATTATTTTAGAAGTTCATTATATTATAATCAATCAATTTACTCTTTTATGTTGGTGATTTTTTGGTCTGGTTATAAAGAGTAAACATGAAACATTAGGAAGTTTTATCGTTCTAGAAACGTACAGAGAAAGCAAAACATGCCACCACATGCCATTTGTTGAATACTTTTCTTTAACATTCATCATGACTTAACATTCTTCTCAATTTCAAAAAATGTAGTACTCCCTTAATTTGCATGCACATTGCACACACAAAACCACATGTAGTAAAAAGTCAAAGCTTCACTGTAACAGAAGTAAGTTTGATATGTTCGCCTTGCAAGAACTTATCACAACTGAATTTCTTTGGATATTCTGCTTTTTGGGGATAGAGATTAGTTATTCTCTTTCGTTCAACCACATCCAAAAGTATGGATTTTTTTTCCCGTACTTCTTATCATTTAAAAGAAATGTGATATTTCACCAAGTTGAATCGTTAAGGATTATTTAGAAGAGTTAATTATTCGGTTGACCGGTGTACTATTAGGTAAATTCAACTTTAATTACTGGATATAGATTTGTTTCGAAATGACCACTGAATTATGAAATTCATTTCAATTAAGTCACTCCATTAGCTTTTATGAATCCAAGTCTTTTAATTTAGGGATAAAATCGTCATTTCTCTATTCTCCTTCTTCTTCCTTCTTCTTCCCAGATTCTCCTTCTTTCTTCTTCTCCCAAGTCCAACACCACCATTCCACCACCAACCACCATCACGGCTCTACCACCAACCACAAAGCGCATGCGTACACACACAAAACACTGTCAGATGTATATATACACTATCACATACACACGCGCCCGTGCGCACACACTCTCACTCTGCGTACACATTGTCACACATGCGCGGCGCGTGCACACTCAATCACTCATTCTCTCTATCTCTCTCTCTCTCTCTCTCTCTCTCTCTCTCCTTCTCTCTCACTCACACACACACACACTCCCCCCAACCCACACACACTATCACAGTCAAACCTCCCTCCAACACACACAGTGTGTGCGTACACATTCTCTCTCTCTCTCTCTCTCTCTCTCTACATGCACGCGTGCGCACACACACACACATTCATACCCACACCCACACACACTGTGTCACACACATAAACACAGTCGCACCCTTCCCCCACACCACACACACAAACTCTCTCTCTCTCTCTCTCTCTCTCTCTCTCTCTCACACACACACACACACACACACACATGTGCACGCGTGCACGCACGCACGCACAATCACACACCATTGTCACACACATGCGCGTGTGCGTGTGACAGTGTTTGACGTGTGTGACTGTGTATGTGTGTGTGTGTGTGTGAATTGTGTGTATGTGGTTACGTGTGTATGACAGTGTATGTATGAGACGGTAAGGGGTGAGGGGTGTAACTGTGTGTGTGTGTGTGTGTGTGTGTGTGTGTGTGTGTGTGTCCGTGTATGTTTGTGTATTTTATATACGTGTGTGTGACTATGCATGTGCGCGTGTGTATAGCTCTGTGTGTGTGTGTGTGTGTGTGCGCGTGTGTGTAGCTCTGTGTGTGTCTGTGTGTGTGCGCGTGTGCGCGTGTGTGTAGCTCTGTGTGTGTGTGTGTGTGCGCGTGTGTATAGCTCTGTGTGTGTGTGTGTGTGTAGCTTTGTGTGTGTGTGTGTGCGCGCGCCGCTTGCGCGTGGGCGTGCATGCGTGTGCGTGTGTGGAATTTGTGTGTGACAATGTGTGTGTGGGATGTGGGACGGAGAGGGAAAGAAGGAAGAGAGACATGGGAAAGAGAGAGGGAAGAGGGAAATTGAGAAAGAAGAGGGTAAAAAGGCAGATATACCCTTGAGTAATTGGGCTTAACAGGGCGGCGACAAAAATAATTTGACGGACTGATCTGATTGAAATAAATTTTATAATTTAATGATACTTGACACAAATTAATGTCCAGTGATCAAAGTTGAATTTGCTTAATAGTACAATAGTCAACCTATTCGGAGCACATAAAAAATATGTATTGGAAGAAAACTTGCTACTTTGTATTTGGTACCAACCTCATAAAATTTTATTAGTCCACAGGGAATATACCATTGAGGCGGTAATCATACTGTCATATGGCAGCACAATATAATAAAAAGATAGCCTACGAATATTTCATTATACAACATTTTTCTCGACTCTTATAAAGAGACTGCCCCATTAAACTACAATGGCATGCTGCACCACAGCATTGCCCGGTAAACAATTGCGACACTTGCTGCACCAATGGCAACCTTTTTCCATATCTCCAAACTTTGTCAAGAGCATAAGTTAACCCTACGTGTAACAATTTTCAAAGAGCCACCATACACAAAGGCTCTATTTGGTAATACTTATTTTTTTAGTTTTTTCTCCATTTTTATAAACTGGAGAAAATAAACGCGTTTGACACAGTTTTTATTTTTTTTTCTTCAGTTTTTAAAACATGACTGCTTTTGAAAACTCCAAAAAGGAGTTTTCGGTTTTTATTTTGAGACCACCACCACCATCCACCCACCGCCGGCAACCACAGCCCACTGCCGACCCCTAGCTACTGGCAGCGTCCTCCGGCGGCCGGCGGCCGGCAGCCACTGTCGATAGCCGACAACCACCGCTGGCGGCCGACAGCCACCACCTAACACCGCCAGCCATCGCCACGCTTCATCACCGCCACTGCAAACCACCACCAAAAAAAAATTGGGTAATCAAACACTCAAAAGATAAAAACTCAAAATAAAAACTGGATGATCAAACACCCATTTGTTTTGTTAAAAAAATTTTTTTTAACTGGTTTTGGTTTTTGGGTTTTTGGAAACAGAAAATCAAAATTGGAAGTGTTACCAAACGGTACCAAAACTACGTGTAAGAGTGAGAGAGAGCTCAGATTATGCACCACCGTACTTGGAGAGTCCAAACAAGTTGCAACCATAGGGTTGGATATCACCTGTTAGGAACAAAAGAGATTGGGTTAAAGAATTGATACCTATGGAACTGAACTTACCTAAAAGTATAAGCTATCAGGTTTTTGGTTTGAGTGGGAATAGTATTACCATATGCTACCTTCATATACTATGTCCCTTTGAGGTTGACATTGTCCTGAGGTTTAACTGTAATTTTGAATTACTACAGATTATATGAGATTACACTTTCAAAAGTTTGGTTAGGCTGTCCAGCAGGGTTGCCATTTGTTGGAATATAGGGAGCCAATCCACACCCATCGGTGGAGAAATAGTTATTTCTCCACAATAAATCTAGTCATCCATGTGTACTAGTGGATGACCCAGATCTGGTTTTTTTTTTTTTTGAAAATGTTGTAACCACCACTCTTTTAAGCGATTGCAAAAATGGACAAAAATGCTCAGGAAAGCTGAAAAAACCCCAACCGCTGGAAAGACTAACGGTTGGGGGCCTACGAATTTCCTCCCAACCGCTACAAAGTGTAGCAATTGGGAACACACCCAACCGCTACACTTTGTAGTGGTTGGCATTGTAATTTTTTTTAAAACTTCTTTTGTGGGACCAAATTACCACCCAACCTCTACAAAGAGTATGGGTTGGAATCATGACCAACCTCTATAAAGAGTGGAGGTTTGAATCATGACCAACTTCTACAAAAAGTGGAGGTCAACCTCTACAAAGAGTGGGGGTTGGAATCATGACACTTTTTTTTTCTTTTGCACCACCCAACCGCTACACTTAGTAGCGGTTAGAATTCTTCAAACAATTTTTCATTAAAAAAATCTTAAGTAGCCCCATTTTTTCATTAAAAAAATTTTTCATTAAAAAAACCCTAAGTGGCCTCACTTTTTTATTAAAAAAATCCTAAAAAAAGTACAGTGCAACCGCTACAAAGTATAGCGGTGGGGTGTGCTCTCAATTGCTACACTTTGTAGCGGTTGGGAGGAAATTCGTGGGCCCCAACCGCTAGTCTTTCTTGCGGTTGGGGTTTTTTCAACTTTACGGGGCATTTTTGTCAATTTTGCAACCGCTTGAAAAAGTGGCGATTGTAACTTTAAAAAAAACAGATCTGGGTCATCCACGAGTACATGTGGACGGCTAGATTTATGGTGGAGAAATTATTATTTCTCCACAGGTAGGTGTGGATCGGCTCCCACATATATATATATATATATATATATATAGAGAGAGAGAGAGAGAGAGTCTGGTAAGGATAAATAAAGGGAGAACCAAGTATATTTCCATTTGATAATAATGAGAGTTCTATGTTGACACATTTTAAGTTCAGTTCAGCTTCCAGTTGGATGTTAAGATTAAAAAGGGTAGGAGATAAATTGTAACGTCACACGTTGGATTATGAAAATTTTACAACTATTGTGAAAACTATGGGTGAGCATTTAGATCGTTCAGACCAATCCGATCAATTCAGTCGATCACGAACTAATTCAAAAAAGTTTAAATTTTGTTTTTTTTCTCTTATCTCTAAACAAAATTTTGGTTCGGTAAGTTCGGTTTGGTTTCCTTGAATCGTTCTAAATTGAACTTAACAATAAGTGTATAGGTATGTTTAATTAATAGTATTTAAATTTTAACCCAATCTTAGTTCGTATCTACTTTTTAACCTACTTATGGTTTAACCACCAACATTTATAAATACACTTGTCCTATCTTTAATAGGTAGGCTCCAAAAAAAGTTGTTACCATGTACTCCCTCAGTCCAATAAAAATTGATCATATATTATTTCTGAATTGCAATAAAATTGCTCATTTTCCAAATTAAGAAATATTCTTTGCATATTTTTACATATTTACCATTTCTACACTTTTCTTATTTTATTTCTCTCTCCAAAATTTAAGTCTCATCAACTTGTTTTGTCTCTCCTATCTCACTTTCTTTCACTTTTTTATTATACTGCTCTCTCCATATTTAACACTCCTCTAACTCATTTTCTCTCTCTTAACCCACTTTCTTCCCCTCTTCTATCTAAAAGGTATAATGAGAAACACACAATATACGATTAAATCCCGAATATGCATGTCAAGTCAAAATGGAATTTTTTTTGGGACGAAGGGATTATATTACAAAGGCCTAAATAAGTCTAAAAATGACTAGAACTCTAAACTGATCTGTTTTAGATGTCTAAACCGTTAAATCCAAACTGCTGAAATTGAACCATTACAATTTTTTTCCAACCCGATTATGGTCAGTTCAATTTCGTATTCAACCTCCAAATGAAACCAAACGAGCCATGCTCCCTCAGTGAAAAAGTTATACGTACAAACTTCACTAAGTCTTTAATTATAAAAAAAAAACCCCAAAGCCATATAATGATCGTGGTTCCCACTTTGTTTTTTTTTCCTGTACTCTCCAGCTGTTGCGGCCTTTGGTCTTACTAGCCAACTCATCTGCTTGCTATCACGTCGCTCTTGAAATAGTAATATCTTCATCAGTCACTATGACGTCGTAAGTTATTGTCCTTGCTCGCTAGGTGACATGAGAAAGCATCACTGGAACGAAAGGAGATGGTTAGGGGAGAAGGAGGAAGGCAAAAGCCATTAGAGGGGGATGGGTGGGAGGGAGGATGCTCAGTACTTCGTTAATAATATTTTGAAGATGGCAAAAAAGACAAAAGTTTCTAGACCAACATGGAGCAAACTTGTAAAATAACACATATGTCAAGTGATCTTTTATATTGTATATAATGACCACACACGGGAAAATACAAAAAAGTGACACGATAAGAAGAAAAACGATAAAAGCATAAAAAAAGGAGCAATTACCTATTCAATGATTTTTGTTTGTGCAGACATCATATGTAACGTACTAAGAGTACTAGCAAATGAAAAAAAAAACATAAAAGGAAAAGTGACTCCTTGGCTTTGACTGAAATGGATGGATTTAAGTTTCACTTCAGCATTTCTTTCCATACAAAATTACTGACTACTTACCAACAGGTGACATTGAGGCCGATGGCCTAGGTTGGCAACTTTCATTGCACTTAGGACTAGTGCCCGCCTAAGGAATAACAAGTTGTGAGCATGTGTCATAATTTGTGGCAGTATGTGCCAGCATTCGCGCTGCTACTATTAATTAGTTGTGTAATATTCTCAACTTTAAACTCTAAATAATATTAATTGCGAAAAAGAAGGATAAGATACCCTTTGACCGGATGATATACAAATGGAGGCAACGGTCTATGTCACATTTATAAAGTCCGCACCATAGGTTTTGAGTATTGAGGTTTGACTCACTTTATCCTTTTTTTATAGAGTTACCCGGGTTCCTTCTTCTAGGTACTCAGTACGACCAGAAGCCTTTCTATCTTTTAGACCTCCCACCCTCAACCAACATCAACGAGTTAAACACCTATCTCGATTATGTACTAGGAATCTTCCACCACTATTTACCAATTAAACTAAGACCCACCCACTAACCTCACTTTAAAATAAAAAATAATTAACTTGGACCTCAAACTAACCAAGACTGATGGAATCACCCATTACTCAAGCAGAACAATGCCCATGGTAGCTACCCTGCTTATTCCTACCGCAAGATATCGCCGACATCATCCCGACAATAAGGGAAAATTAAGAAAAGATGGGATTTAGAGTTAAATATTTGTAGATGAGGGGTTTGTATTGGGAAATTGTGAAAAAGTGGGGTATATTTTGAAAATCTCTTAAAAAGGGGTTTTGTTGGAAAAAAAATGTGTTTTTTGAAACCATATCTTTTCCCATCCCCAAAATACCCCTCTCCCTGTTTGTCCCACATCTGACTTTTGGATTGATAATTCTCAGCATTTTCTTCTCTTTCCAGCCAAACTCTCTGGCTCCCTCTCTCTCCATTTTCATCTGCCGACGACTCCTCAATGCCAGCCACTTTCTGGCGACGGCGCATCCACCTTTCGGCGACGCGATCTACATCCCTCTCTCCAAACCAAATGTCTTTATCTTTCTGTCTCTTTCCCTAATTCCATCTGTCGGCGGCGACGACACCTCCACCTTCTGACAACGACGATCCATGGGTTTCAAAATCAATCTATAGTCGTCGACGACGACACCCTTTCTCTCCATGGGTGCTGAAATCGATCCATTGACAACGTCGACTCCCTTTCTCTCCTCCAAACCGAACCTTTCGGCGACGACATAGCTGGACAGCACCTTACGGCTGCATCACCTCCACCTTGACCACGCAAGTTTGGATTGTGCTGTCTATTTGTGGATTGCATGGGTAAGCTATATTGTATTACATATTACTGTAATTTTTTGCTTTGTGTTCTGCGCATGTAGGAGTTCTCTATGTATCAAATTATGGTTCCTTGTTCTACTTTCAAGCCTTGCTTGATTAATTGTCCTCTCTGAGCTATGTGCATATTTTTAACTAAGTTTCTGAATGCCGAAACATAGATTTTAACTGTACAATATTTGCTCATTCACTTGTCAAGACATCAAGTAGTCATACTAGACTTGGTAATCATCATTTTGGATGAGGGCTATATGCTTATGCATCTAAACTCTCCTGAATTGCGTGTTAAAGTCAAAGAGTGGACTGTTATTGAGAGAAAAATGAATGTTGCGATTCGTCATATCCTGAATAAGTTTATCCAATCATTAAGTTTCTAAGTCTATCTCCCCTTGTCCTGTCCTCGTGTTTGGTTTATCTGCGACAAGTAAACTGGCACATCTGAGTGTTCAAAGTGGGAACCTGTAATCAAATGAAAGAGAAAACGATATGAGTTTATCCATTTTGTTACTAGACGTACAAACTACAAACTATGTTCAACATAGGAGTGTCCCTTGAAATAGGCTTCTGATGTGTGATAACGGTTGTGACGTCCTTGTAAGTGCGCAATATTTGGTTTGGATGTCAGATAAATTGCCTCGTATTCATAACTACTTTATCTATCTTTCAACGAAATCCTACCTTTTGGTTTGCAGGCGGAATTTGATCCTATAAGATGGCTGGATAAATTGTTAATACAGATATGCTCTTGGTTTGGTGATTACTAGAAAGACAGTCCGTCTTCTTTTATTTTATGGCCACGGTTCTCAATATTTCCTCAGTTCATTTTCCACTTGCGCCGTTCTCAATTTGTTCAAGTAGATGCTATTTTGTTTTCCTTTGTTGGCATGTACAATTAGAGATTCGTGTAAAGTAATCTTTATTTTTTTGAGCTTCAACTCATGAATATTCTCCCTCTTGGCATATTTTATTAGTGCAATTCATTTATTGTTTTCTATCATGAGAATCCCTTGTTAGGTGAATAATCCATCTTTGTTGAGTTAATTATCTTCTGCTCTGCACATTGATTTATGGAGACTCAAAATTTTTGTTCCTATAATGTTCTTGGCATTTGCCATCCTGGTTCTAGTTAAGTGGACAACGGCGAACAGTCTCCAAATACTCTTTTGTCATTCGATTGGATACAACGATTGTACTAAGCGAACCGCACCACTGCATTTGTCTGTTATTTTCAACCATTTGCTCATGTACTAAGCGAACCGCACCACTACGACAATTCTCCTAGTTAATTTGTTGCTATAAGCATATTATTATTGCAGGTGTTGACAAATTGTTTGCATTACTACCTTCGGAAAGCCGAAAATAGATGACGATAGTTAATAACTTGCATGTCTGTGCACTTGGTATACTTCTTCCTGATAGTGAGCAGAAAATTTGATGTCTCTGGAAATTAATAGTTTCCTTTAATTGAGATACTTGGCACAACAATTATTGGTACAACAAAATTTTCTGGACATCTATTTGATGACATAAGTGTCTCCTATTCATACTAAATAAATTACTTTGTACCTTTTTGACACACTGTTGTGATTATGGTGTGCCATAAACATTATTCGAAAAATGTTAGATTTTAACCTTTTGGGTAGCCTAAGCTTTATCCGGGTGGTTGGCTGGATATTTTAGGCTTTGCCAGTTGCCATAGCCTTTGCCGTTTCCTTCTGCAGATTCTTAGTTCACCCTATTAAGCGTGATGTATATTTGAAGTGAGGTATATGGTCTAGCAAATAGTAGAGCTGTAAATAAGGGAAATTATTAGTCCGAGCACCATTTCATTAAGCTCCGTGTTTTTTTTATAGGGGAAGGGCTTATGTCCGAGCACCATTTCATTAAGCTCCGCTCTTGTGTTTACCACTACCCTCAACTTTGTCATCATTATTGCAACCATTACTACGATTACGATTCTTGTACAACCATCTCGCGAACTACACGCTAACACCATTGCATCCATCGCTTGTCGGACCTACTACAAATCTCAGTCTCATTAACAGTGTTGCCACTTGAACTATTCAATTACCACCATCACGTTCACAATCATTGTCATCTTTACAGTTCCCACCACCGTCGTACTGTGACATCTACCACTGAAAGCTCCATAATACCATTACCATAACTATTATAATTTTCCGTTGTTATTGATCATTGGGGAAAAATTAGTTTTACTCATTTATCCTTAGATTTACTTTTGTTATCTTCCAACTCAATCTTAGCTTGCCACAAGTTAATCTTCAATTGAAATCAAATCTCTTTTTAGTTAAAACTGAGTGTAACATGTTAGAACTTAACGGTATAACTAATAAAAAATTAGATTCCTTTGAAACTTATATTTAGCTACCTCAAAGAAAGAATGTTGTGAGTGTCTAATTCTGTTGGAATTTCTACGTCTTCTATCATATGTTCCAAAAGAATAGTAAATTTTCACAATGACAAAAAAAAAAAAAAACCACTCTTGCCGAAGGTGATTTCAAGTGAAATCATGTTTATTCGGTAAAATTTGCATAAATGCATTTATTAGTTTTCGCAATTACTTATCACGATGGTAATTTGAGGTGTCGGATCAATTGCACCGGACAAACATCCTTGTAATATGACAACGTATTTAGAACTCCTTATAGTTATTATTAGTAAAAGGAGTATAGCGTGAAAGTTTCAAATTTAGCAATAATATAAACACTTCTCAAAGTGTGTGCAAATATACAATATAAGTCTTGCCCAACTAAGTAGGGGGACTATGACGTGCAAAGTTGAAGCTTACGTGACAAATACAGATGTTTCAAAGGAATCCTACATGGCACAAAGATATAGTTCTAAAAATCGGATGTGTCGTAATTTTTAACCAAATGTTTCCCCCTCTTTTCTATTTTCCCTCCAATCCACCCACTGCAACACAGCCACAACACATTTTTTGTGGTGACACCAGTCACTTTATGTGGAAACACACAAGTCAGTTTCTGCAAAATTGCGTGTCCGATTGTGCTGATGCCCAAGTCATTTTATGCAAAAATTGAGGGGTGCACGGTGCCTGCTTTTTTTTTGATGGGACCACTACATATGTGGGATGACCTTGCGGGAACCACACACACACATTGCCCTTACACA
Source organism: Escallonia herrerae (assembly GCA_033070095.1). NCBI lineage: Eukaryota > Viridiplantae > Streptophyta > Magnoliopsida > Escalloniales > Escalloniaceae > Escallonia > Escallonia herrerae. Next base: position 152,157 of record JAVXUP010000216.1, read on the forward strand.
GTTGGGATCATTGAGGGTTGTCAGTATGCTCTGTTTCGATGGAAACTCAAAGCATATCGTTTCGTCACCTCTCCGTTAGGGAGCATTTTATCGGCCCAGCTACGCATGGTTGTTGAGGCCGTAAGGAGTCCGATACGGAGTGGTTGATGTGTTTACAGACCAAGCATAGAAGAACGTTGTAGACACAAACAGTTTGTGGTGACACCAGTCATTTTATGTGGAAAGACAAGTTAATTTCTGCAAAAGTGCGTGTCCAATTGTGTTGATGCCCAAGTCGTTTATGCAGAAATTACGGGACGTGTGCGTGTTGGTGGAGTCAGTGTCTCTTGGTTTGGAAAAAAGTCTCGATTGGAGGGAAATATGGGGTGGGGTGGCCGCAACAAGGTGGGGGGTAAGGGTGGGGTAGGTAACCTTGTGGGTGGGGGGTGGAGTGGGGGTAGGCCGCATTTTACACATAAGTGTTGAGAAGAAAATGATCCACTTCGGAGTGTGTTTACCGATCAATCATAGAAGAACGATGTACGTTATGGGTGAAACTAATCACTTTCTGCAGAAACCTAAGTCCTTTTATGCAAAGTACATGTCGGATTCTGCTAATGCCCCAGTCTTTTTATGCAGAAGTTACGGGGGGCACAAGCGCTGCTTTTGCTTTGTTGGGACTCCTAAAAAAAGGACCTTGTGGGAACTACGCTTTCCCTTACTAAGGGGGTTGGGATTGAAGAAACGGATGTGCTTTAGCCGTTTTGTTATGAAAAGCAAAGCGTTTTGTCATCTCTCAATTAGGCCGCATTTTTTCGGTCCAAATATAGACGTAGTTGTTGATGAGATAATGATTGGAGGAAGAAAATGGTTGCTCTGATTCTTTGTTTTTGTTGTGAAATGTCTTTGATGTTTAAATTTTTTGTTTCGGAAGAGATTGAAGAAGGAGATTCGGTATTGCATCTGCACATAAACGACTTGGGCACTGGCACAAACCGACAAGCACCGTCGGGCATAAGTACCTGCTTGTCTGCACAAAATGACTTATGTCACCTAAAACGTGTACGACTTTTTGCGCAAGCCCAAATGACCTGACTATCCCGTAAGGTGCTCCACTTGTGCACGGTTTGCTCTGTCTGGAAGCTTGTATTTGTTCGCGGAACGGGCAGAGCGCGTCACTTTTTGGGACTTATGTCCCGGTACCCCAAGGGTAGGTTTCAATTGCAAATGGTTGGCCACAAATACCACATCAATTGCGAGATACGTTCACACCAAGAAGGAATGGATAAAACCCAACAATTGAATGGTTCATCAAAACATGGGAGTTTTATCAATGCCAAATTAAATGGTTAATCATATGGGCGCAGATAACTTGACGGTATTTATCAATTGAGTGTCGCTTGATCCTACTACTTATAAGAGTGAAAAATTGGAAGAGAACAACAATATGACGACACGTTAACTATTAGTAAATACGGTATTAGTAAAACAATAATGATGCGATGAATATGGCGCCATGCAAATAACGTTGTTCCAGTAACTGGCTTACAAGCATAGGAATGTTTACTATCAACTCGTTAAATATAATTTTAACAGGTTCTTAAAAACTCCAAATGTGGTAACATAGACGAATAGTAACACAGATTGACAAGAATCATCACGTAAGGTGAACATAAGTTGGAAAATGGGGAGCACAGTACAGAGCTAGATGCAAGCTACATAAAGTTTTGAATGGATGAGAAGCTACATAGGTGCTATAACAGACCCTAGTAATGACGATAATCCCATGTGTAGCCACAAGAGTAATACATGAGCAAATGCATGAAAATAACAGACAAATGCATTGGTGTGGTTCGCTTAGGACAATCGACGTATCCAATCAAACGACGAAAGAGTATTTGGAGACTTCAACATGCTTTCAAGTATTAATCACGTGCATTGTTGACTACTAATCATTTGTAGTCATCTTCATTAGAATATAATGTGCTACACCATAGAAATTTTAAAAGTAAATTATAGAGAAGCAGTATGTCGACATGACCACGCTGATAAACAAGTTAGTCTCGACACTAACCATTTTCAGTCATCTTTATCAGACATTGGAAAAAGTTTCACCAAGAACGTACACCGTTCTTTTATGATTGATCGGTAAACACACTCCGAAGTGGATTATTTTCTCCTCAACACTTATGTGTAAAATGCGGCCTACCCCTACTCCACCCTCCCACCCGCAAGGTTACCTACGCCACCCTTACCCCCTACCTTGCTGCGGCCACCCCACCCCCACCCCATATTTCCCTCAAATCAAGACTTTTTTCCAAACCGAGAGACACTGACTCCACCAACATGCACACGCCCCGTAATTTCTGCATAAACGACTTGGGCATTAGCACAATTGAACACGCACTTTTGCAGAAATTGACTTGTCTTTCCATAGAAAATGACTGGTGTCACCACAAACCGTTTACGTCTACAACGTTCTTCTGTGCTTGGTCGGTAAACACATCAACCACTCTGCATCGGACTCCTTACGGCCTCAACAACCATGTGTAGCTAGGCCGATAAAATGTGCCCTAACGGAGAGGTGACGAAACAATATGCTTTGCGTTCCCATCGAAACGGAGCATACTGACAACCCTCAATGATCCCAGCCGTGTAAGGGCAATGTGTGTGTGTGGTTCCCGCAAGGTCATCCCACATATGTAGTGGTCCCATCGGAAAAGAAAAAAAAAGCAGGCGTCGTGCACCCCATAATTTTTGCATAAAATGACTTGGGCATCAGCACAATCGGACACGCAATTTTGCAGAAACTGACTTGTGTTTCCACAGAAAGTGACTGGTGTCACCACAGAAAATGTGTTGTGGCTTTGTTGCAGTGGGTGGATTGGAGGGAAAATAGAAAAGAGGGGGAAACATTTGGTTAAAAATTACGACACATCCTATTTTTTGAACTATATCTTTGTGCCATGGTTTCACTTAAAATCACCTTAGGCAAGAGTGGTTTTTTTTTGTCATTGCGAAAATTTACTATTCTTTTGGAACATATGAAAGAAGGTGTATAAATTCCAATAGAATTAGACACTCGCAACATTCGTTCTTTGAGGTAGCTAAAGGTAAGTTTCAAAGGAATCTAATTTTTTATTAGTTATACCATTAAGTTCTAACATGTTACACTCAGTTTTAGCTAAAAAGAGATTTGATTTCAATTGAAGATTAACTTGTGGCAAGCTAAGATTGAGTTGGAAGTTAACAAAAGTAAATCTAAGGATAAATGAGTAAAACTAATTTTTCCCCCATTGATCAATAACAACAGAAAATTATAATAGTTATGGTATTGGTATTATGGAGCTTCCAGTGGTAGATGTCACAATACGACGGTGGTGAGAACTATAAAGATGACAATGATTGTGAACGTGATGGTGGTAATTGAATAGTTAAAGTGGCAGCACTGTTAATGAGACTGAGATTTGTAGTAGGTCCGACAAGCGATGGATGCAATGGTGTTGGCGTGTAGTTCGCGTGATGGTTGTACAAGAACCATAATCGTAGTAATGGTTGTAATAATGATGACAAAGTGGAGGGTAGTGATAAACACAAGAGCGGAGCTTAATGAAATGGTGCTCGGACATAAGCCCTTCCACTATAAAAAAAAATTGGTTACTATTCGTATGCACATGGCGGGGCACAACGCCACATAGATTGTGAAATCCGCCCACGCCAAGAAACAATGAAGGATCCCAAAAAGTGACGCACTTTCCCTGTGCACGAAGCGAACGAAGACACGTTTCAACTATGATCAAACCGTGCACAAGTGGAGCACCTTGAGGGATAGTCATGTCGTTCGCGCTTGCGCGCCAAGGTTGTACACGGTTTATGTGACACAAGTCATTTTTTGTAGAAATGCAATGTACACGGTTTAGGTGACACAAGTCGTTTTCTTTAGAAACACAAGTACTTTGCGCGAAGGTGCATGTCGGTACGTGCCAATCCCCAAGTCATTTCTATGCGGAAGCAATACTAAACATTTTTTAATAGGGGAAGAGCTTATGTCCGAGCACCCCAAGGTTACTTTTCATATGCACGTGGTGGGGCACAATACCACATAGATTGTGAAGTCTGCCCACGCCAAGAAACCATGAGTAAGTCCCAAAAAGCCGTCGCTAAATCTCTTTGGGAATTGATTATTTTTGAATTAGATATCGCGTTAACCAGATAAGCGACTACATAAGTGGTCACTGATTTTTTGTTAGCATTTAATTTTTGCGGTCAATAATCCTTATGCTTTTTTTAGAGTCCTGAATTCTGCATTTGATTTAGTAAAATCAGTAAAAAATTACACTGTCAACCTGAACTCGTCAGATCAAACAAAAAGCAGTTATTGCAATGGCACCACCAAATTTCATACACATGACAGCACATACAATTAAATACAGTAGAAGTCTCGCAAGTTTATTCAACCAAAAGAATGATGCCTAACACTCTCTTCACTACTAATAGGAACTAAAAATACAATACACTACATAAACTTATTTATTTGCTGCTGTATCTGTCGTGATTTCTTCATTGACTCGATGTATGACCTCATGAAGTTGTTCCGTCTGCATGATACTCGTAACCATCGTCATCACCAATAAACAAGGGATTCTTTCCTATGCAATCACCATCCTTTCTCGTTCGTGCGAGTATAGACGGAGAAGATGGAGTAAGCCGAAAAATCTTGGCACTCTCGCACCTTATAAGCCTTTTTTTCTTCTCACTCTTACGCAGTGTTATTAAAAGCGCGCCTAGGCGCAAGGCGCGCTCAGGCGCACAACCCGCGCCTCGCCTAGGCTAGGCGCAGCGCGTTCAACTAGGCGCGCGCCTTGTGAGCCTAGGCGCCCAGGCGCTAGGCGCATAGCGGCGCGGGAGGCGCGAAGCTAGGAGCCTGTTCGTCCTTGCGCCTGTTCGTCCTTGCTCCCAAAGTCTAAAATCCCCAAATCCAAATCAATTTCACTCTGCGTGCGACAGTTCGTCCTTGCTCCGGTGACCGGTGGCAGTCGTCGCTGCCATTGCTTGTCCCCTCGCCGCCGCCGCTGACTGCTAGTTGCTCCGCTGCCTCTGTCGACGCCGTGGCGCTGCTCTTGCCGCTGCTACTCCGCTGCTCCATGCCTCAACCCCGCTGGTCTCTCTCTCTCTCCCCTCTCCCTCTCCCCCGCCCTCCTTCACTCAGTCCCTGTTCGTTCTTGCGCCTGTTTTTTTATGTATGTATATATATATAGATAGATATCACTCTCTCTCTGTATCTCTATAGAATTACACAGAGAGAGAGAGAGAGAGAGAAATGGGCTGTTGGTTTTCAGGGACGATGATGAAATCATGGGCTCAGATGAAGGTCATCTTTGACAGAGAGGGGCAACCACCCATGGAAACATCCCATTTCTCTCTGGAGCCCCATTCTTTGAGCACATCAAGCTCTGTGATGAGCTTCGTGTAAAGTGAACTGCCGGTAGTTCTCCATTTATTGTACCTTCAACTTCAGATATGCCCTTCATTGACCACGTATTTACACCTTTGTGGTTATAGTTCTCACGAATCTCAACAAAAAAAAAGCTTGTAAATATGCTTTTAGTGACATTTTTATTAGCTCTTTCAAAAATAAGAATTGTCTATTTTTCACGTCATGTGTATTTTTTATATTCTCGTTTGTCGCTAATAGATTTTTAATCATAAAATGAGGATATTATTTAATACGCTCATTATCGATAAAATGGGGATGTGAACGACTTAAAACATATGTACAAATTTGGATGTGTATGGGGATGTGAACTGAAAAAGAAATGTTTTTTAAATGTAATTTTATTGTTTTAATGCACTATTATTTATTTATTTATATTTATTTTAATTTTGCGCCTCGCTTCGAAAAGGCGCGCGCCTGCGCCTTGCGCCTTGCGCCTAGGCTCCAGGGACCTTTTGCGCCTTAGGTGCACCTGCGCCTTTAATAACACTGCTCTTACGTCCTCTTGCCTGCGCGGTCATCAACTTTATGCTCAAGTCCACGCTGCATGGAGCAAAAAAAATTAATTAACAAACTCATTGAGATAGCCAATGTATGTTTATCAAAAAAAGTAATTTCTGGTAATATCCATACATAAATCTGCGACCCCACATATCAGCCTTTAGAAGGACAATTGAACTTGTGCAATTATCAGCCAACAATAAGTACATGCAATACTCGAAAATACTAAGTGGATTGCTTTCGATGTGCTGTGAGTATTTATCAGAGGATTACCGAAATTACAAAAAGTGAAGGTGATGACTAAGCTTGAAGCAATTTTCAACCACCTTTTACCTAACCAAGATATGAAAATCCAGACACAAGAGGCTGCTACAAGTCTAAAGTCAATAGTAACTGCACATGGCAGTCGCTATGAAATGCATGTTTAACCTAGATTACTCAAAATATAGTACAGTAATAGTTAAGTTGGTCCAAGATAGGCAATGGTGAACGAATTATTTAAGTAAGCTTCAATCAGGAGTAAACGCACTCTTCGATATTATAGCAAGAGATAGCAGGCGTGTATAGCGACAAGCTTCAATCAGGAGTAAACGCACTCTTCGATATTATAGCAAGAGATAGCAGGCGTGTATAGCGACCAGTGATGACAGCAGTAATAAAAGCATTTGCATAAATAACACCAAACATATAGATTTCAAAGACGGCAAAATGAACTAGCTGGTGACCGAGGGGAGAAGGGCCAGAGGGGGGGCACCGAAGCAGTGTAACAAGAAATACAATTGCACCTTTACTCAACACATCTAGAAATCCTATTTTATATAAAACGTCTAAGTACTATCAAGACAAATCAATGCATGCTAATCAGCACGGGAAAGTGAGAGTCTCCCTTGCTGGGGAGATAACAAAGAGTCAAGTATCCACCACCAAGATGTCCCACATATACAAGATGATTCCGATTTTGACCTAAAAGCTTAAGCCAATAGGTAATTTTCACACCATGCAGTGCATCTCAACGTCCCACATGTTTGACTGCTCATAAACATACATGAATAACTACATAGATACTGTGTTTTAAAAAAGTTACAATTTAGGACTTGAAACCAGACATAATATTCAGATAATTATGACCACCAATTAGATAAGAAAAAAATGGTCATATAATAAAAGGCCCAAAATGATAACTAGATTAGCATGCATAAATGATAACTAGAAAAGTAGTAGGAATGACAAGCATCTCCGCACATCTATACTTGCATTCTTGCAAAAACCGACTTGTGTCAATGTACTTCTCCACCTTATTAGCATTTTGTGCAGAAAATCAAGGCGTTTATATTCTTGCAACCAATGCAAATAGAAACTTTGCCTGAAGCTTTCTATTCAGCAAAACAGCAGTACAGGAATGATCATTGCACAGATAGAGGGGAGGATCAAGAATTGCATCTTGAGCTAGAAAATTTTGAAGGATAATACAACAAATAGACAGTTAAGTGAGATGTGGAATCTGTGCCCAACATTAGATAGATGTACTAGTACAAGATTTGTATTCGTTGTATGTGATGAAATATTTTAAAGAGTAGAGATTTGCATATGAAATAAAGAAAAACTACAAAGAAATTCAACATAAGTGTAGTTATCATTGCATGCGGCCCATTTGTTTCTTACCGAACCAATTGTAGTGCCAAAGTACCAACTGCATGATTTTGTCAAAAAACTGTACAATTTAAAAAACATAAAATAAAGTCACTCAAAGTACTCTCAATTAACCTAATACTACTGATTTTGGCAAGCAAGTCATTTTTAGTTGGAAATGCTGTGACCACTGCAATGCATTTTCCACAAAGACTTGTCATCAAAAGTTCAGTAAGTATCCACATATAAATACCCACAGTCGCTCCTCAATAACCCATCTCAAACATTAAACTGAACCCGCTAACTTGACACACACACACAAGCCTCTATCTATCACCCATATCCCCTTAAAACCCACCCCATTACGGAGAAGAAAAATCAATCCTCAAAATTCGGCGTCATCTTGATGGGAATGAAGTCAGCTAGCCTCAGTCCAATGGAGGGCAACATTTTGCAATGGATGGCTCTTAGTAGGTTAATTACATTACAAGAACGAAAATTTTGAGTCTCCATAAATCAATGTGCAGAGCAGAAGATAATTAACTCAACAATGATGGATTATTCACCTAACAAGGGATTCTCATGGTAGAAAACAATAAATGAATTGCACTAATCTTAATGGTCATTCATAAGAACCAAATATAGAAGTTTCACAGACAACACAAAGCAGAAAATTCCAGTAATATGTAACACAATATAGCTTACCCAAGCAATCCACAAATAGACAGCACAATCCAAACTTGGATGATCAAGGTGGAGGTGACGCAGCCGTAAGGTGCTGTCCAGCTATGTCGTCGCCGGAAGGTTCGGTTTGGAGGAGAGAGAGGGATTCAATGTTGACAATGGATCGATTTCAGCACCCATGGAGAGAAAAGGTGTCGTCGTCGTCGATGACTATAGATCAATTTTGAAACCCATGGATCGTCGTTGTCAGAAGGTGGAGGTGTTGTCGCTGCCGGCAGATGGAATTGGGGAGAAAGAGAGAGAGAGATAGAGACACTTGGTTTGGAGAGAGGGATGTAGATCGCGTTGCCGGAAGGTGGACGCGCCGTCGCCGTGTTGTCGCCGGAAAGTGGACGGCGTTGAGGAGTCGTCTGCAGATGGAAATGGAGAGAGAGGGAGCCAGAGAGTTTGGCTGGAAAGAGAAGAAAATGCTAAGAATGATATTCCAATTCCAATCCAAAAGTCTGATGTGGGACAAACAAGGGGAGGGGTATTTTGGGGATGGGAAAAGATATGGTTTCAAAAAACCCATTTTTTTCCAACTAACCCCCTTTTCAGAGATTTTCAAAATATACTCCACTTTTTCACAAGTTTTCAAAACAAACCCATCATCCCCAAAAAATTTATCCCAAAACCCACTTTTTCCTAATTTTCCCCGACAATAATCCCCCGAAGAAAGTTCAACTGTGGACCTAGGGTCCACGACTATGTTCTTCTTCTAAAAACGAGGCTACCAAATATGGAAGAGGAAGTGCGAGTGTGCATGTAAAACAAGGAAATGAAGTGGTAATGATGCTTTGGAGATCTAAGATTCTTGTAATTTTGCAAGAAATCAAGTTTTTCACATCCAAATTACATGTAGTTGTCGTTAATTCCATACTTGAAGTGCTTTGAATAAAGTTATTGGGCTAGCACAGAAAAGGATGTGAGGAAGAAGAGAACATTGAAGTACTCGAGAAGTACCAAAAAACACCAGAAGGGCAGAGCATGTTACGTATTGAAAGTTTAAAAAAACAGTATGTTGATGTAAGCAAAAAACATATTGCTCCCAACTATCTTGGTGGTACCCATGGGCCCACTGTAGGTCTCATTACACATCGATACATTTAACAGTTAATTTTTTAACACGCATCTTTTCGCTTTTATTACTATTCTTCATCGCTAAGAATATTATTTTGCGTGACCCATAATCGTTAGAGTAATGACATCGGCACATCTCAATTTACGCATACCCATTTGGCATCAATCGTGTGCCTTCCCCCTTTGGGGGCGGCGCACCTTCCTCGCAGAGGAGTGGCTACAGCGTTCCCCTTTAGGGGGTCGGCCTGCCTTCCCCTTAAGGGGGTCGGCGGCCTTCCCCTTATAAGGGTCGACCAGCCATTCCCTTTAGGGAACGACGACCTTCCCCTTATAGGGGTCTACCAGCCTTCCCTTTTAAGGGTCAGTAGCCTCCCCCTTACAGGGGTTGGCCTACCTCCCCCCCCCAATGCGTGCACTCTATGCCTCGACAATGTGCCATTCGCGATGCCCACCGTCCCTAACGCGCCAACTCCATAGCGTTCGTCGCCCTCGGCCATGCACCATCAGCGATTCCCGCCATTGCCCTCGGCCTTGTGCCATCTTCATGACTTTGGCAGTAACATCCCAGAATTTTTCGGAACGTTAGACACTCAATCGATCAATTCACTAAGATAATACTCAATTGATCGATAAAACTAAGACAATAATGTCCTCTACCTCAATAAATAATGCAACAAACTGTCAGAACAACTATCCATCAATCAAACTATACTCTTAATCAACTGTTATAATTGAAATACCAAATCTAAGTCTAAGAAAATTTAGACGATAAGGTTTCACCCACACAAGAGTCCTGGCTCGCTTGGCTCTCATCCTTATTCGAACGACTTAGCGCTACTTACCACCTGTGGAAATGAAGTTAAAGGGGAGTGAGCTTTCAAGAACCCAGTAAAGTCGATCAAATATTTAAAACAACAAAAACGCTTAGGACGATTTTACATTTAAACCAAATAATGACTTTTAAAACAGAGAAACAGAATGATTCAAATGATTTTCTATATACAATTAAATGATAATTTTAAAAGGGTTTTTAAAGAAAACCACAGCATTTCAATATAAACATAGGGACGAATATCAACTCAATCCCTTAAATCAATAATCATTTGAAAACACTTCAAGTGCAATAAAAGCAAAAACATGAAATATTAAACATGAGTAGTACGCTGTAGCAAAGCCACCCCGGTAGTTCTCGATACGCTTTGCATATGCATATGTACACTGAATAGTCTATTTAGGTACTAGTTTAACCCATCCAACAGACCATCCTTATAACTTCCAGATTTACTAACTCATGTCAATATTCAAGAAATTTAAAAACAATTCAAATATTTTTACAATGATTGAATTAAATAAAACATGATGAGAATAAAGAGTTTCAAATGATTGCTATAAGGCTCAACTTAGGGTTTCACGGCAACTAAAACATTTTCATATCAATCATAAAGGTCAATGAAGTTTGTAAAGCTGTCATGATAAAACACTTGAATTCAGATAAATGAAATAGGGTTTGGATAGAATTCCTAACCTCGATCCACGTTATATAATGCTACGCAACTTCGATTAAAATTCTCTGAATAAACCTAGATTAAAAAATTCATATGTTAGAATACAATCTATGCTACTATACTATAAACCTAATATCAACTACCGAAACGGCGCTCGCTTCTAACCTCGGAATCACACAACTCAAAGTGGGTTCCACACGGCCAACTAACTGAAAACTCTGTACATTTCTTAACGTGTAACGACACTCTTAAATTTATAATAAATTACAAAAAGACTCTTATAGCTTAAAATATTAAAATAAGTCAAAATATGAATTTTCTGAATTTTTTGAATTAAAAATAATTTCTTTAAATACTGTAAAAACCCATAAATTGCCAAAATTAATTCTAACTAAAAATAAAGTCCCATGATTTTTATAAGAACTTTAAAATATGTATAAAAATCATAAAAACTAAAATCAAAATTTAAAAGACATCAAAACTATTTTTAATTTTTTTGTTTTGCTAAAATCAATGCGATACAGAAATAAAAGTAAATTAACTCTAAAAATTTTAAAACTTAAACTAGGACTTATTTATACCATAAGAACATATAAAAAAAAATTTCAGAACATTTTCATGAGTTTAAAGGCTCCAAAAGAATTTTATAAATCTAAGCTTACATAAAATATTAAAAATACATATGATTTCAGAAAAATGCGAAAGTTTAACAATAATTCTAATATTATCCTACAAACCTTCTTACAAAGTTTTAGTATTCTTGGATAATTGCACGGTACCCAGTGACTATGTGGTACAACCGTACAAGGGCAGTGTACCGCTTTAACTGTACAACCCAGCAACTGTTAACCCATCTTCTTCTTCTTCTTCTTCCTCACGGATGCAATACACTCTGGTTTCTCTTCACACACACAAATAACTCCGGCACCTAGATATCCTTATCAACAGAACTATTTCTGCTTGTTTGATTTCTTTGCTCATCCTAACTAAACCACCAAAAGATATTTTTTGTCCAGCACTACCAGAGTCACGACCCGAACCCATGGGTAAGCCCGTGTGCTAGGCACGTGACCGGCCGCAGGCCCATTCAAACACCTGCCAGGGCTCTGCTAGGCCTTACTTCAATCCTGTGACTCCAAATTAATTCTAATTTACGGACCTCCAAAACATTCAAATAAAACTCTCCTTACATGTCTTTAAAACTTATAAAGAAAACTCTAGGAGACCTAAGCTCCTTACATCAGTTCAAGCATAACGTAAATTAACATAGACTAAAATGTTCGAATAGTAGGCACTCATTATTCTAAAAATTCTCCTCGGGCATAACTCCCCTGTGTGGCTCATACGGCTCCGCTTCCCTTTAGTTACCTGAAAAATAAGGAATGAGCGAAAGCCCAGCAAATACACCAGCCATGTCCCTAAAATAAGTTTGGAATTTCTAAAACATGCCATGGGTTTTCTTTCAACAATCAAACATTTGATTATTGTCATTCATAAAAACGTCCTTCATATACATATACACATATACCTGAAATTTCAGAAGAAATGATGTTCAAATCTGAGTACAACCATCATTCCTTCCATTCACATCAGAAACATATATTTCTTTTCGTAGGTATGCTGCGGTCAGCGTACGAGCCCCCCTGACTAGGGCCCGAAATCCCTCCTACACCCGGGATAAAATAATCATGTGGACGCAAGGGCGCACCACCAGCTATAGTACTATGCATCAACGTATGAGCCCCGTTGACCAGGGCCCGAAATCCAACATTCCCCCGTTGGATATGGGGCACAGCAACCAAGACAAGTTTCATAGCTCATTTCACATGTACTCAGTAAAATTCTATGACTCACACAACATTCCATGGCATTCTTTCAAATTACGTTTCTCATCAAATACTTTAGAAATAAAACATATGCAGAATAAAACTTTAAACTTCAAATGATCAAAACATAAATACATATTATAGTTTTTTTGCAAATACATATACGAAGGAACATGACAGGGGTACTTACCTCGCTCAAAATCTGTTTCAGGTATTTGCTCAAATGCCGGCCCTAACTCTTGACTATCAAAACCTAAATAACAAATCATACGAATGTCATTTATTGTCGCTCAAGCACGTTTAAGTATTAGGTTTCTTTTAGATGAGTAAAACTTTACCCAACCGTCCCCTGACTTATGTATAATTACCTATTTGCACTTTGTCCGAATCTATTCAGAAGAGTTCCTTAGAAATAATTTCATAACTATCGTGACAATGAAGCGTTACGCTATATCCGTTTAGGCGCTACGCCGCTAACATAGCAAACGACCTTACAAAATTTTGAAACTACCTTATCTTAGCTACGTAAGATTGTTGTAGGAGTTTCAAAATTTAATAACTTCATTTACTATTCTATAATACACTAACGTCTCTAACACGAATAAAATTAGTTAGCATGCTTCCCGAGCTCAAAAAAATCTAAAATTTTTACTGTGTGTAGGTCTTGAAAAATAAACCTAAGTTACTTCTTTGAGTTTTGCCCAAAACATTTTCTAGATATATTTTAAAAATTCGAAAAGAGACTGCTGGAATAAGATAGCTTTTTAGCGACACTTTTGAGTTTAAAGTTTAAAACTAAGTTTCCTCTCTCTCTCTCTCTCTCTCTCTCTCTCTCTCTCTCTACGCAGCATCACTTTTCTCATACAAACCCATCTCCTTCCTCATACAACCCAACTTGTGTTCTTACCTAAACCACTTTACAAACAATACTCACTTATGCATTCCCCCTTCTCCTATATCTTGTCATGCACCCACAAATACTCCCATAATCTATATACAACCTACCGATCTTTCTGCCAACTCACGACAACCCCAAACACACACAATTAAACACCCAGTTCACTCACACCAACCCATTAACACTCTTCTCAACTCACTCCCCCTCCCCCACGGTAGTCCCATGGCTGCCCCAAGCTACCCTCTTTCTTTTGGTAGCCATGGCTGCCACGGCCAGAAACCCACGAAGCTCCCATGGTTACATTACCATGCTCACAACACTCACATGTATAAGACCCACATCCACGACTTACACAGCACATACACCAGTTTATACATACAAACACATAAACTGACGCACAACATAGTTGTCTGAACCATAGCGCGCCGCAAACACATGTCCATGGCAGCCCCTCCATCGCCTCTCCATTGTTATCCTCGTGTTCCCCTTGGCGAATTCGCGGCTGTGCTGGAGTATTTACTCGCGGCAGCCAATGGTCCTCTCTCTCTCTCTCTCTCTTTCCTCCCAAAGTGCCAGCCCCTCACTTCGATTATTCCTACTGCAGCCATTACCCACGGCCACACAAAACACACAAATCTATCCACGCAAGGTACCAACCTTGCTGTTACTTCCCTTCTCTCTCATACCTGGCGCATTAACACACCATAATCACTCAACCCATTAGCATATCCACTCTCCTCCATTCCATGGCAGCCATGGCTGTCTTCGCCACCCTTATACGCAAACAGTCCCATCATTGCAACCATTATGCCATGTCCACGTACCTCTTACCTTAAATGACCCGTAAACCCATGAACACAGCCCTCCCACGGCTGTCAACCATCCCACATATATATGTATATAGATTTTATACACACCTAGAGACCCATTTTACATCCATACCTGAAATATATTCACATAGACTTAAATTTCAAGTAAGCTTACCGAATTTCTCAAGCGCCGGAGGCCCCCTTCACTCTTTCTCTGTGTCCTGCCGCTTCCAGATTGTGTGTGCACTTTAGGGTCGGCTGATCCTAATGTGACACACACACACACACACACACACACACACACACACACACATATATATATATATATATATATATATATATATATATATATATATATATATACAAAGACAGAAAACCTAGTTTTGACAAATTTCATAAAAGTTCCCCAAATTTTCATGAGTAATTTAGTATTTGCCCCGGCTTTATATTATTTCAGAAGGAAAGACCGAGCACTACTTATGACATATCACGTGTCAGAAAAATTTACTCATAGGTTGTTGCGTAACTCGCTTCACTAATGGTCACTATCAGATTTCTAAAAAAAATACCGTAACGCTAATTGTCGCTATAAATTGTTCCAAATAATATGCCAACACTAGGCAAGAATTCATCGCTAAAAGTTTATTCTGTCCGAACGAGTAATAATAACTCTAAAAGAAAATTTTGGCATTACAACCAGTCCATCCAACTAAGTTCAGTCATAAGTTAAATATTTCATGCTAGTGGGGTGCATATACAACTTGGTCCTCAGAGAAAATATCTGCAAAGTCCGATAAAAATGTACAAAATCCAAGTTTGAGCATGTAGATAAACACTACGAATATAATTCCAATGTTTGTAGACTCACCCAGTTCACACAGTGCACCCGAAGTTGCCTTTCGTCTCCTTCTTCTCTTTTCTTTAACTCCTGTACACACACATCGTTATCATTCTCTCCAACCTATTCTCACAAGCTCACTTCATTACAATAACACATATATGCATGGTTTACAACCAAAACCCATTTTATACACACACATATTCACACCTAAGAGACACAAACACACACAATGCTCATGGATAAACTGCCTTAACGGCAGTACCCACTAGCCTTTCTCTTCATCTCATTATTTCTATGGCTTCCATGGTTGCCCCATCAACCTCTTTCCTTCTCTCATACACGCGTACACACAGCACATGCACACAACACATCTGCACACTAACACACATGCATGCACACAATATATTACCCCAAAAACCATTCAAACACAAGTTCACACAAAATAAAAAGAAAAAAAACCATGCACTCAGCTCACACAATACACACACACACATGCACAACCCCAATCTTTTAGGCTCCCTTTTTGACCACTACACACACACACAAACACACACACACACACACACACACACACACACACACACACATATATATATATATATATATATATATATATATATATGGGAGCTGATCCGTTGATAGCGCTAGCAAAATAGGAAATTCTACTAGCACGGTCTGGTCGTCCACGCGAGATCTGTGGACGGTCCAGATCTTTTTTTTTTGCATTTTTTTAAGTATGTTCGCTACATTATGTAGCGAATAATTTTTTGACAAAAATACCCTCCAGCTTAAAAATAGTCTGTCCGCTACATTATGTAACGGACTAGTTTTCAGACCTTTTTTTCTCTTTCCGTCATTAATGTTCTGACTTCTTTCTCCTTCTCTCTCTCTCATTTATCTCCGTCCACTACATTATGTAGCGGACTAGTTTTCAGACCTTTTTTTTTTCTTGCTATCATTAATGTTCTGACTTCTTTCTCTTTTTCTCTCTATTTGATCTCCTTCTTCTGATTTCTCTCTCTCTCTCTCTCACACATCACTTTTTTAACTTGTTTATCTTTCTCTCTCTTTCTCTCACCATTTTCTCTCTCATCCTCCTCTCCCACCTTTCTTATGTACATGGGTCGTTAGCCAGCAGTGAGACAATGAACAACCTATAACACTGGATGTGTATTCACCAGATAGGTGTGTAGAGTAGATTGGCAGAGTTGATTTATCTAAAAATGATTTGAAGGCTTAGTGGGTTAGAGTTTTTTGATTTATCTAAAAATAATTTCAAGGGTCAGATCTCGGATAAGCTTCCATTGAGTCTTTTCAGATCTGTCCGCTACATAATGTAGTGGAGGATTTTTTTGACAAAATACCCTTTTAAGTATGTCCGCTACATAATGTAGCGGACGAGTAGGCAGACACTTTTCTCTTTCTCTCTCCTTTCCTTCATTATGACATATTTCTCTCTCTTATTCTCTCTCTTCTGTCGTCAATGTTTTACTTTTTCTGAGTCCTCCTGTGTCCGTTCTCTCTCTTTTATCTTACATCCTTCTGGATTGAGGCCACTACCTGCTTTGGTTCTGAATGCTTTGCCATTCCGACTAAGCTCAATTATCTTTCCCTCACTGCCTTAATCCTCTTAGACGAAGGCTTGCCATCAGTCGAGCATCACAATCGGCTGTTGTTCTTGGAATGTACCGTTAATGGCACAGGCATTCACCGATAGATTGTGGTGCCTCGGTCAATATCATACCCCTCATCACCTTGCAGAGGGTTGGCATTCCCACAAAAAGATGATTCGCGATCCAATCAAGATCATTGGCTTTAGGCAAGGCCCTCTGGCAACCTTTGGTCACATAACCATCGACCTCATGATCGGCCCTGTATGTCGTGACACTGCATTTCATCTTATCAATAATGAACCCATTTTCCACCTTCTACTTTGCCAACCATGGATCCATGTCAACAAGGCAATTCCCTCAACGTGCCATTAGTGTGTAAAGCTTGTGGTCGGCCCCGTGGGATGTGAGATAGTCATGACTATGCCTGCTACTATGGCCCTGTTTGAATGTGTTGAATCATACTTTGTTGAGACCTCATTCTTTACCGAACTTGTTGAGGATGGTGAGAACTCTACTTACATACATTCGACTAGATTGTCAGACATGGAAGAACTTTATGGATATAAGCCCAAGTTCAAAGCCAAAAAGAGTGGTAAGAACAAGGCATCAATCCCAACTACCCCGCCTGTTTCGAAGGCCAGCTCCCCGCCTCCGTCTCCCAAGTCCAAGAAATAGAAGTCTAAACTGGCCTTTCAGTGCATCGTCACAAATGGCAAATTGATCTACCAGTTATGACGGTGCGTGAGGGCTTCAGGTGGTCCATCATTTAACCTCCTTGACCCTGACCCACCCGAGCAGACTGAATATGTTGTGCAGCTGAGCACTGCCTACTCAAACCCAAGCTTACCTATCATGTCGCTCTATCCTGTTATGAAGACTGCCCTCACTCTCAGGCTGAAGACCTTAAACAACTTAACCTGGCTGGCCTAGGGGAGGAACCTAAACTGACTTACATTGGCACCAAACTCGCCTCGGGTCGAAGAGAGGAATTTGTTGCTCTCTTTCACAAATATCACGACGTATTGGCTTGGAGCTATAACGAAATGCCCAATTGGACCCTGCACTTGTCACACATGCCCTCAATACTATTATCGGGTACATCCTTGTCAAATAACACCCGCGAACCTTCAGCCTCGAGCGTGAGTTAAAAATCAAATAGAAGATTCAATGCCTTCTACATGCCAACTTCATTGGACCTATCACTTATCCTATTTGGCTGGTCAAAGTTGTCCCCGCACAGAAGAAGAATAGCCAAGTCCGTGTTTGTATTGACTTCATGACTTGAACAAACCGTGCCCCAAAGACGAGTTTCCCCTCTCCTAGTCAACTGCGCCGGAATGTTCTGCAAATGTAGCCACAACGGAGTCTCATACGACAAATGTATCTCAAGATATAGGCATGACAAGCACTCATCCAGCCCATTTAACACCTTCACCAACGCATACCTGGACTTCTTGTTGCCTTCCCAACGTTGCCCCACATGGCCACCTGCCGTGATGGCTTGCGCTACTGTGTCACACTACCCATTAGAGGACTAGGATACACATACGGATACCCCTGCTGCCGGTAATCTACATATCACTCATACAAATATCTCTATAAAAACATCCAGTCTATGTACGTCGATGCCTGATATCGCCCATGCGATCTCTTCACGTTGCTAGAAAACTGATCCAGAAGTGAATACAAAGTGCCTAATATATACGGGGGCCAAACCAACTCGCTTGCCCCTCGCCATATGAATGGCCAGGGGGAACACCCTCGAGGGTATACCATCCTTAGGTGTCCCCTCGAATATAAACCTACAGTGCAGATAGAGAGCATATATCAAGACCCTATCCTATACAATAACATAAGGTGCAGTGCATGGCAGTGTGGGTAAGTGACTTCTCGCAGTGCAAAAAAAATTCTCTAGTACAAGATTCACATACTACGCATGGCAAGACAGTGACAAAATATGCAACATACATGAGCAACAAAGAAATAAAGACAGTATAGTACTTACGTCGGCAGGAACATGGCCAGGAATGCCATCATCTCTCGTCCTTGTAATAAGGACCCATAACAAACTCGACGGACTGACCCAACTTTTGCTTTGAGCGCACCTGCGGAACACCAAAGAAATGTTAATGGGCCAAGCTTGGGCCGATCCAGCCCAGGCCCAACGGGCCAGTTGAGAAAACTGCTTGGGCCAGGGCCGAGGGGGTGGGGAACTGGGCCAGGCCAGAGGAGAGGGATATCCAGGCCCAGTCCAAGCCCTGGCTTTAGGCCTAATGTTTAGGGTCGGGCCCAACAAAATTTTTTTCTACAAATTCTTATTATTTATTTTCTACTTTGCAGAGGAATTAAATTGAATATTAATTTGTTCATAAACCCTCCTTCTTTTATCCGAGCATGGGACTGTATATATATATATATATATATATATATATATATATATATATATATATATATATATATGTGTGTGTGTGTGTGTGTGTGTGTGTGTGTATCTTGCTTACGGTATTTCGCATCAAGATAATCCTTCCAATGTACACACAGCTCGAGTGACTCGGGGTTAAGACGACTCCTGCTATCATTCAACGACCTCTCGTTCGCTGAAAATACTGACTCTAAAGCAACCATAGAGGCTTGCACCGGCAGTACATCCCAGACAATTTGAGATAAAGTTTTATACATGTTTTGATTTTATTTTCAAAATATTAATAAATTAAAATTAACCTATTCTTGCATTGATAAAGCAAAAATAATGATTAGTATTGGTATACAAACCAATCTCATTAAAAGAGAAAAAAGTAGACGAACGTACCAAACTAGAAGTACCTTCCCCTGGTAGTTGTAATGCTATTAGATGTTCAAGACTTTTAAGGTATGGAGCATAATACATTTCACCACTTGATGATGAAGCTCTCCCGTGCACGTCAGTGAAAATTATGATATAGGATGTACAGATCCTCAAATGTCTTGCTCACTTTCGTTGTAAGTTTAGTTGTGTCCGCTTCTGTGTAGCACATTAGTCTTACTATCTCTGATATCGAGACGTTCACGCTATGACATTTTAACCTAGGATCTAAACAAGTGGCTACAACAACAACAAAAATCGTCTGTTTCTTCTAATATTTATTAATTTTTTTCAATCTCTTTTACTATTTCTTGAAAGGGTTCTACATGTCTCCATTTTGTTAACATTGTAGTCATTTTGAAAATTTCTACTACAATGATAGGAGAGTTGGGATAGTACGTACCAGATAATATATTGAATTGGTAGACGTGTAAACTACCTCTAAAAAATTGGATAGGTGCGACGCCATTCGTCATTCCGTGGGAGTTGGCAAGCCTTCTGAGACGTGATTAGTAGAAAATGCGTATGTACTTCTTTGTGTACGAAAACATGTAAAGGCATATGATATATATGGATTTCTACCTATGAACGACATCTATTAGTGGTCTCCTACAAGGCAAAATATATTGAACGCACAACGTGTTAAATTGTTATGTTCTCGGAACCGAACTATTAATAAACGTTGTCATACCTCTCATTTTGAGAAGAAATATCTCATGTACTAACTAAAAAATCTTGAAAAATTAAATTAATTATTATATGACAAACATAGGGAAGACAAAATGATTCACTAGCAAGGACAGGTTGAAGGCTCTCCTTTAAGGTTGTAACATCAGATTTATTGTTAGTAACAATATCAAAACAACTTTATTTTAATCGTGATACATGCATTAATTATAATAGTAGCAACGTTAATTGCATCATGCGGATGAGGAAAATGTTCAAAAGTGATGATTCTTTTGCTCATAGTCCAATCAGAATCAATCCAATGGACCGTCACACAAGCATAACTAACAAAAGTAAATGGAGATTACCAAACATCAGAAGTAAGACTAACTCTCCATA
The DNA here is from genome assembly GCA_033070095.1 of Escallonia herrerae. Lineage (NCBI taxonomy): Eukaryota > Viridiplantae > Streptophyta > Magnoliopsida > Escalloniales > Escalloniaceae > Escallonia > Escallonia herrerae. Next base: position 172,962 of record JAVXUP010000216.1, read on the forward strand.
AAAATTATCAAAATAATCAATCAAGCGTGCTTTAACAGCATTATACTGTCTAAGTGCATTGGATCTAGTTGTGTTTCTATGAACCTTTTTGTATAAAGGTTGTTCGTAACTATTCATATATCTAGAGTGCTTAGCATTATCGACAAAACTAAAGGCTTGTTCATCGTAAATAATAAATTCAGCGAGACAGTCTCTTTGCTCTCGTTGATTATAAAAAAAAATAACTTACCGTCAAAAGATAACTGCGTTTGGTTAGGTTCGACGTGGCCTTGTTTAGGTGCACACAGAGGGTAATACCTATTAAGATGTCTATTACCATTACCACACGAAAAAAATTTAGCATAGTATTTACATCGAGCTCTTCGAACGTTGGCCACCATAATATCATCAAAATGATTCTAACACTCAATTTTTTTTGGACTTTTGGACTTCTGACGGACTACCAGAAGGATTGCTCGGCCCTTTTCTATGATGACCACTCATCTGGTTAAAATTCTGCCACGGTGTAGTAGCTTCACCAACCGAGCTGTGTTTTTTACTATAGTGCGGGGTATCTTGTGAGGCGTATAGTCAATGTCGGGAATTTTTTGGTTGAACTCCCAATTGGCTTGAATATCTATTATACAGTCTATACTCATTCGTGCCGGAACTACATAATCGAATGGTTGTGGCGGTGCTTGAATTGATACTTGTGGTGGTGGTGGTCATAGGGCTTGTGGTGGTGGTGGTGCTTGGGATGATGATCCACGTTTGCTACGTGATTTAAAAAATTGAGACATATTTGACGCTAAATTCTTTTTGCTAGAATGAAAAATAAAATTAGTAAGGGTAACTAAATGCAAATGAATAAGAGTAATAATTAGTAATTAGAAATAACAATTAACTAATACTTATAATTTAAAATTGGAGAGGGTTAGTAAATCATAAGAATTTAGTAAGAGTAGTAATTAGTAAACAATGAATTAGAAATAACAAAGGAATAAGAGCAGTAACTAATAATTAGAATTTAGTAAAAGTATAATTAGTAAACAATTAACTAATACTTGTAATTGAAAATTGGAGAGGGTTAGTAATTAATAAGAAATAAAAATCATAGCAAAGCTTGTAGAAATATAGAATTTTAAATAAAAGAGAGTAAGAAGATTGGTCTGAAAAATATGAAGGAAAGAGTATGAATTTTTAGATTTTTCAAAGTCCACAAAGACCAAAATGCCCTTTAAAACTAGCCTTTTGTAGTTGTTGGGAGGGTAAAAGTGTAAGAAAGCATAAAAGAGTTGTTAGAAATTTGTTGGACAAAAGTACCCCCAAAACTAGCCGTTATATAGCTGTTAGAGGGGGTAAAAGTGAAATTTTGCAAAAAAGGGGGATTATGGCCGTTGGGTGGGTGGGTGGGCGGGCGGGCGGGGGGGGGGGGAATCTGAAATTTTTAAAACAAGTGGGGCAAGGCCAGATTTATGGTCAAAATGTAATACCCAAACCTTGGTATTTCTTGCAGGTTATTTTAGTTCTTTAGTGACAATTTTTGCACGCAAAATTTAGCCTCAATTTGCATAAATAATATTTTATCAGCAACCTTTAGCGACAATTTATAATGCTCTTAAGTTGCAAGTTAATGAGGTGGAAAGAATGTAATGCCCGAAATGTCTCTTTGGTCGATGAAATTTTTATTTTAACCTTAATCTAAGATTATTGTGTCTTTTAAAAAGGAATATGGGTGAGATAAGAACACTATCTAAGTGTGGGGGGTCTTTAAAATTATTCCAACCTAGGGCAACCGTATATAAAGGAAATCTTAACATGACAGCCGTCCTAGCAGATGTTTCACGTGAAAAAAAAGAGAGAAGGGAGGGGAAAACCAAGCTAAGGTAAGGAACAATTCAAGATAATACAATTCCTAGACTCTCTCTTTAGTTTAGCTATGAATTTGGACGTTTTATATATATTTTTGGTGTGAAACTGGTAGCTTTCGATGGTAATTGAGAAGTAGGCTGTTGTAGAGCAGAATAAGAGTGGATTGAGATTTTTGTCATATATCCTTTATTTTAATCTGATTGAGATGTTTTTACCCTTTTTGAAAACGTCATTGTGTTGCCTTCAACTCTTTAGTTTTGAGTTTTCTCAAAATCCCATGTTTACACATTGAAAAACGATCTTAAAGTCAATCCACTGTAGAAGTTCAGAAATTTTAGTTTCTAGCAGCCACTTCGGTTTGCCATAGAAAATTAATTACTCATTGGTTTTTTTGTGAAATTTATATTTCTAGAAACTTCATAAAGTCCTCTTCAACTTTTTAGTTTTGAGTTTGCTAAGATTCATAGTATTTCTGCTCCAAAATAATCATTGAGAAAAACTGGTATGCATAGAGATGTGCTGTTTTGATCAACCACTTCGATTTACTGTAAAGAAGTCATCAATCATTGGATTTTTGTGAGCCTTATATTTCTGAAAACCTTATAAAGTTTACTTTAACTTTGTAGTTTTAAGTTTTTTTAAGATTTGTCATGTTTCTTCCTCAAAATGGTCGATCTACAAAACTAGGGTTTGCTGAAAAATGTTATTTTTAGAATTACAGATTAATGCATTGCCCAAGCATTTTTAAGCCATTTCCGAGCATATTTGGGTAAAGTGCGAAACTAAAACTAGCCTTATTTTTTGTGAAACCTTCAATATAGAAATTTATGGGATTTTTCTAGGCATGTAAAAGGCCTGGAACGATCTTATTTTGAAAATAGGCTTTTAAATTGTTTAATATAGTAAGATAATTTTTTTTGACCGGAAATTTTATAGTGATTTAAATACATTGAGATGCTTGAACGTCTGAAATCGTACCATTTCAGTGCCGTTTGAATATATCTTAAAATAGAAACCTTAGCGCTCAATTTAAGGAACGATTTGGGGTTCCGAACTGAGAATCCCAGAAAGGTCATTCTTATCCGAAAAACCCACCTAGTTGTTTATAAAAGGATGTTTTAAGTTATATTGGGTGTGTAACAATACGTTAGTCATTGGGGATAATTTGACAATTTTACATAAGTCTAGGGATATTTTGGTAATTTTGCGCACTTGGGGAAAATTTAGTACCTAGGCATGATTCAAGGGTATATAGATATCATTAGGAAGACTCATTTTCATTTGGTGAAGCTGGAGAGATATGCTTCTAGTTACCAAAACCTAATCAAGGTTGTAGAACAACATTAGCTTAATAGCTAGATAGAGATAATATACGGCTGTGGTTTCTTGAAGTTCTTGGAGCTTGTAACTTGTAACCCGGAGCTCTTAGCTCTTAGTTCGTAGCTCTTAGTTGCGACCATTAGAGCGCCAAGTGAAAAAATTTCTGTTGTAATGAGGTTTCTGAGTTTAATAAGCTTTTGAAACAAGGTTTCGTAGAATAGTAGTACTTTGAATTGAAATGCATTGGGACGAGTAAAATTTTGTATGAGAGCATAGAGCCATTGGGTTGACTTTGTTGGGTGGATGCACACGAGAATTTGGCTTTGGATCTTATATCCTCATTTCACTAGGTACAAGTTATGTGCATATATTGGACTATGGCGGAGGTGAATTGAGGTTGTGAGTAATGATGTTTTCAGCGTGTATTTTGGGTTTTAGCTGTAGCCGAGGGTCCTATATTGATTGGTGTGCATGACTTTATTTGATTTTGAGGAGTGAACTATCATAGGATAAAAGGATGTAATTGAGACTAGAACTAGTTGCTCACCATCTTTGACGTTATCCTTTTAGATAAAAAAAGAAAATTCAATTTATGTCTATAGAATGATTATGATTTGAGCCACAAAGTTAAGAGTATATTTTTTTATGTGAAATATTTGAGGACTTTTGAAAGGTGAAGGTGTCTTTTAAAGTTGGCGACTAGAGGAGTATAAGTAGCGATCTAATATGTTCGAGTAAGCATTACAATTTCACATAAAAATTTTAACGGTTAGATTTTCATAAGCGTGAATTGTGGTGCCGTGTTGAGAGGTGTATGATTTTGTAGACTCATGACTAGGTTGATAAGAGTTGTAGTTAGAACTCAAGGTGGGATCCTTTAGAGTGAAAGTCATATGAGATAATTGCTCAATACCTTAGTACGCCATAAGCTTGATGTTAAGCTTGCTACTATTAAGTAGATTGTGTGAGAAGTACAACTTGGCATGTTATCTGAAAAGTGTACGGAATCATGATAATTAGAAACTTATTTAATTGGTTGAGTTTGAAGTTGAGTAAATATAATTCACTGAGCGTCGTACTAGCTAAGTTTAACTATTTCGAGGTTGCGTAATGACATCAGTTGGATTATGGAATCCTAGGTTATAATCTAAAAATCTTACAATATGGTGAAATGCTTGAAATTGCTATAATTTTACTGAAGCTGCTATTAATGTTCTCAACTCGTATTTTGGAGATTATGTGTAAGATTCGATGACACCTTCGTTTGGGAGTTATGTAGTGAAAACGTAGTGTTTCGATATTATAAGGTATATTATCAGAGTGGCACAGTGGAAGTATGATGGGTTAGAGATAGATTTGATGTGTAATATATGCATTTAATTTGGAGTGGAGAAATTAAATTAAGTGAGTTCTCTACTAGCTAAGTAATAAGTATTTCGAACTTGATTAACAATCCTGTTAGTTGAATTATGGAATCCGAGGTTATAATTGAAATTTCTTAGTATGGTGAAATATTTGATGTTAATCGTCATGGGACGTTGGTTAGACCTTACAGTATAACAACGATTTAATGGTAGAAAGGGAGATAGATTAAAAAGTAGAGATATTACTTACACCGAGATGAAACCTGTGATTCCTTGAGGTAATATTAATCGGTGAGTCAAGCGTGATAAATGTAAGTTATACCTTGAGGACTTTGGTACGTATACTTTGTAAAGTGCTTGAAACTGTCTTTGGGTTGTCTAAATGGATGTAGAAAGATTTGAGGTGTATGTTGGTGGATATTGCGATCAAGAATGGTTATGAGGGAAACCCAATTTTGAGGACGAAATTTTTATAAGTGGGGATAATGTAATACCCCAACCTTGGTATTTCTTGCAGGTTATTTTAGTTCTTTAGTGAAAATTTTTGCACGCAACATTTAACGTCAATTTGCATAAATATATTTTATTGACAACCTTTAGTGAAAATTTATAATGCTTTTAACTTGCAAGTTAATGAGATGAGAAGAATGTAATGTCTGAAATGTTTCATTGGTCGATGAAATTTATAGTTTAACCTTAATCTAAGATTATTGTGGTCTTTTAAAAAGGAATGCGGGTGAGATAAGAACACTAGCTAAGTGTGGGGGGTCTTTAAAATTATTCCAACCTGGGACAACCATATATAAAGAAAGTCTTAAGAGGACAGTCGTCCTAGCAGATGTTTCACGTGAAAAGGGAGGAAAAGAAAACCAAGATAGGGCAAGGAAAAATTCAAGGCAATATAATTCCTAGACTCTCTCTTTAGTTTAGCTATGAATTTGGGCATTTTATATATATTTTTGGTGTGAAATTGGTACCTTTCGGTGGTAATTGAGAAGAAGGCTGCTGCAGAGCAGAATAATATTAGGTTGAGATTTTTGTCATGTGTCCTTTATTTTAAATCCAATTGAGATGATTTTACCCTTTCTAAAAACTTCATTGTGTTGCCTTCAACTCTTTAGTTTTGAATTTTTTCAGAATCCCACGTTTGCACATTGAAAAATGATCTTAAAGTCAATCCACTGTAGAAGTCCAGAAATTTCAGTTTCTAGCAGCCATTTCGGTTTGTCATAGAAAATTAATTACTCATGGATTTTTTTGTGAAATTTATATTCTTAGAAACCTAAGAAAGTCTTCTTCAACTTTTTAGTTTTGATTTTTCTAAGATTCATAGTATTTCTGCTCCAAAATAATCATTGAACAAAACTGATTTGCACAGAGATGTGCTGTTTTGATCAACCACTTCGATTTACTGTAGAGAAGTCATCAATCTTTGGATTTTTGTGAGCCTTATATTTCTGAAAACCTTATAAAATTAAATTTAACTTTTTAGTTTTGAGTTTTTTAAGATTAATCATGTTTCTTCCTCAAAATAGTCAATCTACAAAACTAGGGTTTGCTGAAAAATACTATTTCTAGAATTACAAATTAGTCCATTACCCAAGCCCTTTTAAGCCATTTCTGAGCATATTTGGGCAAAGTGTGAAACTGAAACTAGCCTTATGTTTTGTGAAACCTTCGATGTAGAAATTTATGAGATTTTTCTAGGCATGCGAAAGGCATAAACTATCTTATTTCGAAAACAGGCTTTTGAATTGTTTAATATATTAAACAAAATTATTTTTAACCGAAAATTTTATAGTGATCTAAATACATTGAGATGCTTGAACGTCTGAAATTTTGTACCATTTCAGTACCGTTTGAATATATCTTAAAATAGGAACCTTAGCGCTCAATTTAAGGAACAATTTGGGGTTCCGAACAGAGAATCTCAGAAAAGGTCATTCTTATCTGAAAAGCCCACCTAGTTGTTTAAAAGGATGTTTTGAGTTATATTCGGTGTGTAACGGTACGTTAGTCGTTGGGAGTAATTTGATAATTTTACATAAGTCTAGGGGTATTTTGATGATTTTGCGCACTTGAGAAAAATTTAGCACCAAGGCATGATTCAAGGGCAATGAATAACATCGGAATTACCCCTTTAGGGGGTCGACCTGCCTTTCTTTTAAGGGGCCGATAGCCTTCCCCTTTAGGGATCGGCGGCCTCCCCCTTTAGGGATCGGCGGCCTCCCCCTTTAAGGGGTTGGTCTACCTCCTCCCCCAATGCATGAGCTCTTTGCCTTGACCATACGCTGTCCGCGATGCCGGTCGTCGCCCATGTGTTAACTTCCGACGTTCGTCTCTTGGGGCCGTGCACCGTCTGTAATGCCCACCCTCGACCGCGTGCCAACTCCACAATGTCTGTCTCCCTCGCCCGCAAGCATCCCCACGATGGCTGCCGTCGCCCGCGCCCCTGCTCACGGCATTCGTTGCCCATAGCTACTCACCATATTCACGATGCCCGTCATCGCCTACGCGCTGTCTCCATGACACCCATCACCCGTTCATGAGTCACGTGCCCCCGGCACGACGCCCACTTCTTCGACAAATATCGTCGTGCCTGTGTGCCACTTTTCATGTTATGTGCCCCTGGCATAATGCACCATTCTATGACAGATGTCACCATGCCCGTGCACCATTTTTCATATTATATGCCCTTGGCACCATTTTTTGACACCCGTCATCGTAATCATGCACTGCTCCCATGTTACATACCCCAGGGCACCAAACTCATTCACCATACCATGTGCCTCCACCTTGGATGTGAAACATGCTTCGACCCACTTTCCAAAGTGTGCAGCATTCTGAGGGGCTCCGCTCGCAGTGCTTTGGCATGAGGACCCTTCACAGCGGAATAGGCTCGCTCTTAAAGACACTATCTCCTCCTGGGGTGACCTGCATGACACTAGACACGCCTGAGGTGTAACCATGTCGCACACGTTACTGGAGGTTGTCGATGTCCTCAGGATGATGACCCTCGGGTCACCCCGAGAAGGGAGCAGGTATTCGGAGGGCATCGCGCCGAGTCCACCTTATAGTCCGGCGCAGGACCCTCCCCCACCACTGTTAGGTTCTCTCTACGGGGTAGGCAATGTGAATACGGAACAAATGGTCCAAAGGAGCACCAACATTTGTGGACCCCCTAGTGACGTGCCACTCCTAGGGGTGACACATGTCGACTAATAAATTGGGTGTAGTTTTGCCTATAAATAGAGGACTTTGGACTTCATTTTGGAAATAATTCTCATTCTGACAAAGTCACTTTCTCACTCTAGAATCCAGAGCTACTGAATTAGAGAGAGAAATACAATTGGACACACATTAGACCGTGACTTGGAGCTCATCTTGGATTGTCGACTGTCGGCCTTGTTTGTCTCAGCCCTCGTCTTCATAGCACTGCTACTCTTCACGGCTTGTCTGAAAAGACTTACTCCCTGCCCTTACTCCACCCTCATTGTATCCCACTACTGACTACTTGATAGTTGATTCAGACTGTATTATTTGTGGCATATCCATGTAAGCTATGAACCCACTTCCTTGGCATCATATATTAGTACCTAACGGATTACTAAACAGAGAATATTATTGTAACAAACTTTCAAAATTTTAAAACACAATGGTCTTGACTTGATTTATTTGTGTGTGATTACTCAGTCGAATAACATATCCTGTCAGATAAGATAAGAGAAGATAAACTCTTGTCCTCTATTTGGACCAAACGCAAATTACTAGCCAGATAAGCAATTCCTGTGTCAAGTATAGTAATAGATAAAATTATCTTACCGCCTTCACCAACGACAGCAACCACCATCCTTAAGGGACCACCACCTTAAACCCGCCATTACACCATAAACACACCCACCACATCAGCACACCCAGCACCACCACTACAGCCACCATCCAAATGCAAAACCACCTATTGAACCCACCATCAACGCAACTACTACATCAGTTGCAATAGCTAGCATCAACAAGCACGCGACCAACCCATCACCAAATGCAAACCTAAAACTACCATTACTGTCCACTGTCACCAAAATCTCAAATCCCATAATGTAAACAATCCCACCGCCACCGACCTCGTCACCCACAGATCACACCCACCATCAATCACTAGAACATGCTTGACCACCACCAATGTCCATCACCATCATCACAGATTGACCACACACCACTAGTCTCAATAGTAACATAGACAAATTTCCTCGACCACCATCAAGGCCCCCATTCCATCATCACCCCTCCTCCCCCACACACACAGAGGCAGACACCACCACTAGTCGCCTCCACCCTTACTCGAAGGAGGAGATAGACATAGATCGAATGAGAAAGAGACGAGAAGAGAAGGTCAGCAGTGGCGATCCATTCTGTGGTGATGGGTGCTGCAGTGCTGTCCTCTTCTCTTTTCTTATAGTCAGTCAAATACCATATAGAATTATTTTGATCTTACTCAGAACTCTTACCTGGCGTACCACAAGAAACAAACGCTATGTTCAAACGTTCTAGAGGAACTTACAAAAAAAAATATATAAATAAATAAATAAATAAAAGAGGCTACTCACCGTTGATGTCCGTTAAAGTGTGCAACGATTCATGAGTGGTGGCGCTCACACGCATTTGCTGTTCCACTCGCGGTCGCAGACGCAACTTTGACATTTCAATTTGTCACCTTCACAGAAATCAAAGGATGCCAACGGATAACACGTAAAACCATTTTCCCATCACCACCTCCCTCTCCACTCATGAGAAGCTGAAATCGAACCCTCTGCACCACCGATAACCCCAGTGGAGTTCTCCCCCCATGGCGAAAACTCTAATCTCGTCCCCTTCGTTCCTCGGCGCGCCCCTCCCGCACCTCTCTCGCCGCCGCGGCCTCCTCAGCACGCTCCCCCAGCAGCGCAGGTTCGTCTCCACGGGAGTCAGTTTCAGCTTCCACGGCCTCCCTCCACTTCATTCGGTCGATTCGATCGATTTTGGCTCGATCGCTAGCCGAGCGGAGAGCCTGCTGTACACGCTCGCCGACGCGGTTGTCGCGGCTGACCCGGCTGCTGGCGGCGCTGCGGCCGATGCAACTGTGCAGAAGAGCGGGGGGTGGTTCGGGTTCATCTCCGACGCCATGGAAGTCGTTTTGAAGGTGAATTCTCTGACCGCTTGCTCTTCGTATGAACTTACCAATGTTTTCTGCTTGGGTGTTTTTTTCGGTAAATTTTGGATATCGTTGTGATGTGTGCTTGTTTGGGTATAGTATGAATTCTTAGGTAATTCGTTCGGTTAGAGAGACATGGACACGCAGGCTCTCACACACACACAGACACACAGTGTTCTCTCCATTAATTCTGGACCCACTTACTCTTTGTATGAATTGCCGAGCTTTTAGCTCCAACTAGTTAGGTTCTTTTTTTCCTGGTAAGTTGCAGTTCACTTTGATTTGTGCATATCTGCTTATTGCATTGCTTGTAACGTAATTCGTTCGCTTAGAAGCAGATGGACATATGCATGCACACACGATCTAGTACACCTATGTTGGTTTTTGTTGATCAACATCGCTGTTAATTTTTAAGAGTGCAGTTTTGGTGTGGTTGGGGATGATCAGGATTATCTAGGACAATATTACAAAGCTGGAAGTATTATCGTTACCTAAAATGTTGAAAATTCAGTCACTTGAGCTTGGGGCCCCTGCTAGACAATAACAGAGAAAATTCTGACTGCAAGAGAAAAATAATTCACATAGACAACTCTTGGTGTACATTTGCAGATATATCAATGGTCGAAGTTTTACCAATTAAGTAGAGAAATTACAAGGCTACATTATACAGAGTACTTGTAAATTGAAAGCTATGACGCAATAAATATAGAAACTTTTATTTCGCAAGAAGCCATTCCATTAATACATTAATTATGTCTAAGCCTGTTTGATTATACCAAGAGTTGGAATAAAAAACGTACGAATAAAAGGAAACTTCTCTAATGTCTCAGTTACTATTAGGATTTTCTGTTGCTTCTCCAGGAAGGCTCTAGTAGTAGATTCAAAAACTTTGAACAAGAGAGATATAAGCAACAAACTAGTTTTACTATCGCAAAGCCCAATTCTGCTCCTTGCTACCACGATCACTAATAAGCTCCACCTTACTAGCAAAAATCACAAATTTCCCCAAAAGGTTGAAGCTTATCCTTCATGTCCTTGTACGGATAAACTCCTGGTGTCTTCCAAGTTACCCAACAAGGCAGTTGTTTCCACCTAATAACCAAGCAATCTGCACCAATCGACCCATTCTCTTTCTTGCTAGGTTGGCTGGCCCTCCTTCAAGATTCTTTTGTTAAAGAGTTGGAATCTCATTATGTAGTATCTAAAACAACGATCAACTGGTCTGAAGAGATAATGCATGTCTAAAGGAGGACGGCTGTTATTATCAACGGGCCTCTTGTCTAACTAGGTTTTTTGTAACTGATTGGCTTAAAAGGCTGGAGAGTAACTTTCTTTGGTGAAGGGTGGGGAAGGAATGCATATAAATCTTCTTAATTTTGTTAATCTTATGTTTGAATGCCATTTCTTTGATTTTAATTTCGTGTTTTCGCAATTGGTTGTGTTTGTTTACCATTTTCATTTTCAGTTTCCAGAAACACCAAATTTAACACTATTTACCTGCTCCTGATGAATATACCATCAACCCTTCTTGGAATTCACCCCTCATTTTGACATAAGAATGTGTGGAGAAATGGTACTCAAACAACATAAAGGTGATTATTTACTTCAATTTTATTATTTTTGTAGTTTTCAGAATGGTATCTAAATGAGTTCTTTTCATAATTTTTGAATAGTTTGGAAAATAGTATCCAAAAAAGTTATAATGTTTTCATATTTGCCGAAAAGGAACATTTTTAATCTATTTGAACACAAAAACAAAAACAATGAAAAGGCTAGGAGTCAAATTGGAAGACGCATCTCAATATTGTATGAGTAAACTGAAGAGTTAATTACATCCAGGTCCCTAAGATTAGGGTGAAATACATGCATATCCATTAGTTTGGATAATAACAGTGATGTCCGTTGACCAAACGAAATCAAGAAATACATAAAGGTTTAGCGAAATGACTATTGTGCCCATGACTTGGAAGGTAGATTCTTGAAATGCCATCCCTTGTCTCTCCTTTTTCTCTTCAAGAACAGTGCCGCAGCAGCATCACCACCACTGCGCCCTGCACTGAAATCATCAACCTCAACCACCCAGCTGTAGCACAACTACCGCTTGCACGTTCTTTGTTTGCATCCGCCGCCTCATAATACTCCCACCATCGTCTCCACCGAAACCCGTCTCGAACAAATCTGAGATCAAAAGTCAGATTTTACCTTAACAATCACCACCACTCATCCTCGCCCACCACCACAAAATGCACGACTCGTAGTAACTGCGATACATCCTTTTCCTCACCGCCTCAAATCCTCACCATCAAAGCATCACCTATCACATCCCATTATCTCCGCAACTAATCCACCGCCACAACACATCATCACTACCAAATCTCCTCGTCACCACACACCGACGGCCTCACCTTAATCTGCTATCCACGCACCACCTACCACCTCAAATTGCAGCACCACTAGCGTCGGGATTTGCTGCCGCTCCAGCGGTCGCGTAGCCTATAGTTCACCACCATCAAGATCTTCCACAGCCAGCCGCTATAGTTCACACCTCATCATTGATCCGTTAACCACCATTGTTCCCACTAACCCACCTCGTCGCAGCAGTGGCTCGTAGTTACTGGTTGCTGCGTCTCCAATGCTTTTGCTAAACTTTGTTGTTCGATCTGATTTGCGATGACAAAGGATTGTTGGTAATGGATTTGGTTTTTTAGATTGAAGGTAGAGATTGGCCTGGAGTTGAAGGGCAATGGTTTGGAAATTAGAGAAATAAGGTTTCAAAATTTTATAAAGTATGTACTATATGAGGGCAATATTGGCAATTATTAAGTATGTACACTTTTTTAACGGGTCAACGACGGATTGACACGACTGATACAAATTTCATATCCTTGGCCACGGTCTTTTACCTTTTCAAAATTTGTTTCTTTGACCAGAATTTCACTCTAACCTCAGGCGCATGGGTGCAATTAAAACCTAAACTCAATCACTTATGTGAACATCCCAAGGCCGTTCAAAAAATTTAAATAGGCCTCATATGAGCCCTTAAGACTCCCTGGCTCAACGAAAGTAGAATGATATAGGCAATCTCATCCTTCAAACTATATGGCACACACTAAGGAATATTACGACAGAGAACAATTGAATCTGGCCAGGACATTAACGGAGGTTGGGTTTACCCGCAGAGGGATATGATACATATGAACTCTAATTTAACAATGGAACTAAAAGTTTCGAACTCACAGAACGAAGGAAAAAGACTTATCGGTTACCAGGCCTAGTGTAGGCCCGCCTCTGAATGTAGGGACCCAGCCTCTCTTTCCTTGGAATTTCATTCTCAAGAACTAAAAAGGTTGGTTTGATTGCATGGTACGTGTCCTTAGGAGATATGTGATGGCAAATATGACAGGGGACTTACATTATCTCTCTGGTGGTTTCTTGTAAAGGGGACAGGCAAGTGGTAGTAGTCCAACAGATGGGAATCTGCATTTAACTCCTGGCAAGTGCACTACCATTCTTTTCTTGATTGGTTATTCAAAAGGGGCAGGAGGGTGCCAAACAATCAGTTTTGCATAGCAACGCTGTGATGACAATTCATCTTCTTCATTTTTGGTATTTTGTGGTTGATGCTGAAGATAGACTGCTTAGTTGGTCTCCGTGCAAGAGAAGGAAACAGAAGTTTGAGATTTGTGACCTGTTGAGATACCGCAACGGCAACACTGTAGAATATTGAGATCCAAGTACTACCAATTGAAACACAAACCAAACCAAGAAATAAATAACAGGATATAAAAAGATCACAAGCATATATTGATTTGATTAGTTATTTATATATGACTTGCAGTCACACAAATGATCACACACTAGAATAAAGGACAATGTACTGCCTCCGCCAAGCTATGCTCTCAATGGACTCGATATTGATGTACCTTCTTGTGACAGACTTTAGTTGCAAATGTACTTGTGAAAGTTCAGAGATACTCGCATCAATACTTGGCTTTCTTTACTTGTACCAGGTATTGAAGGATGGACTTTCGGCTGTGCACGTGCCTTATTCATATGGATTCGCTATAATTTTGCTCACTGTTCTTGTGAAAGTTGTCACATTCCCTTTGACAAAGCAACAGGTAAGCTTTACCTGCTACTGTTGTTTCTAGAGGGCAAACATGTCCGTGTTCAAACTTCCCTAGAGATTATAGATGTGTAGTGATAGCAATATAACTACATTCTCTCCAAGTTTTCGAAATTGTGAAAGCGAACTTATTTTCTTAGGTGTTCAGACATGCAATAATTTACTGTGCAGTTTTGATATTAGCTGTTATTTCGAACTGCTTGGTACTATTTCATAACACTTTTTTATGTTTGAAGGTTGAATCAACATTGGCGATGCAGAACCTCCAACCAAAAATTAAAGCAATTCAAGCAAGATATGCAGGAAATCAGGTTAGCAAATATCATATGTGCTTCAAGGATCTTTTTCATGCATGACACCTCCTATGACATTAAATTTGCACAGGATAAATAGATTTTCAAGTGCTTTTCTAATTTCCTTGGAAAAGTCGGCTTAGCGGGTGGGGTTTAGGCATTGACCCTTGCTAGTTGTTCAATTTCCAAAATAATAACGAATATATTGCTATGCATTAGATAAGTTGCCCGAGGTGGAGCTTTGGACAAACTCATTAATGCTATTATTCTTCTCTGTATTGCGAAACTAATCCAGACTACATTGTTGTGGAGGCCCGCCTTAGACAACTGACGTAAAGCATAGCCATACACATTGGTAATCCTGTAGACCATTTTCTGTTTTTCTTTTTTGGGTGGGGTGGGGGGGTGGTTAAGATCAAAAGTCTTCTTGCAGTCTTGTACAAGGTAAGCAAAAGTGGAACAAAGCAGATCCCATAAGAGTAAGCAACAGAAGCTAGAGAATGAGTCAGAGTTAAATTGGCCTATCAAGGGGGAGAAACTCGCATTACTCCTTCATGTAGCAATTTGTCCAAGGGAATTAGCTTGTCAAAGACAAAAGATGTTCCAAAGACTTCGGAATCAGATTCATCAGTTGCAGTATACTTCTGCTAGTTGAGACTTCTTAGGAAAACAAAAATATTACCACTTATATCTAAAAGATGTTCATATGCCAACACATTGGAAGTGAAAGTTAACCCGAAGAATAGGAGTACGTAACAATAAGATAGATATGGGTATTCCATTAGCGCCAAGAAATTATAATGCATGCCAATTTTTTTTCCTTTTTTTTTAAGTGGACTTTTCCTGGATTGAAACTGCTGGTGGAGTTGTTTTCCATATTTACAGGTTCACAAGGTAATTGGGGTTTTCCTTTCAGTATATTCGTATTCAACATAAATAACCTCATTGTAAACAGTCAAAGGTCAATTTAAGCTGGAGATTTACAATCAGATACTGTACATTGGTGCCACATATGACTACTAGAAGTTTTAGTACTTGCAAAAAGAGTCATTTTTATTTTTATTTTTATTTTGCATGAGTTGATTTCAATATCAACTATCTTGCTTCCGACGTTCATTTTTGTTTTTCAAGGAGCTATTGAAAAATTTTATCTGGAAAATGCCAAAAACGGGAGCAACCAAGATTGGGCCTTTTCAGTTACATTGATGCTTGCTTTGAAAAATAGCAAGGACCCCCGAGGGGTGGGGGGATTGTTGGGGGAGGGGGGGGGGTGGCATTCTTCTTTTCTTTGTGTATAACTCCTGTAGGAAAGTGCCAAAAGTGGGGGTCACCAACAGGGTAACACTTTGGTCTTGCTTTTGTCAGTAACGTTGGTGCTTGTTTTTGTAAAATATTGGTAAGTGAAGATGACTCGCCTTTTATTTGCTTTCTTTAGCTGAACTTTTCCAGAACTTACATCTTTGTCATATTTTTCTCTTCTTAGGAAAGAATACAACTAGAGACATCACGTCTATATAAACAAGCAGGGGTTAACCCTTTGGCAGGTACATTTTTAGTCTATCAATTAGCACTTCTTTTCTTCATGGTTGACTCAATTAGCAATGTCCTTTCTTTCTGATGTGATTCTCAAATTTATAGCTTTCACTATATAGTTGATTTTAGCAGTGTATAGTAAAAGCAACACTGTACCTATAAGCTTAAGTTTTCCTATACTACCAGCATAGGATCTTCGCATTCTAAAGGCCATCGGAGTAAAGGCCCTTTTCAGAAGTAATCTGTGAAAATAAGTTCTGATGAACATATTACTACTATCTAACAAAACACGCATTTGATCATGATTAGTGCGTGGGGCATAAAGTTGTAAATTCATTCTTTTATGGAAAATTTACTCTCTGGTATGGCATTCAGCCATGAGTGATGGTTGGAAAAGTACTAAACTGTGTGCTTTGAGATGCTAATTTCTTGTAAATTTACTAAATTATGATGGCCATTACGGTTGTAGCGGGAGGGGCAGCACTAAGATAGTATGTATCATATGATCAATTGGAATGACGTCTCTACTATGATTCTGAATAGAGAACTGGGTTTTAAGATGTTTAGATAATTATGGGTTTGGAGGTATATGGTGGAAACTGATGCTTAATGGAGAAGCATGTGGGTAAATTTGGGGCTGGTCTTGGGAAAAAGGGCTTACCTGCGGAGTTTGTGGGCGGGTATTTTTCATGGAGTCGATTACCTGGCTGATGATGCTCGTTATACCACTGGTGATGGGTATCATGTGAGATATTGACAGGATATTTGGTGTGGGGGGAAAGAGTTGTACAAGGCGTTTGCGTCTTTATCTCGATTTCTTGCAACAAGGTGTTGGTGGTGGATGTTGTACTGGGTCTGATGAGGAGTTTTAGTGAATTCTGGTTCGGAGTCGGGGGCTTTTTTGTGCTTTCTGAAGGTTCTTTACTCTGTTCAGGTGGCAGGGTGCAAACTTGAGTAGGTCAGGGAATCCAAGGGCCTCTTCTTGGTCAAGTCCTATTATCAGGCATCGAAAGTTGGAGACATTGGTGCATTCCCATGCTATCTGTTTGACAAAACTCGGCCCCTCGTAAATGTGCTTCTTGAATGCGACGCAGCAAGAAAGGATGTGGTGAGTCGGAAACAATCTGAGGAACCGCAGGAAGATTTACGTTAATTGGCGTTTCATGTGCAAGCAGGATGGGGAGTCGGTTAGTCATTTGTTGCATGACCTTGGTGGCCAAGGAGATATGGAATTTAACAGGCTCTTGAGGAGACAGTGTGTGATGCCTTGGTTGGGTTTGGCAGTATTTGTATGAAAGTTGTAGGAGGGCAGGGTTATGGAGCTTGCTTGGGTTATGGAGCTTGCTTATGTGCTGCAGCACAACCAACTCTCCCAAAAGCTTAAGCTATTAGGAAATGTGAATCTTGTTCTCAGGAGGCTTAGCTTTTCCCCAGGTTCCCCTGTGATCTCCCCTTTACTGGGCAGGGCCTGGGCCACGCAACGGGTCCCAGCATATAGCCATCCCACCAACAGGTCCCGTGTGGGCCAACATCACCTCAGTTTCTCCCACCTGGCCACCCTGTCTAGTGCAAGAAGGCTCCTGCATCATTCTCCCCCACTGAGAAGGAGACTTGAACCTGGGACTATTCGATGCGGGACTGCACAACCAACTCTCCCAAAAGCTAAGGCTGTTAGAAAACACTAAACTAATCCTCATAAGGTTTACCTTTTCCCAGGCTTCCTGTTCAATCTACCCCTTAGTGGGCGCTATGCTTGGCCACCCCACTGCAGTAGCTCATAAGCCACCCACCCACTTCAGGTCCCAGGTGGTCGCCCCACCTCATTGCATCCCACCATGTATCATCTTATCCAGCAGGAACAATTATCTTGCATTATAATGGCTTGAAGGTGCAACTTTAGTCGATCTTTTTGCTGGGCCAAAGAGGGTTGACTCCAATGAAGACTTTATGGGTCTCTTTAAAGCTCTGTAGTGTGTCTAGAATATATATGGTGCTATTTCTTTTTTGCTAAGACTTGTCAAACAACAGAAGTTTTTGTATTAATTATATTTCATCTGCCTACTGAAGGTTGTGTATTGCATTTTCTCTTTGCTTGGAATGCAAATTATAACCTAGATGTCTCTCAAACTTTTTGTGTCAACAGGATGTTTCCCAACTTTGGCTACAATACCTGTCTTTATTGGTTTATATCAAGCTCTTTCGAATGTGGCAAATGAGGTATTAGGAGCTGAAATGTTACTTAAATATGTCACAAAACGTCGTTTCTGAACTATACTGGCCGTTTCATTCGCTATATTTTTAACTCATAGGGATTGCTGACCGAAGGTTTCTTTTGGATTCCCTCTTTGGGAGGCCCGACTTCAATTGCTGCTCGACAAAGTGGATCTGGAATATCTTGGCTCATTCCATTTGTGGTAATGCAAATTTTATGGTCTCTTCCAACTCATGAAGCTACCTGTTTTCTTGCTGCTTCTTTTGGTAAATGTTATTGCCCTCTTCTCATGAAAATCATACCAAACACTGGGTCCAGGAAAAGCTTAACTTAATCTATAATTAGCTTGTCCTTAATGGTCTGGTTGGTAGGAGTGCAAGAATGAAGAAGGAAGGTGGAAGAAGGCAGATGATAGGAATGGGTGGACCTTGCGTCATTTTTAGCAAGCCAAGAGAACGGGATGGGAGTGAGTTTCTAATTCGGCTTCCACATAAGGGACTCCCTGCCTTTTCTGTGCCCTATCCTTCCAACAACACCTTATCTTTAAGATGTATATGTAACTTGGAACAAGTAGCATCCTTCTATTGCCTCGTGCTTTTCTCCTTGGATAATTAATGATAATGAAATAATCCGCTTTAAGGGATAAATGACACAGCACTCCACCCTGGAGATTCGGTTAAGTGACATCGATTAGTTGTTTCCTGGCATAGCTGTTATGTATATAACTGTCTACTGCCGTCAATGTTTATTTCACAAGCTTATGCATTTGATTTGAGTCAATTTGTGCGTACATCATCTTGCAGGATGGCCATCCACCTTTGGGTTGGCATGACACTGCAGCGTATCTTGTTTTGCCTGTCCTCCTTGTTGTTTCTCAGTTTCTTTCGATGGAGATTATGAAGCCTCCACAAGTAAGGACTAAAATTTTCCTATTCAGTTATATGTATCAAGTTTCTCCCTTTATTTCTTGTTTGAAATCACATGCTTAATTTTTTTATCTTTCCTAAACGAGTTGTCTTGACTTGCAGACTGATGATCCCTCTCAGAAGAACACACTTCTTGTTCTAAAATTTCTTCCGCTCATGATTGGTTACTTTTCCTTGTCTGTCCCATCAGGACTTTCTATTTATTGGTAAGTATCTAGCTGCTGATCTTATCTATCCCTAGGGTCCAAATTCTACAGCATATTCCTTCATAGTCTCAATTTCAAGAAACATATATGAGAACATTATGCATATGCTGTCCTTATCTGCTGTAATGCTCTACAGCACAAGGATCATCATATCAGTAAGCAGCATATATTTTTCAAAAGCAGCAAGAAATTAGCAATATCTAAAAGTAAATAAGGATTGGCCCTGCGCATGAGGCTTCCACCAATTCAGGGTTTGGAGATGATTATGTTTGGGCAACATTGCCATTGCTTCTACACCGAGGCTATTTTCGCATTTTGAACCTGTGGATCTCCAGAGCTCCCTCAAGCAAAATATTTGTTAGGGGTCATTTATGAAACAAATAAACAAAGAGCTGTTCTAAAAGTTGGAAAACATGGAAAAGTTTGGTGGAACTTGGTAGATGTCCACAAAAGACGGTATTAATTGATATACAGTTGAATTTTATAGAAGTGACGAGCATACATGAGAAGTATGTCGTACAGTGTAGGGAACAATGAGTTAGTCCTTAGTATCTGATGAGCATACTAAGGAATAAGCAGTCCTATCTAAGAACCGCTTGACATTATAAAGATTTGGGATTCTTGAGTAGCATAACTTTTCTGGTTCTCAAGGACCAAAATATAACTTGTATTGGTTAACATTTTACTAATACTTCGTCTCTCCAACATAAATTTCCAATACCATTTCGTTGCCATATTCACACTGAGTTCACCATTAAAAAAGTGTAACTTTATCAGGCTGTTTGTCGTTTCGATACTCACTATGAGTTCACCAGTTTAACAAGTTTTCTGTCGGGGATTTTTGGGCCCTTGGGTCAGTTGAACCATCATAGCTTTTTTTTAGCTCATTTTTGGAAACTGGACCCTTTTGGGACATCCCAAAAGTGGAAGAAGACATACAAAACAGAAAAACTCAGTTTCAGAAAGTAAATGAATGGATCGTCACATATAAGGTACAGCTGTCCTCGGACAAATGCGACGCCCATTGACTCCTCTCTCCTCGGAGGCGGGAGATGAAGCAATTTCGTTGTTTTGTTTGAAGTTTATTCAGCATGATACGCATTGTTGCAGCCTAAGTTTTTTACAGCAGATGAAACCTTGACATGGTGTCTGAATTCTGGCTGGCAAGGTCTTGGATTCAAGTCCCCAATTTGCATTTAGCTGGTGGTGCACCTTGAGATGTTTCTGATGACTTGTCTCTCGACGTGCAATTTGGGGCTTGCACGTGAGGATGAGTGTTAAGCATGATAGTCATGTTTTTGTTTGGTTACGCATAATTCTAAACCATTGCCTGATTTTATAACTGGTTAACTAAAAGATTGCGTGTGACACTTATCTTAGGACCTGAACTAGTATGTTATGAAAGACAAGGCTGTCTGTAAGGGTTCATATAGTCATTTTGTTATTGTTGACTGCACTTCAATTTGACGGCAGCGAACTTTACTGAAAGTTTTTTTGGCATCAAATTTATGTGTTATCTCTTCAAGTGATTATTTGTTCGCAGTCAATTTGAAGGCAACGAAACCAACTGAAAGTTTTTTTGGCATCAAATTTAAGTGTTATCTCTTCAAGTGATTATTGTTAAAATTTCCATTACACAAGTAGCAGTGGCTTTTGCTTTACTTATCTATAAACTGGATCATGGAATCTCTAGGTTTACAAACAATGTGCTCAGCACTGCGCAGCAAGTATGGTTACGGCAATTGGGTGGTGCAAAGCCTGCAGTGAGCGGGAATGCTGGTGGTATCATCAGTGCAGGACGTGCGAGGCGATCAGCTTCTCAGTCAACGGAGGCTGGTGATAGGTTGGTATCACATATCAGTGCTTTTTGTAGTTGGCTTTTTTCTTCATTTGCTTTCATGGATGCCTTTCTGATGAGAATGATCTTTAAAAAAATAGGTTTAGACAGTTAAAAGAAGAAGAGAAGATGAAAAAGGCAACCAAGGCACTGCCTGGAGAACAGGTTCAGACTTTGGCTTCTGCATCTGATTCTGAAGATGGTACAGATGAAGATACTAACTCCAAGGTAAGTCTCAACTTGGTTAATACACTAGTTTGCCTTCCGAATTTAATTTATTCATTGAGGATCATCTAAACGGTTTTTCTAGGCAAGGATTATCTTGTTCCAGACATGACTATACACACATTGTTGGGGAACCCAAGATATATGAACAATTTGACTGCATTGAAGCATTTTTACCTGACAGAGAGTAGTACTTCATTCTGTACAATTCAGTTTTTTCCATCTCAAAGATATCTTAAGTTGGGTTACTCAGTTCATCAGGTTTGGTCAAGAGTTTCTTCTAGGGGGGGATTTAAATTGTGACTCGATAATTGTCTTGCTTGTTGCCTTTTTGGCATACGTATTCATGTCTAGCATGAAGTCCTCAAAGCCAAAGTAATAAAATGAGAGCCGAAAGAAACTACAAAAGTTACCTTCTCTTAATATTGTAGTTTACCGTGCCATGATAATTGACATGAAACTTGACATATGTGGGTGGTTGTCAAACTCTCTGTTACTAAAATTGAAGGATAGATTATCAGAGGATGCATTTAGCAGTCCAGAAATAAAGAAATGACTTTAGTTCTGCTTTTCCTTGATCTGTCAGTGCTATTGAAACATGAAAGACATAGTAGCTCCATGATGATTTGATATTGGAACATGAAAAAATTGGGCCTTAGTCCTTATCAATATACTACATCTTTACGAGCTTATTGTTTAACCCTACACTTATATTAACAGATAAATATTTTTTTTATTGCTATTCAATCAAAATGACGAGTCGTTCGGCATTTCAGTTTGGCCAATAGGGAACCCAGTTATAAAATTTTTAATATTCTGCCTAGTGAGATGATTGCATCTTTGTTGAAAGGTCTATTTCTAAATCTGGATTTCGAAAACTGACTTAAGGTTTTATTTAGGGTAAAGAGGTTCTGGAAGAGGCATATGCTTCGAGCAGTAGCAAACCAGTTCCCGATTATACTGGGCCAAAGAGGAGTAAGCGATCAAAGCGGAAGCGTGCGGTATGAAATTGTATACTTTTTTTGTGTAGTTTCCATCAAACCCTGTATATTTGAACAATTTGTATCTTAGTCAATATATAGTGGTCATTTTTATGTCGGCTTAATCATCTAGCAACAGGAACCATATGAAAGGAAAATTCTATGAGGTTGAGACCACATTTGCACTCTTTTTGGAAACCCTCTTCCAGGTTCTCAGTTATTTATTCATTATTTTGCAAAACACATGGTATCAAGTGGTAAAGTCTACTGTGGCCTGAAGTGGCAGCACAAGCTGTTTTTCATAACTTTGATTCTCATACTTGCATTTTCTTGAAGTGTTGAGTTCTAACTAAGTGGTGGTTCATAACGAGTTATTGTTTATGTAGTACTCAGTACAGAAAGAAATGCAGCAGTGTGCACGTGAGCTTATTTACAGTAGATTTTTCTTGTGTTTTTTTATTACAAGGTCAGCTTATTTTGCTTGTTGTCTATAAGAATTTTGTTTAAGCATTGTTCCTCTTTCTTGTACTTGTTACAGCTTACAATAGTAATCATGACATGCAGCTAGTTACATTACATTAATGTTGCCAACCGATGTATCTCCTTGCAAGTCTTACTCACTACCGAATGAACAAGTCTAATTGTGACTAGCGTCTTACAAGTGAATGGTACCTGTTAAGGTAGTTATGTCTCAAGTGTCAAGCATCGATTCGGGTTTTTTACACTTGCGCATTAATCTCCACCTTACTGCTATGCCATTGTGGTGCCTTATGTTGCACTGGAAATAGGCAATAAATCATAACTCTTTAGAAGCAATGAAATTAGCAAGGAGGGAAAAGTTAGGGATGAGAAAGAAAAGCGCACACACTGTTTTTAGTGCCGAAAG
Source organism: Escallonia herrerae (assembly GCA_033070095.1). Classification (NCBI taxonomy): domain Eukaryota; kingdom Viridiplantae; phylum Streptophyta; class Magnoliopsida; order Escalloniales; family Escalloniaceae; genus Escallonia; species Escallonia herrerae. The sequence goes on from JAVXUP010000216.1 coordinate 195,906, forward strand.
AAATAACGGGAAAATTATTGAAGGTGTTAGTGCCAAAAATGAAATGCAGTGTACCAAAAGTCCAAAACCTAAACGCACAAAAGTAAAAAAAAAATTGTCAGAACCCTGCAACAGTGACCCTGCTTTGTGTTAAAGTAGACTAATTAAAAGACGTGCATCTCATTCTCATATGAAGAGGCACATACTAAGACACAAGCTCGCTGCGAAGGTTAGGAGCCAAATCAGCTGCATGAAAAAAGCCCATCTTGTATCTGTATACCAGTAGATACTAATTGAATACATTAATACAAATCTGGTTGTCTTATAGAGATTGATAGCCACTCAGAAAGTGCCTAAATGCTGTCAATTATCACTAAGAACGCTGGCCGAGTCATTGGTAGGCTCGTAAATTCAAATTTTCAAGAGTGATTCCATCTTTGTTCAGATACAGCACCTAATATTTCTTACTCAAACAGATGTCTAAACTTCATCAACTTTGAAAAATTATTATCATCATCTGCTCCACATATTCCAGTAAACAAATGCATCGATCATGTCCTTGAGGGGGGGCGGTGATTTCCAACTGGGTTTGGTCCAGATCGCGATTTGTGAATTTTCTTCTCTGTTACCTGCTTGATAAGTTTCTTCAATTGGTTAGATATGGATATATGCATATGCTAACTACCTGGTTTGAAAAAGGTAAAATTTCTTACCGTCTGAAAGAAAGATGGTACGTTTATACTCACCCAAGTTGATAGAATGTAGCCAGTCGTCTGCCTTGAGCTGTGGTGTGCAGGCCTGATAAGATAATCACCTAGGGGAAGAAGATAAGCTCCAGAAGAAACTTGCATTCTTGAGAACCAAAGGTTTACTTCATTTTTAGAATGGGAACAGTGAAATTCACCCCCAGTATAATCATTACCCCTTGTTGATCCAAAGGTTGATTTTGTGAGAGGTGGATAAGTACATCTGGAGAATATTTGTTCCCTTTACAGGAAGATTATGCAAATATATATGTTTCATTACAAAAGAACGTAGTTCAGAGATGAGTAGTAACTTGCCTGGTTCTAGAGCGTAAACATTGAAAGTACTGGCATTGTGATGACGAAACGCGATCAGCAGAAACCATACCACGAGAAGATGGACTAGTGTCTTTACTCTGATCATCTTCAGCAGGAACCACTTCAAGCTGGAAGTGGATAAAGAAGATGGGGATTAGAGGTGGGGGCTCACTGCTCATCTGAAGGTAAAATAGTTAACTTTCATATGTTTGGTAATCATAGCGAGCTTGAAAAACATGAACCGTTAAAGTGATTGGGATCCTATGCTGTCATATTGTCGAGTGCTAGGATTGGGAATCCTGGTAGGATTGACTTCTATTCGGTTATCATTGCATCCATGATTCATTGCAAGTTCTTGCATTATTTTTGTTGAGTGCTTGAAACATTCCGTCGGCATGGGATTCGGGGACCCGCTGATGCATAATGAAAATAGCCAGTAAGTATCTTATCTCCCTTTCTAAATAACTTCTGACAAGTATATATTTTGGGTAGTCAGCCTCTCCACATTGGTTCTCCGTTTCACTGTTAGAAGGCTTTCGCAACACTGGAATCTGATTAATAAGCCAATCTTGAATCATATTTTCTTCTGGGCATCGTCCTCATTAATTTGTTACGTTCATGTCTGTCATGTAGGACTGATGCTCAAGGCGGACTTGCTTGAATAAAAAAATAATGTCAATTGCTTGTTTTTTCAACTATAAATTCTTAAAAAGAAATTAGGAACTAGAGAAGTTTTGGGGAATGTTTAGAATTTTCTTCACCAACGTCAAGTTCCTGGTTGGTTTCGTTAAGATTTGGCTCATTCCTATCGAAAATTTGGGTGCTAACTTGCGTTTCTGAGTTAGCGCTTGTATTGAGAAGTTCATCTTCTGGTTGTATTCAGAAGTAAACGAGTACGCACCACATAAGGTAGACATAAGTGCATAACATTGTGAGGTATTGGAACGGGACACACTGGTAGATTTAGGTCGTCTGCTTCTGCCCCTTTACTGAATGAATTCTCTAGTTAGTGGTACCCATTTGCCAAAAAAATGCCGAGACATTTTTGATGAATTATATTTCCAACTTGGCCGACCCGAGTTATATTGAGACGGTAATGATAACTTGAGACACACCACTGAAACACTAATTGTGGATTTGTGGAATGTGCCGCTGCCAAACGTGGTGGTTGGCGACATATTTGCAGCCGGAGGAAGGCGAAGCCGTAGTACCGTAGTCGTGAGGTGGTGAGTTGATGCCGTATTGATGTATGGCGAAATTGCACAAGGGGCTTTCATCAAACACGTAGAGCATTTAAAACGAAGATCACGAGCTGAAGTAGCTAGTTTCGGCGTAGCTTGCATGATCATTCTCATCTGCGGCAGCAACTCAAATTGTTTCCAAATGGTTGGATCCAGATCACCACTGGATTACTCAAAAGCAGGATTCCAAAGTTACAATCATGCAAATTATGCCAGTGTCTTTAAGTGCACCTTTTAGGTTCCGTGATGGCTGGGACCGCAATTACCCGAGTTTCTTAGTCAAGTTACTATATTCTTTATTACTCGTTATCTTGACATTTCGCCTCTCAACCACCGATTGGCATAAAGCATGACGGGACTGATAAAGTGGTGTGACTAACATATGAGATAGGACGATTTTAAAACTTCGACATGTTATTATTTGTAAAGTCTCGTCAGGTCTTACACGTCCTTTGCATGTAATTTCTATTACTTTTACACTGAAGATTTCTCACAATGAGCAAGATCAAGGTTAGCTGAATATTTGCCAAGTACATTCACCGCATAAGCTATATCTTGTCTCATCGATGCGTTAGCATATATTAGACCTTCCATACCACTACTACGTGGTTGATTTTTCATAGACTCGATGTTTTCACCACTCAAAGAAATTCAGGTAGCTTTTTCTCACTTTTGCTAACAAGTACCTCATTTTGCTACAAAGAAATTGAAGCTCATTAAAGAACTCGCCATCTACTTTGGTTTTGAGACCTCCCAAAAATAAACTTAGATTGTATCTACTTCCAAATATGTTGGTACAATTGTTTTCAGATAAATATTGTATTTCAGTAGCGTGGCAAAGTTTGGCTTAGAGGACGGCCTAGTGAATGGGGTTGGGTTCATATTACACTGTATGGGGAGGATTTATGTAGGGTGCCTTACCCCACAATGAAACAACAATTTTTTGAACGTGACCACCGGTTCATAATGAAAAAACATTTTTGCAGCAAGTTTGACATAACCCATTTTGATATAATCAACAAATTTGACTCCACCACTCAGCCTATATTGAAAGTCTTAGACTAGATATAGTATTGACCTTACCAAAAAAAAAGGGGGGGCAGCTGAAATATACAGGAGTTTTCTTCTTTTTTTTCCTCAATTGGGACGATTTATTGAGCATTAGATGTCAGCATTGGGAGAATGCTATTTATGGTAATCTGGCAAAACTTGCTCAAGAGAAGAAACAAATATGAAGGACATCACATCACATGCTCGCTAATTGGTCCAAGAGAAGGTGCAAATTGGCCTTCAGAGCCCACTTCCAGAACATGTACGGAGTACAATATTACTCTTTCCGAGCTTTATAAAATGAGAGTCAATTCCTCTAGAAAAAGAATTTGAGTACTTTTGTGATGGTACGTATTACCATTAATGGTTCATTCTATGACCAGGTTCTCCAATATTGGGAGGAAAGCTTGAAGATGCCAAAGGGCAAGTGAAACGTTTAGCTTCAGTTCTCGAGAAGCCATTTTGCAACGAGGAGGAAGTCGTCAAGCTGCTGTAGACCGGAGGTGTAGCCTGCGGAAGCTGAAGAACTTGGACGTTAACAAGAATGGTACGAGTCCTAAGATATATATATTTGCCAAACAGTAGCTTCTTCAGACGTGGCATAATAGGAGATTGGAATAAATATTTCACATCCAAGATGGAAGAGTAACTAAATAAGTTACAGACCAGAAGTTAGAAGGATCTGGTCTTGTTATGGACTACTACTGAAATACTTAGAGCTTCTTGTCACATAATATGCATTATGTTACGGTCAATTAAAAATGATATAGTTCCTTTTTGGGTAAAGATCCTTTATTTATTTTAGGATCGAAACAAGAACACCAGAGTCCCCGAAATAAACCACATTTCCTACGTTGCAACGTTGGAAATGAAACCAGTTACAACAAATTCTTTCGAGAATGTTCCACGCTCTATATAAACTGCAATTCTAGGAGCTTAGGTTTCCACATTCTCCACTTAAAACACGGAAATATACCAAGTGCTCAATGATTTTTAGAATGCCTTATGTTGATCCTTTTGTATCGTGGAAAATCCTGCCATTCCTTTCCAGTCATATGATGTACACTTTACATCAGTCTCGCGTGGCAGCTCTCCCAGAAACATGATGCAAACATACTGTAGGAAATGCTCCTAAGTAGTAAACCTATCCGTAACACCAAGTTTTTGTAACACGCTGGACCAACTACATTGGGAGACGCTGCTTGTCAAGAAAAGACGGTCTATGTGTTCTTGGGCTTGCATATACAGATGGCATCTGTCCTCTATCACAATATTCCAATACTTTAACTTGTCTTTAGTCCTTGACCGCTTCCACATCAATAATATAACGGCACAGTTAGGTATGTGGCCAATAAACCACACCACCTTCTGTTAAATTACGATATGTTATAAAAGTTTAAGTTGTTGGAGAATGGTTTAATAATATATATCATACTTTAATACTCTTTCTCATGTGCAAGTCTTCGATTGCACGTGAAGAGACTAATCAATGTGCACCACCACCAAGTACACAAATAAACTGAGTGCAAATTACATTATAATAAAGGGGGATCAGATATACAAGGGGAAAGAATTGAACACAAGACCTTGCCAACCAAAGATTTAATATGAAATTAAGTTACCAACTGCTCTAAGTCAATCTCAGGATTTGGAGGACAATCGCGGATAAACTTCACAGTAAGTCAGCCCCGTAATTGCCGAAATCAAGATCCCAAATTAGTGTGATGTGTTAGAGAAGCTTCGAGACAAAATGTAAATGTTGTACTCTGTGACTATATATAAGCCATAAAACTAGAGGCTGAAAATGTATTAAAAACGCAGAAAACCTTTCATGGTAGCAGAGCAGGTTTAATCCTCCTGCTGTAGTTCCAACGTTTTCTTGTTTAGTTTTCTCTTCATGGCTTCATCATCTTCTTCAAAGTATCCTCACTCAGCAGCCCTTACATTGGGAACTTTGTTTCCTTAAAATCTCAACCCACGCAACTTCCTGCTACGGAAGACTCAGTTTATGGGTCTCGCCGAAAATCAAGAGATGACTGGTTTTCTGGACGGTGGTGACCCGATGCCTAGTAGGTATATAACGGCCTCCGATGCTAAAGTTACAGGAGACAAGCGAGTGGAAAATCCAGATTTCAAAGCCTAGAAGCGATCAGACCCATTACTCAGGGATGGATTACGGGAATTCTTTCTGAAGGATTTCTCGAACTAATTGTTGGGTTAGAGACTTCGAGTGAGGTATGGGCTGGGTTAGTGAGACTTTGGGTGAGGTGTGGCTGCTTTCACTGATTCTTTTGCTCAAGAATCACAAGAAAGAGAATTTTATTTGACACAAAAATTACAATGTCATAGACAAAAAATTTTAAGACGATCTCCGAGTACCTTCGTGTTTTCAAAGATTTGTGATGATTTAGCAGCTATAGGGCAACCTGTAGATGATCGTCAAAAAGTATTTGGCCTGCTTAAAAGTCTTGGTATTGGCCATGAATGCTTTATTACCACTACGCTAAAGCCACCCATACCATCCTATAAAGAAACTGTCCAGTCGCTTAAAGGACATGAAACTATTAGAGCTTTACATAGTTTTGAAGTCCTTGGAGCAAATCCACATGCAGCCTTTGTTGGACAACATACCATGGACAAAAATGGAGGAAAGAATAATCAGCGTGGTAAGCAGGGATATGATTCTTTCAACTCAAAAGGTTGTGGGTTTGCACAAGCTATTCACCGTCTCATGAAAATGCAAATTAGAAGCCACGTAAGTAAGTCATCCAAAAGTTCACCACAAGAAAAGGAGGAAGTAAGATGTCAAATCTGCAACAAGCCTGGGTACACTGTACTTCGTTGCTACCAAAGTTTCAACCAGGCTTACTAACCAGAGGATACAATTAATGGTGCAACACAACACATGACATATGGCATTGGTGACCTCCAAACCAATGCTCCTTACTTTGGATTTGAAAAAATAATGGTCGCTAATAGTGAATTATTAGATATTACACACATCGGAAACACAACCTTACTGGTTGGGAATAAAAACATAGAACTAAAAGACATTTTTGTTGTTCCACATTAAAAAGAATTTTTTATATGTGAGTCAAATGACATCTCAATTCCCTTATGCTTTTGAATTTAATTCGAATGATTTTGTGATAAAGCACAGGGAAACACATAAAGTGATAGCAAAAGGAAGTAGATCTTCTGGTCTTTTTTTATGGAACTGCACCGTGGTCAAGCTATCTTCTCATAGAGTTTGTAGAGCATCCGATGATGTATGGCATCAATGGCTAGGGCATCCTCGCATGCAAGTTGTGGAATATCGGAAGAGAAATAAGATGATTTCATGCCTGGCTAAAAAAAATTGCGGACATTTTTGTAGCAGTTGTCAAAATGGGCTAAGGTTGTCGTCTTCCGATTTTACTGATTTTTAATCATTCTGATGAACCTCTTACTTGTATCCATTGTGATATTTGAGGACCAGCTCTGATATCATCCTTTCAGTGTCTGAGGACCAGCTCTGATATCATCCTTTCAGCATTTTAAATATTATGTCATTTTTATTGATGACTGCACTCGCTATACTTGGTATTTCCCATTAAAACACAAATCTGATTTCTTTGCTAGTTTCATTGAATTTCACAAATTCATAAAGACTCAATTTGGCAAAGAAATTAAGGTTTTTCAATCTGATGGTGGTGGTGAGTTTATGGATACAAAGTTCCGAGTATATTGAATGATTATGGTATTAAACATCAATTTTCATGTCCTAAAACGCAATAGCAAAACGATATAGCCAAACGAAAGCAACATAAGATTAGGGAGCTTGGACTACTAATGTTATTTCATGGTCATCTTCCAAAAAGGTTTTGGGTCGAAGCTTTTGGAACCGCTACGTGGCACATTAATAGGCAACAATCAAGTGTTCTAAGAATGATTAGTCCATTTGAGAAGTTACTTGGATGAAAACCTGACTATGGATCTTTATGAATATTTGTATCAAGGTACTTCCCGTACTTGAGAGATTATGCCAAAACTAAATTCGATCATCATTTATTGTCTTGCATTTTCCTAAGATATAGCGAGTTTTACAAGGGGTATCAGTATCCACCTTCGCGGCGACTTTATTTATCGCGAAGCGTGGTTTTTTATGAAAATAATTTTCCCTTTCAAGAACGTGGGGCAGTTACATTCTTGTAGCAATGATCATAGGGAGTTAACGGTGTTTGACTCATGGATTTCAGGTTCCATGGAGAAGTCCCTAAAAACATCATTGGATAGTGAGGAATTCCATCAAAATTCATCATCAAGTGATGTTTATGCATTGGCTCCAGATTTGACAAGCCCTTCAAAATTGTATGGTACAACTCAAGCTAATGCGTCACTAGATTCACAAGGTCACAGTGTTAGTATTCTTTCAAGTTCATGTGAAATGTCACTTACTGCTCATGCTCACAATCATGAAATCAATGAAACTCAGATGGACTCTAACATGGATCCCATACATTTTATTATGCTACACATGAATTTCTCCACGACATTTTGATTCTTAAGAACCTAGTCGTGTGCTTAGATTTGATACATCTAGAATTGGTAGCGAGCATACTTCAACATTGCCACTACAAATAATGTCAACCCTGATTTTTTTAGCATAAAATGATTACTCGAGCTCGGTCTGGTTCAAAGTGTTTCTAGAGAACCTCGTAGCACTAAAGGAGCACATAAACATCCAAGATGGCTTGACACTATGCAATAAGAGCTAGCAGCACTTGAAAAAAATAATCATATGTGGTATCTTATAGCTCGTTCATCTTCGAAGAATGTAGTAGTTTATAAGTGGGTCTATGAAAAACTGTGGCCGGAGTTCTCTTCAACGCCTAAAAGCTCGACTAGTCACTAAAGACTTTAAGCAAATTCTTGGCATTGATTTTCTTCAGACCTTTTCTCCTATTATCAAGCCGGCCACTATCAGAATTGTACTCACTGTTGCACTTGCCCGTAATTGGGATATTCACTAAATAAATGTGAAAAATGCATTTTTTCATAGTCATCTATCAAAGCCGATTTTTATGGAGTAACCACCTGGGTTTCAAGATCCTTATAAGCCCCAAGAAGTATGCAAATTAAATCAAGCATTCTATGGCCTTCGTCAAGCTCTGCGTGCATGGTTTGATCCCTTTAGCACCTTTCTTCTTGGTACAAGATTTTTCTGTAGCACTGTTGATTCATCGTTGTTTGTGCATTGGAGCTTCCGTGGGACAATTCTACTTTTACTTTATGTCGATGACATAATCCTCACACGTGACAATATTAAGCTTTTAATTCAAATTATTGCTCAGTTATAGCAGGAATTCGATATGAAAGACTTGGGCTATCTACATTATTTCCTTGGCGTTGAAGTACGAAAGTTCTCTCAGGGATTATTTCTAAGTCAAAAGAAATATGCAATTGAATTACTTGACCAAGCACAAATGATGAATTGCAAACTAATTGGCACACCCATGATAACCAGAGCAAGTTATGCTACTCAGGCACCTGTTGAATTCTCTGGTCCACATTTCTATTGAAGTATTGTTAAGGGTTGCAGTACTTCACATTTACACGACTTGATATTTTATACAGTGTTAACTATGTGTGCCAATACATGCAAAATCCTGCCAACCATCATTTTCAGTTAGTTAAACAAATACTTCGATTTCTCCACAAAACTCTTGGTCATGGAGTTCGGTTACTCTCTTAAAGTTCTCTTGATCTCTTTGGTTTTTTGGATGTAGATTGGGCAAGGTGTCCAGATACATAACGTTCAACAACTGGCTTCTGCACTTTTTTAATTTGGGAAGCAACTATATTTCTTGGAATGTTAAGAAGCAAGTCACAGTAGCTCGATGTAGTACTGACCGTGGCAGAGTATCGTACTCTTGCATCTACCGCTGCAGAAATTACTTGGCTTGTCGTTTGTTTAAGTGACATAGGTGTGCATCTCTCATATCCATCAGCTTTCTTTTGTGATAATATCTCAGCCCTGAATCTCACAATCAATCATGTGTTTCATGCTCGCACGAAACATATCGAAATTGATAATCATTTTGTTCATGAAAAGGTGGCACTTAGCTCTTTGACTACGAGGTTTGTTTCGTCTGAAAATCAAGTTACAGACATTCTCATTAAGCCGCTAGCGCGATCGAGTTTCGAAGCACTTCGAGTCAAACTGGTCTATGACCACCACCACAGCCAAGTTTGAGGGGGAGTATAAAAGGAAAGGATAAAGTCAGCCTCCTAATTTCAGCGACCAAGATCCCAAATCAATCTTAGGAAACTTCACAAGAAGTCAGCCCTATAATTTTCGAAATCAAGATCCCAAATCAACGTGATGTGTTGGAGGAGTTTAAAGACAAAAAGTATATGTTGTACTCTGTAACTATATATACACCATACAACTAGAGGCTGAAAATGTATCAAAAACACAGAAAATCTTTCACCTTCGGGATATTAATTATGAATCCTAATCACACTGCAGGTAGGCTTTATAGAAAACGTACCATTAGACTCAAACTTTCAAGTAACTTGATCAGCAACCTCAGTATTCGTATAACAAAGTTGAAGTATCACTGTGCCAATTTCTAAGAGCCTGTGGTCTGGGAGTGCATACAGAGCCCACGTTCCATCAAGTAAAATATCACAAACTTTAGCATCATGGGGTTGATAGCATCATAGGGGAGTCTTGAACTATTATTTGTGATTATCAGTGAATTAGGACTTTTTGGGTGTCGAATCTGAGACGCCTATGGAACAACACCTTACTTTGTCGAATTCTAATGGTGAACCGCTCTTTGATCCCTCTCGTTATCGGAAGCTTATTGGTTGGCTCATATATCTCACTCTCCCAAGACTTGGCATTTTATTTGTTGTTCACACCAGCGTATGCAAACTCCTCGCCAAACCCATTGGCATGCTACTATACGCGTTGTTTGCTACTTGAAAGTCTCTCTTGGTTCAGACCTCTTCGTAGATGCTAAAAACTCCATTCAACTCCAAGGTTTCTGTGATTCAGATTGGGCTAATTGTCCAATAACTCGACATAATGATGTAACTATGAGGGAAAGTTCTAATAATCTGCTATATATTGTACCTGCTTGGTTCTAACCATGGAAGACAATAAGACAAAACATTGTTTCAAGGTCTTCTGTGGAGGCTGAATATCGCTCAAAGGCTAACGCTACATGTGAACTCCAGTGGCTTAAAACATCCTCAACCTGCTCTACTCCATTGCGATAACCAGGCTACACTATACATCACATTAAATCTCGTTTTCCATGAAGGGACTAAACACATATTGCTACCTTGTTCGTAAAATAGTTAGCTCAAAGACTTCTTTTTTGCCTTCCCAAGAACAACTTCAGATCTATTCACTAAATCTCTTGTGAAGGACCATTTTATGTAATTATCACGCAAGTTGGGCGCTCACAATCCCCACGCTCCAACTTGAGGGAGATTATTAGCTGAAACAAAATCTACTTCTATCACTTGAGAAAATCAGATTCAAAAAAATTACGTATCGATTCCATCAATAGTGACAATCACAAGAAAGATAAGCTTCATGCCCAAAATTATGGCTAGAAATCTGGAATATGCTTGTAATTCCATTAGTATATATATTGATTCAGCTGTACAAAAATATACACATCGATACCAACGATCAGTTTTTACATGAACCATAGAGCGCGATATAAAAGAACCACATGGCATCCTATTATCTAGCCATAGAATTACTGGAAAATATCAACCATATTATTTATACAACAAATTAAGACATATGGCAAGATATGTGAACATACTAGGAGAGCAAAGGATGTCTAGCCGACAGATAGGTTGGGATAGTCGTCTTCTACTCTCGCCTTGGTACGAAAGGAATGTCTTTCACGCTCCAAATTGTGAAGACTAGAAGCTGTTTTCGATTGATACTGCTTTTCTGGAATTAATTACAGTGCTAAGGGTAAAGTTCAAGCTTAATCAGTACTATTAGAGAGTGAGAAGGTTCTTCAGTGACCGTAATTTTCTTTTGTTGCTAATTTGGTATTTAAGATTACGGTGGTTCGTATATAATTAAAATCCATAACATTTTGATTAAAATCCATAACGTTTTGGACTTGTTTGGATTGGAGTAGCCATCTTGCATATATTAATTTTAAAACTATGACATTTGGATCACAATCATAATCCAGAAAATTCATGTCGTAAGACAAACGAAGAAACAATATTTACTCGCTTATATTTTAATTACATTGTCTTATTTGTCACTATAAGGTTATACTTTCTTTAAAATATATCTTTATCTTTAGTGAGAAAAAGAGACCACAAAGAAACAACGAACAAATTTTGGTTGTTACCAGGTTGTAAAAATATTCCTTATATCCCGTATACAGTGACAATTAATAGTCACTAAATATTTTTGGTGGTTTTTTTTCCTAACATTTTCAACAACAATTCTTAATTGCATTTTTCTAATGTCACTATATAAAAGTCACTAAATAACAGTCACTAAAAATATTTAGCGACCATTAATTGTTACTATATGAAGGGGAGGAAGAAGATTCTTTTAATCGCATATAACAGCAAAAAATTTTCAGAAATAACGGCTCCGCCTTCCAGGCTCGAATTGTGGGTTTGGAGGGTAAGCCTTCGGCCCAAATGTTTGGTCCAATAGAACATCTAAAGGCCATGAGTTCGGAATGCTGCAAGAACATGCCTTCTAGAACTGGGCTACGGCCCATTAACCTGTTCCAGTTTACAGTATAAAATGTATAGCCCACAACAATTATGAGTTACAGGGCTAACTAGGCTTAGCTGGTCCTTCAATAGGTGAGACAGGGCCGGGCGGCCTGCGGGCTGGTCCGACCCGGCCCGTTTCTGGCCCGGTTCTGGCAAGCTCCACGATTTTCAAATTATATTTTTTCCCCATTTTCCCCCAACGACTATATTCCCCATTATTTTCTTAAATTCCACTTTAGGGAAAAACTCTTAGTCAAAATCTATACTTATTACTCCAAATTTAAATTCTTGTAAATTTCAACTAGTTTTTAGTAATACATTATAATAACAAAAATTCAACTTTAGTGAAAAAAGTAAAGCTTAATAGAATAAATTTCAAATAAATTGATTAGGATTTCAAAATATAAGCTAAAAATTTATACAAAATTAAACTAATAGTATAAATTTGAAATAAACTGATTAGAATTGAAACTTTAAAAAAATGCTACTTATAAATTATAATGTTAGTAGGCCAAAAAAGGCTTGTCAATATTACACCAAATTAACATGTATCAATCTCAACCAATTAATTTGATGTATTCTTGTTAGCCATCGACGCAAATAAATAACAAGGAGTTGGGAACCAAAAAATAAGAAAAAATTTTGGGCCCAGGCCCGGCCCATTGACACCTCTAGGTGATATTGGTCAAGTTAATAGACTCGTTAAAAACCCATCGTCACTTCATTGAAAAAGAGTTTCTAATCTCTGTTAGCATTGCTACAACTAGTAGAAATGTTAATCAAAACAACACAATTTTAATTGGTTAGGGCTAAATTTACACCCGTTTCGACTAAATTAGTTTGCTAAGATCTAAAGGCGAGAATTTGCTCCTATCACATTTCTTTTGGTCGCTAAAAAAAGCTCATTTATAATTATAATATCTTTGGTTGTGTTGGGCACATAAGATAAATGACCCGGATAAGATAAAAACTATTCGTTCCCTGGATATCTAATGTTTGGAGGAGTCAAATAAGTTGGATATACAATTCGACGGATGGGTTTTATCCCACTCGAGTGGGATAACTCTGTGCGGGTGCGGGGGGAGGGGTGCTATAGGATTTATCCAACCCAAATTGGGTAAAAACTCCTCCCCTTCCTTCTCTTTAGCCCCTCTCCTTCTCTTTACATCCAACATCACACCACTATTCAACACCGCCACTACATGTACACTTCCACATTGCGGTTCTCACTGTCTGCCCCCTCCACCGCACCATTACAGTCATTGGCAAGCTCTACTGCCCGACTACCCCAAAAGCTGAAACCTCCACCACCATCACCATCCACAATGTCCACCACCACCACCGTCCATAGCATCCACTGCTGCAATATCAACTTCAATCATGTTCAACCATAAAACTCACTCTTTTTGTGATTCAATTTCCTGAGTAGTTGTGGTGGTGACCATGGTGATTCGACTTTGTGATGATTCAAATTTTATATTCATCTACTTTTGTGAGAATTTGTTTCGTTGATATTTGGTCTCAATGGGTGATATAATGGCGGTTGTGGGCCGTGGGAAGAAGGCATAACTAAAGAAAATAATAAATATAAAAATTTATTGTCATCTTGCACTTCTATAGCTATCTCAAAGACAACACAAATTAATTCGCATCTTTCTCTATCCGATAAAAGAAACCCTCATTTATCCTATCCTTTTAGCATACCTTATCCGGCTCACCAAACAAAACATTTAGAGACAAAATGATGTAAACTTGGCTCTAACTTCTTAAGTATCTTCTTATCAAGCATGTATCATACGTTCACTCTTCTCTGTGCAACAAATTGCACGTATTATGCGTCATATTGACGTTATTATTACTTGAAAAGAGGGCCCTCCTCCTTTGCCTGATGGGGAAGAAGTTACTTATTTCAACCCGCATTTTCTTATATCTTAACCCACAGGAATGAATATGCTTTTCTCCTATAACATCCTTGGATGCGCGATCTCCTCTCTTATTTGATTGAAAGACCATTAACCAATAGACACGCATACAAACTGACCTCAACTCATCTCTCTGTCCTTAGAAGAACAGAGATCAAGCTAGGTCAAGGTCAAACTCATTAAGTGAGACACAGACTACACAGTGAAGGTTGAGGAAAACCTCCTTGGCTAGATAAACTTAAAAGGATATGCAATTGATAAACAAGAAGAGTGCTGGTCCAAAGTCGGCATATTCCCGCATACATATATCTTCTTTAGTTGATAAGAGTGCCACTTTTCAACTAACAGTGGTGTTATTTTCTGCCCACAGGTTATGATCTTGTGCATGCTTTTATCCGTTTAAAGATAGGTTTCGACTAGCTTTTGGTGTACCTCTTTGCCCAAGGCTGAGTAATCTATTTTCATCTTTACCTTACTTGTGTACATCACGCACGACATGCATGCTGTCCTTCCTAAACGTGCATTTCTAGCTATCTGCAAGTAGATGTATTTGCAGGATAAAACTAAGTACATTTTGCATACTTGTGCGACCGTATGTTAGTCTATAAAAGGAGAATTCAGAAACAAAGAAAGTGAGTCTTCATGTTTTTGGAGACTCAGAGTCTGTTTGAAATTAATCAGTTTTTATTTTTTATTTTCAAAACAATAAAAATTAAAACCATTTAAGTTCTTATTTTTTACAGAAACAAATGGGTGTTTGATTATCTAGTTTTTATTTTGAATTTTTCTTTGATAGTGGTTGCGGTGACGGTGGCCGGCTGTTAGCAGTGACCGGCTAGTGGTGGTCGGTGGCGGTGGACGGCGACAGTGGGCAGTGGCGACGGGTAATTTGGGGGGGGGGGGGGGGGGGAATCTCAAAACAAAAACTGGAAACCTAAAATTCCCAAACTCCAAAATGGGAGTTTTAAAAAAATAACCCTATTTTAAAAACTGGCTTTCAAAACTGAAAATGAACAGAAATAAAATAAAACTGTGTGTCAAATACGTTTTTTTCTTCGGTTTATAAAATTGGATACGGAATATATTTCAAACATTACCATAGACTTCTAGACCCTCAGAAATATTCAGCACAGTATTACGCTAAAAAAAGATGGACAATTTGCTCAAGTAATGAAAATAGAACAGCTCTAAACTGTTACAATAATTTGACCGAGTGTGACACCATCTTTTATCGTGTTTCTTATCTTATGGTTGCAGTAAGTGCGAAGGTCAGGTTTATACTCACATAGTGTCTAGTCTTACTTAAGGATGAAGTTTACTCATTTTATGCGAACTTTTGGCTGCATCAACGTTCCTGGTGCATGTACTATATTGAAGTATCTGCACATTTCCTTTTCTCTCCTTTAAAAAAGCAGCTTTCAAGATGGGGTCGTATATTAGCACTTTTTAGATTTTAAAAAAAGTTAAATATAGGGCTATTTCGGTCATTGCACCATCACACTGTCGAGTACAGGCATTTCCACAGAGTCGCACACTAAAACCTATAGGCCTATATAAGATCACCACAATCTCTTCATCTCCGTCACCCCGACTTCACAGTTATAGCCATGGCTTCCACTCTCCTCCTCATATTCTCTCTCTTCTTTACCTTCGTTACCCTCACCACCTCCGCCAACCCGGGCTTCATCCTGACAGTCGTCAACAACTGCCCCTACCCCATCTGGCCCGCCATCCAGCCCAACGCTGGCCACCCCGTCCTCGAGCGCGGCGGCTTCGCCCTCGCCCCCCTCACCCACCGCTCGTTCCCCGCCCCCGCCCAGCACTGGTCTGGCCGCCTCTGGGGCCGCACCGGCTGCACCACCCACGCCAACGGCCGCCTCTCCTGCGCCACCGGCGACTGCGGCGGCCTACTCGAGTGCGACGGCCGCGGCGGCGCCCCGCCCGCCACTCTCGCCCAGTTCAGCCTCCACCACGGCCACACCGACCTCTCCTCCTACGCCGTCAGCCTCGTCGATGGCTTCAACGTCCCCATGACCGTCACCCCGCACGAGGGCCACGGCACGTGCCCGGTCGTCGGCTGCAAGGCCAACCTGCTCGCCACTTGTCCCGACAAGCTGCAGGTGCGTACGCCTCAGGGGCATGTGGTGGGCTGCAAGAGCGCGTGCGAGGCGTTCGGCACGGACGAGCTGTGTTGCAGGAACCACTACAACAGCCCCCAGACGTGTAGGGCGTCGAGCTACTCGGAGTTCTTCAAGCGCGCGTGCCCGTCGACGTTCACCTATGCGCACGACAGTCCGTCGCTCACGCACGAGTGCTCCTCGCCGCGTGAGCTCAAGGTCATCTTCTGTCACTAAATAGATTTAGCGGTGGCTTTCAAAAGAGAGCGGCCGAGCTCTGCCTCTAATGTTGTATTTTGGCGTATGTATGACTGAGAAAAATAAAGTTAGTTTAGTGTTTGTTAGAGGTCTTTCTAGTTTCAGATGTAGTCGCTGTGCTTCGGATGAGGCCAAGGGCATTAAGGGTACTCCTTGCAACTCTGAGAATCACCTTTCGATCGACAACATAAGCTGGATCGGAATGTATGTTTTTACTTTTTATGGTACTTTTTGAACGTGTAATAATGTAATCTTCTGCCGTGGGATGGATAAATTTCCGTGGTTGAATGGCTAAATATGTTGTAGAGTGACGGCTAATAATTGTTTGATATTTTTAGTAATATTTTTGCAAATACCTTCGTCGAAAAGTCACCATTTTTATAAACGTCATTTTTAACGTTATTAAATATAAATCACAAAAAAAATACTTAATAAAAATTAATTATCGTTATTTATTGAGTTCTAGTTATCTCTTACAGTTCCTGTAGCAGATATAATTTTTTTCCATTAGATAGCCTTCTTTACGTGTCTGTGTTTGGCTATTATTTGAAAATAGGCATAAAATTTTGGTGCATCGAATTGAGTAGACCGAATTCCAAAGAGTTATCCATGTATGTAGTTTTTAAAATATGAAGTAATAAATTGGTGAAATTTTTGGAAGTTAATTGCAGAAGATAAAAGCAACAAAAATTGTTTAGAAACAACAAAAAACTAAAAACATAGAAAATGCCACCTAAATTACTAACCCGAGACTTCATTTGGTACGGCTAACGATGCAGCACAGACAGTTTGGTGACATAACAAGGTACAAAACAATTGTTAATTTTCTTCCTTTGCCAATAACGAGAGCCATAGACGTGGATTTTGAAGTTTTTTCTTCTTACAGTAGTAATTGTAGTTGATGCGCATAGGATGCTGGTGGCAAGGTGGGCTCACCAAGCCCATCCCATGCTTAGCCAATACCAACAGGGTAGGTTAAGTTGGCTCGAACTCTGCGCCGTTTAGCTCTGTGGAGGATGGAACCATTGGGAACCATTCATATTCACGCGAACCGAGTGGGGTAAACAGTAACAGAGTTAGGAAACCGAGACCCAAAAAGTTTCTCAAGGAAAGTGTGCTCCAGTCCAAAAATGAGCGTGAACAAGGGTTGGCGAGGGGAATGGGAATCTCTGACTCTGAAGGACCTTATGACTGAATCATGGCAGTGGGCATGCTTTATGGTGGCAGGATGGATGACCATCGTCTTTCTTCTTTTTCTAGATTATTGTAGTATTAGTATTACTATTACTATTGTTTTCTCTTTTCTTATGTGCTCTGTGCCTTCTCACGTGTAGCTTTTGCCTATCCTTGCCTGTGCCTCCGTCTCTGGTTCCTTTCCACTTTTGTGCACGTCTTGCTTTCGCGTTAAAAGTTTGTAGGAACATGTCACTAAATTTTTTGAATTTAAGGAAAAAGCATAACAGAATATTGTGTTTTGTTATCTTAATATTTGTGTCCTTAAACCAAATAGAATAATGATGCCGTCAAATATTGTTTTTGAAAAGACATAGTTGTTTCTCAGTCACGGCCATTGTATCCTCTCTTCTTGCTGCCCCTTCAACTCCAACATTACCACCACGGGTCTTCAAGTTGGTGACGACGGCATGTCGTTATTAGTTTCGATGGATTTGGCCTTTAATTGTAGTGGTCAGTAAAGTGGAGCCTGTGATGTGAGCTGTGGTGGCGAGAGAGAGAGAGAGAGAGAGAAAGAGGGCTAGGATCGGCATCTTTAAAATCTGGAAATAGTCAAGTAAACAAAAATTGTTAATTATTGTCACGCAACTTTAGCATTGATAAAATTGTAGACCATCTTTTGCATTTGGAATACGAGTTTCTAAATTCAATGAATTTAGTGATATAATCCCAAATCTTTATTAACAGCTTTTGTTATCTTGTTAGTGACCTCTCTTTCTAGGTCACTTTTGAGCATAACATGCATGTAGCCTGCCTGACCTACTGTCTTCATCCAAGAAGTGCCACATCCAAGTTGAAACGAGCCCTCTCTCTCTCTCTCTCTCTCTCTCTCTCTCTCTCTCACACACACACACACACAATTACCGAAAGGTCATCTCTTCTGTACAGATAATAACGGTGCACGTGTGTCTAAACTCCAATTATGGCTAAAGATGATAAGTCCTAAATTACGGTTGTAAATGAAATATGTCAAGCTGACGATGGAAGGCAGTAAACAGTCAGCTTGTCACGTAGAAATTGGAATCGAGTGATGGGAAGTCCTTTGGTCATAATGTCAGTGATTGGGTCCTCGGACTGAACTTGGAGGTTTTTCTGGGCGACCATGTCATAAACGTAATCCCAAAGGGTTAGCCTGGTTCAAACCCTAGGACCAGTATCCAGAAAAAAAAAAAAAAAAATCTTTCTACTGAATACATCAGGCAGATATAGGAGGTGCGTCCTTAAGATCATATGGGGAAAAAATTTAGTCTCGATTGACATTAAAACTGACCCAATGATACTTCTTATCATCAAACAAAAAAAAAATATCACAAATAAAGTGAAAGTCAATTTTCACATGTGAAGATACCTTGTTTGGGTAGGACTTTATTTGGTGAATATATTTTTGTAGGTTTTATTTACTTATTTTGCTTTAGTCTACTAGGTCCGATTCAGTTTGTCAGTCAATCAATTTGAGGTTAACCTAGGTCAAAGTCCAGACATGATTGGGAGTTTGATAGTAGGATTTCCTTTAATTTGTATTTTTGTCTCGATTTTATCTTTAATCCTCTTTATTTAATTTGAAAGGTAGTCTTTTTTTTTAGTTTATAAGAGAATTGCATTGATAATATAAAAGAGTCTCCAGGCCATAGGTTGTCTTTTCATTCTAAGAGAAGGTTGTTTAAGAGTAAATTAAGAAGGAAAAGATATCGAAGGGTTCTTCTTAAATGATTAAATTGGCAATTAAGGATATTTTGGTCTTTTTTTATCAGGTTCTTTGTGGCGATAAGGATTTCTAGTTAGTCTCATTTTGCAAATCTTCTGCTCCCCATACCTCTGCATAAACAACTCCTGGCAACACCAAAAGGAACAATCAGTTAGAGAGAGAAATTCTCTTGGAGGAGATTAGTTTTTCTGAGAGACAACCTAGCAAGAGAGACTAAAAAGCCTTTTTCCTACACAGTTTTGAGCATTGTTCTTGTGTCGCATCGTGGATAATCCGGAGTTTGCAACCAAATAATTCAAGTCAATAAGTACAACTCTTTACCTTCATCTTTTACTTTTGTAGGTTATATTATATTAGAATCCCCTTCTTGCGATCGAATTTTAGTCCGTGAAAGGAATAAAATAGCTTTCTATTATTCAACTAAAAGAGTTGATCAGAGTCAATTTTTCAAGACCACATACCAACATATATGTCGCCTCTCGTAGGGTCAGGAATTATGAGTTTGGATCCCAACCTAGCCGATCAGGTACGTAGGACACTCAACCTCATTGTTAAGTTCAAATCGAACATTATGTTTAACTTATTTATGCTTGGATAAAAATCAGTAAGAATTAATTTAAAACAACTAAACACCTATTTTTGGTTAAGATGAGGTGTCTACCATCTTATATCTTAAAAAACAAGTTTTTGGATATTTCGTCCAACCACGGGCTTTAGCTTGTGCAATATCTGCAAGGCTTAATTGCACCATAAACCCCATGTTTGACAAAGAATTGCAACTAAAATTCCGAAGTTTTCAACTCAACACCCAAGACTCCAAGGTTTGCTATCTGCTGCAATGTCATGATTTTATTAACGGACATGAGAATCCGCTACTTACCAAGGGTAAGATGGTCAACTCATTAGTTTTTATTAGTTTGTCATCTTTCTCTTCCTTGAATGACCATCCCACCACCACTACCACAGAACACCACCAACATACATTACATAATCCCACAACCAACACCCAAAATCACAACCACCATGCACCTCTCGTAGTACCACCAACACCAACAACCACCACCAAAAATCATGTTGGTGGTGGCTTTAACCAGTCCCCCACCTAGCCATCCCAACCGCTAGTTGCACCATTTTAATCCAACCAATCCAATAATCAATCCACCACTACCATCAGTTTATAACGTCGCCATTCATCAACACAGCGATGTCACCATTATCCCACCACAAACAAGACATTGCCCTCCCAAGTCTTGCCACCCATCACCACATCACACCTTCATCAATTTCCCCACCCCAAACCCATTTGGACCCTCAGTTTCATGGGGTTGTTACCTCGATGACAAGTCCTCTTTCGCTTCCCTAAGCCAAAACCCTCTTAGTCATTAATTGGATTCGTCCAAATCACCTATAACTATCAAATGCCTAATTTAATTTACCTGTTTCTTAAGCAACCCATAAGGTCAATGACGACCTGAAGACAGACAGAGGCTTATCGCTCGTTAGTGGTGGTGGTGGTTTGGTAGTGGTGGCGGTGGTTGGGCAATAGTTGGTGGTGGTGGCGGCTCGATGGTGGTGGTGGCAACATATGAAGGAAGGCGGGGTTGGTGGTTGAATGGTCATCTTGAATGGTGTTGGTGGGTTGTTGATGATGATACAATGGGTGTTGGGTGGAAGGCTGGGGGAGAAACAGCCGATGAGTTCATGATTTTGCAATCTCAGGCTAGCAACATTCAAGAAAAGAGAAGAAAGAAAGGAAAGGAAAGGAAAAGAAATGAAAAAAAATTGAATCATAATGACACGTGTTTTAATCTAGGCCATCGAAATTAGTTGAGATATGACTTGTGCAAAATAACATAGAGAATGACTGAAAAAGACGAAATCACCCTTGAAAAGTAACTGAATCGTTAACTCCCGTTAGTAAAATCATGACATTGCAACAGATAGCAAACCTTAGGGTCTTGGGTGTTGAGTTGAAAATTTTGGGATTTTGGTTGCAATTCTTTGTCAAACACGAGGTTTATAGTACAATTAAGTCTATCTGCAATGTCTCGAGAGATTGCCTCAGTCTTCTGCTTTTGAGCAAACGACATGTTGTTTCCCTCAATCCACCCCACATGCACATTTATTTTTGTGTTGTAATTGACTCTTTTCATGTTAAGAGATTCATAAGCTCTTGTAAACTTCAATGTTAAGCATGATGCACATTTTCGGACTCAATCGAGAGGTTCAGAAGTTTTTTTAGCAACTTATAACTTAGCATGGAAGCACACCTTCATAATTTCAGGCCAGGAGGATGTTGTAACATTCCATATGTCCCGACAACTTTACGGTTAGCTCTCTACAAAAACAATAAAAAGCCCAAAAGGAATGCTGGTGAGAACATCTTCAAATGGTGCCGAAGGTCGTCTGGAAAATGCAGTCCACCATATTTTAGCTCCATGAGAGTGGACTTTCACTCTATCGGCTTCAAAGGACTAAACAAGTAGGTGCCAATGATGTAGGAATCACTAACATCATCTTTTAATGGCCACCCCACAAACTTGCACATAACAAATATGAGAAGAGGTGTTACAGTAACCTTATAGACAATGCTTTTGAATTCCACAAAAAGAGTGAAGTTTAACGCTGCAGAAGGTGACCTAAATGAAAGAATGGATATGAGACACCCAAAAGAAAAAAAAAGTAGAACATAAACAAACATGTAGAAAATTAGGGGTGTGTTTGAAACTCTTGTGATTTTTTGTTTTTAGTTTTCAAAAAAACAAAATCTTTTGGTTTTTAATTTTTACAAAAACAGATGTTTGTTTGGTTAGCCAATTTTATGTTGAGGTTCTTCTTTACTTATTTTTCCTTAATTTTTCCACTAACCTTATAATAATTGCATTTGCTTCTCCAGCAGAACCTTTCCTAGTCAACTCCAAAGCATCACTACCACCATCAAATTCAAAACACCTCTACCATCAATTGTAATTTCACTCTATAAAGAAATCTTTTTACCAAAGAAATGAAATGGCTTTGTTTTGAGGAGATAAGCTTTTGAAGGAAACAACAAACAAGAGACACGATAGCAAGATGGCGACAACAAGCAGATTTATGGGTGGCGACGGCGTTGGGTTGGTGACGGTTGGGCAAATTGTGGGTGGCGACGGTACTTGAGGTCCAATTGGTTGTCGATGACAATGTGGTGGAGATGGTGGGTTGAGGTTTGATTCATTGTCAAAAGCTGTGGGGTAGCGATGGAGGGGCAGATCCGTGGGTGGCGATGGCGATAGGGTGAAGGTGATTGGACAGATCTGTAGGTGGCAATGACAGGAGTATGGCGGCGTGGAGAAATTTATGGGTCACAACGGTAAAAGGATGACAACGGTGAGAGATATGTGATGGTGCGGCAATGGCTGTCAATGTGGTAACAACGCTAGAGTGACGACGGGTGGTGAGACTACCGATGGTGATAATAGAAAATGTTTGAAAGGCAATCTAGGCGCTTCATTGCAATTCTCGTATTGTATATCAACCTTAGTTGACTATTGACTTAAGTCTGCAATTCTCGTATTGTATATCAACATTAGTTGGCTATTGACTTAAGTCTGCAGAGCAGAACCATTTATAACTGGCTAAGGCTAAAAGTTACAGGGAGAAACCTAACCTTGTGTGTCCATCCCTGAGGGCCCTAAAGTTACCCTACACGTTGGCAAGACGTGAAGATTCCTTCAAGCACTTGAGGATGAGATTCTACGGACCCCGGCGAGATATGTAGTCAAGATCATGAACCATAATGGCTCCAATAGACTATATGGGTGAGTGGTTGCAAGCCCAATTGACTGACTCTTACAAGTAATAGAGTCGGAGCATAGTTATTAAACACGCCTAAGCACAAAGAGTAGCCAAGCGCAAAGGTAGTGCCTCGCCTAGCCGTAGGCCCAGCCCTTCCAAGCTGAAAGCACCTTGTGCGCCTAGGCATAGGGCCCTATGCCCACTTTAGGCACGTTTCATATGTTTTATTTACAACACATGGTTTCAATGAGTTTCTTTAGGACTCCATAGATAAACATAGCAGTAATTATATAATTACATAAGATCTCGATTGAAAATGAGGTAAGTTGCAAGTAAAGAAGTAAAGACCGAAGTGTTTGCGGTAGACCTCTTAAGTGCATCAACTTACTTTTAGTATATTTGATTTGCGAAATTCGAGTAACATGTAAAATAATTGATATTCCATATTGAACAAGCGGATTATTGAGTTACTGAATCATTAATCTTAACAAGTGTGTTGCTAAAGTATAAGATATTATGTTTAACGACTTTAGTGCTTTATATGTTTGTCTTGATGTTATAAGAATTACTTTGTATATTTTATGTACCATGAACCTTGTTTCGTACACGCCTCCGTCACCTTTGTGCCTTTAATAATGATACGTCAAGCTCTCTCACTAATAAGTACACTTAACATGAGATAATCATAGCATTTACAATCTCTAATGGAGTATAAAATTTCTTTCTCAATTCGAGTCATTCCTTGACGAATAATTACAGCTTTAATATAGTCTAACCTGACAATATATGCTTTTCCATTTGCTGCTCTTGCCTTTCATTCTTCAATGGATTGGCTTCGAGATTAATCAAGATTAGACTCTATTTATAGTGTTGTTACATATATGTAATAACTCAACAATATGTCCTATGCTAGATTCACTCGAGGGGCGGATCTTGGATGTGAAGTCAAAGAAGCCCAAAAATTGCAATGCTAGAGTAGTAAGATGATTGATCTAGTATAATCACATTTGTTGTAACCAAGAACAATTGATAAACTTAAAGCACTTTACTCTTAAATTTCCCAAGATGGAAAAATAGAAAAGAATTATATCTCAATATGCATAATTAGTAATATCAAATCTACATCGGAATTAAGAGTTCTGTTTAAACTCTCCCAAACTCGAAATGGTTTTTAATGACACTTGCTAATAATACAACTTCAACCTTTAACGATAAAAATCGATCGAGAGAGTTTCAATTTCAAGTAAATTTATGAAACTCCTTATAATATACTTGGAATTTAAAAAAAAAACTTTAATGCTTTAACAAAATAGTATATTGGTAATATAAACAAGCTTAATGACAAATATAAGGAGAGACCAGGGTCCCACCTGCCCTTTACAAGATCCGACCCTAATTCATACACACCGTAGGCATTTAGTTATAAGAACTATTTCAATTAACTTTGAGTTTGCTGTCACAGTGCCATGATAGATTTCTAGCCTTGTTTTTTGGCCAAAGCTTAGGCCAAAGATGCCTTAAGAGTGAAAAGACATAAATTCAAAAAAGAACTCACGATTACTATTATTGCAATCGTAACGTACGATGGATGTAGAGCGGTGCCACCAATTTTTACCACCATAACTCATTTTTGTAAATGCGATTACACAATTGCTATACATCAAAGCGACCAATGTTTGTCAACTGTAATGCCACACCAGCAGGGTCGCCAACTATAAAGAACTCCAAAATTGAGTAAGGGCATAACTCCAAAAGAGGGGTGAGCGCAAGTGAATGAACTTATTAGTCAAAGGTTACAAAGATCTCATGTAAAACAAAAGAAGGGACGAAGCTTGTAATTGACCATCCTTAATACCCCGTCCTTTACCATGTTTCTTTCCGTTTTGGGTTAAATACAGGAATATTTGCCAGCCGCAAATGGAGAATTCAGCTAAGGATGGCGTTTATGAAGCCACGCAGATTAATTAATTCAGGTAGCTAGCAAGTTTACTGCAATAATTAGAGTTTTTTTTTTTCAAATTCGCCCATAACAAAGTATA
The DNA here is from genome assembly GCA_033070095.1 of Escallonia herrerae. Taxonomy (NCBI): domain Eukaryota; kingdom Viridiplantae; phylum Streptophyta; class Magnoliopsida; order Escalloniales; family Escalloniaceae; genus Escallonia; species Escallonia herrerae. The sequence continues at coordinate 221,048 of JAVXUP010000216.1, forward strand.
GGTAGTATATAGAAGAATGTGGATGGCCTCATTTACAAGTTTCTTTCTACAGTACAAAGTAATATTGGTATAAATTCATTAATTACAGGAGTAGTGTTGGCTTTTATGACCCAAATTCCTTGCTACGCTTTCTTTTCTCTCTCCCCTCCATGGCCCAAGCAAGCCTTCTCCTTCAGAAACAGCTTAAAGGTACTGTTGAGATTCAACCCATGTGCTAATATGGAGGGATTTTGGTATTTTACTTGATGGGTGTTTGATGGATTGTGGTTTCGTGTGCAGATCTTTATAAGCACCCGGTTGATGGGTTCTCTGCCGGTTTGGTTGATGAGAACAATATCTTTGAGTGGAACGTTACTATTATTGCACCTCCTGATACTCTTTAGTATGTGACTTTTCCTTCTCTAGCACTTCCAAGATCGTGTTTTTTGTTTCATCACTTCTGATTTTCCACTTTGGGGTTCTTTAACATGTACTTTGGAAAATTGTATAAAGTTCGTCCTTTGGGGTTCTTACTGTAATCATGTAGCTAATATGGTTGTGCAATTGCTGAGCCCCCACCCTCCTCTTTCATTTCAAGCAGGGTTAGAATGAAGCGATTCCATGGATCATAGTTTCATTTTGGTGGGATGCTTCGGTTGACAAAAAATCAGAAACACTTGGATAATTTTTTGACCATTTCGTTCATGCTTCAAATGGTGTTGTATTTTCAGTTTGGTAGCCTCAGGAATAGAATTGTTTCGGCTGTTTGAGAGTTTCGTGTCAAAACTTTAAACATTGAGCTAATCCCACTTATGCTGTTTGGACCTTAGTTGCACGGGGCGGGAACGGGAACGGGGGCGTAAGCACCAAGAAGAATCTGAGATTGGGAGCGGCTTGAATAAATAAATGCGTAAAGAGTATTATCATTTGTTTAGTGTAGTTTACATAGCCAACAACAACAGACGAGGAGGCTTTAAGGACTTGAAGGAGGAGAGAAATAAGGAATTGAGTTGAAAAGGGCTTGATTTTCAGGTATTCTCTCACTTCTTCCATGCATCTCTATCCAGCTAACGGGATTGAGTTCCCATATTAGCTTGGAACGAGATCCCGTAGAGCTCCTAATTTGGGATCACAAAAGCGAGTTTCCAAGAGAGAAACGTCACCTTATTAGGAGTTTATTGCAACTAAGGTTTGGACCTGTTTGTTACAGCTTTTAGATGAGTGATTGTAGACAGTGCTTACATTCAATATTAATATTGGTGCAAATAATGCTAGAGGAACCATCCTAAATGAAGGCAATCTTTACACGAATGATGTTCAAAATTTCAAGTTTCTGCATTTTAGTAATCTTGGGACTGCCCTTATTAGAAAATACACATGGATCTGCCCAATTTTCTCCTATAGTTTCATCGACAGTGAAAAATTATGAATACGAGACTCAGTAACATGAACCACCATTCTAATTCGAGGGACAAGTGACAACCAAAAGGGGGCCATCGGTGTTTGGTTCAGTTGTGCATGTCTAAACTTAAAGTTTTCATTTTGGTCAGCTTTTTAAAGATTACCTTACCTAGTTGTTTCTATATGTCTATTGGTACTTTGGCTCGAATGCATTCTTGCGCTTGTGTGTGTGGTGTATAGATTGTCATTAGCACTTTATACTTGACTAATAAATAGGGGCTTCAAAAAATATGTTCTCCTACTTCGTTGTTTGATAATATCAATTTTATCACATAGGATGGCAGATATTATCTGTACCACTTGCTATTCTATATATCTTCTACTTCCTATTATTTTTTTCATCTGTCTGACTTGAGGCTCAATTTCACGGATAATATTGAAGTAATAGGTGAACAAGAGAACTGTTCATTAACCTTTTCTTTTCATCAATTGTGAAATTGCAGTGAGGGGGGCTATTTTAACGCCATTATGAGCTTTCCATCTAATTACCCATACAGCCCTCCGACGGTGAAGTTTACTTCAGATATATGGCATCCCAATGGTTAGTCACTCTAGACCATATTGCCTGATTGATGTCATTCTTGTCCTCCCCCCTCTCCAACTTCACCTATTAATTAGGTAGGCTGCTGGCTGGATTTCAGTTTATCCTGATGGACGGGTTTGCATATCAATACTTCATCCTCCTGGTGAAGATCCAAATGGCTATGAGGTTGCATGCGAACGCTGGTCACCTGTCCACACTGTATGTCTTGTATACCATGCTTCATTTCTTCCAACTTAGTAATACAAGTCGTGTGTGAACTGCAACAACAGTTGTTGAGTATAGTTTGTTAGAGCCACAAGTTTCAACTTTGATTATCCTAGTTGAGGCTCGCAGACCTTGTTGTTTAGTATACACCAGATTGGGGGGCTTCTATACACCAGCTTCTTTGAGAAACTTAGAACTAGGTCCACAGAGTAGAGTAATACCAAAATTATCATCTGTTATGTAACCAGGTATCTTGCATATTTGTATTTCTTAGACAAGGCCTCTCACACCATTCACCAAATTTCTTGATTGTTTGCAAATTGGTTGGTTCTTGCCTATTACATTCAGTCCAAGTACTAATAGAACTTTGCGTGCAAAAACAAACACATTTTAAGGTTCTTTAATTTACCTTGTATATCTTATGGCATAATAATAATGATGTGACAGGTTGAGAGTATTCTTCTAAGTATCATATCAATGCTTTCAAGTCCAAATGACGAGTCTCCTGCAAATGTGGAAGCTGCAGTAAGTGGCAATTGATACGCTGTGAATTGTCTATCTATCTCGGAACATTATTTTACACTAATTATTGTGATGATTATCCTGAATTGTTTAATAGAAAAAGAATTCCATGTCATTGCCCTTTACATACGATATTTATATTACACGAGTTAATTACGCCGTTGACCATTGTACTATACACCAAATTTCACTTTTGGTCCCTGGAGACCATTGGACTTGTCATCTTGTCCAGTTGGTCACTCTGTTAACTTTTGTTGAACAGAGGCACTTTAAGTGCCCATGTGTGAGGCACATATGTTTAAGTTAGGGGCAAAAGTGTTAAAACAGAAAAAATAACTATTTTGTGTTATTTTTCTAATTATTTGGTCTGACTTTTAATTTGTTTATTTTTTCCTTTCTTTTCCTCTTCTTCTTCCTCCATTGCCCACCTAACCACCACCATGACCCACAACCCAGTTCCACTGCCACCACCAATCATTACCCACTTCCAGCGTCACCGTCACAACCACAACATCATGTTTTTATTAGCTTCACCTTTATCGCATCAATGGTTGTTCAAATTAATTACTGCAAAGAAGGAGATAAGGGTGAGATGGTGGCAATGTTTGGGCGATGGATGGGCGGTGGGGGGAGGTAGTGTCTGATTGTGATTGAAAGGAAAAGTTATGGTCGTGGCCTGGTGACAGACGTGGGTACGTGGTCTTGGCAGTGGCGGTGGCTAGTGGGAGGGTGATTGAAGAAGAAAGAAGAGGAAATCGGCGCTGAGGGTTGGTGGTGGCTGTGAGATAATGGGTAGTGGTGGTGCACTAGTGCGTTGTGGTGGCTAAAATGGAGTGGGTGGTGGGACTTGGGCGGCTGAAATGGAGTGTTTGTGGTGGGTTCCGTGGTGCTGACTGGCGATTGAAGGGTGATTGGGAGTTTGAACGATGCTTGCGATGGGTTCTGCAGCAGTGGGTTGGGGAGGTCTAGGGTGATGGTCATGGGGAAATGGGTATGGGTTGGTGGTGGCAGTGGAGTTTGGTCAGGGGTTGTGGTGGTGGGTAATAGAGGAAGAACAAAAAGAAAAGCAAAGAAGAAGAAAAAAAGTCAGACCAAACAATTACAGAACTAGAAAAGAATAAGGTTTTTTGTTTTATGACGTTTTGGCCCCTAACTTAAGCCCCATGTGCTTCGCACGTAGGCACTTAACAGGCTTCAGGTTAACCGGAGCTAGCAGAATAACCTAATTGGGCAAATTGACGAGTCCAATGGTCACTTTTACATAAATCGTGGTCCAGTGACCATATTGGAATTTCGTAAATAGTTCAGTGGCCAATGGCGTATTTAGCTCTGTATGCATTTGCATACCACGCTTTCCAAGTGACACAATTATTGTGTAAAAGGTAAGAAATTATTAATAGTGGATGTTGAACAGTTTCATAATTGCTCTGCCTGTAGAATGTTAGTTTTTCAGCTCATATAGTTGCACTCGATTATGCACTACAGTGTAATTAAGTAACCAAGTCCCTTTGCAGTTAAAGCGGAACGTTAATTCTGTATGACTTATCGTAAGACATGCAGTTGGTGTAGCTTTTTCTAGGGGTGAGCATGTGATGGAAACTACTCTAAAGTACATTAATGTATGGATTATGAACCTTGGTCGGAAACCTCTTCTCTTCCTCGATAAGGTACTTCTAAGCTACTTGTCACGGCTGGTTACCTACCTTTCACCCTTAAAAAAGAACGGCCCTGCGCATGAGGCTGCCACCGTTGCCGAATCTGGGGTGAGACTGTCCGAATCTTACCCCTATTTTTTAAACCTCAAGTATCCAAACTTAGAAGGTGCTTGGCCTAAAAAAGTTCTCTTAGTTAGACTACGATTAGTCTGCAACTTTTCAGCCAGTTACATACATTGATCAATTGGAATGTCAGTCTGTGTTAGCTAGGTTTATACTTTGCCTCTTTTGTTTGGGCTTGGTAAAAGCCTCTTTGGTCCTGGGTTTTCATTTCTATGATTGTTAGTCGTTCTTCGGTGGAAAGCTCTTTTTGGCCTAAGTTATACAGGTCTATTATGGTTGTTAAGCTGATAATTTCAGGTCTATCAACTCTACTTTTGGCATCGGACTCATTGTTCCGGCTGTCCACGATATGGGTATATACACACACGCTATACATGCTTTGACAAACATGAAAGGATAGAGACGTAGAGGCCAGGAGATATTTTCACCAATTATAGAATTAGCCGGTTGGCCCTATGGAAGTAAAGCAATTCTTGGGTGGAGGTGAGATTTGGCATTTTCATTGGTGGACTTGGTGAGAAAGAGATGATGCACCTGAAAAATTGAAAGCAGTAGGGATTATCAGATGAATTATCTGTAGGGTTTTTTTTTGGTTTAGTTTGGGGATAATTGTAATTTACGATTACCTTTGATATGTACAGGAAGCCAACTACTTTTTAAGTCTATTAATGTTTGAAAGTACAGAAAATGCATCTGATGCTTGCTAGGATTAGGGATCAGTAGGGAAGTGGTGTGCATTAGTTGTTCTGTCATGTTGTTTTGATTTTAAATTGTAATTTTTGGGTTGCTTGTCTCTTCTTTCTTGGTTATGATACGGCGTTAGAATGCTTTTTCATTGTATCATAGTTCGGTTATGAATTTAGTGAGGGTTAACAGCTGTCAGCTGTAAACCCTATATAGGCTTTTTTGTCTTCCCTCCTTGGCTGTCTACAGTAAGCTGAAAATTATGTGTGAACCTGAATGGAAAGAACATTCATTGGACTTGTAACTTCTTTTTAATGACTTCCTCTCTCAGGGAAAAAGAAACAATCAGCCCTTCTATCTCTTCAATGTTTTTAATGTATTCCTGCACTAGGTCTTTTGCTACTCACTGAAGGCGTTTCACGTATTATCTTTTCTGGCATCATGACGTTTGTTTTGAAACTGGTCGTCTGAGTCTTTTTGGTTGCCAATATACATCATTGCAGAAGGAGTGGAGAGATAGGAGAAATGAATTCAACAAAAAGGTTAGCCGTTGTGTAAGGAAGTCACAAGAAATGCTATGACCACCTCCGTAATGGCTCATTACTGCTTGCATGGACCTGAGAATGTCTCGTCTATGATGTAAGGACTTGTTGTATTGTTAGCATGTTGATCCATGTTAAATAATTTCTCACAAACCTTTATTATTTCATTTGAATGTCAAAAGCAGACTCCTGTCTAATGCGTTGAGTTAGCTTTCCTGGATGACCTGGCATTTGGTCAAGTTGTATAGATTGTTATTATGTCAAATTCGTTATCAAGAAAGCAACAAGTAGTAATTTTGCTGCACCTTATCCTCTGAGCGGCTGCAGCTGAGACTATCTTACTTTGATCTCGTGTGATTGAAGTTCCTGGCATTACTAGGAAAGTAACGCATACACACGGCCTATGGTGCACATACACGAAACCGTAGAAATTACCAGGAGGCATGCTCAAATACTAATACTAAGTAAAAGAGCAAGGAAACAAGGGTTTCCTTTTTAGATTTCATATTCTGAGGCTTGAGCTGCTTCCCCTCCCTTAGGGTTGTCTAAACCCTGTTTTTAGATTCAACTTGAAAGTTTCACGAATCTAGCTCACCAAGTCAAAACAATATTCATTTCAATTTCCCAGTCAATGTCCCTTTTCAGTTTTAGCAGCTCTGCAATTTGCAATCCAGTTGCAGTGTTTTTGAAACATATCCTTCATTTCAGCAATTGGGATCTGGTAATGGAGAGAAAACTTAAGTGGCATTGAGGACTGGCTGTGGCACTATTTTCAGCAGGAGGAACTGCTGCTAGGCAAGTTCCTGTCACCCACATTTTTTGGATTTTGGGGATTGTATACATTATCAGTTCAAGGGTGCTCAAGTCACTACATGAACTTGGTGAAATTTCTACGCTATACCGTTAATGCAGAAGCTTTAAACCTCCAACTTCCTTGTTTTAAAACCTCAAGCCAGTAGCTACCCAATCTTCCTTGTTTTAAAATGGTAATAACCCTTGGATGGGCTGAGAAGTGTATGTGTTTGTGCATGCTATGAAATCTTAAATGCCATGCTGCAATTGAAGAAGCTTCGAACCTCCTACTCTGTCCCAAAACCTCCACTGGTAGTTGTATTCTGAAGTCATACCTATAAGATCGAGTAATTGTGAATGCTTTACTTAGGCAAGATGCAGCTGTTGGTAGCGTGGTCAGGATACCGGGGTTGCTAGAATGGATGGCAGATCATACCTGGAGCTACCTTGAAGGCCTCAAGCTTGACAAGAATGAGAAAAGATGCAGGCCGCGGCTTCAAACAGCTGGTCTTGCAATCATACCTCAAAGGCAGCAAGTGTAGGTGGAACCGTTGCCAATTATGTCAAACTAGCCGACTAACCTGAGTCAAGTTCAGGTCGGTCTATAAAATACAATATAGCATAAAGTTTCAAAAAGTGTATTATTGCGTACTCCCCTAAGATTAAAAAAAAAGACATTAACATTATAAAAAATTTTATTTGGATATAAAGAATAACTTTTGTATCTAAATTAATCACAATTAACTTGAATAAAATATTAAAAAATAAATTCACTTACATTACTCCTAATTTTCAATTATTAAACAACATTGTTTGTTTGATTAGGATGCGTGCAATTATACGAGTTATTTGCATATACATGTGTGTTTAACTGTAATTTCTTTATATTGTAAGTTGAAAGACAAAATATAAATAGCGACACAGTGAAATTGCTAGTTACTTGCCTTTTTAAAAGTTTTTTATAAGTTATCAAGTAGTATTTTAAATAGATATAGGTTTAGCATCTAGAGTAACAGAACAGTCATGTCGGTGCCATATAGAGTTAAATAGCGAATCAATTGTAGTTATAATTAAAAATGATAACACTATTACGTATTCCTTTTGAATTGTGAATATTATATATGAATTTAATTCCTTAACTTTGGTGGGATTTTAAGGTGTTATAAATGTTCTTAAGGTTTAAAAAACGATTAACTAGAAGTTTAAAAGGAATATATTTTAAATTTAACAGGAGTTATATATACACTTTCAAATAAATTATCATTTTTTTGCAAAATTAAATTTAGCTGAATGACCACGATATTTGATATTTTCATATACATGTTTTTATTTAATTCTTGTAAGATGCAAGTAGTAAGAAAATTCAAATTGATGAAGATGATTTGTCCTTGTTTTAGTTTGTTGAAATTATTTTCCTCATCTTCTATGACTATTTATTTGTCGTTAAGTTATAATTTCTATATCTACTATATGCATTTAATGATATTTTTTCATAAAGTACTCTTGTTTTATCACAACATAGTAGAATCCTAATAGCCGAATGTGTCAAGTTATACCTATAACTCTATAACGGTAATGAGCTTGTAAAGGAAAATAAATATTATTATATTAAGCTAATATTTTTTAAAGGCGAGCATTACTTAACGACTTGCTGTTGAATTCGTATAATAATCACCACTCACAGTTGTAATCAATACCATTATAATCATAATTAAAAATTTAATGCTTATAAATTGTCTAAGATTTATCAATTAGTCTTATTTTTTATGAAAACTTAATTAAGTATAAATGAAAAAGACTTTTTATTAATCGTAAATACGCTATGTAAAAACGAACTAGTTAATCGTTAGTTTTGTATAATTACATGAAAATAATTTTGCATCTTTAAGGTTTTAAATGTTCTTACATATAGTAATTAAGAATTATTTGATTTAATTATACTTTTTTTCCTAATATATAGGTAATTTCTTTTCAAAATCTCATATATGTGATATAAGGACTGTACGCTTACGAGATTTTTTTCTGTATTCTGTATTATGTTTTTGGTTTCCAGAATTTAGTATTCAGTTCTAAAATCGGATCGTGTACTTTTATTTTTTTCGGTATCTACTTTTTTTAGTTTTTTTGTACGTTTATCATTTTTATTTTCATTTTTGTCAACTTTTTTGGATACATTCTTGTATGTTTTTTAGCATTTTTTTCACTATTTCTTCCGTGGGCCCATATATGTGTCCTCCTTCCCCTTCACGAGTTCCCTTTCCCCTCCCCCCTTCCCTGTTCCCACAAGATTATCCCCATTTCCCCTTCCCCTTCCCCTTCTGCAAAATCACCACAACCACCAAAGCCCCTTCCCCTTCTGCAAATCAACACAACCACCAAAGTAAAAAGGATCACCCACCACATTGAATCGTAATTAATTATAGCATTTTCAGTCAACGCTGCACTAATCAACATTAGAAATAACAAGAGAACCTCGACTGGGTTCCAATCTGTCTCTGCACGGTCCTCGGCCACTTCTTCGGCCGCCTCGACGGCCTTACTCCGGTCATTGCGAACACGTCCTCCTCAATCTCCTCGCCAATGAGCGCAATCGCAAACGTCCGCCTCTTCTCCTTCTTCTCCTCGTTGTTTGGCGTCCTCTTGTTCTGGGGCTTGGCTTCAAGGGATTCCGCTTTTGCGGGGCAACCTTCCTGGGCGGCAGAAAAAATCGTGAGAGAGAGGGGGGATGCAGGCGGCAGAGAAAATCATGAGAGAGAGAGAAAAGATGCAGAGAAAATCGTGAGAGAGAGAGAGATGATATTATCTGACAAGAGAATACAACTCAAGGAAAAAGATAAAAACAGCTAAAGGCTGTTTTCAGCTTTTTTGAAACTATTTGAAAATTTTATCCAAAACAGAAGCGAAAAAATGTAAACATACACGAAAAAAGGCATTTTTTTTATCATCATTACAAAAATGAAAACAGAAAAACGTAAACGTACAGCCCCATAGCTTTTTGCTAATCCTGTAGTCTTATCAAAGCAAAAATTATCGTATAGTTTGATTATCGAACTTATATTTTATATAGGTAATTTTTGCAATAATTTTGTTATGTGTAAATATATGCATTTATTAAATTATAATAAACTTAACATGATTTTCGTATGAGAGCGTTAGTTTTAAGGACATGATAGTCAAAACTAAATCCATATAAATTAGTATCTTTAGAGTTTTAGAATTACTTTTTTAATTATATAAGGTTTCCTAACATAGCCCTTAAATAGTTCCTCCAAAATTGAATAAACTTAAATTTAAAATAATATTTGTATTCCTTTAGACACACTAACATGTTTAGTATATAACATTAAATCATTTTTAACTATTAGATTTACGAATAAGTTTTATACTTGTTGTAATTTTAATTAACAATAATTATATAGTTATTTATTGGTCATGTGCTCCCATCTAAAAAAATAATGTCAATTGTTTTATTTTACCAAAAGGATTCTAAAAGCTATATAATATAACTGATAAATCTTTACTCCGAGTACCATAAGCATGTATTAAAATTAAATAAATATGAATCAACTGTCACATTATTTTTATTGTTTTAATCTCAATTGTAACATCATTCTTTTTCTCTTTTAAATATAATATGTTATTTTTATTTTTTAGATATATGAATTTTACATTCCTATTGTAGAGTAGTTTTAATGATACAATAGTAAAAATTAAGTCCTAATAAGTTTGTTCATTAATTAGTTAGAGTTTGAGGATATTTAAAATTAGTTTTTCAATTATTTAAAGTTTATTGATATGGAAATCAACTTATCAAGAAATAAGAATCTCATTCAAAATAATATTTTAAACTTTTAGAGATACTTATAATGTTATAATTCTATTTTACTTTGAACACATAATGCGATTACATACCATATTTTTGCATCTTAAAATTTTATGTTCTCAAATATAGTAATTAAGAATTATTTAATTACACCCTTTTTTCAAGTACATATGTGAGTTCTTTTCAAAATCTCATACATACTTATATAGTCACTTTGTTGATCATGCGGTCTTATCAAAGTAACGAATTCTTAAATAATTTAATTATTCTTTTATGTAGTTTATAGATAATTTTTTGTGATGGTTATGTTATTTGCAAATACATATATATTTATTGAATCATAATAACATTATATTAACTGTAATATAACTTTTTTAAAATCTCATATTTTTTTATTTTCTAGATACATGATTTTTTTATCTTTGTGTGAGAAAGTTGGTTTTAAGAACACGATAGTCAAAATCAAATCCTAAAAAATGAGTATATTTAAAGTTTTAAAAGTAGTTTTCAGATTATATAAGGCTTCCTATATAGTTAGTTCCTATAAAAATAAATAAACTTAAAAATAGAAATCACATCTAAAACAATATTTACATCCCTTTAGATAAACTGACATATTTAGTATATAATTTCAAATCTTTTTCAACTATTAGATATACGAATAAGCTTTATTAATATTGTAATTTTAATTAGTAATAACGATACAATTATTTATTGGTCACGTGGTCTCACCTAAAAAGTAACAACTTTTTTTTTTTTTATTCAAAGGATTCTAAAAGTTATATATTATATTAATAGATCTTTACCTCGATTATATTATATAGAGCTTATTTATGGAAACCAACTTAGCAAGAAATAAGGACTCATCTGAGATAATATTTGAGACCTTTAGACATATTTATAATGTTTAAAATTGTATTTCACTTTGAAAATATAATTCGATTACATGTCATATTTTTGCATCTTAAAGATTTTATATGTTCTCAAATATAGTAACTAAGAATTATTTGATTTAATTGCACCTTTTTTCCTAGTAAATATGTGAGTTCTTGGTCAAAATCTCATATATGCTTATATAGTTATTTTGTTGATCGTGAGGTCTTACCAAAGTAACAAATTGTTAAATAATTTAATAATTTTTTTATGTAGTTTATAGATAATATTTTGTAATAGTTATGTTACTTGCAAATACATATACATTTATCGAATCATAATAACCTTATATTAATTGTAATATAATCTTTTCAAAATCACATATGTTGTTTTATTTTCTAATTTTTTTTATCTTTGTATGAGAGAGTTAGTTCTAAGAACACGATAGTCAAAATTAAATCTTAAAAAATTAGTATATTTAAAGTTTCAGAATTAGTTTTCAGATTATATAAGGCTTCCTAATATAGCTGTCATATAATTAGATCTTACAAAATTAAATAAACTTAAAATAAGAAATTACATCCAAAATAATATTTGCATACCTTTAGATAAATTGACATGTTTTGTATATAATTTTAAATTATTTTTAACTATTAGATTTACGAATAAGTTTTATCAACATTGCAATTTTAATTGGTAATAGCGATACAATTATTTATTGTTCACGTGGTCTTACGCAGAACATAAAGTTAATTTATTTTATCAAAAAGATTCTAAGAGCTATATACTATACTGATGAATCTTTTCATCGATTACGGTTATGTACATTAGTTTTTCCTCTTCTAAATCTAAAATGCTATTTTTGTTTTTTATATATATAAATTTTTATATTCATATCAGATAATGATTTTAAGGATACAATAGTTAAAATAAAAGTCCTAATAAGTTAATTAACTTATTTATTAGATTATTAGAAGGTTTAGAATTAGTTTTTCAATTATATAAGGGATATTGGAATGGTAATTAACTTATCAAGAAATAAAAACCCTATCCAAAAGAATATTCGAGATGTTTAGAGACACTTATAATATTTATAAAATCTGCGATAACGTGTCACGGAAAGAAATTATCGCTTCGCTTATTATATTATATAGATATAGATAAGCTCTTATAATCATAAAAAAAAAAGCAAAATTATGCTAAACAAGATGTTGTAACTCCAAAAAAATTTGTTTTCACTTAAGCAATATAGTAACCTATTAGGGATGGATATTAATATTCATAATTCTCATGAAATATGCATTTATATAAATTCTTAAACCTAAAATTAATGTCTTGAATCTACTATCATATCTACCATATGATTACACATATAATAATCGATGTGTGTTGGAATTTAATATAATATAGTATTTTGTCTTTTTCCCTTATCTTTCGGTAAGAATAACATATGAAATAATGTTTACCAACAGTAATGACCTTGCTAAGCAGGTATGCACTTAATAAAACAATTAAGATAGAAAAACATTTCTAATCGTCAATAGATGTACGTTTCAATCAAGGTCGTGGTGGTTGCCGATGGGGGGTTAACTTCGCCGTCGGGGTGTCAGGTAGTGTGTGGTCGTGGGTTGGAAAGGGTTTGGTTAGTCGAGATAAAGGGTTCTTTTCATCTAGGGTTTATTTTTAACCATCCCCCTAGTTGATCTCCCTCCCCCTCGATCTAGAAAGGTTTTTTAGTGGTACTGAAGGCTTCGATTTCTGCCGTCTTGTGTGTTTGTTGTTTTAGGTTGTTTTCGGTCTGAGATAAGGACAAGGACAGGGGTGGTTTCGGTCAATGGTTGTTATGGTCCGCGAGGGTCGCCGGTAGAGTTGCTTCCTTTGGTGGTTGGTCAGTCAGCGATGGATCTTATCCGGTGATGCTATGATTGTGAGGGTTTTGGCTGGTGATCAGCACTAGTGGTTTTGATGAAGATGCCGTTGGTGATCTGTCCTCCGGGGCTCGGCTGTGGTGGATTGGCCGGCAAAGGTGGTTTTTCGACGCCAGCATGAAGGAAACAGGGGATTCGAGGCGAGGCAACGTGGCAGCGATGGTGACAAGTGTCTGGGAGCTTAGTAGGCTAGTGGTAGGCTATTTTACTGGTGTTGTTTTATTGGCCGCTTCTTTTTAAGTCCTTAATTATCTCTTGTAGTTTTATAGTCATCTGCATTTAGTTAAGTTTTTATCTTGTCTTTAACTGGTTGATTGTCTTTGTTGTCTATTTCTTTATAGATAATAAAATATAAAAAAATACTAAAATCACTCAAAATTAAAATTTTAAAAAAAAAATTGGTTCTTTATCTTTATAATATATTTCTTTTCTTTTGGTATTACGTATCAGATGGGGCTGTCTGCCGATAATAGCATTGTATAACAATGTTATCCCGAGGTTAGGGATTGTAAGCCTCGTTTATTTTCTGATGGTATATATATATATATATATATATATATATATATATATATATATATATATATATATATATAGAGGGAGTTGATCAATTGATAGCGCTAGTAAAATAGGATAAGTTGCTAGCGCGATCTAGCCGTCCACGGGCGATCTGTGGACGGTCCAGATCTTTTTTTTGTATTTTTTTAAGTCCGTCCGCTACATTATGTAGTGGATAATTTCTGGACAAAAATACCCTACAGCTCCGTCCGCTACATTGCGTAGCCGACGAGTTACTTTTTCTCTCATTCTCTCTCCTTTCGGTCATTATTTTCTGACATGTTTGTCTTTCTCTCTCCTTTCTGTCATCAATGCTCGTGTCCTTCTCTCTCATTTCTCTTTTTGTCATCAATGCTCAATGTGTCCGCTACAATATGTAGCGGACGAATTGCCACAACCAAATTAACTGGGTTCTGTGTTAGATGTTCTGGGTTCTCTATATTTTCAGTCACGCAATGTCTTTTATCTTTGCAATATGTAGATCCAAAATAATGTCTTTTGCCATCAACAAACCCACAACTGCCATCATCGCCGAAGAACCACCGCGCCACTCCGGCAAAAAGCAATCACTTAAAAAAGCTAGTAAATAAAAAAATGCTTTTCAATACATGTTCCTCCGAACCTGTGAGAAACACCAAAAAGTGTACACATTCACATCATCTAAAATGCAGGTGATGGATTCTAGAAAATCGTTCGAGGTTTTATGTGAAGTCTTCATAATTTGACGTTTTTGGAATGAGATCAGTAAGGGTTTATTCAGCATTTGGATGCCCCTTGAAAGGTTGCAATATTTTGTGGAACAGCTTTGGGAGCTTCCTTTTCATTGCAAATTTATAGAAGACATTACAGATTTGGGAATTTCCTTGATTTGGAGTAAACGTGGTGAGGAGGACGAGAGAGAGAGAGAAGAAAAAGTGGTGAGAGAAAGAGATAAGTCAGAAAGAAAAGAGAAAGGACATAAAGAGAAGAAAAAAGAGTTAAAGCATTAATGAGAGAAACAAAAGAGAGAGAAAAATATCAGAAAATTAGTCCGCTACATAATGTAGCGGATGAGAAAAAGAGAGAGAGAGAGAGAGAGAGAGAGAGAGAGAGATGTCAGAGCATTAATGAGAGAAATAAGAGAGAAAGAGAAAAAAATATCAAAAAAGTCCGTCCGCTACATAATGTAGCGGACGGGCTGTTTTTAAGTCTGGGGGTATTTTTGTCAAAAAATCGTCCGCTACATTATGTGGCGGACGGACTTAAAAAAAAAAACAAAAAAAAGATCTTGACCGTTCACAGATCGCCCGTGGACGGCCAATAGCAAAAACTCCTATTTTGCTAGCGCTATCAATGGATCAGCTCCCATATATATATATATATATATATATATATATATATATATATATATATATATATATATATATATATATATATGTGTGTGTGTGTGTGTGTGTGTGTGTGTGTGTGTGTGTGTGTGTGTGGGGGGGGGGGGGGGCTGATCTGTTGATAGCGCTAGTAAAAGAGGAGAAGTTGCAAACGTTTTTGCATTTTTTTTAAGTATGTCCGCTACATTATGTAGCGGATAATTTTTGACAAAATACCATCTAGCTTCATCCGCTACATTATGTAGCGGACTAATTTTCAGACCTTTGTTTCTGTCATCAATGCTCTGTCCCTCCCTCTCTCTCTCTCTCTTCTTTCTATCATTATTTTTCTGACGTGTTTGTCTCTCTCTCCTTTTTCTGTCATCAATGCTCTGTCCCTCTCTCTCCTTTCTCTTTCTCTCATCATTATTCTCTCTGCAAAAGGGAATCCGGGACAATTCCCGCAGATGAAGAAGGGAATCCGGGAAATGACTGGCCTTTCGTCTTGTCACTATGAAAAAATTAGAAGAATGCTTGTCTCAAAGAAATTTGGATTCTAGGTCCAGATGTGCCAGCGAACTAAGATCATCTTCTCTTTTCTGACTGGGCGGGGGGTCCTTTTCTTTGGGATTTGTTCAAAAGATAGAGCTGTGATGTTTCCCCCTCTCTTGATTTTAAGCAGGCACGTCATTCTTAGATGGTCTGGAAAGATCAGCAAGGCATTTTAAGGACATTGAAGACTTATAGACTCAATGGAAGCGTACGCAAGATTTGACCCTTGAAATCATTTTTAGATAAATCAAGGTACTCTAATCCACTAAGCCTTCAAATCATTTTTAGATAAATTAACTCTGTCAATCTACTCTACACACATATCGAGATGTGTATTCACACATCCAGTGTTAAATGTTGTTCATTGTCTCACTGCTGACTAACGACCCATGTACATAATAAGAAAGGTGGGAGAGGAGGATGAGAGAGAAAATAGTGAGAGAAAAGAGAAAGAAAGATAAAAAAGTTTAAAAAAGTGATGTGAGCGAGAGACAGAGAGAGAAAGACAGAGAGAGAAGTCAGAAGAAGGAGAAAAAGGAGAGAGAGAGAGGGAGAGAGAGAGAGAGAAGTCTTAACATTAATGACCAAAAGAGAAAAAAAATTTTAAAACTGGTCCGCTACATAATGTAGCGGACGGACTCTTTTTAAGTTGTAAGATATTTTTGTCAAAAAATTATCCGCTACACAATGTAGCGGACGTACTTAAAAAAATTTGGACTGTCCATCCTTTCAGGATGAACTGCCAGATCGCGTTTGCAACTTCTCTTATTTTGCTAGCGCTATCAACGGATATATATATATATATATATATATATATATATGATAATTCTAAAAAAAAAACTAGTGATATAGCTAAAATTATACTTCCAATCAGCAGATGACACGTGTCACCTATGACTTTTGGTAGATTTGGTCAGCTACAAAATCAGTAATTATCGAATTATCTTTTTGATGAACTAAAATTCTGGAGAGACTCTAACTTGGTCCCCGAGATCAGACTCAAAACTCAACTGTCACTCCTAATAACGTACTCCACCACGTATGCCAATGACAATCCGCAAACATATGCCTTGCCTATATGAACGGTGGTACTCCACCAGGTATGCAAACGACTACTGACCCACATACACCGTGTTTTCATTGCTTCAACGACAATCCACACACGTACGCCTTGCATATATGAATGGTGGTACTCCACCAGGTACACAAACAACTACTGACACACATATACCGTGTTTTCATTGCTTTCTCAGAAAAGAAACCTTGTAACTATACTATGACTTGAGCTGTACTGTGACTCGGACATCAAAAAGTTGCAGAATCTCAGAGATCACGTTTCTTTTCCCAGCAGGTCATCGCGGTGTCTGATATAACCTTTTAGTGGCAACTCCTAGGTTTCTAGACCTTGCTGTTGATATGTATTAAGATTTAATGTCGCAACTGGCTATTGAACCCCTTATAATTAGTTGAACTTTAGGGTAGCACGTTCTCTTAACTTGAACCTCGAAGTGGTAACACAAGACAGAGACTGAATCCGAAATTCAGACGGTGAAAATGTCTGAATTGATAAAGTTCGGAAGTCTTCAACTACTTATTATGACTCTGATTGATGCAAGAACACAAAAGTTGATTACAATGTTCACAAATACAACAAAAAGGGCAAACCAGCACTGCAATGGACGGACCAAAGATAAATTTGGAACTTCACAGCTGTTTTCATCATTTATAATATATAAAGAACAAAATGATCTTATTTTCGTGGTTCCACGAAGCTTCCCACTCTCACTACGATGCCATCAATGTCACGGACATACCCGACCCTTTGTCCCCACTCTTTCTCCTCCGGTTCACTAACCGGTATGGCTCCATTCTCCACAGCCCTCTGTCCCAAATAAGTGCACCCAAATGAAGGAAAACAAAGACCGAAGTCAGATGACACAACAATGGAGGTTATGCAAGCAACTGATCAAATACCCAATGTTTAGAGATTTGTTGCCAAAAATGTTAAATAAAGATTAAGCTTTTTTGGCAACAAACAATATGGGTGTGAAAGTAGGCAAAAGGATCTACAAATTCCTTAGGGAAGACTTGGTACCTTATAGGCGGCATCAACATCGGTGTAAGCAAAGCAAACCTCAAGAGGTGATCTCTCGGTGCTGGACCGCGGCGCCTGGACAGTACCAGTTAGGTCATCCGTCTCGTGTTGGTGGCTTGGCGTAAATGCTATTGTGGTGTGGCGGCTCTCCAACTCCCCCCATCTTTAACCAGTCATTTATGACCAAAAATCAGTTCATTCACTCAAAACAGCAACCATTCAGTCAAAACAGCGATTAGTACGCAAATTTACATACCTGTGGGACACATCTAAGCGACGAACAGTGTAGCCGAATGCCTTTGCGTAGAAAGCAACGGACTTGGCAACGTCTTTCACGTACAACACTGTGTAGGCAAAAGCTGGGGTGAGGTTTGACGCCATTTTCCTCTCTTCTAACAGGCTTCTGGTCGAAGGTTGTGTTACAGGTGAGAAAGGTAATGCACGAAGCAGATCGGTGCTTAGGGAAACTTGTGGGCAGTGAGGCTGGCTTCGACCGATTAATATGTTCGAGACTGAGAACAGAGGTGGTCAGCAATTTTGTGAACTCGTAACACGTGGGTTTGAGCTGGTTAGACGCTGCCACGTTGGTACGGAAGAACAAACTTGCCTCCAAACAAAATGGATATGTACCACGTACGTGGAGAAAATATTCAGTGGTTGCCTAACATCACGTCATCAGTTTATGTGGTGCTAGACTATCACTAATAATTTGCCAAGTAATCAATATTGTGACATAGTAGGACAACTATCCTAATGGATTGTAAATCATAACCATGGTTAGGTTCACTCAGAAAACCTAAAAACAAAATCAACGGAACCCTACCATTTGATTCCTCTTAGCCGCCACTCATCTTTCTCTCACATACACAAAATTTCCTTGTGCCTAAATCTACCACTGATCTCCAATTACCTCTCCGACGCCATTCTTTGCCACCCTCAAAACATTGGCACTGCAATCTTCTTGCTTGAAAATCTCATCAATGACAGTTATTCAAAGTATCCATTAACGAGATCAGGATCCCCTGCTGTAACCCATGGTTACAGCAGGGGTGCTGTGCACCCAAATGGTGCACCACGGCCCCACCACCGCCACCGCAAATCACCACTAAAGAAAAAACTCAAAAATAAAAACTTTGTAATCAAACACCCAAAATAAAAATTAGGAAATCAAACACCTATTTATTTTTGTTAAAAAAACTAAACTAACTTTTATTTTTTTAGAAACAAAAAACCAAAATTGGAAGTATTTTCAAACGCTACCTTATAAAATGTTATGCCATCATAAAAACCCTTAAATTTTTAAAATCAGTTTTTAAAATAGAGTTATTTTTAGTTTTGGTTTTTATTTTGAGATCACCCCTCTCCTTCCCCCCTGCCACAGTCATTCCCCACCGCCACCTGCCTGCCACTGTTAGCCACTGTCGGCCACCGTCGTTGGCCACCTTGTAGGCTACTGCCACACCCCACCACTGCCTCTGCAACCACTATCAAAGAAAAATTTTAAAATAAAAATGGGTAATCAAATACCCATTTATTTTTGTAAAAAATAAAAACTAAAATGATTTTTATTTTTGATTTTTTTGAAAATAGAAAACTAAAATTATAAAGTGATTTCAAACGCTACCTAAGCCTTGGCTTTTATCTCCAACTTCTACCCAAAAATGGCTGCAAGAAAAAATTCTTTAAAAAAAATACATGACGCAGAACAAAGAATGCCTTCTGCATATATTCTAGATATATCAAAACCGAAAGCCAACATGATTAAAATTTTAAGAATTCATCCTCTATAAGGGGTTGACTGCTGGGAAAGCTGCGTAGGGTTACTATTAAGTGTTTGACTTTGTGTGCTAATTTATGTAAACATTTAGGAGTTGTTTGATAAAACTGAAATTTAAGTGCTGAAAATATTAAGCACTGAATTTGTAAAACTGAAAACTTTAAGCGACTGAAATTTTACTGAAAATAAGTTAACCTGTTTGGTAAATAAAAAGCAGATGTCTGAAAATTATTTATTTACAAATTTATCCATTTTACCAAAATTATGCATTCGTTATTATATAACTTTTTTTGGGGGGTTAAAATCGTGTTAGTGGTGGTGGTGGCAGTAACGATGGAGTAATAAGTGGTGGTGGTGGCGGCGACGGTAAAAAGGTGTTAATGGTGGCGGTAATAATGTGTGAAGACGTGATGTTGGTAATTTTAATGATAGCGATAGGTAGCGACATGACGGTCATGACAATGGTTATAGTGTTGTGGATCGTTAAATGATTTTGGCGGAAATAGACGTGGTGATAACATTGACGGTATGGTGTCGTGGCGGTGTTAGTGTCGGTGGCGGTGATGATAGTGGCTAGGTTGTGGTAACTGTGGTGGTGGTGGTAGAAATTGAAATAATGGTTGTGGTGGTGGTTGTATTGTGGTGGAGGCGGTGTTGCAAACAAATTAATTAAGGCGGTATTGTGGTGGTCATTATTTTTTTATGTAAAAATATGTTAATAACTTTTAACTGTCTCACTTAGAACTAAGTGATTAGCATTAAGTAAGTTCACCCTGATTTAAAATTTTAGACTATTTTTTATAAGAATTAATTTTTTAAGTCATACAAAGTTTAACGTTATCAAACGCACTTAATTGAAAATTATTAAAAATTTTAAGTTTTAAGTGCATAATTGCGTTGTCAAACACACTCTTACTTAAGAGTTAGGACAGACATAATTTTAAGAACCTTTAAAGTCGACTGTATTCAAAAGAGAAAAAATAAGAATTTTGTAGGCTCAAGTAATAAAGGTGTTAACGGTAAAATATGCTACAAATTATATGTGAGTAGTTTATCTCTAAGTGTATAGTTTGTCTTGTAATGGTAGTTATTTTTTACAAAGCATGATTGAGAAGATGTCGGAGGGAGCAATCGATCGTGAGGTTTGAAAAGTTACTTCCAATAGAGATAAGGAGTGACAGTTACCAGAAGAGGATAGTTACAATAGTGCGAGTATAAAGGTAGATGAAGGCAACAGAGAAAGAGGTTGTGAATCTCTCAACAAAACTAGACTAGAAAGAATAACTTATTTAGACTTCTTTAGGCAGTCTATTAGATGATCAATCAACCATCAACCAAACAAATCAAGACATGAAGTCTTTTTCTTTCTTTTGTTTAGAGGCTATTGCTGCCTATCGATAGGAAGTTCAATTTTCAGGCTTAAAAACATTGTTGTGTAAACATTCGCAATCAATCGAAAGCTCTTTTTGTCATTTATGGGCGCGCAATTGTTCTACTTTCTATCTTTCGTTTTCATTTTTCA
This sequence comes from Escallonia herrerae, assembly GCA_033070095.1. Classification (NCBI taxonomy): domain Eukaryota; kingdom Viridiplantae; phylum Streptophyta; class Magnoliopsida; order Escalloniales; family Escalloniaceae; genus Escallonia; species Escallonia herrerae. The sequence continues at coordinate 242,025 of JAVXUP010000216.1, forward strand.
TTTTCAGAAAAGTCCCTAGGCCTTAAGGACAAAAAAGATCCCACAATGTTCATCGGTTGTGTCGCAAGCGCACAATCGATAGTGAGTTTGCCCAGCAGCACAAACATTGGCACGCCCGGTAGGACACTTGTATCTGAAAGTGAGAAATGCCAACAATATGTTTCCAAGAAATTCCTTGGAATTTCAGGCCCGATTTGAAGAATTAAGGGCCAATTTCTGGATAAATTTGACGAAATGCTGTACTTCGGTGTCATTATTGCCCGGAAATTTTAAACCATTGTCCCTTCATTTTATATGAAGTCGACAGTGGATGATTTAATGAAATTTTGGTATGATCTAATGGATTGCATTGATGCAAACCATGGTCAGCCTATTCTACCATTGATTTTGGTAGATACCTCCAATAAATTACATCGGTTTGAAAATAATATAAAAACCTTGATGAGAGTAGATCATCCATCTTTTTTAAAAGATTTACAATATGAATTAAAAGAATGATGGACTTTAATTCATAGAATAAAGTGGATGAGGAAGGAAGTGGAATCACTCCTTTCCACACTTGCTGAAGTTGAAAACTTACAAAGCAGTAGTCATACTTTGACTATTGCAAATGAGATGATGCCAAATATGGTTGAAACAAGACAATATTTAGAAGATGGATGTAATCAATTCATGATTAGCAAAAATAACACGACTACCTATCAAGAGGAGTCGTTGCATAATAACCAACTTCAAGTGTTATCTCCAGACTATTCAAGTAAGTTATTCGATGAATTACGTGAAAAGTGCTTATTGTGGAAAAATCATTTAAATGTATTCATACAACTGGGTAAAATTTACACTAAAAGTGGTGTAAGTAATTTTGTAAAATTGATATCGTGCCAAAAATGGCAGAAAAAGTTGAACAATCATGTCCATTCTCATATGGGATTGATATGTCAAAAGGAGATTTAATCAATATGGCCGGGGGGCAAGTTTGCAAGCCTATTTTGGTTGAAAGCAAAAAAGAGTCCTTTTTATGCGCCTTGTATTGCGAGCCAACCGTGGATATTGATTCAAAATTTTCCACTATTAGTGAGTTTGAAACTTTTGACACCATGAAAAATGATGAAGAACATGTATTTTGGGAGCCAATTGGTGTCACATTTTTTTGGAGAAAGGTACTTTATTTGGGTTTGTGGAGCACACCAAAGTAGAGTATCAATTCAATGGTCATCCAGAACTGCAAATATAATCAAATATTATTTGTTCTATTTTCCTCATGCATGTTGAATTAAGAAATGCTCAGTCGATTGGTTTATCAGTAACCATTCTATATGTTGATTTGGTTAGTATGCTTGACAAAAAATGGTCATGATTTGTTTGGTGGTTTGGCCAACTATGGTCATTGAGTCCAGTATATGGAGAGCAAAAGCCAATCGATGGTTAATAGATGGCGAAGATGTTGTCACGTTGAAGAACGCAAGCCTATCGATCGTGAAATACTATCAATCTGTAAAATACTATCGATCGTGAAAGGCTATCGGTCAAGAAGGCTATATATTGATCGTAAAAGTCTATCGATAGTCAGAAAATACTTCCCCTTTAAAAGACACGACTCTTCGCAATTTTCAAGTATTCAATTGCTTGAGCCAGGGGGCAATGTTTCCACCACAAAATATCTCCTTTCACTAATAAGTTCACTTTGATTAAATGCCACTAATGGCATTTACTTTTTATTATTTCTGAAGAGATAATGAAAGATTTAAGAAGTGAAAGAAACCAACTTCTGAAAATGTGTCATATTGATAAGGGATAAGGTGGTTGCTTACTTATTAGTAGGTGGTTATTTTCTAAGTATGTAGTTTATCTCTAAGTGCATAGTTTGTCTTGTAATTGTAGTTATTTTCTACAAAGCATAATTGAGAAGATGTCAGAGGGAGCAATCGATCGTGGAGTTTGAGAAGTTACTTCTAATAGAGATAAGGAGTGATAATTACCAGAAGAGGATAGTTACAATAGTGCGAGTATAAAGGCTGATAAAGGCAACAGAGAAAGAGATCATGAATCTCTCAACAAAACTAGACTAGAAAGAATAGTTTATTTAGACGTCTTTAGGCAGTCTGTAGATGATCAATCAATCATCAACCATACAAATCAAGACATGAAGTCTTTTTCTTTTTTTTTTGTTTAGAGGCTATTGCTGCTTATCGATATAAAGTTTAGTTTCTAGGCTTGAAAACATTGTTGTGTAAATATTCGCAATCAATCGAAAGCTCTCTTTATCATTTATGGGCGTGCAATCGTTCTACTTTCTACTTTTCGTTTTCATTTTTCATTTTCAGAGAAGTACCCAGGCCCTAGGGGTAAAAAAGATCCCACATTGTTCATCGGTTATGTCGTAGGCGTACGATCGATAGTGAGTTTGTGCAGCAGCGCAAACAGTAACCTGATGCATTCCCATGGAAAATCATGTCACCAAAGAACCATGGCGTCACTTCCTAGCTAGATGGTAGGTGACACCATAACACTTCTTTTTTTTTTTTTGGAAATTGCATTACTAAAATAAATAATTTTCAAATTAGAAGAACACAAACTATTGTTTGGCATTAGAAACATAGTACAACAAAGTACAATTAATTAAAAAAACACATGCATAGCCGACATGACTTTGGAAGAAAACATAAAACATAACTATTACCATTGTTAGATTTTGAAAATTCATATCAAATAGTAACAGGATGAAAAAGCTGTAATGTGACATTAGTTCTAGGGACCGCATGAATTGACAATTTACATTACTGCTGCGATTATCATCGAATCCAACGGTAACGCAATAGCATTGGTACTACTGGAAATACATCAGATTATGAATCATGTCACTATAAAAGCTTAAAACAACAAACCAGATCAGATTTGGCCAATGCTAATGACATGACTCATACAGCTGGGCTATCAATTGTATTAACTATCAATTCATAGATTGTTATTGCATAGACCTTTTGACTCTTTTAACTTCACGAGAGAATTATCTTACAAAGGAAAGATTGATTAAGAATGTATGGAACAATCTATTGTCGTCCTAGATTTCAAACAATTTAATGAATTTATGAACAAAGATGACATGTGTGGTGACAAGTAAGACTTTAGGTGAAGCGTTACAAAAAATTAAGGAGGTAAAAAAATGTTCTAAAAACTAGGGGTGCAACTTGAGCCAGATAATCAGTGGGCAACCCGTGTCAGCTCGCAAAAATATGGATATGGACTTACTTTTATAGTGACCATGGTAGACGTGGGCTCAAAATTTTGAGCTCGTAAAAAATATGGGCTAGACATGGGTAAAGGTTTTTACAAGCCCGTCCAGCCCATCTAACTATTATATAATATAAATTACAATATATATATATCATGTTACAATATATTTATTTTGTTTCCTTTAATCATTATAAACAGTGGACCCACATAAGTTTATACAATCTCGACTGTCAAACTCTTAACCTAATAAAATTCAATTTCTAGCTGCATTGTACTTTCTGAACTCTTAACCCCCACTTCGACAAAGTCAAAGTCTCAAAGTCAAAGGTATGCTCATATTTTTGTCTTATTTTTCTGAATCAGGTTGAGCGACAGTATCTCACTTTTCTTTCATGTTTAGATATATTTAAAGACTTTACTTTTTCCACTTTTTTTTTTTAAAATTATAGGATTGGAGACTCTTGCCTTTTTCTCTCTCATTTTGTCTCAAGTATTTGTTTTCATGCTTATATTTAAGTTCATTTTTAAATTTTAATGTATTTTTTTTCATTATCATGACTAAATTGTAGAGTTGGATGGTCAATGATATGTTTCGAAATCATTTAAAAAAAAAGTATTTCGTAACCATGGACAGTCCGCGTTCAGCCCGTGTCCTCCAAAATTTTGATGGACTTGGCGTGGACACGAATTATTTGGCCCGTAGATGGGTTGGCTGGACATGGGCATGACTTTTGAAGAGCGAGTTGGTCATGGTCTAACTCTTGGGTCCGTCCAGCCCGCCCAAATTGCACCCCTACAAAAAACTCTTACTAATTGACACTTAAAAATTTTCTTATCGAAATTTTGAAAAAAATAATAATTTTTTTGGAGGGAAATCTCAAATTCACTCTCAAGATTCTTAACTTTGCTTAAAATAATCAATAATTCTATTTAGTTTGCAAGTGAACATTATTTTCATTGACAGTTTTACAAGACTGTCACGTGTAAAATTCTTTGAAATCTTGACAAAGAAAAATTACACCTTTTTTTCCTTCGTGAATCGATATGTTTTCCAACTAGGAAGCGAAATACATAGTAAAAAAAAAACAATTGGCTCTAAAAATAACAATGGATTTCTGAAAGAAAGTAAATAAATTACGAAAAATTTGGAAACTCCCAAACTGAGAGATGTATTTACCGTGAGATGATGCAAAAACTCGCATCAAATCCGATAGATACATGTCAGAGACTGACATAGAGAGCCGGGTCCACGGAGTCGGACGGTAGAAAGTAGGGATAGCAATTAGATCCGCAACCGGCAGATATCCGCCCCGCCCCACTAAGAGCGGGTTATTTTGACTTTGACCTCGTTACGGGGCGGGTATGGTAATTTTTTCTTAAATCCGCAGCGGGTTAGGGTCGGGTATGGTATTCTGTCCAATCCGCCCCGGTATCCGACCCGCACCTACCCCGGTATACTAATCCTATGCATCAATAAATCTCAACCGTCCATCCTAGCATATATATACTTATTTATCCAAAACCCTAAAATGCTCTATCTGCCTCTCTTCTTCTATTCTTCTCTCCCTCTCGACGGCTGCCTCCCTTCCTCTAATCTTCTCTCCCTTCTCCCTCTCCACCGTTAGCTCCCCACGGCCAAAAACCTCACGACCTCCTAAACGGTGGCCACAACCACGTTCCTCTAATCTTCTCTCCATTCTCCCTTCTCGCGGGATGGTCGCGGATGCAGATCCTAAAAGATAAGGTATACGACATAACATTCAATGGATAGGAAAGGAAAGGAGCTGAGACTGACCAGATCCGTCATTGATGCCATGGGAGATCCTAAAAGAGGAACTTATATGCACAGATCTGCCGCCGCTTCTCCTTCGGCAAGATCAGACGTGCCAACCCAAACTTCAACTGTCACGTGCTCATCGGTGGCAGCGATGGGTCTATTCATGGCCTTAATACTTCCTCGACAATGGCAGCACAGCCACCTAGTTTGCTCCGAGATCGAGCTTCTTTCTCGCCTCCAGCACCGTAACATCGTCTCTTTCATCGGCTATTGCATGGAAGGGCGGGGCGGGGACGGGTTTTCTAAATAAACTTAGGATCGGTTAAGGTATTGCTCAAACATGACCCGGTGACGGGGCGGGGCGGGGCGGGCAGCGTTATAGGACCACCGGGGCGGATATGAATTTCATAAGATCCACATCCGACCCGCCTCATTGCCATCCCTAGTAGAGAGTCCGCGCTACTCTTATTGGTCAAAGTCACGTGACGTGGCCCATGCCTACCTCTGGTCTCTCTGTTCTTCAGTGTAAGCGAGCGCCAAACAACAATCCCACACATGACCAGGAAAGCTTCTCCTCCTTCAAACTAGGGATCCCGATGCAAGATTACTCTGCTCACGATTCGACTGCTTCAGGTGAAGCTCTCCGTAACTGTGATCGTTTCTTCCATTTCATAACTCAATTTCGACATCGGATCTACGCTTTCATGTACTCATGTTACAATCGTGAAATTCACTTTCAAGATGATGAGATGCGCATTTTGCTTATCTGAACCACCGTCTCCCCTGTTAAGATAGTCATATGTTGCTACTTCGGTGAGTAGAATGTTAATAATAGTCGGAAACTGTTAACTTTCTTACATCTGGTATCCCAGGATCTCATCTATGGTTAGTATACTACTTGTAGAGGAGTTAAAGTTATCGAGTTATTCTACGAGTTGAACCGTAGCTGTAATTAGGTAAAACACTTACTAGTAGTTTTTCACCAAAAAAAACTTACTAGTAGTTTATTTAAAGGGGTTTTGTAGTTCTTAACTTAATCTATGTACTGAATTGGAAAATTTTATTCCGAGACTCTCTAGTTTTTCGCCAATCCATTCTAAAGCATCTGCCTAATTTCGAAAGTCCCAACATAGCACTCATCTGCACTTTAATTTCATCAACCATGAAATTTATGTGCAGTTACATGTATATGCAGTTAGATAATTGTGTATCCATTTCTTCTTTCTTACCCGTTTTGTCTCTGGTTTCGAGAGATATGTGAGGTTTGAACTTTGAAGTAAATATCATATACTGTGTTGCAGTGACATACGCTGTTTAGAGAGCAATCCTATTGTTCAACAACATTGGTTACCTCTGGAAAGATAAGCTATCATATTGTTATTTTGGTAGTTGAACACTATGTTACATGGACTTGGTACAAGTGTCTGGATCGGATACGTGTCCAAGTGTCGGACTCGTCTAATTTTGAAAACGCAAGACACGGGGACACGGCAAAATGCTCATATTTACTATTATTTTTTAGTTATTTCGAAGGCAAAAAGGTTTTTTATGTGATGCATTTGGTTTTAATTGACAACTTATCTCCACTCAAAGCAACTACTAATTAAACAAAAGACTATAAGATAGTATCATAATGGCATATCCTATGAGATGTGTCGGACACATATCCCATACCCATGTCCAAGTGTCGAGTGTCCGACACGGGTACTTCACGCAAAACCAAAGAGTCCATGTAACATAGGTTGAACATGCTATCTTCTGAAAATTTTGCAATGCAAGATAAGGGAATACCTTCTTCTTTAAGACTAAATTGTCACACTTAGGCCTCCTAACAACTCAGAGTGGTTGGCTACCTTAGTACATATTGTGGGATGTATGTTGTTGGGAGAACTGGAGGAGAATCTAGCATGTGTTTGAAGAGGACTTGACTCGTAGTCTTTCCACAAACAAATTAATTATTATGCTTAGATTCTGCTCTCTTCTAAACCAAAGAAACTGTTTTTTCTCCTTAATTAGTCGCCGTGTTTTTCTCCTTAATTAAGCATCGTTAAAAGGTCCTATTTTAGACTTGCCAGGATGCTCATATTTTCTATGCTCATGCAGGTTGTGCTCATAGAAGCTTCATCAAACACTTTAAGCAACCAGACTGTCACCAGCAAATGATGGGTCTATGCATTGCAATATTCATCCACAGAGATCCAATTTCTCATGCAGTTTGAGTAGTTATTGCAGTTGATCACCCCTTAATTTATTACCTATAACCATATTGGAGTTTGTAATTTGGCTAATTTCTTCCATTGTGTTTTCTGAATGGAAGACTCATTCAACACCCCTGATTTAAGAAGAAAAACTGAAAGAACAAGTGCCTTTACTGGTAAAAAGATGCCCAGTATATGTTTGACCGCTTCTGCACCCAAGTCCTTCTCTCATAAACTTTCGAATCACATTGCTTCAGTAAGATTTGGGAAAATTGGGAGTGGAACTGGTAGTCAGCTAGCATTCTTTTTACTCAAAGTTGCTGCATTAGAGGTAGTACGGAGGTTCTCAAGGGGCAGGTGTCCATTTGTATGGTCTAGTTTGCAAGCTTTGCAAGTTCTTTGTTGTCCTCCCTTCAAGTGGATCCAAAAGTGGGAGCCTTTTAGGTTCTTGGTCAAAGGCATGCAGGTTTGTTCTGGCATAACATACATCTCTTGGTTTTTTATACTTTACTATAGCTGTGAGTACATGTATTATGTATATGATCTCATACACCTTCACTGGGTTTCATGGCATGCAATTGGTTTAATAAATCAACACATGTATCTGAAGTTGTGCCCCTGCATATTAAGGAAGTATGATGCCTATCTGTTTCAGAAATGTGGTTTATCCGACATACTGATTCATTATTTCTTTCGGTAGTTACTAACAAGTTCAACACTATTTTTCGATAAGATTTATATTAGAAAGTGTTCATCCCTTATAAGGATTTTATATATCAAAGGTTTCAATTTCCTTGCTAGGTTTTGCGGTATTTGAGGTGAAGTGCAGACTATGTACTCTTCTTCCCAGAAGCATCGTTGCATTTTTTCAGCTACGTTCTGCCATGAGATGATAGCTGTGTCTGTCTTTTCTCTGTTTGTAACATTATGGTGATTGCTTACATGTAAATTATGTAATACCCCGTGTATAGGTGCATTTCAACCAAGAACCCCAGCATGAGATTTGACATTAGTGCTATTTTATAGGTTTGCCTCTTGAAAGGTGAGCTCTATAATACTATTTTACTTCTTCCTATTCGGAAAAGTATAATTCGTTCCTTTGGCATTTTATCCTGCAATTCAAGAGAAGAAAATACTGTTTTCCTTTAATTAGTAATGCGTTGTTGAATTTAAGAGTATTTGTTACCTTTTCAGCCTTTGTTGCATATCCACCCACTAAACCAATCCCCTCCCCCAAAAAATAGGAATTAAAAATGAAAGAAGAAGGAAAAGGCGATTCCTTTTCAGGATGGTTTCTTTTTTGCATATCCACCACACTTACAAGCCCAACAACCCCCCCCCCCCCCCCACCCCCCAACCCACAAAAAAAAAAGGAAAATAAAGATGAAAGAAAAATGAAAAGGAAAAAATGGTTCGGTTCCTTTTTATGTTTATGTATATTACATTCTATTGAGTAAGCATCATACCTCGCTGTTACTGAGTCTATAGATAGCTTTCAACTTCCGTTTGACATGTTATACAAATTCTAGAAACGGTACCTCCGCTCTTAACAATTTTCGCTCCACTTCTGCACTCAAGAGTCCTAAAAATGTCAGTAAAAGCATTATAAGCTGCCATTGAATATACCTTTTGGGTGCAAATGGACAAAAGTGAACTGCATTTACTCTTTCCCCATACCTATGCTAAAGAATATTGATGTTTATGGAATATCTTTGTCGCCAGATATTATCAAGGCCATTATTATTCCTTTCTATTGCAAATGCTTTCTCCAATCAATCAGGATGTAGTAATGCTACGTCAGACGTTATCGAAGATTCTCAGAGTGCTAGTGATTCTCATGCAGTACCAGAATCAGATCCCGAGGTTTCTTTTACTCAAGCTACTCCGGATACAAGGCACGTAAAATGGATTTATTATTTTAGTTTACACGTTAAAAGCAAGCAAAAAGTGGTAGATTGGAAGACAGAGCAGGCATTATGTTCCTACCCACATGCTTTGATTAAGACGTAGTTCAACAGGACTTGCTTGACTGATTTAATTTTCAGTTGAAGGGATGTAAAGCCATTCTTTAGAAATTACTGAAGTTGTCTGTGGTCAGAATGTCAGATCCATATGGTTTTCTCAAGGTGGGTTGACAGGCCATAGGTCTTAACTCTTTTCTTTTTTGCTGCAAAAACTTGATATTTGACATCCACAATTTTATTGAACACATTCACAACTTTTTGCCATGTGCTGGTCTTGCACAACTCTCAGCTTTTTGGAGTCACTGTACTTGACAAGTTAAGTTACATGATTTTTTTTTTCTTTTTCCTCGATTTTATTTGTAATGTAATAGCTGCATTATTGCCGAGGGAATAAGATGTTCTCCAAATACTTGGATTATGTGTAGCTGAAGACTTGGCTCTGTTTCTCGTTTCACTTTTCTCTCTTATCTATCTTATAATTGCTGGATGGCATCTTTGATGCAATTGGACTTGTAGCAAATATGAGTTGCAATACGTGTTTATTTCTCCTATCTTGCAACTTTATTTTCTTCTGGTGGTATAAATTTTCACTAGTGATCCAAATTTTGGACTGATTGAGCAAACTTTTGGTGATTTATATGATGGCTTCTCTCACTAGCTATATAAATTCTTGTTTTCATGTACTATGCAGGATCTGCGATGAAGTGCCACAAAATCTATCATCTACAAGTTGGTTGCTTCGGCTTTATGGAGAGCTGGAAAATCAAGGAATTAGTTTACCAGAAAGGTGTGTGAACAGAATCAAGTTACTCACAAAAGAATTCTCTCAGGAGTTTTGCCTCTTAAATATTGACAACTAAAAAGAAATTAATATGTGAGTGCATGCTGCATGAAGAATACTATGTGAGACAATCAAGTGGACCCTCTATCTGGAAAAGAGTGTGGGTGGGGTGGGGAACAAACTATGGCAGAGAAGAGATCGTATGAAGTAGCGTTTAGCACAAAATGGAAGTCTTATCAAGTCATTTTGTTTTTTTAACTCCATGTAAACAATAGTTTGTGCCCAATAAAAAAGGAAAGAAAAAGTGAATGTCTCATATTTGCTTATCAACTCACAGTCAGTTGGTCAAGTAAAAAGCTAGTTTTCATGGTCAACCTCCTCAGTATGGTAAAAGGAGTTGAAGAGATTGTCTATTTACGCCTTGTTATAGTCATAGTGCTATTTATTGAAGGAGCACATGGCTTGCTGCAACTATCAACATCAATATTCTTCTCATAGCAGGGAGCGATATTACACCTTTTGTACGGTGGTCAACAACCTTTTTTTGGCAAAGTGAACTTTCCATAAGCTGCAGCTTTTCTTCCTTTGTTTGAAAATATGGTTTAAGGATTAATACAGTAGACATTGAAATCCCTTTGCTTATCTGACCACCTTGTCTACAAATCCTGGCTTTGTCGATGCTGGTAGTAGTGTGCTTCTACGCAGTCATGCAGTACATTCTTTTTATTAAGTGTCTAATTGAACAGTTTAGCTAATTGATACATTATTACTCAGGTACTATTTAGTTCCCATTTCTTCTTGATTTTGATAAGTACTTATAAGTCGAATTACATTCTCTTGTGTTTAAGAACTATGTATTTTTACTTTTATTGAAGTTCTATGTCAGACTCCAATGAGAGTATTGAATCATTACATTCCTCAAAAAAACAAGTCCTAAGACGTTATGGACAACCTATAGATGACGCAAGTTTCAGAATGGTCTCTGACACTATCAGTAACAGATTCATTTTCTCAACTTTTATTGCGCCTAATGTAGTCCTGCTCATTGGTCTCTTTTTCCCTTTCCCTTATCTCTCATGCTCATTTGGTGTTCACTCCCCTTTCTATGATTGCATCTTTTAGAACTCTTTTGATTCCAATTGCCGCCCTCGGATTTTATGAGCTCTTTAGTGCTTGTTGCACCAAATATCCTGTAACAAGACTAGTTGCTGGTACTTGAGCAGGAGCGATCAACATGTTGCAATTATGTTGGTTTCCCCTTCTAAATCATTGAAATTCGTTGTGGAAAAATTAACACCATCTACTTAGATTAGATGGGTAAGGTTCAAACTTACTCAACTTCTTAAGAACTGTTTTCTCCTGCAGTCATTCGATCTGAAGATTGTGACTTAATCTCAACGATTGCCTATATTAATGTTTTTTGTAATACTGCACTTTGAGGCATAATTGAATGTTTAGATGTTCCTTGAGAACTCATTTGGTCTCAGCAACCTCTTATTTCTGGCATTTTTTTGCCAGTTCATGTCATTTGTCTCTCTCTTAAGATGCATTTTGTGTAGGAAGTAGGCATCAACAAGGTATCAAGATATCATTATGTTCTATGTGGAGCCTAATATCACCAAGTACTGTACACCAGGTTCTATTATAAAGGGCATTTGTTGTAATAATGTGTACTTCTCCGGGTTCTGCACTGTAATCTATCATTGGGTATTGTAATCGCCAACTGGTGATACTCCGAGGACATTACCCACATTGGTGAACCTTGTTAAAGTTTGTTTTGTGCATTTGTTTTTCTTGTGTTAGTTTTTTCTATTGCTTTTTACTGCTTTTTCCGTAATAAATTGTTATTGAAGTGCCTCATTTTCTCATGTTGTAGTACTGAAAGTGCTCTAGACGTACTTATTCGCATTCTACTTAAGGTTTTCTAGCTGGCATCTCTATTGTTGAATCTCTTGGCTTCTCTTGTTGCGGCGGAGCATGACACAATGGTGTTTATGCAGAATTGATAAGGATGAGCTTCAGAGATTTTATACTGCTGCAAATGGTGATTTTTCATGCTTGCTATCGTCAGTGAAGAAGACAATACGTTGGAGGGAGAAATACAAAATTCTTTCTGGACAAGAACTTGAGATCTGGTCAAATATGGTCTTCTGGCATGGATTTGATGTGGAGCACCGACCTTGCCTGATTGTCCGCCTTGGATTAGCTTGCATCAGCCTGCCGTCAGACGAGAGACCCCGCTTTGCTCAAGCTGTTGGTATGCTCTATACCTTCTTAGCTCTTATATTGGATTTTTTAATTTCAGACCAAATCGGCCTTGCCAAACTTCTCTCTTTTGTCAATTTTATTACTGATCTGGATGTAAGCTGCTTTAACTTGGCTATTATTGTACCCATAATTTCTGAATAACAGAGGAGGGCATAAGAGTATTTAGACTTCAATGGTGAATTTCAGCAAATGAGGCCAGCATTGGTACCTCCATGAAGAAATATAGTTCGATTCGTGTTAATGTCATCAGGAATTTAGTTGGCTTTCTATATCATAATTGACTTAGTGTGACTATTGACATCCATTTTTTATGCTACTTTTTGATTCGTGGAAATTAGAATTTGCTTCTTTGATTTTTTGCACGCTGCCTAATTAACGTACTACTTGGATACTTACTATAGGTTTTAGAGTTTTCATTTCTTCGTGTGCACATCTGAACTGATCTCAGCTCGCTCGTCAATATTGGCTTGGTCGGCACCTTTACTATGTTCTGTTGCTAGACAGTTGTAGTAGAAAGCAATCTTACCTCTGATTTGCACGAGTTGACTTTGCTTATAGTTCATTCTCCACTGCATGAAACAAATTTGAAGTTGCCCATCTGAAAGTGGCGATTATGTATGGAAAACTTTATATTCCCATTTTTTAGAAGGGCACTTGCTATCCGTGAGGGCATGTTTTAATTGGCTAATCTGACTATGAATCAACACTAAGGGTTCACCTTGTGGTCTGGAAGGAGTGAGTCGGAAATGATTGTGTCCTGTATCACTTGTTGCTTTTCTTTACATGGAGCGTACTCAAGTAAGTTATGGTTGCAACTGCAGTATCGCAGGTAGAGCATGGGGTCCTGCATTTAGTTGAAAGTGAATGTCCGCAGGTTACAGTTTTGGTAGACTGCGAAGGGTTGTCTCCACTGAGATTTCCCATGCAAATGATGAGATCCTGTTCCACTATCCTGCAAGATCACTTCCCAAACCGTCTTGGCTGTCTGTTCATTATACGCCTTCCACCAGTTGTTCAAGTCATTGCACAAACTTTAATTCATGTAAGCTTTATACTCAAATGTGGTTTTAAGAGTCCATATATTCACTTCTTTCTGATTTAGGCTTGTCTCTCTAATGCAAAATCTCTCTGTTGCTCTTCCAGGCTCTAAAACCTGTCACTCGGAAAAAGTTGAAAATTGAAGGAAAGACGTACCAAAAGGTTCTTTCTGAGTACCTCCAGGTACTCCCATCAAGCCTTGGTGGGATATGCACTTGCAGGAGATGTGCAAACCTTTGCATATGCAACATGCAGCCTTCTGCTGTAGAGCCCAACAACAGAGAGACGAATGAAGATATCAATAGCGGTGAGGATCTGCCATCACCCCATTTAAGCCGCGAAACTGACATGCACACGATTGGTAACTGTGATCATGTCTTGAGAGCTGCAGTTGTTGGTGTCCTAATCTTCTGGGTTTTAATTGCTTTAATTGCTGGAACATATGATCCTGAAAGCTAAACGATCTTACCCTAAGGACAATCTTCATCTGCCTTTGTCAATTTATGGTTCCTATGCAGAGTTCATTGTGGTATCTTATCCCTGTAGAAGATGTAATAGTTCTGTAAATCGTTCCTAGTAGATGTATATACCTAATATCCTTTGGGGCAATATGTGGTGAGTTGATTTTTTTTGACATGTCGATCAATGCAGGATAATAATAAGCTTTGATAGGAATCAACTCAAAAAATTATCTTCAAGAAATCCCCTTGCTTCATACCGCATTATAAGTTAGTCGTTTAGTTAAAAATCTGATTGCTACTGTTGAACTGGGTTTGAAAAAAGCTTGCGCTTGGGAGATGTAACTATCTGGATTCAATCATGATTTTGTTCCAGAAAAAGGCATTCAGAGTTTCTTTGTGATCGGTGTTCGGCTTTGTGCTGGATGATGTCTTGGGCCTGCAGACCTCGAGGTAAAAGCCACTTACCATCAGGTTATTGAAACCTTCGTAATGTTTGTTTTCTTCTACTGCAGAGGTGCCTTCTTGGTCTTTCCAGGTTATTATTAGGACATTTTCTCTAGTTTAAAGTCGTCTTTGATGCAGTCCTGGTTTCAATTGACTTCACCTTGCGAGGCAATCTGTACTATTAGTAAGAAAGAGTATTCTTAAGGTAGACAAATTTTTAAAAAGATGCTGAACTATGACCAAATTTTTGATTGGACATGGTTTCGGGGAGGATATGCGATGATGATTTCAGCACCATTATGCGATGATGATTTCACAGCACCATTTCTGAATGTGAATGCACAATGGATGTGCGTGGCTTCCTAAAATATAAGGTGGTCAGTCCTCCTGTTGCAATGCTCAATGCATTTGCCCTCATTTATAACTTGTTCAGCAATAAGAAAATCAAAGAACGTACGGAAAGCGAAAGCGTGATAACCTATCAAGGCTCTTTCCTATCTGCTCCGAATATGAAAGTTCAACACGAGTCACCACACCCTCCTCCAATTTTCATCGAAGCAAGAAAGAAATCTAGCCAAGTGCACATGGACACATGGTGGGTTCGGCTCAATATTCTTGAGCTGAATGACGTAAATGGACCTAGTCACGCACTTCACACAAACATGTGTGCCCTTCCTTTTATGCTAACTTTCTCAGCAAAATGAAAAATCCAAACAGCTTATTCTTGAAGGTTATTATGATTTTCGCCAAAATACGTATTAATAATTGATTAAATGGTAATATCGGTCGAGTGTCAATAAGTATACAAAAGCTTTATGATAGACATTCTCAATCGAATAATGTACTCGTAAGGATTCACAAGAAAAAGGCCCAAACTTTGCTAGTATATAGGCCATGTTGGGATAACTTTTGTGTTCTACAATTTCTAGTTATTAAGTTTATGTTAGTTGATCAGTTTCGTTTTCCGTCTCTAAAACTTATGTTCGAATTTAATTATTATTTTTTTAATTAGAGAACACAAGCAATTATAATTGAATAAAAAATAGGAAGCTAGATCAGTAATAATAATTTTATATATATATATATATATATATATATATATATATATATATATATATATATATATATATATATATATATATATATATATATATATATATATATAAAAGAACAGAACAGAAAGCATGCCATGCCCTTTGGCTTATTTTATAGACTAAAGACACATAGGTATCAGCCACCACTGGATTGACTACCGACTAGGGACACCACAGGATTGAATAAGGACAGATCTGACCCCTTTCTTACGGAGGAATTCCAATATGTAAGGTCAGAGACAGGGCTGATACCAATGTCAAAGGAAAAGGCAACCCCTTTCTGCACTCTTAGTGAATAGTGATCTCATATATATATATATATATATGTGTGTGCGCGCGCGAATGGGATATGGATGCTCCACCAGCCCACAGACAATGTCGAGCTTTGTGCATCGGCTTATGCAAGCAGAAAGCAAGGCTAAGACTTGCTCCGTCCTTTCCTTGCCCCAACTTTGAGATGTGCATCATGAGTAGCATTTGCTTTAACCAACTTCTTTGTACTTTGTTGAAATTTGATAAGAGCTTCAAGCCATGACCTACTTGACCCTTCCTGTTCCTCAAGGATCACAATTTTGAAATTGATATAGTGGACATCTAGGGGTAACCCACTCTTATATGGAATGGAATGATAATCCACGTTACCACTAAACCTCGATGCCTGGATTCCCTTGAATCGCTCGGATTCCTATTAACTTATTTAGAGACATCTGCTCCTGTAGTTTACAAGTTTTATGGGTTGTACACGTTCATTGTACATTTAAAATTTAGAAAACATCCCTTGAACACAAATGACAATTTTTGTGGCTGTTTTCAATCTCAACGGTTACCGGTTCGTCGAGCAGAAGCGGATTGTCCGAGCAAGACACGTATGCGGTGAAGACAAGAGAGCTAAGAATGCAGCACAAAAGCAGCAAGCGGTGAGGATTGAGAGCGGGGATTGCTCACTTGAAAGGATTTGGTGATAGTCTGGAGAGCAACTCGAGGGTTAAAAGACTTAAGGAAGTGGCTAGCTTCACCTACGACTAGGACTATCTGGCTGATAACAATGGTTTCGATTGTGGAATGTACTTATAATTATCACGCAAATTCATGCCATTAGCTCCACAACAATTCCTCAAAAGATATCCTAGTTGTTTAACTAGTTCCCCAAAAAAGTCTTACTCATTAAGTTAACAACAATAGAAAAAGTTAGCATAATTGTCTACAAAACTGGCAATAGGACGAAACTAATGCTCTTTTTGTCTCGCCGAAGAAGCTGAAATTAAGTTTCTTTGGGTGACATCTATACTTCAATTGTTTCTGATATAATGATTTTGATCGATAAATCAAAAAATTAATTAGGCATTCTTAGCTTTAAAAGTCAAGCATCAATGATCGTTGGATCAGACAACCATAAATTGGATGAACTTAGCCTAATCCATTTGAATATTCTCACTTAGAGTGTGTTTGCATAAAGAATTTCAAAGTACCTTACATTTCAAAATCTATCCATTTTAAAATTCGTTGATTTAAAAATTATGGAATTAAAAATTTAGTATTTAGGTAGTTTTGTAGAAGCGAGTATTTTATGTGTGGATTTACGTTTGAAGAATTGAACCCAGATGATGTATGGATACAAACTAATGAGAGAAAGTTTTCTTTTTTTATGAAAGAAGGTAGTTAAAATGATGGAAATAAAAAAGTGTAATTTTATGCCTATATTTGTAAAAAAGGATTTGCTAAATAACTTGTCTGAACTAGTTATTTGTACAAGAAAATTTATCACACCAAATTCTCTTTTCAAATTCCTCTTAAAATTTAGTAAATCCATCTCATCGTAATCGGGATTATTATCTCGTGTATTTTCAAATCCTTTGTAAAAGTAAAATTCTCAGGTCAATTACTTCATCCAAATACACTATTAAAGAGTAAAGAATTTACTATAATAATCTTTCTTTTCCAAATACACTCTTAATTCTAACACACGTTTTTCACTTCAAAAGTCAAGTTTTGATTGTTGCCATTATTAAGTACGTAGCTCATAGTTGAATGTCAATGACTAATCACGAGATGAATGTGAAAGTGAACTCATAAGAGCAAAAATTACCAAGTGTTACCTTGAAATTATGGCAATCAGAAATTCTCTTGAGATTGTGCTCAGAGTCAAAGTCGAATCAACTAATATTAGAACTTCAAAATAATGTACGACCAACAGCAATAAAAGATATGAGTATTCTTATTATTATTTAAAATAATAATAATAATAATAATAATAATAATAATGGGAGCTTGGGTACGATTCCCTTGCCGTGAAATATGTTATGTTCATGAAAATTCTTTTGCTATTTAATTATCAGTGCAGTTGTACTTGGCGATCCCTCTGTCGATTCTCCCATGTTGCACTCTAGAGAAACCCTTGACTCCTTCCTTTACAAATTGTCCCAAATCTCGTGCTTAAACGGCTAAATTAACCTTAAACACTCCCAAAATAAGAAAGAACGACCCCTGCTCTGCTAAACCAGAGCTTCATCGGTCTTTCATACTCCTCAGAATGCCAACCCTACCTCACCAGTCCAGTCGAGCTCGAGCCATATGGCTGTCATGCCTGGCCTCCGCCTTCCGGACCGCCTTAGCTTGTGCCATAGTGGCTTGCACCACTCTGTACGGCCCCACCGCGCTCCGCCGCCAAGTAGCATTCCCGGCTTTTTCTTACGTGACAGTAGTCCTCATGGTGACTAACGCCACGCTGGGCGACGCCTTGCGCGGCTGCTGGCACGGTCTGTACGCCACGGTCCTGGGGGTTTGCCCGGCTATTTTGAGCTTGTGGGCGATAGGACCGGCCCGCTTCACGAAAACCACCACCGCGCTGGCGGTGGCGCTCAGCGCCTTCGTGGTGGTGCTGCCGGAGCACACTCACTTGCTCTCCAAGCGCATAGCGCTTGGACAGGTGGTTATTGTGTACGTGTTAGCTTTCATCAATGGTGTGAACACTGAGGCCGTCATGCACCCTATCCACGTGGCAGCCAGCACGGCTCTCGGGGTCGTGGCTTGTGTTCTGGCCTTGTTGCTTCCCTACCCGTGTCTAGCCTCTTCCGAGGTAGCGACTCTACGCCTTTTTGTGTTGAAAAGTTTGATAATATATTCTCCGCCAAAATTGAACGTTCTGATGTCATAGAAAAGTCTCTCTACAGTTTGAAACCGTTGAATATTTATCCAAGTAAAGTCGAAAGGGTGATACACAATTTCTATTGACACGCTAATTAAACAAGTCATTTTTAAAAAATCTCAGTGGCATGGCTTTCGGGCAGAAATATTCTCCTACCATTTTAGTGAAGAAAATCCAACGTTTTATAGAGGGGGGCATGCAACATAAGTTGAGTATGGCGCACGTGAAAAGGTGGTGTATTTTGTTATCATGTCTGAGTTGATTGGTATTGTGTGTCCACCAGGTAAAAGAGAATTCCAAGCTTTTTGCAGAAAATGCTTCTGGCAGGCTAAAGCTTTTTGTGAAGGCATTCTGTGCAGAAGACAACACATCTGCTCAAGCATTGATCTCTCAGGCCAAGTCCTTGGCTGTTTCAGGAACCAAACATCTTCAAAGTATTAAGTGCAAGCAAGTAAGTTCCGTCGACTACTGGTGTTCGAAACCCCCTCCGTCAGTTAACAAAGATCACATTTTCAAATAATTTACACACTTTTTTTCTTTTTTTACAAGAAAGTACTTCAAAGTTATTCTTTCATGAAATTTTACTTGCGTTCATAATTTCTTTGGTTATTATGAAACTATATTTGTAGGAAGTGGTGTATCCGATCATTAGGGCAGGAGCAGATCAAAAGAGGTTATAACAACTAGTAAAATGAAGTTTAATGTGTCCCTTCCTTTCTCAATTTTTTCACAGGAAGGCATGCAATGGGAGAGATTTCCAGTCAAAATCTTGAAACCAAATTGCTTGAACCCAGGAGAACGATTGCCAGGACTTGAAACACCCTTAAGAGGGATGGAAATGGCTTTATCGAGTTCTAGTTTATTTCCGGTCAGAATTATGCTAGACCCGGAGCTAAAAAATGGTATAATCGGGCTAGAGGAGCACATTAATCAAACCCTTGATCAATTCAAGAACTGTATCCCGTTTAACTTGGCAACCGTACCCGAATCCAATGTAGACAATGTGATGAATTCCCTTCAATCCCTCCAAACCATCCCACCAACCCAGAAAGATTTGCCTTCTTTTTTCTTCTTGTTTTGCTTAAAACTACTTCAGAACAACTTAAGCATGACCCGTTCATCAAGTGAATCACGTAAACAAAACGAGTGCTCCTTCAAAGGGAATTGGAGCAATATTCTCATGAGCGTGATTAATAGATCAAGGTTCATGCCAGCATTTAGGTGCTCACTGTCTCTTGGACTTGCAGTGCTATTCGGGCTGATATACAGTAAGGAAAACGGATATTGGTCAGGACTTCCGGTGGCAATAAGCCTTGCATCAGCAAGAGAAGCAACGTTTAAGGTTATCAACGTCAAATTTCAGGGGACAGTTTTAGGAACCGTGTATGGAGTATTGGGATGCTTTGTTTTCAAGAGATTTGTCAAATTAAGGTTCATAGCTCTCCTTCCTTGGTTCATTTTCACCAGCCATTTGCAGCGAAGTAGACTGTACGGCCAAGCAGGTGCAGTTTCATCGGTGATTGGAGCTGTACTAATTTTGGGTAGACAGAACTTTGGCCCTCCCAGTGATTTTGCAATTGCCAGAATTGTCGAGACATTCATTGGACTATCTTGTTCCATCATCGTAGATATTCTCTTGCAACCCGCAAGAGCTTCTAACCTAGCAAAAGTTCAACTTTCTAAAAGTCTTGATGCATTGCACGAATCCATTGGTGCAATAAGCTTAGCTGGCTCCAGTATGGAAGAGAGCCAGGAGAAGCTCAGAGTCCATGTAAATGAGCTAAGGAAATTCATTGCAGAAGCTGAGACAGAGCCCAACTTTTGGTTCTTGCCTTTCCCTAGTTCTTGCTATCTTAAGCTCTTGGGGTCATTGTCACAAATGGGGGATTTCTTGCTTTATGGAACGCACGCTGTTGGATTCCTCCAAAAAGAATCACAAAAAGTTGCCGATACTATTTGGGATGATGCTGTATATAAGGTAGATGGTGATCTTGAGCATTTCAAGAAAATGATGTGCTCTACAATCAAATGCCTCGAGGTGGTGACTTCGATTAAATCACTCAAAGCACTTGAAAAGGAGATTCAGATGAATAACATCTCTTATGATCTTGAGCTACAAAAGCTACCGATTCCAGCTATGCTTAGGTCCTCTGGTTCAGATGAGACTGAGATAGAAAAGATGACAACTTCTTATCTCCAAAATTCAAGCGAAGTACTCGAGCAAATCAATGCTGATGAAGGCGAGGAGGAGGTGAAGAGCAAATTGGTCTTAGGATTGGGTGCCTTGGCCTTTTGCATGACTAGTTTAGTAAGAGAGACAAGAGAGATAGAGAAGGGAATCAGGGAACTTATGCAGTGGGAGAATCCTACATGCAATGTAAATTTATATGAGATATCTTGTAAGGTACATGCTTTATAAAAATGAATGTGGTTCCACCAATTTGAAGATGCATACTCAAAATTGAATCAGGAAACTCTGGACGTGCTCTCTCAACTCCTTAGAAAGTTTTCTTGTTGAAAAGTTAAAACTCTTCCATCAACTTCTTTTGCGCCGTAACATTTTCAAAGAACAATTTTTGAAAGACGACCAAATGTCCGTTCCAATAAATTGATGGATACGTCTGAAAGTTTTGTAGTTACTTTTTAGGCAGTAAGCTAATTTATCACAAGTCAACTTGCACGCACTGCATTATGACATACTTCTCCCCATGCATCAAAGGCAGGACATCCACGCTCGGCATAAGGAATTCTTGAGGAATTAGTGTCCTCTTGGCTATTTTCTTTCCAAACTCGCACCCTTCAACTATTAAATCGTTACATATCACCCCAATCACAAAGAAAAAATTTTAGCTGCTACATGGGTTAAATGAATTTTCCTCCAACCCTCATATAGCGACAATTAATTGTCGCTACATGTTTTTATTGGGTCCATATAGCGACAATTAATTGTCACTACATGTTTTTAGTGGGTCCATATAGTGATAATTAATGGCCGATACATGTTTTTAGTGACTTTTAGTTAGTGAAGTTAAAAAAAATGCTGCTAAAAATTGTCACTGAAAGTATTAGCAAAAAAGCCTATATGAGGAATTGGTGGAAGATTCCTACAACTAACGTAGCAGCTAAAATTTATTCGATCACAAAGCCAAGGCTAAATTTAATAATTGAAGTCTGCTTAGTCTGCTAAAATAGGGATATCCAAAAAAAGAGTATTATAAAATGGAAAAATTTTGCTACTATCTAGGTTGAAGAAATTTTACTTTTGTTTTTTATATAGCAACAATTAATTGTCACTAAATATTTTTAGTAATTTTTATTTAGTGATGCAAAAAAAATATTGCTAATAATTGTCGCTGAAAGTGTTAATAAAAAAATTATTAAAAATATTTAGAGACTATTAATTGTCGCTAGATACTGGGTTGGAGAAATATTTTTACAATTCAGCTAGCAGCCAAATCTATTAAATTAAAAATCACTTTAGGCAACGATAAGTTACAAATAGATACTAGTAGCCGCGTCACTTTTTGAGCGACAAATTTATTTGAAGGTTAAGGCGACCAATGTAGCCTGTTTGCGTTTAACACAAATTCAGTGGGCTTTTCTGGTTAGCGCTGTGAGCGTGGACTATATCTACTAGGACAGTGATGAACCAGAAATTCGGAGGGAAGCAGCCGACGGGGACACCGTCATTGGTTTGGTCATGTGTCGTCGTCGTTGCTTCGCTTCTCACCGGCGCCTCCGTCGTCCACAACTTCTTCAAGCCCGATTTGGTACGCCTCTGTCGAGTTTCTGTCATTCTCACATGCCCTCGACCTGTTTGATAAAATGCCCCGCTGATTAAATGAACTATTTATTCTTGTGGAACTTTTCACCTGCAATTGCTCACTTGATAAGATATATATTTGACGATTTGCACTGTGAATATTGCTTAGCTGCTGATTCAATTAGTGGACTCTTAAGCACCTATAACTTTTTGGCATATATGTAAAATGTGTACAATCGGACAACAAGCATTTGCTGGGGAAAATTTGTTGTACAGGAAAATTAGATAACTTACCATTGTTGGCTAACTAAGGAGCACAAATAAATTCAGTCACAAGCAAACACATGATATGATAGGACATAAACAAGGCAGAATCGGCATTTGGGTAAATGAGTGTGGGCATATAAGGTAGTGTTTTATGTGCATGTGTAAATCTTCTCTCAAGTATAGATTTGTGATGCTTACATATACGTATCCATGTATGTTAGTGTATATCTATGTCTGCCATTTTAGCGCACCTATAAGCAAAATGATTTGATCGCAAAGGAATTAGAAGTCGGTATCAAGATTTATGTGTCGCTCCATGAAAGAACCACACACCGGAGTGCAGTAAACACTCTGAAGATTGCTTGCTGTTGAAACTAGCAGGAAGTTAATACCTTTTCTTGGTTTTGTCTGCTTTCATATTTCCTAAAGGTGTTTATGGTGTCATCTGCAGACACTACCTCCGGTCGAAAGTGCTCATGGGGTTAAGCAAGAACAACCTGAGAAAGAGTGAAGTTTTTATTTCTTTTCTTAAATTCTTTCTCAAGAACAGCCTGTATGACATCTTTTTTGATGAAATATCATCGCAGCCTCATGTGCGTCGTTTTTCAAAAGACAGTCTTGAAGTTTGCACGTTTTCTTTGCCAATATGCAAAGGTGTTGATTGTACTTTCAAGACCTGGTTGTGTAACACCTAGCAACATTTCCAGTTGACTGTTTCATACTTTACATTTGCATCTATAGTCGCTGGCATTGGTTTCTGACATGGTAGGCACATTCTTGCAGCTCGACTTAGCTACCCCTTAAAATAGTTATAGTAACTTATTTGATGGTTAATCTAGGAACACGCACCTAGCAAATGGGTTCACCTTTAGACAGAAGCATTCTGGGGCTCAATGAAACAAAAGTATACTAGTATAACAATTGACCCTTCAGTGTATATTCGGGCATCGGTTCTTTGGAGGAAAGAATCACATTTAACTTACGGTTAAATGCCTATACCTCAAATGAAGAACTGTGGAGCTTAGAGAACAACCCTCAATGATTGTGTTCGATATTTAGTGCTTCCGCAAGTCTTTCGTGCACCGGTGTTGTGGCTACAAATTTTGCACAGAGACGAGGAAGGTATTAGAGCTTAAGAACGAAAATCATAATGCGACCTCGCAACAGATAGATTCAACCCAGGAATAATTTGATACATTTGCAGTTCAACTAGGTTGCAGATTCATCCAAGGCCTTGCTAGGAATAGGCAATCTTGCAAGAAGGTAGACATACTCATGCATGGAGGAAGATAGGTATTGCTAGCGGTGCAGAACAAGCAGACGGCCTTGCTATTTCGGAAGCAGTGAAGTGTGCAAGACACCATGCAAACACCAACATCGCCATACTTTCTGACTCTGAAGAGCGCAAGACACCTGCAAAAACCAACATAACCATACTTTCTAACTGCAGCAATTTCATCAGAAGATTGGCCTTGGATGAAGAAAACCTTTAATGCTTGGCCTATGTTTTGCTTGATGTTGAAACACTTGCTATTCAATTGAAAGTTTGTGTGTTAAACAAAGGAAGAATTGATATGGTCAATAAATTTTTTTAGTAACTTTTATGTGAATACTTTCAGAGACAATTGTTAGCGTCACTAAACAAAAGTCACTAAAAACATTTAACGATAATTGATTCTCGCTGTATGAGAATTTGTAGGTATTTTCTTATGGCTCAAATCGCAGCCGAAATTTTTACTTAGTTAAATAAATCAGGATTATTGCACATATAACCCAGTAGTTTGAGGTTGTGTGTGCGAAAAACTCAGACTTTTTAATTTTTTTTTTTTAATTTCCACCACCCTAGACTTCTATTTTGGTGCTCTAGTCATCATTTTACAGTAAAACCTCTACTTTTTATGTCCATTTAATTGTTGAGAGTAAAACGGAAAGTTCACGTAAAATCCTTGTTGACGTAGACCTTTAGTTACTTTAATATATTTTTCTCCCCTCTTTAGGACTATAAATAAATCGAGTTGTTCACGAACAGCTCGTTGTTCATTCTCTACAGAACTTGTTCATATTCGTTTATATAATATATGAACCGAACATGAGCAATGTTTTTAGAACTCAATTATTAAAGGAACCGAGCACAAGCATATGAAAGTCTTCACGAATGTGTTCGTAAACAACTCTCCAAATGATAAGATAATATTTTTATTTTTAAGCATCAAGGTTTTGAAAACAATAGTTTATAAATCATTTAAAGCTTGAAGGCCTTAAACCCAATTAGATAAAATCCAAGCTAAATATAACATTTATATCTATATTTATCTATACGACCGTATGAATCTTGTAAATTATTTTATTTCGTTTTTGTCCTTCGTTAATCACTTCAATAACAATCCTACCATTTCATAAATACTATTATTAATTACTAATTTTGTAATCATTTTCAGTTTCGCCCTCCGTTTGTTAACCCAATGACAATTCTATCCTTTCCTAATTAGTTTTTTTTAATGCGTTTAATGAACATTAGGTCATAAATTTAATCAACGCCTACATTTATACATTGGGAAACAAAGGAGCTGTATGTTTACAGGATTCGTTTTGTGTATTAGTTCGTATTGTGTTTTCGTTTTCAATATTTTCGTATCCAATCACAAAATATAGTTGTGTACTTTTATTATTTTCACCACTTTTTTGTATCTACTTTTTTCAGTTGTTTTTGTATGTTTACCATTTTCATTTCCATTTTCATTACTGTTACGATCATTTTTTTTTTCGATTTTACCCTTACTGTAGGGATGATAATATGCTATTATACCCTTACTTTATTATCCAAAATAAACATCCTGCCCCACTTGTCAAACCTCTTTCACACCACCCAACCGTCTTCTCCACCGTTCCAACACACCTGCCACCTCTCTCTACCTCAAACAACTTCATATTCTCGTCCTTCCAATATTATGGTGCCAGAGACAACTAGTCTTCCAGCCAGCGGACAATAACAAGAACAACAAAGGTGACACATGCGCCACTGACGACCTGGTCGACTTCCCCAAGGAGGACAAGGTGACAGCCGACGCCTTCTTCGGCAACCTCGTCGTGGATTCCGGCGAGATCTCGGCGGTCACCGTCATCAACAACTTAAATTCCGCCATATCTGGTTGCGAGCACCAGTTTTTTTCTTTTTTTTCCTCCAAAACTCACTTCTACAAATCTACCCCTCTATAATCTCCCCTTCCCTTTCCCTTGCATCTGTCAATTTCTAGAATCTTTCATGGTGATTAGTGATTACGGTGGAGTGAAGAAAGAGTATAGAAAGGAAGATCTATCATGAATCTTTCATGGTGATTACGGTGGGTGAACAAAAGGATTGAAAGGAAGAGAGAGAGCTAGGCAGCAGGGGCATGGCAAGAAAATTGTGAATAGTGGAGACAGGATTTGGTATTCTCTGACACAGAGAATACAGTAGCGAGAAAAGGTGAAAAAACTCTTTGGGTGTTTTCATTTTTTCCGGTACTATTTCGATTTTTTTATCCAAAACGGATACGAAAAAAGATAAAAGTACACACAAAAAATGCATCTTTTTCATCATCATTACAAAAACAAAAACGAAATCCTGTAAACGTACAGTCCCAAAAATGTGTGATTGCAAAAAATATATTTGTGTTTATGTGTATGTACACACTACCTATAAAAGTATGAATGTTGTAAATCATTTTTGGATGATTATGTCCTTTGCTAATTACGTCAATTACATTTTTACCCTTTTTTTATTACTTCCTTTTAATTAACGAAATTAAAAGAACATTGGGTGATGAATCTATTCTATACATTAAAAAACGAAAAGTGTGATGAGAAAGAAAAACATAATAATGAAATTTTTTTATTATTCTCTTTTTAATTTGGTTAAAATGAAATAAATATTAGATGTTGAACTGGTTAATAAGAACTGTGATTTTTTTCCTCGCATTTTTAGGTTACCAAATAATTAACCAATTGAAAAAATGAAAAACAAAAACAAAATCAATTAACAAACAAAAATTTATTGAAGAAACAAAAACAGAAAAAGAAAATAAAAAAGGTTAAATATGCATAAAAAAATAAGCCTTAAATATGGTGCCAATTTAAACTGAAAATATGTTTGGTTATTGCAGTTGAAGACCGGGTGTTTTGCATTTCTTATTGATGAAATGCAAAATACCTGATCTTGAAAAGTAGAAATCTTAAACATAAACCAATTTAACAGATTACAAGAACAAAAGTGCGGATTCATTGTTTTAATTTCTCCATTTGCTTCTATTTTCAGTAGTATTATCAAATATTTCTTCAATCTAGAAGCCTACAAAGAATATTTTCAAACATTGAACTGATTACAATTGCGACTAACAAATATATATTTTTTCTAAAACATGTTACAAAAGAAATAAGAACATAGTTGAATTACATTATTTTGATCCCAAAAAAGATAATAGTATCACTTCAAACATTACTCTCGACTATATCTACATGCAAAATACGTGCTGTATACTAGTTACTCCATATGCAACCAAACATCCGAAAATGAAGCCCAACTCTTTTCTTTCTATCTAAAAAGCCCTAACCTAACAGCCAAAAACTCTCAGCCACACTTGCCTCTCCTTCTGGCACCTCCTCCCTTCCCCTCCCAAGTTTCACAAACACACATACACATTCTCCACTTTCTTACTCAAATGCCTCCATAGAAAGAAACTTGTGATAATGTGTCTTGGATAAAAACCCAGAATATGTGGGTGTCCCACATCGGTTATTCAAAGAAGATTGTGACTTGGACCTACGTATATAAGTCTTGTCCCATATTGGTTATTTTGAGAAAGTCACTACTTGTTTCTAAGTATATATGTGTTGTCTTGTATTGTGTTTTAAATACAAGAGAAAAGAGAGGAAGAGTCCTTCTTTGACTAGGTCAAAGAGAGAAGAGTCCTTCTTTGAGTAGGATAAGAGAGAAGAGTCATTCTTTGAAAGGGTTTGTTGAGAGAGGCAAAGGACTGTAATCTTCAGTGACAAACATAGTAAAATCGCTGCTACCACCGTGGAGTAGGCTTTTGCTGAACCAAGTAAATCTTGTGTGCCTCTATTTTCTGTTATTATTTTTTAATTCTCTTCTTTAATGCTTGGTACGGAATCTAGTGTATCCTTTAACAAGTGGTATCAGAGCTGAGGTTTAGTGGTAAATTGAAAGCACCTTGCAATGGTGCCAAATACTTCGATGAAGTATGATTTGGAGAAGTTTGATCGATCGAACGATTTCAGTTTATGGGGGATGAAGATGCGTGCTATCCTAATTCAGCAAGGGTTGTTGAAAGCGTTAAAGGGAAAACAAGGGGGCTTCCTAATACGATGTTTGATGATGAAAAAGAAGACATGTTGGAGAGAGCCCATAGTGCCTTGTTACTGTGTTTAGCCGACAACGTGTTACGAAAGGTTTCTTAGAAAACGACCGCAGCTGGATTGTGGTTAAATTGGAGAGCTTATACATGACGAAGTCTCTGACAAATCGTTTGTATTTAAAGCAACGGTTGTATACTCTTCGGATGAAAAAAGATACATCGATTAGTGATCATCTTGACAAATATAACAAGGTAATATTAGACCTGCAAAATATTGATATCAAGATAGAAGATGAGGATAAAGTTTTACTGTTGTTGTGTTCTTCACCTCCGTCATATGAACATCTTGTTACTATGTTATTATATAGGAAGGACATTATCTCCATGGAGGAGGTTGAGGTTGTGATAAATTTTCAGGAATTAAGGAAGAAGGTTTCAAAAAATAAGAGAGAGGAACATGGTGATGGTCTGATGGCTCGAGGCCGAAGCACTAACCATGCTAGGTCTAAAAATAAAGGAAGATCGAGGTCTTAGTCAAAGGCTAGAAAATTAAAGTGCTATTATTGTCACAAGGAAGGGCATTATAGAAAGGATTGTTCTGAGCGTAAAGGGAAGAAAAAGGATAATTCCAAGACGGCTAATGCTGGAGTAGTAGAAGATAATTCTTATGGTGTGGATGTTCTCTCAGTTACTATCAGTTCTTCGGATGGAGGGTGGATTCTTGATACGGGTTGCTTCTATTATATGTGTCCCAATAGGGATTGGTTTGCCACTTATTGTTCATTTGATGGTGGTAAAGTTCTTATAGGAAACGATGTCGCCTGTAAAGTGGTTGGGATAGGCTCAATTCAAATTAGGATGCATGATGGTATTGTGAGAACTTTGACTGATGTTAGGCATGTTCCAGAGTTGAGAAAAAATCTAATTTTTTGGGTACGTTTAACTCTAACAGATGTAGCTATCGGGCTGTAGGTGGAGTTATGAGGATAATGAAGGGTACTCTTGTTGTGATGAAGGGGTTGAAACAAAATAGTCTCTATTTGTTGCAGGGTAGCACAGTTACAGAAGCAGCAGCAACAACTTCATCTTCTGATATAGATTATGACATTACTAAGCTTTGGCATATGCGTCTTGGGCATATGAGTGAGAGGGGTATGGATGTGCTGAGAAGCAAGACAACTAGGAAGCTAGATTTTTGTGAGCATTGTGTCTTCGGGAAACAGTGCATGGTAAAATTCAGTCGGGCTGTTCATACCACCAAAGGTACGGTGGATTATATTCATTCAGATCTTTGGGGTCCTTCTACGATTCCTTCTAAGGGTGGTGGCAGATATATGTTGACCTTTATTGATGACTTCTTAAGAAAGGTCTGGGTGTACATTCTGAAAAAGAAGAGTGATATCTTTGTTCAGTGGAAACAGTTTAAGATGATGATTGAAAAGCAGACCGGCAAAGAAATTAAATGCTTGAAGACTGACAATGGCATGGAATTCTGCTTGGATGAATTTACAGAGTTCTACAAGAATGAAGGCATAGTGAGGCATCGCACTGTTAGAAAATGCTATAGCAGAATGAGATTGCAGAACGGATGAATAGGACTCTTCTTAAGAGGGCTTGATGTTTGCTTTCAAATGTCTGGTTATCGAAAAAAAATTGGGCAGAAGATGTTGACACAGCTGCATATTTGGTAAATAGGTCTTCATCAACTGCAATTGATTGCAAGACTCCTGAAGAAGTTTGGTCTGGTAAGCATGCTAATTATGAAATTTTGAGGATATTTGGTTGCCCTGCTTATGCTCATGTAAATGATGGTAAACTTGAGTCGAGAGCAAAGAAGTGCATTTTCTTAGGCTATGCAAATGGGGTAAAAGGGTACCGGTTGTGGTGTCCTAATTCTGAGTCATCCAGATTCCTAATTAGCAGAGATGTGACCTTTGATGAATCTTCGATGCTTTCGAAGAAGGAGTTGATTGATGCAGGGAAAGACGCAGGTATCAGGGAGAAGGTGGAGCTAGAGGTTCGAGCTCCAGAATCTTTGCCTATAATTCCTACAGATTCTCATTCTACCGAGAAGAATGAAGAACCTCAGGAACAGTAGTATAACATTGCCAGAAACAAACTGAGAAGAGAAATTCGACCTCCTTAGAAGTGTGGATATGCGGATATGGTTGCTTATGCTCTTAGTGTGGTAAAGAGTATTGAAGTTGAAGAGCTTGCTACATACAAAGAGGCCATCAAGAGCATGGAATCAGCGCAATGGACAGTTACTATGAGTGAGGAGATGGAATTTCTTTACAAGAATCAAACGTGGGAATTGATGAAACCGCCTGTGGGCCAGAAGATTGTTAGTTGCAAATGGGTCAACAAGAAGAAAGAGGGAATTCTTTGAACAGAAGATGTAAGGTATAAAGCACGCTTAGTAGTTAAGGGTTTTACTCAGAGAGAATGTATTAATTACAATGAAATGTTTTTTTCTATAGTAAAACATACTCCGATAAGAGTGTTGCTTGTTATGGTTGCTCTATATGACTTAGAGTTAGAACAGCTGGATGTCAAGACAGCTTTTCTACTCGGTGAGTTGGAAGAGCAGATATTCATGCGTCAACCAGAGGGATTCATGATCCAAGATAAGGAAGATCATGTTTGCTTGTTGAAAAAATTCTTGTATGGATTAAAGCAATCTCCAAGGGCAATGGTATAAGTGATTCGACACTTTCATGGCAAAGAGAGGTTACACCAAGAGTGCCTATGACAGTTGTGTGTATCACCAGAGGCTCGCGAATGGTTCTCATATGTACTTGCTATTTATATTGATGATATGTTGATTGTTGCAAAATTGATGTCAGATGTCAATGGTTTGAAAGAGTAGTTGAAAAGGGAATTTAAGATGAAAGACTTGGGTGCAACAAATAGGATATTAGGGATAAAGGGATCGACCTGCAGGAATTTCGTACTTGTCCTAGAAAAAAGTACATTGAACGAGTACTGCAGCGGTTTAGTATGAAAAACTCTAAACCTATGACAACTCTTTTGGCGACACACTTTAAGCTTTCAACAGCGGATTCCCCACAAACCCAGTAGAAGGTGGAGCACATGGCGTTTGTTCCATATGCTAGTGTAGTGGGCAATCTCATGTATGCTATGGTTTGTAAGAGACCGGATACTTCTCATGCAATCAGTGTGGTTAACAGATACATAGGTAATCCTGGGAAAGCTCATTGGCAAGCAGTGAAGTGGATACTTCTATACCTGAGAGGTAGTGCAGATACTGGTTTAGTCTACCATTGGGACAGTTATGTGAATGGTACAGTTGTTGGATATGTGGATTCAGACTATGATGGAGATTTGGATAGGAGGAGATCTTTGAGATGATATATCTTCACTTTTTTGAGTTGTGTGATCAGTTGGAAGGCTACTCTATAGACTATTATTGCCTTGTCTACTACAGAAACTGCATACATAGCGGCAACCGAAGCAGTGAAAGAAGCCATTTGGTTAAAGGCTTGGTTGGTGATTTGGGGTTGAAGCAGGAGTCTAGCATTGTTTAATGCGATAGCCAAAGTGCCATACATCTGACCAAAAATTAGATGTTCCATGAGCGAACCAAGCACATTGATGTCAGCTTTCATTTTATTTAGGATGTGGTTTCTCAGGGTACTGTTATGGCAGAGAAGATTTCCACAGATGAAAATCCAGCGGACATGATGACAAAGCATATTCCAGAGATCAAGTTTAAGCATTGCTTAGATTTGATCGATATCAGTAGTATTTGAGGTGCAGCCCTAGGGGCAGGTGTGGTAGCAACAAATGATATTTTCAGATTGTTTGTGACTTGTTTTATCCAAGCCAAGGTGGAGATTTGTGATCATGTGTCTTGGATAAAAAAAACCCAGAATATGTGGGTGTCCCACATCGATTATTCAAAGAAGATTGTGACTTGGACTTGCGTATATAAGTCTTGTCCCACTTTGGTTATTTAGAGAAAGCCACTACTTATCTCTAAGTATATACGTGTTGTCTTGTATTGTGTTTTAAATACAAGAGAAAAGAAAAGAAAGAGTCCTTCTTTCACTAGGTCAAAGAGAAGAAGAGTCCTTCTTTGACTAGGTCAAAGAGAGAAGAGTCCTTCTTTGACCAAGATATAAGAGAAGAGTCATTCTTTGAGAGGGTTTGTTGAGAGAGGTAAAGGTCTGTAATCTCCAGTGACAAACCTAGTAAAATTGATGCTACCACCGTGGAGTAGGCTTTTGTCAAAACACGTAAATCTTGTGTGCCTCTATTTTTTATTATTGTTTTTCGATTCTCTTCTTTAATGCTTGGTGTGGAATCTAGTGTATCCTTTAACAAAATTCACCTCTCTGTCAAATGCCTCCAATGAAAGAATATCTTCATCTCTTTCTAACAAGCACATCATGCCAACGACAATGACAACGATCAGATCTAGGATCGTAACATTGTTGTTTCCAGTACAACTCTTAATCTCTGATCAGAGCATTAACATCTCTCTGAATCTTTAGAAGTTCGTTGAGGTACTGTTAATTTGGTCAGAGTAGCTAGATTTGAATTGGGTTAAATGAATGAGTCGAGTCGAGCCCAAGTTTTCTGGTACTGAACTCGAACCGGCTTTGAACATCAATTTTTGGAGAGTGATAAGCCAGAGTTTGAACATACCTGGAAGTATACGAACCGATCTCGAACATGCTCTTGTTCAGCTCAAATTCAGTTTGTATACAGCTCTACCCCTCCTTCCTCTAACCTAATTTACGTTTTTCCTCAAACCACCTGCTGCCCTTTCCCCACCACTCCACTAGTCGCCACCACCTCCAGAAGACCTATCCCACCAGTTGCCATCATTCCCAAGCCGTCTAACCCATTCCCACTACCCTCTTTTTCCAGACTTGCCGCCACGCACTTCCCAATCACTGAACCCACTGTCGTCGCCCCTTTTCCACAATCCTGCCACTGCACCCTTTCGCCATTAGCCACCACCATTGTCGTGTGACCACTTCTATCTTCACGATAATCGCCACCGACATCACAACAATAGAATTGCCATCTTCACCAAACGTCATTCTCCCTTAAGTGTATCCATTGATTCAATTAGGGTTATTTTGTAATTGACATTTGAATTGTTATGAGTGAACAATTTGAACAATTTGAGATGTCAGTATGGTGTGGTAGTGGTTGCATGGGAAAAGGGGGAGGAAGGTGGGTCTAGTATGGTTCTGATGGTGGTCCTACAGGATTGTAGGTTTCCTGGAAGAGGATGAGTTGTGTGAGTGGTGGGGTTGGGTTGCAAGGCTTTGACTACGATGACGCGACTATCCTGTGGATTTTGACTATGACAGAATTTCGTTGCGAATTGTCGAGTTTGCTTCATAATCAAATGGACATCTGACCTCATGTGTTTTCCCAACTAATTGGTATCTAAGGCACCAAAATGTGAGTCCAAAGTGATAAGGATCAAAAAAGAATCTAAAGTATTTTACGACACAACCCCAAATTATGAGATTATTCGTGCAGTTAATCTAACAATGTTTGAGAGCTTAGGTTGATTTAGCCCCAGAAGTAAGCAAAAAAGACTTCTCTAGGGGCTTGCAATAAGAATTTTGCGAATGAAATATAAACTCATTCATCTAAAAAGAAGAAAAGACAGAGTCAAGTCGATGTGTTTGAGTCGTCCAAGTTAAGGGTGAGCACCAAAAATCTTAACTTCACATCTTGCAAACCAACCTTGGTTCGATTAGGTTCACAGTTCATATTTTTTAAAACGATTCTAAACTGTATCTAACCGACGTGCGATATGTTAATCTATTTTTAGTAACATTTATTGATAATATTCACATATATGGTACTAAGTAAATCCAAACGAGCAGATCTTGAAAGTTAAAACAAAATAAAATTATGAGAGCAGTTATAACACAAAATTTTGGTGACCAATATATCCTATCTTCTGTATTTACTCATTCTTTTTCACACATTAATGAGAACTTTTTAAGTGAACAAGAATGAATGGAAATAGTCCTTCTTCTTTTTGTTGTTGTTTTACTTAAAACTTTACTACTAAGCCTTTCTTTTTCAAATCAAATAAATCATTTGAGTTATAGGACTCGTTGGAATAAAAAAAAAGGCCGGCTAGGTATTGACCAGGCCAGGCCAGACCGTGGGAATAAAAGGGAGCTTTCAAACAAAATAAAAGCAAAGAAAGAGAGTCTTACTTTATTTTTCTTTATATCGAATCTTTTGAGCCCTTCGATCCAAACCGAGTAAACTGACCACACTGATTAGTCCAAACCCATGATATTTTTTTTTTGTCAAAGGTCCTTGTATTCATTTAAGCTTATACATCTTGTACAAAACTAGTTTCTATATGTACATATTATCCTGACTTCTACAAACTATATACATCAGTGCTCTAATACGTACTAGCCCAAAATCTCGTGCCAAGCACGGGACGGTTTATTAACAGTAATTTATTTTAGTAGTTTTGAAATGTATTGTAAAATATATTGCACAATTTTATTATTTTATGGTTATTTCATAAAAGATAATTTCTTAATTTTTGACTTGAACTTGCTTGTAATAAAATAAATTAACCCTTATGGTAAAATATTAATAAGCAATATCTGTAATATCCCGAACTTCAGGAGCCAGTTAAAATAATCATTGGTGCTCCGAAAAATAGATTGGCGTTAATTTTGGGCAATGCCCGGGTATTATTAGCGTATTGAAGCTTAAAAGAAATTTGGGGCCAAAATGTAATTATAGAAAGTTTGTGGGTCTTTTTGAAAATATGTAGAGTTTGGGGGCATTTGTGCAATTTTATGAAAGTGATTTAGGAACTTTTTATTTAAGTTGGCCACCTCATACTAGGTTTATGACTAAGCTAAATTAAACTATTTAATAATAGATTGGATAAGGGAAAAAAAGAAATAAAAGAAAACAAAAAGGAAATTCGGTAAAGAAGGAAGAGCGAGAAACAGAGGAACCAAGACAAAGAACAAGAAACAGAGAGGGGAGAAGAAGAAATTTTGGGCTGGAAACCGAAGGGAAAAGGGAGTGATTCCTACCGTTTTTCCTACAGGTGAACCACCTAAACCTCTAATATGCATGCTATAGTTTGTATTAATGGAATCTGTGTGTGAGTTTAGTCACCGTATGGCATGTGGTTCGGCCATGAACATGGCTGTGAAGCCACGAGAGAGGAGCTGTTTGCTAAGAATTTTGGGGTTTCGGGTATGATCTAGTATGAAATTGATGGGTGAATTTGTGCATGATTAATGGGTTTATGGGTGTGTAGAGGTGAGAGAGAAGTTTGTGCGCAGTTTGAAGTGTGTTCAATGCGACTGTGGGTTAGTGTGTGTTTCTGGGTTGGGAGCTTCGGGTAGGTGTGGGTTTGATAAGGGAGAGATTGTGCAGGGGTGTGTGGGTGGTGTTGGTATAAAGGTGGGGGTGTAGGGGTGAGGGGTGTGAAGTGCAGGGTGGTCGTGTATGTGTGCAGGGGGCGTTTATGCATGGCAGTGTGTGTGTTCTTGGGGGGGGGGTGTTCGGGTGTGTATATGTGATGATTCATGCATATGGTTGGGTGTTAAGTGTGTTGTAATGTGTGTTAGGGTGTGAAATTAAGGTGTGTATGTGTATAAATGAATAACATTGTGTGAGTGGGAGTGTGCAGGTGAGTGTGCTTCGACTGGAAGAATGAAGAAGATGAAGTGTGTGTGTGTGTGTGTGTGTGTTTAGGTGAAATAATGTGAGCGCATAATCTGAATAGTAGTTGTTTTTGTTGTTAATGCTAGAAAATCAATTAAGCAGTTTTTCATGATTTTTTTATAAATGGTTAGGGCCAAGGGCCAGAATTAGATAAAGTACAAATTTGTAACCCCCAATAGTTTTGCAAGACCTACGCTCTGAAATTTTTTGGGAATTTTTGGGATCCGCGAAGGGTGCTAAATTGTGGTACCGATTAAAAAATTTATCGAATTATTTAGCATAGTAAACCAAGTTGTTTTAATGTGAAAATTTTATAGAAACCTTATTTTACTGATATCATTCATTGTCAAAAATTTTGTGCCATTCTGAGACCGATAGGTATTTTTCGCAGACCTGGCCTTTTGGCGTTCGGTACGGACACTAGTTCGGAATTTTCTGGCAAACATTTTCTAAAGACTTTTTAGTACATAAATGATATCAGGATGCTTAAAATAGCGGTTTAAGATATTTTTGAGATTTTTCGGTGCCGAAAACCCCCAGGGGTGTTTTGGTAATTTGGCGTCCTAAAGGGGTATTTTAGTAATTTGACCTAAGAAAAGGTATTTTTGCATAGATTTACATATAGGAAGTTTATTTCAGTGATTCTACTTATGGGAAGACCATTTTGGCAATTTAAGTCTGAGAGGGGCATTTTGGTAATTTTACACCCTAGGGGCATTTCAGTAATTTTATATACCCGGTGAGGGGAGGTTCATTTTGGGAGCATGTGTGAGTTCATACTAAGTTATACTTTTGTTCTGTAGGCTGTATTCTAATGGTTTGATTATTCTGTTTAGGTTAAAGCTAAAGACTTCCGGTTAGGATAATTTAGCTGCGGATCCAGGTAAGGAATTCTATCTGAATCTTGGGTAAGGACTTTTGTCCGAACCCTTATTTGATTACTTGTACTCGTAAGTACTCTTTTGATATATTTACGGTTAATGACGAACTCTGAGTTATGTATTGATATCAGCATGTTCTTGCCCAGAAAACCCCAATGTTGAACCTGAATCGGTTATTTGGAAATCTTGTGATGCTCGCATGTTATTGGATGCTGAGAAAATTTGATAATTGTCTGTATCCATTCTTCCAAATTGTTGTGATTATATTCAATAATTATTCGCAGTCATTTTTGTTGTTTATCTGTGATTTTTCTTTTAAAAATTTTGATTTCTTCTGAAAATTATGAATGCTGACTTATGTTGGTATGATTATTGTTATTAGAACCTGAATTGATTTCGGGGATATGAGCTTATGTTAAAGCTCATTGATATTGTTAATTTCTGTGTTGACCTGGATTTCCGTTTAGTGGGGAGGCGGTATAAGGCTGGTTGAATCCTGCATGAAACGCAGGCTAGTACCTAAGTGGATTAGTAATTATTTACATCATGCGTGTGTACACTATATGAGCTTGCCATAATGGCATTGCAATCGCCCGGGATCAACATTGATTTTTGATTTTATTAGCTAGAATGATTTGTGCTTGGGTTGAAAGTCCTTGACAAATATTCATTGTATTTAGTTAGAAGAATTTGTACTTGGATTGAAATCCCTTGACAAGCCTTTATCGTATTATCTGATTTGATTTCTGCTTGGGTTAAAATTCCTCGGGAAATCTTGTTGTATTTTTGAAATGATTTCTGCTTGGGTTAAAATCCCTCTAAAAGTCTTGTTATATTTTGGAAATGAATTTCTGCTCGGACTGAAATCCCTTGAGCAAGGGAAATTTTTTGTGGTACTTGAAAATGCTGACTTGAAAATGATCTTTTATTGATCGTTTTGAATTTTGTTCTGATTGTTAATATTTATTTTGGCATCTATTTCTGATGAACTTTGCTCGGTTTGGGTAATTATTGAATTTTGATCGTTCGAAGTGTTTTGAAAATCATCGTCGATTGGATTTTTCGAAGTCGTGTTATAATATTTTTGTAGTCCTTGTACTACCTTACTGAACTCTCGAAAGCTCACCCTTCGTTTGGCTCCCTTCTGCAGGTGATGATAAGCTGTAGCAGGTTCGGGAATATGTTAGAGTCTGAGTGAGATTTTGATGAGCCCATCACCACGGTATAGTAAGACCCCTGCTTGGGTCGATCCTGTTACTTCGTTCTTAGGAAATTTGAATTGCGAAGAACCTAAGCTGTAATGATTTAAGCTAAGCAGTTTGTGATCTAGTATTTTGAAGAATTTGAGTTGATGTTGAATTAGATGATTTATAATGTGTGTTAGTGAATAGATTTGACAGATTTGATGTGATTCGGTAGGTTAACGACCCGGGAGTTCAGGGCGGCGGAGCTCCGGATTTCCGGGGGCGTTACAATATCCTTGTGCATATTTGTTAATTCTGATTTAGTAACTATATAGATAAACAAAAATTAAAAGCTAATCTAGTAAACAAAAAAGAAAAAGTATTGGTAAAAATATGCAGAGAACATATTGAGATCAATTTGCTATTGCATAAGCTTAAGACACTTTTATTATTTTCTAAGCATCTTTTAAAAATAATTTGTACCTTGAATGGGTTGCCCATAACGTTAATTACATATTAGATTAATTTTGATAGAAAAAATACTGGTCCATATATTTGTTTATAGCATGTTATTTATAAAAGTTAATCAACACGACTAATTAAGTAAGGATGATGAGGCATTTTTCAGAAGCAAATGTAATCCACCGACAAAGTATACTAAGAATATAGTAATCAGTACATGCGGTAATTATATAAAGTTTAATCAACGTGACTATATAGATAGCTCAAAACATCATAGCAAGGAAATCAATGAATAAAATTTAACCAAGATTTTACAAAGTATATAATAAGCACGCTTACTAAATCGAAAGTATTATTTTTGTTTATATATATATATATATATATATATATATATATATATATATATGAGTTTTATATTCATATTTGAGAGTAGTTTTAAAGATGCAAAGTCAATATTAAGTCCTAATAAGTTAATATAATGATAAGGTTGAGTTTTAAAATGATTAGAATTGATTTTTGAATTCTAAGGACATATTTGTCAAAAAGAAGTCTTAATAGATTACAATATTAATTAGGTAAAGTTTTAAAAAGATTAGAATTAGTTTTTAAATTAAATAAGACTTATTAATATAGAAGTTAATTAATCCTAAAGTAAGGATATGAGGATGTGTTATATAAAGAAGTAATGATGTGTTCCGTAAAGAAAGTATCAATGTATTTCTCACTTCGCTTATTATATATTATATATATAGATATAGATTGTGTATTTACTCTTCTTCCAGCTACAAATTTTGTATCAGATTCATTGGTTAATGACTTGCATACATCCTTCCACGGTGGTTTGCTTGTGCTAAAAAATTCTGGTGTTTCCCGATCCAAATTTCATAAATGGTTATGTAGTTACCAGCTTGCAGAGTCTAGCAGCAAAAATTATGGTGTTTCTCTCCATCCAAACCCACGATATTTAGTTCATTTTGGTTCATAATTTTTTAAACTGAATGGTAACAATTGAGTTTACAGTTTGATCCCAAACAGAGCCCCAACGAATCGTCCACACCTCCAGTCTAAGTACAGGTGGAATGGGAGGCAAGTAAGAATTATAACCGGACTCAAACGCAGCAATTGCCTATGACACTGGTAAAGAAGATCTTAATGGAATGTTCCAAAAACAAGTATATTCGCCATCAACAGTAGAGGTCGTACATTCTGCATAATAAGTTGTACTTCTGCTCAAGATCAACTTCGGGTCACTCACCACCCTATACAAACTCGTATTCAACAGATGCGAACATGGTGCCACAGCCTTCTCTTGGCAAGTGACAGCAACCGGTGCACGTGGCAACCAGCTGACTCTAGGTGTTCCCGCTGCTGACAAATTCCTCTTTTTCTGCAACTAGAGGTACCCCCACCTACTGACAAGTAAGGGAGATTTCGAATTCTGACTGACCAGTCCCAGCCTATCAAATCATCATCCCTTCGAATCCCTCAAACCCCTGATTTCACGGAAAACCCATCAGTCTTTTGCAAAAGGTATTGCTTGAATCTTCAGCAATCTTGGCCTTTCCACTTTGAGATCTGAAGAGTCAACTAATTGATTGTGTGCGTCTGTTTGGTGTGGTCTCTGTTTTCGGTTACGGAAAGCTTTTTCATTAGCCTTTACGTCTCGTGAATTTGAAGCATTAGATGTAGGGCATCTCTTTGTTTGCTAAACTATTCAATTTCAAGTTGGCATTGTTTGGTAAGTTTATGATATGGGTTGATATATTGATACCACACACACACGCACACTATAACACGCTATAAATGGGCATGATGTTTTAGCTTGGTTTTTTGTGGAGAAAGATCATTAGTTGGGTTTTTTTCTTTATTGCCCATTGACGCTCAATCCGGTCCGTCTCCGTCTCTTGACGATCTAGTATTGAATCCTGTGTGGATCCGCAATCTTTATTCAAACGAAAGTTTGCATCTTTTTTTATGTCACTTATGAATTTGAGTGGTTTGACGAGGAGGGTTTTAGTTGTAAATTGAATTGATCCAATTTGGTTTATATATGTAGACTCTGTTTATGACTGTGTGTGTGTGTGTGTGTGAGAGAGAGAGAGAGAGAGAGAGAGAGAGAGAATTATTATCTGAAGTTGTGTTCTTGGCAGGTTAGGCTTGGCAGAGGCCAAGTTTGCCCACCTAAATTCAATTAGAGATTGACCCTTATTGTTTGTGTTTGTGTACCATACTGAATTTAAGATATTGTGGTAGGATTGAAGCTCTACTGAAGATCCGAGAATGGCACCGAATAGTGATCATCAAGCGACGAAGCCCCCACCAAGCCCTTCACCTTTGCGAACAGCAAAATTCTTTCAGGTGAAAGAGTTGATCACTTTTGTATTAAAACGTGCCTTTTCTGTCCTGTTTGTTCCTTATATGTGATTGTGAAAGTTCTGCTTTCTGTGGAATTAAGTAAGATATGGTTGTTTAGGTAGAGCAATCAAATGTGGGTTTACCTCCAGAACCCATATAAGTTGTCTAGTGATTATGGATCTTTAAAAGACTCGTCTTGGTGATTTTTGTCAAATACCACTTTAATGCTTGGGAACAGCTTTTAATGTTGTCTAGTCATACTTGATCAGAGATGCCTCTCATTAAAGATTCACGTTCTTTTGTTTTTTTGCCTCCTCTGTGAAATACTTTAATATACAAAGATAGGCATACTAACTCCTTGCTTAATCCCTTGTTGCATACTAAAGTTTAAATAGAACAGTCTCTTTTGATTGACTCTGTAGATTTGGTTCACGTCTGCCCATCATCACGCCTACCTTGTCTTTCTCCGAAGTATAGATTGAAAGGCCGATCGTCTAAATAGATATTTTGTTGTATATATGGGCCTGTTGATGATTGTTTCTTTACCTTAAAATCATTAGTTATGTCATCGAGTAGGGACTTTTTGTTACCTGTTAGCACATATCGGTGTATTTCTTGCTTGGTACATTGGACCAAAGAAAAACAAACTAATCAAGCCTGGAGCTAGCAACCCCAGCCTCATTCTTCTTAGTGAAGGAGACTGCCATCTGTACCCCGGGGGATGAATACAACTGATGAATCTAATACTCCGATAAGAGTGTACTTAGTGTTTGTGTTTCTGTGGTCGGTACTCAAATCGTCTACGATATATGTGTCTTATTAGCTTCTATCATACCAATGCAGTCCAATATGAGGATTTTGGTTACTGGTGGTGCTGGATTCATTGGTTCCCACTTAGTCGACAGATTAATGGAAAATGAAAAGAATGAGGTAAGCATTTCTCTCTGTCAGTCTAAATTTCAAGAGGTGTCAATTGCAAAGGGATGCATTTGGAGTATGCCACATGGTATGTCTGAGTGTTTTTCTTTTCACTCTTTTTCCGACCCAGGTGGTAGTGGCGGATAATTACTTCACTGGCTCAAAAGACAATCTTAAAAAGTGGATTGGACATCCAAGATTTGAGCTTATTCGTCACGGTACTCATCCCTTATTTTTCACTTGATACTGATACACCAACGTGTCATATTCAGTACTAAGCAGACTTTACCTACTTATACGTATATATATCAACGGCCACATAGACTGCTATCTTTTCGTGGTTCTGGATGTAACGAGTATTTGGTAGCTGACTTAGTTTGTTGCTTGTCTAACTTTGAAGTATAAATCGATAGTGGTTGAACAAGTGGCGGTATCTAGCAAAAGTTGATTTCATAACCTGCATATCTACAATTTCACATGCTGAAGACTTTGCTCATGAAGGTGTGCTTCATGAGGATTTAATCAAGATGTTAATTGTTAATAGTGACTTCAAGAGTAATTACCTTTCAAAAAAGAATGTAATAT
The DNA here is from genome assembly GCA_033070095.1 of Escallonia herrerae. Classification (NCBI taxonomy): domain Eukaryota; kingdom Viridiplantae; phylum Streptophyta; class Magnoliopsida; order Escalloniales; family Escalloniaceae; genus Escallonia; species Escallonia herrerae. Next base: position 283,908 of record JAVXUP010000216.1, read on the forward strand.
CTACTAACACACGTAATGAAAGTTGATATCCAACCCTTGAACATGCTACCAAATTATCCTCTTTGTCTTGATTATGGTTCTTTCTGGAGCTACGCTTGTGATATGCTTAGCTTGTGGGCTTCGACTAGAAATGGGCATTCCAAGTTGCATGGTTAGTAGTTGTGTCCTGGTAATTTTTGTGAACATATACCCTATGTTAATGAGTTTCTGTACTTGATCCTCATGTTTAGGTGTCTCTCTCATAAATTTCCTTCTACCTCGTTTCCTGTTATTATATTTTGCTTTCATGATGTCCAGCTCTGTTGCGTACGATGGGTAATATACCGATTTACCTTTTGCAGATGTCACAGAACCGTTGTTGGTTGAGGTTGATCAGATATACCACCTTGCATGCCCTGCCTCCCCAATCTTTTACAAGCACAATCCTGTGAAGGTGTGTGTATTCTTGTTAACTCATTATCTGAGAAAATCTTCCATGTAGCTTCCATATCTCTCTGCTTATCAAAATATGTTTATACGCTGCAAGTGTTAGTAAATAATCATTAAGATGGTACCAAAAGAAAAGGGGAAGCCTAACTCTTCTTCAACTAATATTCATAAGCTTTCTGTGACCTTTATATTTTCAATATGATTTCACTAGTCTACATGTGCTTCTCCCTCTGAGTGCTTAAATCTGGCCTTACTTATCTCAAGAACATGTAAAAATAACACCATCATTTCTTGGCAAACAAATTAATTGCTTTTAAGCTTACTCTTTATCTTGTTTCAATTTACACCACTGTATTTCATTGCATTATGTACTTTTACCTAGAAAGAAGTGCTTAACTTTCCTGTTTGTCGAATTTCTGAACAAAGTATGTTTTCATCAGACAATAAAGACAAATGTCATTGGCACACTGAACATGCTGGGACTTGCCAAGCGAGTTGGAGCGAGGTTTGGGAGTCTGCACCTTGCATTCAGTACTTTAAAGTAAGGTCGTTTAGCTTAGTATTTGATGCATTTGTCAGGATTTTGCTTACCTCAACCTCAGAGGTCTATGGCGACCCTCTTGAGCATCCCCAAACTGAGAGCTACTGGGGAAATGTTAACCCAATTGGTAAGTTATACTCAAAGTTGTATAACATACAGATAAGACTCTTTACCAATAACATCACCTCTATATTAGATATTCTTGCAGTTCTCTCTTAAGTACATGTGCAAAGTGAAAGAACTGTGACATACACGTGCAAAATGAAAGAACTATATCTAGGAAGCACCGGTGCGGCACTTAGGGTGAAGCACCGGCACCGGATACGCGTCGGGTGCGGGTGTGCCTCGGGTGCGGCACCGGTGTGTGTCCACCATTTTTTTTTTTAATTTCTTAAATCCCGGGTGCGGATCGGGTGCGTATCAGCTCAGATCTGTGACCACTGGCCACTCCAGCGACACCGGCGACCACTGGCCACTCCAGCGACACCGGCAAGGACTCTGACAAGAGAGGACACTGGAGAGAAGAAGTAGAAGCAACAGAAGAAGGAGAGAGACTTACCGGCGACGGCATGCGGCGACAACGACGGAGTGCGGCGTGCGGCCAGATTGAAGAAGACACTGGTCGATATTCTCTATGTTGGAAGCTGCCGGCTGCTTTCTTTGAATAGTGGGAAGGCTGAATTTTGACTTTTGACTCTTGACCAAATGTTTGTTAATTTATTTTAAGTACCCATTGTTAAGTTATTACATAAATCACCCCCAAGTACTTCAAAGAAATAAAAGTGATACCACATAAAAACTTTATTCTTTTCAAATTTATGATTTTAATATTTATAAAACATCCCATTAAACTTAACAAATTCTCACTGAAAGCTTTAAAATTTACGAAAGAGCCCATTAAACTTAAAACCTCACTACTTTGTTTGGAATATTAATATCTTTTACAAATCAAACATACATATTATGATTATTGAGATTTAAACTGTTTAAAAATTTAATACTAAGTGTATATAATTAAAAAAATATCTATAAAATTTGCCGTATCCCCGCCGCACCCGTATCCTAAAATTTTCAAAAATGGCGCATCCCGTATCCTAAAATTTTCAAAAATGGCTCATCAGCGTATCCGCACCCGCATCCGTGCTTCATAGAACCATGTCATACAAGTATGGGCCAATGTAAAACAGACCAGATAAGTCCGAGTCTATCTCTAGAAAAACTTGTCTATATGTGTATGTGTATATGTACCATAGGTGCCAGATTTATGTGAAAACTATAGGTCCCTTTACCGGATTCTGGTCGTCCAGGTCATGATGAAGAATGGCTAAATAATCTTCTTTTCTCGCATCTTTGTTTGGTCAGCAACTATTTATAGCAGGTTGACTTGTCTGCCAGTATAACCTTATAGAACCTTCTTTTTATTTAAAAAAAAAAAAACTCATAGACGGCAACTAACAGAAGAACAAAAAAAATAGCAGACATTGGAATAAACATGCCATTCAAGTTGGCCATGAAAGCATCTTTATTATAACGATATGTTTGTTGTGAAATGACCAGTAATGAACTAAGTTAAAACTAGATGAGACCCACAGAGGTAATTAAACTCATTTAGCTGACTTTTATCAAGTATTTAGGTTCCATTTTCAATTAAGGAAAGCAACAGACTTGTGATGAAACATGGATCTAACTTCATTAAACGTCTACACCCCAAAAAAGGATAACGTGGCCAGAACTCATGCTGTACTTCCCTCTTCTGTATAGGAAATTGGTATCTAACTTGAGGGGTATGAGGCTGATGTAGATACTCATTCAGATGCAAGGACCAGATATATGCATATATGAAACAGTGTCAACCTTATCAATTAACAGGCCCTATTCTTGCCTGCCAAAAACAGTTTCAAACCAGAAAATCAGCACAACGAAAACACTTAAAACATCACTTCAGTCCAACTTCATGATTTTCTTCTTACACGAGCGCGAGCATGTGGTGGTCGGAGTCTTCAAGTTCACTGGAGTTGTCAAAGTAGGCCTATCCGCTACTTGTATAGTTCTGTCACTTTTAGGAAGAAAAATAGCAAAAAAATTAATAGAATAAATAACGAGCAAAGTTAATGTATCTTAGTCTTTTTGGCCTGGTAGAATTAAATTATATCTGCATCTCCCCATACTAACTGTAGACTTGTTTTGAGCAAACCATGAGATTGCAAAATCAAATTGAAAATGTATACTTGTCTTATAGGAGTTCGGAGCTGCTATGACGAGGGGAAGCGTGTTGCTGAGACTTTGATGTTTGATTATCACAGGCAGCATGGCATTGGTAACATTGCTTCCTCCGCTATGTATAAAATCTGTACAGTTCAAAATTTTCTGATGCCCCAATATCTATGTCACAGAAATACGAATTGCTAGAATCTTTAACACTTATGGGCCCCGCATGAATATTGATGATGGCCGTGTTGTCAGCAATTTTATAGCTCAAGCACTTCGGTGAGTCATTAGGTATAACGTCTATTTGTGCACGTTGTACTGCATGAATTTGGACTTATTATATATGCTTATTGTTTTCGTGGTAATCAATCATCTGCTCTTCGATTTGCACCCTTGCAGTGATGAACCGTTGACAGTTCAGGCCCCTGGAACACAGACTCGTAGTTTCTGCTTTGTCTCTGATATGGTATGAACGAAACATGTGACTGTTAGTATTTATTCATGAAAATTTTAATTGTTATGGATTGGTTGCTCAAGGATGCCTTTATTGCTCAACTTCATTTTCAATGCGATGAAGGTTGACGGCCTCATTCGACTCATGGAAGGGGAGAACACTGGGCCAATCAACATTGGAAACCCAGGTAAGTTCCAGATATACTTTGAAATGGTATGGTGCTCTCAAACATATGTAAAAATGCGACATCTTATGATGACCTGAGTATATTCTTCTATGCAGGTGAATTTACCATGCTTGAACTTGCTGAAACAGTGAAGGAGGTTTGTTGTGTTGCTCTCACACTTCTTCTGATCTGACATTTGCAAAATCCTTATCTCTCTGTATAGGTGCATCATATATTGGTCATTATTATTTGACAAAAGTTAGTTTCTAAGGAACAATGATAATACTCTTTAATCAGTGATCTAAAAGGCTAATAGTTAATTCGAGTTCAATTTCGAACATTGTAAAATGGTGCAAAGATGAAATCTAGCTAGGTTCTGTGAAGTATAAACGGTTGTAAAATGGTGCCAAGGCGAGATATGTTTCTTGCTGACCATGAAAGCATTACAAAATGCTTTCTAAAGTTTGTAGAAAGATAAACAGAGGATAAGGTAATGTATATATAACTTGGTTTGAGGTTCAGGTCAGTCCGAAAGTATTTTGACATCATGCGTGTCCTACGCAATCAGGTACCATTGCCCTGGACATCATATTTAAAGCTAAGGTTGCTTCAGACCTCTCTTGAATGAGTATACCTGTCACCAATCGCCTATATCTTCTCTTTCTTTTTTCCTTTTTACTGGAGGACTTGAAAGGGCTGAAAAGCCTCTCCAGAGATCTAATACGAGCCTCTGTTTACAAATTTATGAATAGCCATTGTAAGTTACTTTGTCTATTAGATGGAATATAGTTCACTAGAAAAGTCTATGCATTTGCACCTGCAGCTTGTTAATCCTGACGTGGAGATAAAAACGGTGGATAACACTCCCGATGATCCGCGACAAAGGAAGCCAGATATCTCAAAGGCGAAGGAGTTGCTCGGCTGGGAGCCAAAGATCAAATTGAGGGATGGCCTTCCCCTCATGGAAGAGGATTTCCGACTGAGGCTCGGAGTCAACAAAAAGAAATGAACAAAAATTTTGAAATTTCAGTAGAGGAGTTTCACGTTGGCTCGCAATGGTTTCTAGCGTCAGTTGCTGAACTTTTTTCCTTTCAATTTCTATATGTTGCCCATGACAATAAATGGCGATGACCCTTGCCTTTGTCGTCTTATTATTATATAGTGTTCCCCGGGAAAAGGGGCAGTGAGAAAGTTATAAAGGTTTCTGCCTTTGCTGCTTATTCTACTATCTGAGAAAAATAAATGGTACTTGTCCTGCTGAATGAATACTGTACATAGGGCCAGCAACCATGTTCTAGTCCTGTTGAATGGATGCGATGGCTTAGGCCGATCAACCATGTTCAGATCCTGCTGAATGGTACTCGTGGTTCGTGTTGTGGTACGGGCTTAAAGAAAAGATTCTATTGAGAAGGGGTAAAGTTGCTTAATATATGGTGCAATAGGAGATGAGGGTTGGGAGTAAGTTAGCTGCGAGGCCAGATTTTGATGTTTGTAATTGCACAGGATAAAACTTGGTCGGTTGGTTGGAAGGTAAGTGGCGCCATGGTTTTTGGTGGAGCTGATGTAAAAGTTGATCGTTCAAGGTGGCAAATGGGCGGGTCATTGTCGTCGTAGCTGTCTGATGTCGTGATACCAAGTCCAATATGGACTATATACTGTAGGGACGAATGTTGGTTGACTCGGGTTCGTATTATCCTCGACCACTTTATGCGTGCAATTGGTACGGTAAGGATAATATCAGCAAACTCTTTGAGATCCTGGGGTTATCTTCTGGACACACGCTAACAAATCGGAACAACCAATGCATCCTCTTGATCAATGACAGCTGACAACCTGTCTTTGACCCCCCACATTTTCGTGTTTTAAATTTTTATCTTTTTTTTTTGGAAAACAGTTAAAAACGTAACTACCCTAAATCTTTCTCTTGTCCTCCATCCTCTTGATCCACCACCTCACCAGAGCAGCCACCGCCGTCCATGGTATACCACTCTTATACCATTGTACCGTGAACAGAAAACCAAAAAAAATGCACCTTTTTGCATCACTTATATGATTAATACATGCTTAGAATAGACCACAATGTTAAGGCAGACGAAACTTAATTAATATCTAATTTTAAGTTGGTAGATGCAAAAGTTACTAGATAAACGTAAAGCGAAAAAACCACCGAGACGCTGCAACCACCATCACAAATTTTATGTACCGAAAAGTTGTCACCTCAACCACCCTTGCACCTCAATGGCAATCATACCACCACTGCCACGACCATGTTGCCACCACAGAGCACACTACTGCCACCACCATTTGCTGACAATACCTTTTCAGCTATGCTAGTAACGCCACCACGACCACCACCACCATTAAAATTACCACCTAGTTGCCATCGCCACCATGGCCACGCTGCCACCACAACATGCTACACTTCTAGCTCCAAGTTAGCGTCGTCACCACCTCCATCTCAAAAACACTTTAAAAGAACAAAATAAACACTCAACTCATATAGAAAAAGTAATTCATGTATGAAATTTACAATTTCTAGGTAACAAATTAATAGCTTTTGTTTCTTGGTACTTAATGAAGCAACATACGAAACCAATATGACTTAATTGTTGGAAGTACTTCAAAAATACCAAAATGAAAGTTCAGTTCATGTATCTATGTATTTATATAACGTTACACTTTGAATAAAATATCCTATACTTCTATAAATGCAAGGAAAAACATAATCAAATTTAAGTATAAAGTCATAAGCACTTTGTCTTAGAAGAAGTGATAAGAGTTAATTAGATTAGTAGCACATTTTCAAAAAACTCGAATGACGAAAGAATGTGGTATTGTGAGAAATAAAATTATAAATCAAAATAAATGGCATAACTCATAGATCATTTATCTTCTACTAAATCAATGTACCAATGTATTTGGATTTAGTTATGAGTATTATCACCTAAAATTGGAACCATAAATCCACGATGCAATAAGAAGTAAGTAATGATAAAAAGTTCGCAATTTTACAAAATTTCATCCATGTCTATCACCAGCGGTTGTATAATAATCATTAATATACAACTATTTTTTGACATCCATTCATTTGTAAAGTTTTTCTACCAGGATTGTGTCTTTTTGATGAGCTAACTGCTAATACATGTATTATTAATTTAAAGCATGGACACTGCAACTCTTCAACTACAACACTACGTCGTCTTTCTTTTGAAAATATGTATAACTTCAAAAGCTTTTAGCACTTTTAAATTAATTATCAACACTTAAATATACTTTAAAAACAAAAAAAAATTTGTTTGTGAAATAAAAGTTGAATATAAAAATAAATGTGACCTGAGAGACAAAATTACATATTGAAATAAATGTTGGAACTTAAACAATAATCTAAGTTTTTAGGACTTAATTTTGACTATTATCACTTAAAGTATTCAACAATTGAAGAACTATAAATCTGCAGAGCAAAAACAAAATAAAGATAGACTCTACGAACAATCAGGAATAATCAGCAATAATCGGGAATACATAATTGTTTTGACCTCATTCAATTGCAAAGTTCTTGTACAAGATTACATCTGTTTTTTTATAAACAGTACATGGGATCTCCATTTAAAATATAACATTGCGACTATAACACTACGTCGTTTATCCTTAAAACAAATGAAATTAAAATCATGATACAACTTCATAAAAGTGATAGTAATTCACCTCGTCAACCGATTAACTTACTAGAAGATAACTTTAATACTAGCACTTAAATAATCATAAATATGAAAATTTTATATAATAATAAAATAGATGTTGTAGCTCATAAGTTTGCATCTTTAAATTACTTTCTAATCTTAATCAATAAATAACCTTGCGCAATTGTATCCCCATTTATTACCGTTTATATGATTGTAAAAATAATCATCTTTATGCGATTGTTTAGCTCCAATCATTTGCAAATCTTTTGTAGAACGTTGTGACATTCTTGTGAATGATTAACCGTGAAATGTACACGAATTTCCTTTTTGATTGTCTTAAAAAAATCTTCACAAACAAATCAAACATATGGTTGAAAAAGTGTCGAACATCATCATGATGGAAAGCAATTAAGCGCATAAATTGCAACTATAACGACTATACTACCCGTTATTGGGGTTAATACTATATGACAATAGGGTGGTAATCTAAAAGAAAGTAAAATAGTTTCACGTGCTTCTATTATGTCCCAAGGTCCAATTCATGGCATGCTTTTGAGAAAGTTATTTAAGTCCATACAATAGTTTACTACTTAAATAGTTTGTGCCTTTTTTGTTTTTATTTTTTACTATAATTTTTTTTATTTTCAATGTAGAGGACTGTTATTGATGTCTAATGTAATCTATGGAATAATTTTGTAAATATCTACAATATAGAAATATTGATCAATGACGTGCGCCATAAAATATCACACTTACATGAGAGTATTGATAAAACATCTATTTAAACGCTAGTAAGTAAATAAAAAGAAAAATATATACTTTTGCAAATGATATAAAGAAATTTATACTTTATGCTTTTTTTTTGGGGTACAAAAACAAACTTAGTACTTACAACACTGTAAAATAAAGCAAAATTCTTATTCAACGTAAAATAATTGATTACTCATTATATACTTCACATTTTGAATACGTTATTTTCAGACTTCCAAATCTTAATTCTAGGTGTACTTCAACATTAATTTTGTTCGTCATTCCCAGTTCAGAAAAGAATCATGTGCAGTGTGATTTAAGCATCATTTTTCAATTCATGTCTTGCCACCCGATTTCACAATGTTTGAATACAAAATGAATGACAAATACATAAGAAACAAGATATTAGTTCTATGGTTTCTTTGTACATGTGAAGTACGATAAACTTAGATGTGAACAAAGTTTCTATTCATTTAACATATCTTTTACTCAATCTCATATAATCTAATATTTAAAGATAAATCTAGTTTAGTAAGCATGTTTATTGTCATGCCCCGAATTTATTATTTTCGGAGTGTTATCGATCGAATAATTGGAAGTCAGAGAAAACCTTAAAAATTATTAGAAGTCTCCAAAACGAAATCAGAAAACCTTACAATATCATAAATCTCTTAAACGGTCATTCAGAGCATGCACTAATAATCTCAAAAATACATCAATATCTGATATAATGGCCCAAAACTTTTATACTATCCAAAAATTTCTCCAACTCGGAGTTTCAAGACAAAACCTAAATAATACCAACTTATCTTAGTTGTTACACTTAAATGTCAATATTAACTCTGAAATAAGGCAGCTAACTTGTGGTCACACAGCTAGCCCTTTATATTCAAAATCTCACCTATTAATCACCTGAAAGCAAAAACAATAAGGGAATGAGCCAAATGCCCAGTAAGGTCGTTCGAAGGACCAACAAAACAAAACAAAAATATATTAGAAACGAAATTTCAGAAGCACAAAATATTTCAACGGAACGGATAATCAAACTAGATTTTAAATGTCAAAATATATCTGAAAGGCAAGATTTCAAAGACACACCAGTTTCAACTGAACAGAGGTCAGACCAAATATCAAATGCCAAAATTCCTGTGAGTACGGAAACAAATAATAAAGAGCCATCAAACCAAAGATCAAATGTCAAAATATATCTGAATACGGAAACAGACACTAGCAGACCAAATATCAAATGTCAAAATATATCCGAGCACAGAGACGGACACTAGAGAGCCATTCAGAAAGTGGTCACATACGTCATTCCTGACATATGAGGCTGGTTCAGAAAGTAAGATCGCAATCTCTAGCTCAACTCCCCTGAGCTAGCCCACATTTCATCCCACGTGGGTAAGTCGAAAATAAGTCACATACACTGTGACATGGCTCTTAAAGTTACCAAAACAAAATTTCAAAATAATTGTTATCAAATATCAGACATGTCAAACTATATCCAAAGCTTACGAAATAATGATTACCATAAATTACTGAAACGAATGATATCAATATGTCAAATTCTGAGGTCAAACAAATTCCAACGAAAATCGAATTCCACAAGTCATAGTATTGAGAAACATATTACCCATAGTGAAGCTCAAAACAAAAGAATCACTTAACTTCATTTGAAGAAGTTCGGATTTCGAAAAGAACTAAGCACTTACATGAGCGATTGGTCCATCGCTGATTAAATTTCAAAAATAAACCATTACCTTAATTTAAGCCTTTGAGAAATACAAATCCTGAAGCTCCACCTTAGAACTCTGGAAACTTCCCAAGCCTTCTTCTCTCTCTCTAAAGGGAAAAACGAATAGAGAACCCCCCCCCCCCCCCAAAAAAAGGCTAGAAAGGAAAAAAGAAAGCTATTTATATGGGACAAAAAAATCAAGTTTGCATTCGACCAAAAATAATGGTTTCATTTGACCAAAACCAATATAAGTGAAAATGGTTCAATTTTTTTTTCAATTCGACCGAAAATAAGTTTTCATTCGAATGAAAACTTCAGAAATATATATATATATATATATATATATATATACACACATATATATATAGGGAGCCGATCCACACCCACCGGTGGAGAAATAAAATTTCTCCACCAAACCGCTAAAAAGAGTAGCGGTTGGCATTATTGATTGCAAATACACAACCGCAACACTTTGTTGCGGTTGCGCCCCCCCATGACCCCCCTCCCCCTTCCCCCCCATGGCCCCCTTTCCCCCGTCTCCCCCCACCCCCCACCCCCCTGCCCAACCGTAACAAAGAGTTGCGGTTGGCCCCCCTTCACCCACGTGGTGTCCCCCTTCCCCGCCACGTGGCCTTCCCCCCTTCCCCCATGGCCCCCCTTCCCCCGTCCTCCCCTCGGCCGCCACGTGGCCTCCCCCTTCCCCCCATGGCCCCCCGTCCTCCCCTCCCCCCATGGCCCCCCATGCCCCCAACCGCAACAAAGTGTGCGGTTGGCCCTTTCCCCCAGTCCCCCTTCCCCTTCCCTTGCCACGTGTCCCCGTCCCCCTCTCCCCCGCCACGTGGCATCCCCTCCCCCCGCCACATGGCCCCGTCCCCCCACCATGCCCAACCGCAACACTTTGTTGCGGTTGGCATGCCAACCGTAACAAAGTGTTGCGGTCCCCCCACCCCCCCCCCCCCCCCCCCGTGATGCCCCATGGCCCCCCTTTCCCCTCCCGTGATGCCACGTGGTGTCCTTCCCCCTCACTCACTGATTTTTTTTTTTGTCTTCTTTCTTCTCTTTCCTTCGCTTTTTTCTCTTTATAATCCCTCATCCTCGAACCCTTTCTTCCACTCTCTATCATCTTTACCAACTATCTTCATACTCCATATCTCACCTACAATAATACAAACAAAAAAATTTTACGCTAGAAGCTCGGTGGATAACCGCTAGAAGATCGATGGATTTTTCTTTAAATATATCAAGTCAAAACAAGTAAGTATTTTTTGGGTTTTCTTGTAATTCAATTCAATGTTAATTTGAAAGTTCAAAAATAGTCATTGTAGACTCAAATCGAAGATAACGAAAAATACAAATTGAAGGAAACAAAAATCAGATCAATCCGAGATCGGATGAGCGGTATTACATTTATAGATTCCAAAATATCGATTTTTTAGGGCGTCTAAATTAAGATTTTTCACGAATTTATAAAAAATATCTAGAGCTAGATTTTGCCAAAGTGCGAAAAAAAGACCCTAGTTATTTTTAAAAGATCTATATCAGGGAAAAATTTCAGATTTTTTCAAATACTGGAAAGGGGTTAACTGATACGGGGAACTTTGAAACTTTGCACTGTAATTTAAAATATCAAGCCAGCGCGATTTCATGCAAAACTTTTATGAGAACCCTAGGATGTTGGGAAGTTCCATCCCCCAGGATTTCGGGCCACTCCGAAGTCATTAGCTATTTCTTTGGCCAAACGGGCTTTTAAGCGCTCGATCCGGACACCGGTTCGGGATTTTTGGGCGAAAAGTCCGTAGAATACTTCTTAGATCAAGAATGAATTCGGGAAGCTTAAAATAGCATTTTAATGCACTTTTGAGATCGTTCTGATGCCAGGGGCATTTTGGTAATTTGCCACCCGAGAGGGGTATTTTGGTAATTTTACGGTGTTAAGTTTTTCAAAGGACTTTCTAGTCCAGAAATGTAAGTAAAACACCTGAAAGGTTGTTTTGAAGCTGGTTTGGGGCGTTAGGGTGATAATGAACCCCCGAGGGCATTTCGGTAATTTGCCGCTCATGGGGGTATTTTGGTAATTGAACATTGTAACACAACTGGAGGAAATAATTTTGGTTTAAGACACTGTGTGTGTTCCTAGGGTGTAACACTATGTGTGTTTAATGTGAATACGAAACGTAATTGTCGCTAAAGGTACGCAAGTAGGAAAGCACGTTTGTAGATGGTCGCCATTCACCCTTGCTTGTCCCTCGCTTCCTCCTCCATTCTGTGAACTCCTCCATGCTATTCACCATGAAGGGGATAACAAAAGAGGCATACATGTTGAGCTTCAAAGTTTGGCTGGGGTTATAATTTAGCTCTCTAACACGCAGCAGATCTATATAAGCGTCAATGAGAAAATTCGAAATATCTGTGTTCGGCGCCAACAGTCTTAGATCTGAGTGAGCTAGGAATGAAGCAATAGGAAAGTCTGTTGTAGCGATTGGCTCATGCCCAAAGTAGTGCCAGTCGATCCAATCCCTTTTGGCCGGACTCAATGGCTTCGTCGGTTGTCCTTTATCCGACCGGATGCTTGGGCTCGATGCCTGGATTCCTACTTGGGTCACTTGAATCTGGGGCTGAGAGTCGTACGCGTCAGGAGGCAAGCGAGTAGACGGCTCCCACACCTGACTCTGGGGCTGATAGTCGTATGCGTCAGGAGGGAAGCTTGTAGACGGCTCCCACACATGACTCTGGGGCTGATAGTCGTACGCGTCAGGAGGGAAGCGAGTAGACGACTCCCACACCTGACTCTGGGGCTGATAGTCGTACGCGTCAGGAGGCAAGCGACTAGACGGCTCCCCTTGGTAACCCCGGTACGCAAGACTAAAGTTTTGAACTTCAGTCTTGTACCTCTCAATGGACCTCTTGAGATTGTCAGGAGCCTGCGCGACAAACCAGTCAAACCCCTCCAGCTGCTTGAACACATCAGTGCCCTGGTCAACCTAAAAAACATGCATACAAAATATGGCTAATCATTTCAGGCATGGTAGATAAGGTGCGCAAATAAAAATTGAAACAACACTAGCATGACTTACAATGTTCAATGCCCAGAACTGGTCATAGATCTCACGTGGCGCATACGATGTCTTCCTCGCCTGGGAAGGGCGATTCACCCTCGTGCGCGTCACCTTGAGAAACCATTGCAGGTATTCCTCAATGCTGATGCTGTCGGCCTTCAGCGATACAAGGCTATCATATGTTTCTTGCCAGGTATTCCACTGTTGCACCTCGTCGCTCAACAAATTCAAGGCATCAGGCACCTCGAAGTTCAGCCCTCGACCACTCCTGTATGGCCGCATGTCTACAGCGGGTTTTGGTATCCCTTGTAGACAGCCAGCTTGCCTCATAGCTCGATCGGGCATCTGAAACTCACATACTTCGAAGTGAATAGGCGGCACCCGAACCAAACCTGCCAGCACGTACGACACCGGAAGTTGCCAACACCACTCATCCAACCGATGCATCACCTTGCTATATGGCTGCCACGTCACCTGGGATGCATTGAGTATCTCTAGTTCCCCCCGATAGAACTTTAGATGGTGGTGCGGGTCTACCCGTCTCCTCCGGTTGGTCGTAGGCCCCCAGGCCCACACCCTAGGCCACGTCTCATCGGAATATTCCCGCGGTTGTGGACGACCCTGGGTAGCCTCTCGTAAGACCAAACCTGTGAATGCAAACATTATCTGGAATTAGCACATTAAGAGGCTAGAATATTTTGACACGTCAACCAAGAAAATAAATGCTCAAACCTGTAATAGAGTAAGGCAGGCGGCAATGGACTTGGCACCCTTTCTTATAGCTTTGTGCAGTGCTCGATATAGGTGCGCAAGGACAGTTGAACCCCACGAATACGAGTATACCTCCTCAAGATCCTCCAAGAACACCATATACTTCGGATGCACCGTGTTTTTCGAATGCGTCGGAAGTAATATGGCTCCAATAATATACAGAAGGAATGCTTTCGTATACGTCACGAAATCGTGAGGAGTGTATTCATCCGGTAGCACGCCATACTGCTCTCTCAGCCATTTAAGTTTGATGCCGTTCGTTGTAAGAGCTTCCCTCAGAATTCCCGGGAAATACTGCCTAGCCATCTTCGCTATGGATGCAGACGTTTTGCTCGAAGTAATGGGTTTGCCGTGACATGGGATTCCAAGTATAAATCCGACGTCCTCTAATGTAATAGTCATTTCACCAAACCGAAAGTGAAATGAGTTCGTCTCGCTCCTCCATCGTTCAACTAGAGCGGATATAAGGCAATCGTCGTGTCGAGACCAAATCCCGGGATCGGTGAACATAGATAAATTTTGACGGTGTAATAGTTGTATTTGTTCCTCATTTAGTACCCACTCATCATGGTGACTTGTGCTTTGAATTGTTTCCAAAACACCCCTATCGACACCGTCAAATACGTGCCTCGCGACGTGGTCATCGTCATCGTATAGGATTGATGTATCATGAGGTCCGGCGTTGAAATCCATATATCTAAGAACAAAATATAATCGTAAACCAACTTAGTATCCATAATATTTACATTCCAAAACTATAAATTGATCTTTAACCTAGCTTACCAACGCATTAGCAATAGTAATTATCTCATTATTTCAATGTATTAAAATAATTCCTCACTTCTCACAACTCCGAAAGCTTAATTACGCTAGTTCCCTAAAATTTAGCGCCAACGTGGTTATTTAGCAATATACCGCCTGATGGCCGCTGCAGCCCCAACACCTCAAAACCGCTTTAAAACTACTTTTTAAATGTATTACATCAATTATATACCAAATATTTCCTTTATCAAATTTTAAAGGGGATGAGTTACCAAAACACCCCCAACTTAAGCAAAATACCCCCTGGCAGCTATCGACCCAACAAATATCTCAAAACAAGGGTAAAATAACTTTTCGGGTGTCTTAAACCAAAATTATTTTCTCCAGTTGTGTTACAATGTTCAATTACCAAAATACCCCTGATGAGCGGCAAATTACCGAAATGCCCCCGGGGGTTCATTATCACCCTAACGCCCCAAACCAGCTTCAAAACAACCTTTTAGGTGTTTTACTTACATTTCTGGACTAGAAAGTCCTTTGAAAAACTTAACACCGTAAAATTACCAAAATACCCTTCTCGGGATGGCAAATTACCAAAATGCCCCTGGCATCCAAACGATCTCAAAAGTGCATTGAAATGCTATTTTAAGCTTCCCGAATTCATTCTTGATCTAAAAAGTATTCTACGGACTTTTCGCCCAAAAATCCCGAACCGGTGTTCGGATCGAGCGCTTAAAAGCCCGTTCGGCCAAAAAAATAGCTAACGACTTCGGAGTGGCTCGAAATCCTGGGGGATGGAACTTCCCAACATCCTAGGGTTCTCATAAAAGTTTCGCTTGAAATCGCGCTGGCTTGATATTTTAAATTACAGTGCAAAGTTTCAAGGTTCCCCGTATTAGTTAACCCCTTTCCAGTATTTGAAAAAATCTGAAATTTTTTCCTGATATAGATATTTTAAAAATAACTAGGGTCTCTTTTTCGTACTTTGGCAAAATCTAGCTTTAGATATTTTTTATAAATTTGTGAAAAATCTTAATTTAGACGCCATAAAAAATCGCTATTTTGGAATCTATAAATGTAATACCGCTCATCTGATCTCGGATTGATCTGATTTTTGTTTCCTTCAATTTGTATTTTTCGTTATCTTCGATTTGAGTCTACAATGACTATTTTTGAACTTTGAAATTAACATTGAATTGAATTACAAGAAAACCCAAAAAATACTTACTTGTTTTGACTTGATATATTTAAAGAAAAATCCACCGATCTTTTAGCGGTTATCCACCGAGCTTCTAGCGTAAAATTTTTTTGTTTGTATTGTTGTAGGTGAGATATGGAGTATGAAGATAGTTGGTAAAGGTGATGGAGAGTGGAAGAAAGGGTTCGGGGAGGAGGGATTATAAAGAGAAAAAAGCGAAGGAAAGAGAAGAAAGAAGACAGAAAAAAATCCGTGAGTGAGAGGGAAAGACACCACGTGGCATCACGGGAGGGGGAAGGGGGGGCCATGGGGAAGGGGGCATCGCCGGGGGGGGGGACACCACGTGGGGTGGGGGGACTGCAACACTTTGTTGCGGTTGGCATGCCAACCGCGACAAAGTGTTACGGTTGGGCATGGTGGGGGGACGGGGCCACGTGGCGGGGGAGAGGGGGACGGGGACACATGGGAGGGGAAGGGGCCAACCGCAACACTTTGTTGCGGTTGGGGGCATGGGGGGCCATGGGGGGAGGGGAGGACGGGGGGCCATGGGGGGAAGGGGGAGGCCACGTGGTGGCCGAGGGGAGGACGGGGGAAGGGGGAAGGCCACATGGCGAGGAAGGGGGACACCACGTGGGTGAAGGGGGGCCAACCGCAACTCTTTGTTGCGGTTGGGCAGGGGGGTGGGGGGGAGACGGGGGGAAGGGGGAGGGGGCCATGGGGGGGAAGGGGGAGGGGGGGTCCATGGGGGGGAGCAACCGCAACAAAGTGTTGCGGTTGTGTATTTGCAATCAATAATGCCAACCGCTACTCTTTGTAGCGGTTTGGTGGAGAAATTTTATTTCTCCACCAGTGGGCGTGGATCGGCTCCCATATATATATATATATATATATATATATATATATATATATATATATATATATATATATATATATATATATATATATATATATACATATATATGGGGGAGCTGATCCGTTGATAGCACTAGCAAAATGAGACAAGTTGCTAGTGCGATCTGACGTCCACGCGCGATCTGTGGATTGTCCAGATTTTTATTTTTTTTTGCGTTTTTTTAATCCTTCAGCTACATAATGTAGCTAACAATGTTTTGACAAAAATACCGTACTGCTCCATCCGCTACATTATGTAGCGGACAAGTAGACACTACCTTTTTCTCTCTTTCTCTCTCCTTTCTCATTAATTTTCTGACACACACATCTCTCTCTCTCTCTCTCTCTTTCTTTTCTCACATCAATTTCTAACTTTCTATGTCCTTTTTCTCTCTTTCTCTCCCTTCTTTTCTCTCAGATCTTTTTTGTTCTCTCTCATCCTCCTCTCCCCTCCTTTCTTCTTTCTCTAATGTCTTTGATCGATTTGCATGTCTAATTGTCCGTTTGCATGAGTATGGGATTGTACCTATTTCTTTTCTGGTACAATAGGTACAATCCCATACTCATGCAAACGGACAATTAGACGAGCAAATCCATCAAAGACACTCAACGGAACGCATCAAAGATGGAATTCTTCGATTGATGTTTACAATGTGTTTATTCCCTTCTTTGTAACTAGACATAAAGAGTTGATCTTATCGATAACTATAACCTAGAACTTGCCCATAGGTTTCCTTTGTATGCATAAAATTTTTCATTCTTTGAAAATAAGAGAACTGCATTTTCATGAATATCGTCGACTGCATTGGAATGCAGTCGACTGCAAGTTGGGCAGTGAGGTATGACAGTCGACTGCAACACTTCCAGTAGCCTATTACAATCGACTGCAAATTGGAAATTTTGAATTTTTTACGGCTACTTTGGGAATGCAGTTGACTGCAATAGCACAATACAGTCGACTGCGTTTACCGTTTGGCACATTAAATGCCCTACCTACTTTCAAACGATCATATTAATTCTCACGCCTATATAAAGTCATTTTGGGCATAGTTTTCATTCATCAATTACATTCAAAACCTTCTTATCTTGCATATACTCAAAGATCAAAGTAATCGTTCAATCTCTCTTGATTTTCATTGTTTTCATCTATTTCAATAGAGCTTTTATTGTGAGCTTGTATTTGAGAGATATACACTTTCATGAGTCATCATACACTCATCTATCTTGTTTTAGAGCTTAAACTTGTACTCGTCTACTTCTTGAGAGTAAATTTTTGTATACAATTCTTCATCTAAGTTTCTTGTATCAAAGCTTGGGATTGTCAAGCTTTGGAGCTTTGGGATTGTCAAAGCTTGTTCTTGATGTGGGCATTGCATCAAGGGATTGTAAGAGGTTCAATCTTGACCCGTAAGAAAAATCATTCTAATGGATTCTAGGGCCTTTCAAGGGACTTCCTTGAAGGGGTGGACGTAGGCTTGAGGGTAATTCGAGCCGAACCATCTAAATCTCAAGCGTCAAGTATCTCTAAATCTTTCTCTCTTTACATTATTATCTTATACTTTTGTTGAGGTAGGTTAGCTTGTTTACTTGAGATATTGTGATTGTGGTTTGGTGTTTGAAGCTATCTAAGTGTTTTTTATAATTTCTCTAAGTTTGTTGTGATCACTTGTTTAATTTTTAAAGTAGTCTTAAAACGCTATTCACCCCCCCCCCCTTCTAAGGTTATTTTATTGGTTTCACTACCCTTTCATAAATACTATTATTATCATATCCTTTCATAAATACTATTATTAATTACTAATTTTGTAATCATTTTTGATTTAGCCCTCCGTTAGTTATTCCAATGACAAATATATCCTTCCCTAATTAGTTTTTTTGTAATACAATTAATGAACATTAGGTCATAAATTTAATCTGAACCTACATTTACACATTCGAAAACAAAATGTGTGGGAATTTCACGCTCTTCCTTTCGGTAAGGGAGGATTAGGGAAATCACATTGATTGCAGCTTTCTACATACCTCTGGGAAAATTTCTAAATTTCATTACCTTTCTTATCTCTTCATTACCCAACATAGAATAACCGCTTAGAACCCATGGTGAGAGCTCTGTGAATATAGTGGAGGGCCAAAATGCTTTGATTTCTTATGTTTGTGGAAACATGATCATGGCAAATTATTCAGAAAAAATTGTTTTGCAAATATATATATATATATATATATATATATATATATATATGTGTGTGTGTGTGTGTGTGTGTGTGTGTGTGTGTGTGTGTAGGTAAATTATTTTTATAGTATATTTATACCTATAAAAGTATGAATATTGTAAATTATTTTTGGATGATTATGTCCTTCGTTAATTATGTCAGTTACATTCTTACCCTTCTTTTATTATTTCCTTTTAAATTTTGATTAAATTAAAAGAACATTGGGTAATGAATCTATTCTATACATTGGAAAATAAGAAGTGCGATGAGAAAGAAAAACAGAACAAGGAAATTTCTTTATTATTTTCTTTATAATTTGGTTTAAATAAAATAAACATTAGACCTTGAACTGGTTAATGAAAACTGTGATTTTTTTCTTGCAGTTTTAGGTTAGCAAACAATTAATCAATTGAAAAACTAAAAAATAAAAATAAAGTAAATAAACTGAAATGCGTGAAAAATTAATTAAGCAACAAAAAAATTATGGGAAAAACAAGAACAGAAAAACAAAAACAAAAACAAAAAAGGGTTAAATATGCATCAAAACACAAGGCTTAAATATGGTGCCAATTTAAACTGAAAATATGGTTGGTTATTGTAGTTGAAGACCACGTGTTTTGTATTTCTTATTGATAAAATGTAAAGCACCTTATCTTGAAAATTATAAATCTTAACCATAAATCAATTTGACATATTATAAAAATAAAGACGTAGATTCATTATTTTAATTTCTCTATTTGCTTTTATTTTCAGTGGTACCATCAAATATTTTTTCAATCTAGAAGCCTACAAAGAATATTTTCAAACAGTGAACGAATTACAATTGCGAACATTAATATACATTTCTTGTAAAATAAGTCACAAAAAATAAAAATTATATTATATTATATTATTTTAATCTAAAAATAATAATAATATCACTTCAAACATTACTATCGACTGTGTAACACACGTGTTCTATGCTAATTAATTAAATATATTTGTCTACAGACGGAGTATATATATATTTTTTAATACATCAAGATGGAAAACAGAAAAGTCCCCGAAGGTAATTCTAATAAATTGGGTTAACTTTGAAGCCCAAAGAAATCCAGCCCAAAAGGACTGCCTTCGTTTTCAATTTTTTCACTCCCCTTTCGAAATTCAAAGGCAAACAGCCTTTTCTTTTTGTATTTTCGCTAAAAATTTCGAGGCCCGCCAAAATCGCCCTCTCCTTCTCGTCTTGAGGAGGAAGCACAATCCGCACCACGGTCCCCGAACCCAATATCGACTGTTCACGCACGTATCATCGACGACTCACATTCGTTTAACTCTCTCGACGCGGATCGACATTCTAATCCGTCGATAAGCGTCAAAAACCAACGACCCCGATCAAGTTCCTCCCAATTCTCTCCCTATCTATAAATGCCACACCAAACAAATTTCAATCTCTCTCCATCTCCATAAAACACTCTTTTTAAATTTCAATTCTCTCTGAGAAAGAATGTCGGGGCGTGGGAAGGGAGGCAAGGGCTTGGGCAAGGGAGGAGCAAAACGACATCGTAAGGTGCTCCGGGACAACATCCAGGGCATCACCAAGCCGGCCATCAGGAGGCTGGCTCGCAGGGGCGGCGTCAAGCGCATCAGCGGCCTCATCTACGAGGAGACCCGCGGCGTCCTCAAGATCTTCCTCGAGAACGTCATCCGTGACGCCGTCACCTACACCGAGCACGCCCGCCGCAAGACCGTCACGGCCATGGACGTCGTCTACGCCCTCAAGAGGCAGGGCAGGACTCTTTACGGTTTCGGTGGTTAGAATGATAGATTGGTCAGGTAGAGGTTCTGTGTGTTGTTTCAGTTGTAATTGTAGATCTAGGTCTTTTTGTTTACTTCACCCTCTTTCTATCACTGGGGTAGTGCTGCTATTAGCTATTGGAAATGTGAAGTTTTGAAAGTTAATATTTTACTGGAATTGTGTTTGCTTAGTTCATCTCCTGTGATTGTATCAACAACATATCTATGTGTGAAACTCTGAGGTAATAGAAGTTAACATACGGCTCCGACTCTATCTGTTCCCTTCACCACCCTAATTCGATTTCTTTTTCTTCCCAATAACTCCGGATTTGGCTTCGTCCCGTTTTGGTTTTTCTAGTCTTGCGGTGAGAGTTTTGCTTTCTTTGGTTTTTGTTGTCACTTGTCATTCTTCATTTTTTATTTTTCGATTCCTGTGGTAAATGAATACAGAACTATGCGGGCGTGCCGGTGTGGTGAATTATTCGGTGGTTTATTTTGTGGTGGCATGCGATGTTTTTGGTTTGGTATTGCGGATACTTTGATCCTAGTCATGATGATTTGCTTCCTAATCATAGATCTTGAGGTCCAAATTTTTAACCTTGTGTCATGGATGTTCCATCCAGACATCCCCTTAAGATCAGAATTAAATTGAAGAAAGCAGCTGGTACCAATGGAGTCAGCATCACCAACAATGAAGGCTTGGAGCAGGTGACACACGCAGGGCTATACAGGAGATCAGCAGGCGCGTGAAGAAAATAACAGCAGTTAAGGCATCAGCGCGTGAGGAGAGTGATCAGCACTAATAACCAAAGATTTGCTGAGTTGGCATCACTAATGCAGAGCATTAACTGGGAGAGAAAGAGTAATTAATTAGATGACCCTTGTCTGATTAGTTACAGTGGTTGATTAGTTACAACATTTTATCTTTTGTAATTTTCTTTCCCTTTCTGTCTGATTTTGATCCGAGAAGTTAGGATTTGGTTGTAACCTCCTATAAGGAGATTGGATGCGTGAAAAGGCAGGGCAGATTTTGTCATTCAAAAAATACAGAGTTTCTTTCCTCTTTTCTCCTTCTGGAATTCTGCTGTATCTCCTTCTTCCTGATTTTCTTCCATGAGCTCCCAAATTGCATAGAGAATCAGTTAAGGTTCATGAGTAAATTGAGTTGAACCTTACAATTGGTACCAGAGCAGTGTTCGACTCCTCACCCTGAAAATCCCATTTCCTAAACAAATCAACATCAGACAAGAAACATGGGGTATAACACTAGGCAAGGGAAGCAGCAACAATTGGATGAGCATGTGAGCCTCATGGAGGCGCAATTTGCTGACCACTTCGGGGCTATTGATGACCAGTTGATGGGCTTGAAAGAGTCAGTGTCAGAAATTTCCGAGCTGAAGGTATCTGTGGATCGCTTGAAGGATGAATTGCCTTTTATGAGACAGTCTATGGCTGAACTGCAGCACATGATGCAGCAGTTGCTGCATATTCGTGAAGAAGAAGGGTCTACTTCAAGGCATACGAAATGGAGTAAGGGAAATGAGCAATTGTACAAGGAATATCACCAAACCACATCAGGTAACTCCTCTCCAAAAGTTCCTAAGCTGGAGTTTCCTAGATTTAGTGGGGAAGATTCCTATGGGTGGGTGCGAAAGGCAGATAAGTTCTTTGAATTTAATCCTGTGGAAGAGCAATATAAGGTGAATTTTGCTTCCATTTATTTTGATGGCCAAGCTGAGTTCTGGTTTGGAACTTATATTAAGGCCAAAGGGAGAGTGTGTTGGCAAGAGTTCACAAAAGATTTGCATGCTAGGTTCTCAAGCCTGTTTAGAGAGAGCATTATTGGGGAATTCCACAAGTTGAGACAGATGACCACAGTTGAGCAATACTACAATGATTTCGAAACATTGAGGTCAATTTTAGTAAGTGAAGGGAGTAAGTTTGCAGAAGAATATTATATCCAGAGTTTCATCAGTGGTTTAAAAGATGACATCAGGCTAGAGGTGGAGAAGTTTGATGTGAAGGATTTGTCCAAAGCAATTTTCCTTGCTAGGAAACAAGAAGCAAGCCTCCAAAATTCATGGCACAACCCTCGAATTGGAAATAGAGCACACATGTCCACACCTAATCCCCCTGTAGCCAAGGTCCCTTTCCTTAGTACCAGCTGGAAGTCTAAACCCATATCAACCACCCAAAATCACCAGCCAACTCATAGTCCACCCCAAACACACAAAGGCCTACTACCTAACCCAAACCAACCACCTACTCAGAAGTTTACTAGGGGATTCTTTGATGAAAGAAGAAGGAAAGGGCTCTGTTATTGGTGTGATGAGGTGTTTACTCCTGCTCACAGCTGTAAACACAGACAAGTATCCATGTTGGTGGTTGACGAAGAAGAATCTGGAGACATTCCACCAATTTATGATGAGGAACCACCATCATTTGATGAAGCAGCACTAGGGAAAGAGGATGAAAAAATTGAAATTACAGTCAATGCCATTACTGGCAACCCTTCTCATAATACTTTTAAACTTTGGGGCCAGCACCACAACAAGTTTTTCTCAATTCTTATAGACACAGGATCAACTCATAACTTTATTGACCCTGTCACAGCAGCGAAATTGGGGTGTGTAATTACACCTACCACACCCATGACTATTATGGTTGCAGATGGAAATAGAGTCACAAGTGACTCCATGTGTCAGGATTTTTCCTGGACCTTACAAAATCAAGATTTCTGCTCCAACATGATGCTCCTACCCTTGGGTGGATGTGACTGTGTGTTGGGGTTACAATGGCTTAAGACACTTGGACAGGTTCAGTTTGATTTTCAAACAATGACCATGACTTTTGCCAAACAAGGACAAGCTGTAACCTTACAAGGTGGAAATGGGAAGACTGAAGTCAAGCTCATGTCAGCTGAGGGGATGTTCAAGTATCTCACACACAATACAGGAGCATTATATGGTCAGGTATACACTCTCACTACCTTGCCTTCCAACAATAATCAGGATCCACAACTCACTGCTCTGCTCCATAGGTTCTCAGATGTTTTTGAGGAACCAAAAGGGTTACCCCCTATGAGACCTCAAGACCATCACATACCTTTGCTACCTAACTCACAACCCATCAGTATCAGACCTTATAGGTTACCATATGCACAGAAAAGTGAGGTTGAGAAAATAGTCCATGAAATGTTGGACTCAGGGATCATACAAACAAGCACATCCCCATTCAGTTCACCTGTGTTACTGGTAAAGAAAAAAGATGGAGCATGGAGGATGTGTATTGATTATAGGGGGCTGAATAAGCTTACAGTTAAAAACAAATTTCCAATCCCAGTTGTGGATGATCTGCTAGACGAATTGCATGGAGCACAGGTCTTCACTAAGTTAGACCTCAGGAGTGGCTACCATCAGGTGAGAGTTAGCCCAGCTGATGTACACAAGACAGCCTTCACAACACATTTCGGCCACTTTGAATTCAAGGTGATGCCATTTGGCCTCACAAATGCTCCTGCAACTTTCCAATCATTAATGAACACTGTTTTCCAACCCTACCTCA
This sequence comes from Escallonia herrerae, assembly GCA_033070095.1. Taxonomy (NCBI): domain Eukaryota; kingdom Viridiplantae; phylum Streptophyta; class Magnoliopsida; order Escalloniales; family Escalloniaceae; genus Escallonia; species Escallonia herrerae. The sequence continues at coordinate 308,099 of JAVXUP010000216.1, forward strand.
GGAGGTTTGTCCTAGTGTTTTTTGATGATATACTGGTGTACAGTAAGACTTTGGAGGAACATTTGCATCATCTCAATGTGGTATTACAAACACTAAGGCAACACCAGCTATTTGTGAAGCAAACTAAGTGTACCTTTGCTACAGAGAAAGTGGAGTATCTTGGGCATATAATTTCAGGAAAGGGAGTTTCTGCTGACCCAGGGAAGATTGCAGCCATGGTTCAATGGCCATTACCTAAGAACCTCAAACAATTAAGGGGATTTTTGGGGTTGACAGGGTATTATAGAAAATTCATTCACAACTACAGTATTATCAGCAAACCTCTGACCAAGTTATTACAGAAAAATAACTTCAAGTGGGGTACGGATTCTTTAGATGCTTTTGACAGATTGAAGGCTGCTATGACTAGTGCCTCGGTGCTAGCATTACCAAATTTTTCCTCACCATTCACTGTTGAGGTTGATGCTAGTGATCTTGGCATGGGAGCTGTTCTAATGCAAGAAGGGAGACCCTTGGCTTTTTTCAGTAAAGCCTTTGGACCAAAAGCAATAGCCCTATCTACCTATGAAAAAGAGCTAATGGCTCTAGTCCAGGCAGTTTTGCACTGGCACACCTACTTGAGCATTCAACCATTTTCAATTTTGACAGACCATTGTAGTCTTAAATACCTGTTAGGGCAGAGAGTAACCTCATTACTCCAAAAGAAATGCCTCTCCAAGCTGCTTGGATTTACCTTCACAGTTCAATACAGAGCAGGTAGTGAAAATGGTGCCGCAGATGCCCTATCTAGGCTGCCAAGTGGGAATGAAGACAGTTGGGAATGTCAAGCCATCTCACATATCACTCCAGCTTGGTTAACAGAGGTCCAAGACAGTTACTCAGGAGATCCATATATACAAGAACAAATACAACTCCTTACATTGGACCCCTTTGCTACCACTGAGTTCACCTATGAACAGGACATTCTAAGGTACAGAGGGAGGATATGTATAGGGCAAGAAGGGAAACTAAGGGAGCATATTTTTCAAACCATGCATTCCTCAGGACTTGGGGGACATTCAGGATCATCAGCTACTTACAAGAGAATCTCAGCAACATTCCATTGGCCTTCTCTTAGAAGTGATGTCAAAGAATGGGTTAAAAGGTGTGATATATGTCAAAGGTGCAAGCATGAAACAGTAGCTTATCCTGGATTGTTGCAGCCTTTACCTATCCCAAATCAATTATGGAGTAGCATCTCCATGGATTTCATTGAAGGGTTACCTAAATCAGCACACAAGGAGGCTATACTAGTGGTTGTTGACAGGTTAAGTAAGTTCTCACATTTCATACCCATGAGCCACCCATTCACAGCTGAGGATGTAGCTCAGATTTTCTTTGATAACATTTTTAAGTTACATGGCACTCCAGACAACATCATCAGTGATAGGGGGAGTGTGTTCATCAGTCACTTTTGGCAGAAATTATTTTCCTTGTTGGGAATCAAATTGAATATGAGTTCAGCTTATCATCCTCAGAGTGATGGCCAAACGGAAAGAGTTAATCAATGCTTAGAAATATATTTGAGGTGTTTTTGTGGTGAGAAACCAAAAACTTGGCCTAAGTGGTTGACATTGGCTGAATATTGGTATAATACCAATTATCATTCCTCATTACAAATGTCACCATTTGAGGCCTTGTATGGGTATGCACCTAAACCATTAAACTTGGGGTTCAGTGAAAACTCCCACATTGCCGCTGTTGATTCCTATTTAGCTGACAGGGCTAAGGTGCTTGATCTACTCAAGAGTAACTTGGCAAAATCACAGAACAGGATGAAGAATTATGCTGATAAGAAGAGGAGTGAAAGAGTATTCTCTGTGGGGGATCAAGTTTACTTGAAATTACAACCATATAGACAGAATAGCTTGGCCCTCAGAAGGAGCTTGAAACTTGCCCCAAGGTACTATGGACCTTTCACCATACTGTCCAAGGTGGGGGAAGTAGCTTACAAACTAGACTTGCCTTCACACTCCTTGATTCACCCTGTATTTCATGTCTCCCTACTCAAGGCTGCCATAGGACAGTCTATTCATGCCTCACCTACACTGCCTCCTGTTAATCTTGAAGGACAGATATTAATGGAACCGACCCAAATATTGGATCACAGGATGATCAGAAGGGGGCACCAATCAGTGTCTCAAGTATTGGTGGAGTGGTCTAATCTGCCTAACAGTGGGGCTACCTGGGAAGATTGGGAGGTGATAAAGAGTAAGTTTCCTTCAGCTTTTGGAGGTGAGAAAGAAGGTTTTGAAGGGGAAGGGAATGTCATGGATGTTCCATCCAGACATCCCCTTAAGATCAGAATTAAATTGAAGAAAGCAGCTGGTACCAATGGAGTCAGCATCACCAACAATGAAGGCTTGGAGCAGGTGACACACGCAGGGCTATACAGGAGATCAGCAGGCGCGTGAAGAAAATAACAGCAGTTAAGGCATCAGCGCGTGAGGAGAGTGATCAGCACTAATAACCAAAGATTTGCTGAGTTGGCATCACTAATGTAGAGCATTAACTGGGAGAGAAAGAGTAATTAATTAGATGACCCTTGTCTGATTAGTTACAGTGGTTGATTAGTTACAACATTTTATCTTTTGTAATTTTCTTTCCCTTTCTGTCTGATTTTGATCCGAGAAGTTAGGATTTGGTTGTAACCTCCTATAAGGAGATTGGATGCGTGAAAAGGCAGGGCAGATTTTGTCATTCAAAAAATACAGAGTTTCTTTCCTCTTTTCTCCTTCTGGAATTCTGCTGTATCTCCTTCTTCCTGATTTTCTTCCATGAGCTCCCAAATTGCATAGAGAATCAGTTAAGGTTCATGAGTAAATTGAGTTGAACCTTACACCTTGGCGCATCCAATCGTAATGGGAGTGCAAATCTTGGCATCAAACCAAAGCGGGGTTGGCTCAAGGTCGCCTTTGGTGGTTTTGTAAGGGAGTTCGTTGATCTAAATTGTTAATGGCTGTATTGGAGGGGTTTAGTGTCTCTTAGTAGGGATCGATTTATGTGGTGATGCATTAGTTTTAGTGCTAGGCGCTGTCATTGACTTTGCTATTATGCTAGTGGTAGTGTTGGTGGGTCAACGAAGAACTTTTTGGTTTTGCTGAACTTAGATATTTTAGGGATGACAGTAAGACAAACGTATTACAAGTGTGTGAGCTTGTGGAGATGTGATATAACGTGGTTAGTCAACTTGTGATATAACGTGGTTAGTCAACTTGTGTGAAAACATACTGCGAGACTTGTTTGGCATAAAGATTGGGTTTTTTTTTGTTATATTATTTTAGATTGTAATGTTTTATGTTATGACTAATTACAATTATGTCTCTGAGATTTTGGGATAATTATAACCAAGGATAATAATTTGGACAAATTACACTTATTTTCATTGACCAGACCGAATTTTAAAAAACCTAAAGGTTTTGATAAAATGACATTGTTATCTTAAATCAGAATGTTATTTTCTTTCACATGCCATTACTTTATCTTAAAAAAAAAAATTTAATGTTACTCTAACCACTCCCCCTATCCCCCCAACCTAATTCTGTCTTTCAAACTCCCCCGACTACCGCACCCCTTCGTCTCCCCATCTGCCCCCTTCCCCGTCGCCGCACCATCTTACCCCTTCGCCTTCCCGTCGCCGCGACCACCCTCCCCCTTCCTCTTCCCCGTCGCCACAAAGTTAGTCAACAATGATGGAGGTAACGGCACACCTCGTCGAGGTGATCCAATAATTAACACGTCATTCCTAAAATTTTGCCATCGATATTGTGATAGTTGACTTTTCACCGGAGTGGGGCAAAGGGGAGGGGGCTGTCGGCGTGGGGCAAGGGGAGATGGCTGCCGACGCTGAGAAATTTGCAGCTTGCGAATTAGGGTTTCAAAACCCTAATTCGCAAGTTAGGGTTTTGAAACCCTAACTCGCAAGTTAGGGTTTTTTAGTGAGAAATTTGCAAATTGAGATTGATGAAATAAACTGCTAGGGAACAAATCAATAATTTTAGGGTTTTCAAACCCTAATCCTTAAATTAAACCATGAAATCTTATTTAAAATTTTAAATATATTCAGTATATACAGTACAAGGGGTAGTATTGTCATTTTAAAAATACTTATTGATGACATCATAAAAAAGTATACTTTTTGGACGGAACCCTAACGGATGGACACGGGTGATACATTTTAAAAGTGTTTGGTCACGGAAAGTTACATTTTGAAACTTTGTATCCTTGACTGTAATTAGCCCCTAACCTCAGGAACATAGGTGTAATTAGCCCTTTATGTTATTACACTTGGTTGTTGTATCTTTGTAAGTAGATGCGATGTGGTTTATTTTAAGTTGTAATAGTTAGGGAGGGGGGGGGGAGACGGCTTGTAAAATTTTTTATCAATAAAATATTTCTCCTCTCAACCAAAACATAAAATAAATTAGTCATATGTCTAATAAAGTAGTTTCTTTTCAATTCGATAACAACTATCTTACTAAAAAGTCACCCTGTTCCTATTATTAGACATTTGTCTAATAAAGTAGTTTTTTTTGGTGACTCAATTGTTCATATGTCTAACTAAATTCAATCCATATCGCAGGATGAGCGACTCTTGTAATGACCCTATCCAAATTAGAAGTAGGAGTAAGGTGGCTTTGTAGTAAGATAGCTGTTATAATGGATCTTGGGTGATTGAAAGTGATGAATATTGCTGGTTTTTGTGCGATTTTCTTTTTGGGGGGTGTTTATATCGACTTTTTATTGTGAAAGTTATTAGAATTATATGTGTGCTCTGTTTGGTACATTCAAAATTATACCTGGTATACTTGATGATTTTCGACCAAAAAAGGTATACTTGATGACAGTAACTTAGGCTCCGTTTGACAAAAAAAAAATTTGGTTTTCAGTTTTCAAAAAAAATAAAATTAAATAGTAGTTTATTTTTTTTTTACAAAAACAAGTGAGTGTTTGATAACCCTTTTTTTGTGGTGGTTTATGGTGGCGGTGGCCAACGGTGGTGGTGGCCGACGGTGGCTGGTGGCTACCGGCAGTGGTCACCTCAGGCGATGGTCTCCGGCGGCCAGCGGTAGTCGCCGGCGGTGGTCTCCGACCGCAGGCAGTGGCCGTCGGCGGCCAACGGTGGGAGGTGGCTGCCGGCGGTGGGAGGGTGGTGGTGGTCTAAAAAAAATAGTTTTTGGAGTTTTTAAAAATAGTCTTGATTTAAAAACTGGGTTTTCAAACTAAAGGAAAAAAAGAGAAAATGATTACCAAACCCAACTTTTTTTTCCAGTTTCTAAAACTGAAAGAAAAAAAAAAATGGGTGTCAAACAGGGCCTTAGTGTTCAACATCTTCTTACAATGTTACAACTGTAGTGATAGACAAAAGAGGTCCCTTTGTTTTGATGTAAAACCTGCTGCTATAAAAAAATTCTTTATTTAAAAAAAACATAGGTGCAGAAAGTGTTTATTTCTAGACTATTGTGTAGGGGCGGCAAAATGGGTGGGTGGGTTGGGTTTAGGTGAAGAGTAAATGGGTTGGATATAAACGGATAACTGACCCATTTAGACCCATTTAGTTGTGGTTCACCGGGTCATCTCTTACATGGGTTGGTTTAACCCACTAACCAACCAATAACCCATATTCTATTTTTTTTAATCTTAATTCTTAATCAAGCAACACCACAGTCAGACGCGCCAAACCACCAACTACATTCACCGTAAGGCAATCGCAACCACCACGACTCCACCGTCACCGTACCTCAACTACAACCGTCACTGTACCTGCAACCACCACCGTCACCGTACCTGCAACCACCACCGTCACATACCTGTAACCATCACCATCGTCCAGCCACACTGCTGACACAGCAAACAACCTCTACCATTCAAACGGCGACATCCATCATAAGGCAACTGCATCCACCATGAGTCCATCGTCACCTTACCTGCAACAACCACCTCCACCACCATTGCCCAGCCACATTGCCACCACCGTCACAAAATAAACAAGCACCACTAAGTTAGATCTGTCGTCTCGCCACCATTGCTTCACCATCGACGCAACAATTTCTTGCCATCCAACAATGAAAAGGTTAGAAGATCACTCACAAAATAGTAGATCTGTTAAGAAAAAAGGGCAGATCTGAGCCGACAGAGGATGGGATGGGATGGCAGAAGGCTAGACGGGCAAATCTGGGCACCATACAACAGCGATGGGTATGGCTGTATACGAACCAAGTTCGAGCCAAACATGGGCGTGTTTGAGCTCAGTTCGTATAAGATTTGGTATGTTTGAACTCGGCTCGAGTTCGTTAAAAGGCCAGAAAAATTGTTCGAACTCGACTCGTTTAACTCGTTTAATTAAACGAGCCATACTCAAGCTTCAAAGCTCGACTCATTTTCTTTGCACAAATCAAATAAAAACCTTAGATTTCTCATATCCCTCAAACCCACAAGCTAACAAACAATTGATCATAAAAGATAGATAGATGTAGACGTAAACCTCGGAAGAAACTGAATAGAGATTCTCTTAAATCCAAAAATTGGCAAAATCACAACATCGATGAAGCAACACGACGCATAACATCCAGATCGCACCATCTATCTTCCTTCTCCATGATCCCTGAAGGCTTGTCCTCGATCCGTGACGGTGAAAGGAGAGAAAGAGGATCGAGAAAGTTTGCGCCGTGTGTTCTTGGTGCTGCTGTTCGCTTGGCGCCATTACTGCTGGAAAGTGCAGAGTGGTGGTGTTGAGTTATGAAATTATGGTTTCATACAGATTTTAGGTTTGGGCTTGGGAACTTACAAAGGTATTGGGCTCTTTGGGCTATTTGACTTTAAGGCAATTCTTTGAGTCCAGACTTGTTGGCCTCTTTAGTTAGATTAATAGTTGGTATTTAGAAAATAAGATGCATTATTTATTAAATTAATATATATTACACATATACGAGTTGTTCACGAACAAGTTCATAAACAATTGCATGTGTTCAAGCTCAGCTCGTTTAATAAACGAGCTCTAAAAATGTGTTGAACAACTCTGTTCATTTACAGCCCTAGCGATGGGCATATCTAAGCACCACCATGATGAACGACAACGATTGAGACAGTGGAGACGGCGGCGACATCGTGACGAGATGGCAATGACGGGCAGATCTGAGCACCATCATGACGGGACGGCAACGGTGAGTAGATCTGAGCACCACCATGACGGACGACAACGATTGAGACGATGGAGACGGCGGCAATGTTGATAGCGATTAGAGGAGGTGACAACATGGCGGTGGCACCGACAGCGGCTTGGCCTCGTGTCTGGCCATGGCTGTGTAAAAATTGACTGTGGTGTGTAAAAATTTTAGGTTTTAAAATTTTGAAGTGTCAAGACTAATGGGTTGATGGGCACCCAATTAAAGCCCATTTAAACCGGTGAGTTATTGGGTTCAGTATTTATTGACCCATTTAGACCCATTTATTTAATGAGTGGGTTTAGGTGAATTTTAAGTGGGTGGGTTTAGGTGAATTTTAGGTGGGTGGATTTGGGCCAGTAAATGGGTTTGGGTTATCATTGCCACCCCTACTATTGTCTGTTTGACCACATTTCAGTTGTTGATTAGAGTGCTACTAGTATTTTGTCATTATTACAGTCTTTATTGACAAATAAATGTATGAAAAAATGATGTGAAAGCAGGAATTTCATGTTTAATGGCTCGATTAAATTGCAAAATAAACCTTAAAATGTAAGTGAAATCACACTATATAGACTGGGAATTAACAATCAAACCGTCTTTTTGGTCAGTTGCACTTTTTTCTTTGTTGCATAAAGTTCTAGAAAGTATGCTAAGAAGCTAACGCATTTCGTGACACTCAAATAATAATGAATGAATATGCTTTTGGTAAGGGTCTGTTTGAAATCTTTTGCAGTTTTAGTTTTCAGTTTCTAATAAAATAAGAATCAAAACCAGTACATATATATATATATATATATATATATATATATATATATATATATATATATATATATATATATATATATATATATATATATATATATATAAGGTGCTGATCTGTTGATAGCGCTAGCAAAATGGGTTAAGTTACTAGCGCGATCTGGCCATCCACGCGCAATCTGTGGACGGTCCAGATCTTTTTTTTACGTTTCTTTAGTCCGTCCGCTATATTATGTAGCGGATGATTTTTTGACAAAAATACCCTCAAACTTAAAAAGAATCCATCCGCTACATTATGTAGCGGACTAGTTTTCTGATATTTTTCTCTCTCTCTCCTCCCTTTCTCTCATTAATGCTCTGACTTTTTTTTTCTCTTTCTGTCCATTCTCTCATCCACTACATTATGTAGCGGATGGGTTTTCTTACATTCTCTCTCTCTCCCTCTCTCATTTTAATGCTCTGACTTTTTTCCCCTCTCTTTCTCTCTCTATGTGTCCTTTCACAGGTCATAAACATAGACACCATCTCCCTGCACCCTTCAACCTTCTTCCCCGACCTCAAACCATGCAAAACCCTAAAAGACATGTCCCAGGTCCACGCTAAATTCATCAAAACCGGCCGCATACGCGACCCCTCTGCCGCCGCTGAGCTCCTCCGCTTCTCCGCACTCTACCACCGCAATCTTTGCTACGCCCACCACATCTTAGACCAAATGGACCCACCCAATTGCTTTTCTTGGAACACCATCATCAGAGCCCTCTCCGAAAGCGACGACCAAAACGACGACGACCCATTTCAGGCCTTGGTTCTTTTTTGTCTTATGCTTGTTGACGAGCTTGTGGAACCCAATAGGTTTACGTTCCCGTCAGTACTCAAGGCGTGTGTGGAAACGGGTCGGGTCGAGGAAGGGAAGCAAGTCCATGGGATGGTTGTGAAGATTGGTTTGGAGGATGACGAGTTTGTTCTGAGTAATCTTGTTAGAATGTATGTCATGTGTGGTGCCATGGAGTATGCTCATGTACTGTTCAATTCGAATAAGGTGAATGTGGAGAGGAAAACCCAGATGGGTGGTACCGTTTTGTGGAATGTGATGGTTGATGGGTTTGTTAGAAACGGGGATTTCAGATTGGCAAGGGAACTGTTTGATGAAATGCCGCACAGAAGTGTGGTGTCGTGGAACTCGATGATTTCTGGGTATGCACAGAATGGTCTGTTTAAAAAGGCGATAGAGTTGTTCAGGGATATGCAGATGGGTGACACGTGTCCGAATTATGTCACGTTGGTTAGTGTCCTTCCAGCGATTTCGCGACTTGGTGCTCTGGAGTTGGGTAAGTGGGTGCATTTGTACGCTGAGAGAAATGGGATTGGAATCGATAAGGTGCTAGGTTCTGCTTTGATTGATATGTATTCCAAGTGTGGGAGCATTGACAAGGTACTTCAACTCTTTGAGAGCTTATCTCAAAAGAATGTGATCACTTGGAATGCTATACTTGGGGGCCTTGCTATGCACGGCCGAGGCAAGGATGTTGTTGATTTCTTTTCGAAGATGCAACAAGCAGGAGTTGGACCTAGTGAAGTAACCTACATCAGTGTCTTGATTGCATGTAGTCATGCAGGTTTGGTGCAAGAGGGTAAATCCATTTTCGATCACATGGTTAGAATAATTGGCTTAGAATAGTTGACTTTGGAACAGATAGACAGCATAGAGGCAAACCGGCAATTCGTAATTTACTGCTAGAAGTAAATAGATTAATGAGTATTTTCTTGACAAAGTTTTCCTCCGTTGTATCATATCCTTCATGCCTGCACAACTACCACATGCAGCAGCACAACCATCATAGAGCAATGCAGTGCAAGACGAGAGAGAAAAAAAATGGTGAGATAAATGAGAGAGAAAAAGAGAAAGGACAGAGAGAGAGAGAGAGGAAAAAAAGTCAGAGCATTAATATGAGAGAGAGAGAATGTAAAAAAGTCAGAGCATTAAAATGAGAGAGAGAGAAAAAAAGTCAGAGCATTAAAATGAGAGAGAGAGAGAGAGAGAGAGAGAGAGAGAGAGAATGTAAGAAAACCCATCTACTGCATAATGTAGCGGATGAGAGAAAGGACAGCTGAGAAAAACAAAGTCAGAGCATTAATGAGAGAAAGGGAAGAGAGAAAAAAAATGTCAGAAAACTAGTCCGCTACATAATGTAGCGGATGAGAGAAAGGACAGACCGAGAAAAAAAAGTCAGAGCATTAATGAGATAAAGGGAAGAGAGAGAAAAAAATGTCAGAAAACTAGTCCGCTACATAATGTAGCGGATGGGTTCTTTTTAAGTTTGAGGGTATTTTTGTCAAAAAATCGTCCGCTACATAATATAGCGGACGGACTTAAAAAAACGTAAGAAAAAGATCTGGACCGTCCACAGATCGTGCGTGGACGGCCAGATTGCGCTAGCAACTTAACCCATTTTGCTAGCGCTATCAACGGATCAGCACCCATATATATATATGTATATATATATATATGTATATGTATGTATATATATATATATATACATACATATACATATATATATATACATATACATACATACATACATATATATATATATATATATATATATATATATATATATATATATATATATATATATATATATATATAGACCGTGATCCATTGCTAGCGCTAGCAGCGCTAGCACCGTCCGCTATATAATGTAGTGGACGGCCAATTTTCGTCCGCTACATTATGTAGCGGACGGCCAAACAGCGCTAGCAACAGTGCTAGCGCTAGCAATGGATCACGATCCTATATATATATATATATATATATATATATATATATATATATATATATATATATATATATATATATATATATATATATATATATATATATATATATATATGGGAGCATATCCGTTGAGAACGCTAGCATACTGGGTCAAGTTGCTAGCGCGATCTGGCCGTCCACGCGTGATTTGTGGACGGTCTAGACCTTTTTTTTGCATTTTTTAAGTCCGTCTGCCATATAATGTATCGAACAATTTTTTGACAAAAATACCCTCCAGCTCCGTCCACTACATTATGTAGCGGACATAGGCAGTACTGTTTTTTGACTTTTTCTCTATCCTTTGTCTGATTAATTTTCATGTTTAATGTCCGCTACATCATGTAGCGGATAATTTTTTGACATAAATACCCTCCAGCTCCATCCGCTACATTATGTAGCGGATAGGGGCAGACTCTTTTTCTCTCCTGACATGTCTGACTCTCATCTCCCCTCTTTTGTTCTTCTTCTTCTCTCTCTCTCTATCTCTCTCTCTCTCTCTTTTCTCCTCTACATCCTCTTTGCAGCAATGACAACAGCCCACAACACGGCCGAGCTCGACTTTGGCATTGCCGCAGCAGAGGCGTTCATCTCATCCCCAAGCTTCGACCACCACAACCAACGCACCCACGAAGACGCCCCCTCGCCACGTGCCCGCTTCATGTACAGCTCTGCCCTCGCGATGAGGATGCCGCCATTGCCTAATTCTCTTCTCTTTCCCCTTTTTTTGTTGAGTTATTGTGTTTGTATTGCTACTCCGGCAGCTTCACAGTGACGTCAGTGGTTTTTTGGTGCCTGGGCCTGTGGTAAAATTGCATTGAGAGCGTTGGTGGTTATGCCGATTGGCGCTGGTGGTGCGCCGATTGCCTGGTAATGATGGTGATGGGATGACATGGCAGGGGTTGGACAGTGTCAGTGCCATCAAAGAAGAGCTCGTCGGCCGGCGACGGTTTGAGTGCAAAATTGATGGCGACGGTTTTGCAATGATGGTTGGGTGCGACAATAGTTTAGCCGGTGGTGATTGGGAGCATGGGCGATTGGATCGTGGTGGCGGGTTGATGGCAGTTTAATGGTGGTGGGCAATAGCAGTTTGATTGGTTGTGGTTTGGATTGTGGTGGCGGCGGCGACGACGATCAGATGGTGGTGGTCGGTGACGATGGTGTTGGGTATTGCATTGCACAATTACTTTTATTCATAAGGCTATGTAATCCAAGTCTTAGTTAGTCCCAGTTGAGGAACTTGGTAATTTTTACCATTGGAAAAGCATGAACTGGATGTGGGATCAAGGTTTTTTTGATCATTCAATGGTCCTTCAGAATTAGTTTTTGTGGGTGCAGAACACCCTTTACTACGTGGTCTGCACAATTCCTCTGAAAATCTCGTGTTTTTGTTCATGCTATTAAATCCAAGTCGGGTAAAGAATCAAGTGCTAATTCCTTACGTAGTAATGGAACTTCTTGTTTTTGTTTCTGGCCAGAGAATTGTGCACATTTTGCACTGGAGGGAAAAAGGCCAATTCTTGGAGCTGATAAGGAAAGAGAGAAAGTGAAGGAGACTGAGATGGAAAAGGAAATTGCAGTACAGTCGTCCGCTACATAATGTAGCGAACATCAAACATGTCAGAAAATTAATTAGACAAAGGAAAGAGAAAAAGTCATAAAAAAAGTATTGCCTCTGTCCGCTACATTATGTAGCGGAAGGACTTAAAAAAATCACAAAAAAAAGATCTGGACCGTCCACAAATCACGCGTGGACTGTCAGATCGCGCTAGCAACTTAACCCAGTTTGCTAGCGCTTTCAACGGATCAGCTCCATATATATATATATATATATATATATATATTATTCTCTCTGTCTAGACACCACAGCCCAACATTCCTCTACCACCACCCGTAGTCGATGACCACAGCCTACCATTGTCGCCCAAATATCTAGGCTACCATTGTCGATTCTTCATGTTCGATGACCATCAGTCCCTCTTGCTATCACCACCATGTATCGGTTTACTACCATCACGTATGGGGTTTAAAGGGTTAATAATGGTGCCTTTGACACACACACACACACACACACACACACACACATATATATATATGTGTGTGTGTGTGTGTGATACCCCTAACCCTAATGATGTCACCAGAGCCGGGTTGTCAGTCATGACTGCATTATAAACCCCGTTGATACAGAGCAATTCTAAAAAAACATCCTTGAACATACGTCAGGTTTCACAAAATCCATCCTTACAAAAAAAAAAATTGATCGTAAAGCTCAACATGAGCACAGCGGAAATATTTACACAAAATGTCTAGTCCCCAAAATGAGCATATCGCCGTCTTACTTTTCGATCTACTGATTAAGCGCCTTCTCCTTCTCTTTCCTCGAAGTTTCCCTTACTTTGCCATGACTGCCTGAAAACATTACAGGTAAGGAATTAGCGCAAATCGCCCAGTAAAGATAATACGAGGAATAACGCAGACAGCGAAGTGACAGCCTTGGGAGAAATGATAATCAATCTCAACGATATCAAGAATCTAGAATTTCAAAGGATGACACAACATCACTTCAATAGATCAAGCAACATGTTTTATTTTCTTTTAGTCAGACTGAACGGCTTTAAGGCCCAACAGAACAACATTATCACCACATTTAATGAACTGGACTGACCGACTACAATGCACGTGAACACTAAATCGCCAAATTAAACATCAATAAAATATAAGCCATTAAAATCACAGTGTCGTAATAAAGTCATATGCAATGCAGACACCGACCAGACTGACTGGACTCAATCGACACGACTGACTCGACCCGCGCGCTCTACATCCTGTTTGTCGGTGATTATGCTTTTCTGGCCCTCCTTTCACATAATGTCCTGTGCTCCGGGATGTTCATCTCAGTCTCAGACAAATAAAAGAGACAACAAGCACAAGAAGGAAACTCACGAAGAGTTGTTCGTCCCCAAGCCACGTTACCATCAAGCACATAATACAATAACCGAACGGACTAGGGGAACTGAGTTCACCCCATGTCCTCAATTCAACAAACCATTCAATAAGAAATTTTAGTCAAGTATACGACCGAGGTTCAACAAGGTAACCCAAAATCATCACTAACGCACACAAAGTAGACTAGGAAACAAGCTAGTCGAAAACCATAATATTATTTCAAGTACGAGAGGTACATGCACAACAACCACCGATACCTCATATTCACCATAAAACTTTCATCATACTTCACCCTAACAACAATGGGTATGCCATGAGGAACACTTTCATAGCATGCAAAGAGTCGTACTATCCTTACCTGGCTGACTTTTAGTCGATGAGCCGTACTATCCTTACATGGCTGACTTTTATGCCATGAGGAACAATTTTGTGGCATGCATGGCCCTCATATTTACAAAATATGAGGGCCATGCTTCACGTGAATGGAATGGGATTTATGAAGTGGGGTGGGCTTGGCGTGGAGGGGAATCGATATAAATGGAGGGTATAAAAATAATTTGTTAGGTTAATTGTAGAGTTAACAATTGGAAGGTATGAGTACAAATAGTGTATAAAATACTAAACATACAAGAATGAATCAAAAAATAGTTGCTAAAAATGGTAAATGTATAAGAAAAACTGAAAAAAGTAGATACGAAAAACTAGTAAAAATGCTAAAAGTACACAATTCGATTTCGAAACTGAATACTAAAATTTAGGAAACAAAAACAGAATACAAAAACACAAAAACAAATACTGTAAACGTACAACACCTAAAATTCACTGATTTCTCTATATTTTTTGGGTAGCAAGTTAGTGATAGGAAATGACAAGTCTTAGGCCCCGTTTGACACTCTTTTTTTCCTCTTTTTTTTTCAGTTTTAAAAACTGAAAAAAAAGGAGCGTTTGGTAACCATTTTTTTTTCAATTTAAAAAACCAGTTTTTAAACTGCAGAGTAAAAAAAAAAACTCCAAAAACTGGTTTTTTTTTTCGACCACCACCACCACCCTCCCACCGCCGGCAGCCACCTCAGGCGACCACCGCCGGAGACTGCCGACAACCACCTCCGGCCGCCGGCGACCACCGCCGGAGACTGTCGGCAGCCACCTCCGGCCGCCGGCGACCACCGCCGGAGACTGCCGGCAGCCACCTCCGGCCGCCGGCGACCACCGCCGGAGACTGCCGGCAGCCACCTCCGGCCGCCGGCCACCACCGCCGGTGACTGCCGGCAACCACCGCCGGTGACTGCCGGCAGCCACCTCCGGCCGCCGGCGACCACCGCCGGAGACTGCCGGCAGCCACCTCCGGCCGCCGGCCACCACCGCCGGAGACTGCCGGCAGCCACCTCCGGCCGCCGGCCACCACCGCCGGTGACTGCCGGCAGCCACCTCCGGCCGTCGGCCACCACCACCACCACCGTCGACCACCGCTACGCCCCGCCACCGCAAACCACCAAAAAAAAAAGTCAAAATAAAAAGGGTTACCAAACACAAAAAAAAAAACCTAAAAAAAAAAGGGGTTATCAAACACCCACTTGTTTTTATAAAAAAAAAAAAATTTAAGCTGCTCTTTAAAAAACTGCTCTTTAAAAACTGAAAACCAAATTTTTTTTTTGTCAAACGAAGCCTTAGAGTTGGTTTGACAAAACTTTTTTTTTGGTTTTCAGTTTTTAAAGAGCAGTTTAATTTTTTTTGAGTGTTTGGTAACCCTTTTTATCTTGACTTTTTTTTTGGGTGGTTTGCGGTGGCGGTGGTGGGACGTAGCGGTGGTCGACGGTGGTGGTCTCTGGCGGCCGACAGTGGTCGCCTGAGGTGGCTGTCGGCGGTGGGAGGGTGGTGGTCTAAAAAAAAACAGTTTTTAGAGTTTTTTTTTTTACTCTTCAGTTTAAAAACTGATTTTTAAATTGGAAAAGGAAAAAAAATGGTTATTAAACGCATTTTTTTTTCTAATTCTCAAAACTGAAAAAAAAAAGAGGAAAAAAAATCACGTCAAATCTGGCCTTATTGTTGAAATAATTAAAAAAAAAAGTGAAGCAAATAACATCCTCTAAACAGTTCTAGACGAAAATATCCTGACCAAACCCTAAGCAAAGGTAGGGGGCTGGCGGGTGTACGAATTTTCACTCAAATGCGCGCCTGTTTCAAAATTTTCAAGACCACGCAATCCAGGTCATCGATCCGTACCAACACCTTTTTGTCGAGTAAAGCTCCGCCACGTATTCAAAGAAGCTCCATTCATCACGACAACCACTTCATTTCCAAGCCGTCAATCAACACTTCAACTCAAACCCCATCAACGCTTCATCTGTTGCCAAGTCATCAATCCTCGCCACGCCTTTTCATCCAATCATAACAATCCAAAGACGTCTATAAATACGAAACACGACTCGGGGTCGTTTCTCAATCCGTTTGCATTTCATTTCATATCCAAAAATCAAACTCTTCCGAAAAAATTCGATGGCGCCCAAGGCAGAGAAGAAACCCGCCGAGAAGAAGCCGGCGGAAGAGAAGAAGACCACCGTCGCGGAGAAGGCCCCCGCTGAGAAGAAGCCCAAAGCCGGCAAGAAGCTCCCAAAGGAGGCTGGCGCCGCCGCTGCCGGAGACAAAAAGAAAAAGAGGTCCAAGAAGTCCGTCGAGACCTACAAGATCTATATCTTCAAGGTCTTGAAGCAGGTCCACCCGGACATAGGGATCTCGAGCAAGGCCATGGGGATAATGAACAGCTTCATCAACGATATCTTCGAGAAGCTGGCCCAGGAGTCTTCCAGGCTGGCCAGGTACAACAAGAAGCCCACCATCACCTCCCGGGAGATCCAGACCGCTGTGAGGCTTGTGCTTCCCGGTGAATTGGCCAAGCATGCCGTTTCTGAGGGCACAAAGGCGGTGACCAAATTTACAAGTTCTTAAATTTGGGGGCTCAGGGGTTGGAATTAGGTTAGGGTTTCCAGTCTTCTAGTAAATGTCTCTGTTACCTACCGCTTTTCTCTTGTTGTATTTTGGGGTTGCTGGTTGTGATGTAAGTAATGACTCATCTATGAATGCAAAAGATTTAACGATCATCTTTATTTGCTGTTTGATTTTTTATTTGTGTTTGATCTGTTGGGTATAATACTTGATTTCTTTTTAATTCCAGCTGCTTTTGACTCTAGCTACAGGATTTCAGATGATTTAGATAGTTAGTTGACATTTGTTTTATATGTTGATTGAACCTTTGGTTCCAAGTCTATCTAACCTTGTGTTTTAGCTCTTGAACTTTTGGAGTAGGATCGAGGGCTAAGTTTTGGTTTTCCAGCAGGATTAGATTTTTCTGTTGTAACTTTTAAGTTTTCACTACATGGATGAAGGAACTTTTGTTCGTATTATGTGGATGTGCAATTATGACTCTTATCTTATGTTTTCAGTTGTCTGTGTGTTAAACTTGTTGACTGCAAAATAGGCTTACTGAGTGTGGCCAGATCTGTTGTTTGGTTTGTCCTTGTGATTCTGCTAGCACCGGGGGGTTTCTGGCTTTCTGCTCAGTCTGTCTCATAACAGGACATCTGGATGTTAGGTGACTTTGTGTTCAACATAGGTACCAGGTCCAGGACGTGATGTTGTAAGTTTCCCTAACCCTCTGTCTCACGAGTCTCGGTTTTTATGCTTAGCTAGGTAGCTTTGTCAATAATGGAACTAATAAACTGAGGGAAGGCTGTAGACCTCATACGTGCTAATGAAAACTCCTAATAATGAATCTTTACTTTGAAGTTCCTTTTGATTCCTTTATCTTAGTTAGCTTCACCTGTTTGACAAAGCATCGGGTTTTAGCTTTGTCATTGCTCATCTATTGCATGCAATTGATTTGGTGCCACACTTTGGCGATTCTCATTTTGGTTTTGCCTGTTATGAGGTGATCACCCTGAATTCTGAAGCGTGACATTAGACGCCCTTTTACTGTTATCTGAAGTACCATTGATGTATCCAATTGCAGAACAAAATGTATTGACAATGTCTCTTTTCTTATTCATATGCACAGACAACAAGAGACATACGAGCATATACATTTGCTGCTTGCTTGCATATCTATGCAGGTCGATTTAACATTCACTTATATATGGAGAGAGTTCCATATTCACACGGACATAGTAGATTACAACTTGTAACCTTGTAGCTTGATACCGTGCAATTTGGCCCTCTTGTCCAACCATTGCAGAATCCACAGGGATTTTAATGATGCAGCAGGAACTAACACCTACATCAGTAAGAAAACCTGGCCTTGACATTGTACTTTAATGTGTGTGGGGTTAAAGTGTTCCTTCAGAACCAAGTTGACGCGATGAGAGTGAAGTGCTTAATGCACTATTTATTTGTTTGATATAGCTCACGTTTGTGATGTTGAGGCGGGTAGTGGGGCTTCTGACAGTTATAGTTTTTGGTTTGCGATAGCATTCAGGATATGTTTGGTGAGAATTTAGCAAGGTTGTGGTGATAGAAGAATATTCACGTAGGGAACATAGATTGTCAGCTATGGTGACTGTGTTAGAATTCGTAGTGATGAGCATATTGTAATTAGTACTTGCAGGAAAGCTCAAGAAACTGCATTTACACTAACACAGATTTGGAACCCACAGTAATTTTCCGCGGGTTTGTTATCAATATCTGGGCCTTCAGTACGCAATTCGGTACAAAGGCTGGCATATGGTTAAAAATATTGTAGCTGATTAGCTGTAGAGAAGAAGGGAAGTCTGTCGTCAATTATTGTTAGTGTTGTTAGTATGGGTAGACGGTAGAAGACTGCCATAATCAGAAGGGAAGCAGTACTAAAATAAACCTTGTCATTTGGAAGGGATTCTAATTTTCAGCCTTTAGCCCAACAGGAGTGGAAACTGGAAAGCCTTTCCTTGTTTGAAGCTTTAATTGTATATTAAGCAACCGCAAAGAATTCAGACGCCGCCCCTTTCGACACAAGGCTAAGAACCTGAATGAGTTGTTGGTATTCGAGGGCAAAGAGAGGTTGTGTTTGCACAAGAAATTGAGGGTGCTATAATGCACATTTCAAATCTTACTTGAACGTCGCAGTTCAATGATGTAATTAGCAGCCACTTACGAATCAGGACTGTCATAGATGTGGAGGAAATTCATGCTAGGATCATGTTGAGGAACTTCACAACGATTGAAGGTTAGTGGTGGTCTGGTCAAGATTCTTGCATTTGCTAAAGAAGTTATCCCTTTCTTTCTTAATTTGTTATCGCTGCATAGAATTTCTATCATTTTCCTTTTGAAGTTTACTTTTTTTCTGGCTTTTATAAGTTCTGAGTGAAAGTGGTCTATTATCTTCTTGTATTGTTGGATGACTTGCATGTCTCTTGCAAGAAGATGAATGTCACGCGCATTGCTTATCATTTTTATCAATACAGGTTTAGCAGGTGCAATTGCGGATCGCCTGCTACTTAAGCTCATATTGAATTTTTGTGATGCCATTAGTTGTGGGTTTGTTATGCTGGGAGCCAGTATCGGTAGTTCATTGCTCGAAACTGTTTTTGGGTTGGAAAAATCAAGTTTTCTTTTGATTCAGCAACCATATATATATTTTTTATTTAAAAGTTGTAAGAATCTTACTATTGATGTTAAAGATAGCACTCGATGACATTTTCATCCGATAAGAAGTATAATAAAATAAAAGCTGACAAACAATAACATAATTAAGAACAAAATAAAAGTCGGCAAACAACGCGCTTATGTTACTTGGTTGGCTTGGTAAATTGTTTTCTTCCCGATCTACTTGCATTCTCATACGACATTTTTAAGTTGCATTTCACATCAACCCTCAATGGACGTGTCATAGTGCATTCCGGTGATTAAAAATGCACCATGCATATTCTTAATGGTTATTACTATTTTACATATATATATATATATATATACATGGAATAATTACTTACGAAGTATCAAATATATAATTTTTTTTTTGGGAAACTAAGAATGTTTCACAAAAGTACAGGTGATTTTGTTAGACCCACCAATCTCGGTTGAAAAAACTCTGACCCATGAGGTCTCACGTGCCATTTTTTCATACTCGAAATTCAAAGGGGAAATCAAACTTGCGTTTTCGGTAAAAATTTCAAAGGCCCGCCAAAAGCGTCATAGCACATTCATCTTTAAAGAGGAAAGCACAATCCGCAACCCGTTCCAGAACCCAATAAACACCGTTCATTCACATACCATCAACGCCTCTCATTTCCTTAACAATGATGACGCGGATTGAAACACTAAGCCGTCGATTAAACCTTGAAAACCAACGACCATGATCAAGTCCCTGCGCGAATCACCATCTATAAATTCCAGACCAAACGCAACCATTTCTCACAACAGGCAAATCCCTTATCTCCACTTCCACAGAAAACTCACACATTTCAATTCCCCCTCTCTGAGAAAATGTCTGGGCGCGGTAAGGGAGGCAAGGGCTTGGGCGAGGGAGGAGCGAAGCGACACCGTAAGGTGCTCCGGGACAACATCCAGGGCATCACCAAGCCGGCCATCAGGAGGCTGGCTCGCAGGGGCGGCGTCAAGCGCATCAGTGGCCTCATCTACGAGGAGACCCGCGGCGTCCTCAAGATCTTCCTCGAGAACGTCATCCGCGACGCCGTCACCTACACCGAGCACGCCCGCCGCAAGACCGTGACGGCCATGGACGTTGTCTATGCGCTCAAGAGGCAGGGCAGGACCCTCTATGGGTTCGGTGGTTAGATAGATAGATTGCTCTGTTCTGGTTTCCGGTTGACCTATCAGTAGTAACTATGCTACTAGTTTGAAAGTGTAAATCACAAATCTATTTCTGAATTAAAAGAAGCTCGTCTTGTTTCGATTGTGGGTTGCTATAATATGGGTATACGATTTAAGTTTGGTTGAGGACTGTAAACTTGATGCGGAATCTGAAATCAGATTTACATTATAGGCTATCAATGGATTGATGATTTTCTGCTGTTTATTTCGGATGCTGACTTCGAATCTGCGGGCCTGAGATGTAATTCAGTCTTTGTTTTTCAGCCAGTTTGTGGATTGGTTACTTAAATCTGGAGTTTTGAATGATCTTGTTTTCTTAATCTGTGATTCCTACAACTTTGGTAGGTTCGCATGTTTGAATTTATCGAATCTGTATGGCACTCCCTAGTATTCTCTTTTACAAATCTCAGCCTAAAAGCTATTAACAATTCTTACATCTATCATTTGACAGTGAGAATGCAAACTGGTGACCCAATTCAGGAATTCAGCATACCCAAAACAGTTCATCTTAAACATAAACATAGAATGAACCCAATATAGGTCTTTAATTTCTTGTTAGATCACTGCAAGGAAAAAAGTTTTTAGCGGCCGGAGGATTTGCTGCTAAAAAAAGTCTTATATCCGTCGCTAAAGACCTTTAGTAAAATAAATCTTTTCGCTAAAAGTCTTATCTACAATTCTGTCGTTAAAAGTTTTACAACGAAATTTTAAAATCGGTTGCCTAAAAATCAACTTTCAGCGACGAACTTATTATACATTAGCGATGGAAGTTTTATTGCTAAATATATTTTTTGTATTTTAATTAAAAAAAAATTTTGAAAATAATTTATTACGTTAAATATTTAGTAATGGAAAACTTTTTTTAGCGATGGAATATTCGTTGCTAAAGGTGATCTTTTAGCGACGAAAATTTTGTCGTTAAAAGTAAACCTTCAGCGACGGAATAAATTTGTCGCTAAAACTCAAACTATTTTTAAATAATTTGTTTTGCTCAAACATGTAATTACAAATTCAAGTTCTCAACAACCAGACATAATTCAGCAAATGCACATTAGGATTAAATAATTGATAATATAACTTTACAAATTGTATACTATAATCGAAAAATAAAATGTACATATAGTTCAGGAGGGCACGAGAGGGGCTCAGGAGTTGCCGAGTCCCGGATCTGAATCCGGATCCGGCTCGATTTGTCCAATAGCAGTGCCCTGTGTGTAAAGTCACGGACGCATTAATCTTGATAGCAATCATAATTTCAAGCATTTAGGGTAGGTTTGACACTCTTTTTTTGCCTCTTTTTTTTCAGTTTTAAAAATTTTAAAAAAAAAGGAGCGTTTGGTAACAATTCTTTTTGAATTTAAAAAATCAATTTTTAAACTGAAGAGTAAAAAAAAACTCCAAAAACTGTTTTTTTTTTTCACTTTTGATTTTTTTTTTAGACCACCACCACCACCCTCCCACCACCGGCAGCCACCTCAGGCGACCATCGCCGGAGACTGCCGGCAGCCACCACCGCCGGCGTCCACCGGTAGCCACCTCCGTCCGCCGACAACCACCGCGGTGACTGCCGGCAGCCACCTTCGGCCGTCGGCCACCACCACACCATGTCGACCACCGCTACGCCCCACCACCCCCACCGCAAACCACAAAAAAAAAAGTCAAAATAAAAAGGGTTACCAAACACCAAAAAAAAAAGGGGGTTATCAAACACCCACTTGTTTTTATAAAAAAAAAAATTAAGCTACTCTTTAAAAACTGAAAACCAAATTTTTTTTTTTGACAAACGAACCCTTAGTAAAAGCATATAGTATTTATACCAGAACATGCGCCCTGATTATCCTGAACACCTCCGTAGCAATGTAGCGGATCTCGTCCTCGTCTAACGGCTGCTGCGCCGTTGGTGCCAGTGTCTGTGGAGGGGTAACAGGGGGTGGGAATGCTCCTATCATGGCACGTACAGTCGTGCTAGGCAGGTCGTGTATGCGGCCTTTCGACCTATTGACGACCTCCGATGTATGCAACCATCGCTTCAATCCCCAATACTCGTACTCATGGACGCTGATGGCTATCCGGATTGTTGCTAGGACCCCATTCTTCATACGAGGCCTGCAAAACAGTGATTTAAAGATTTGAAAACATTAAAGCAACAAACATTGAATACAAAGACAAAAAATTAACAAATTAAATAAATTAACTCGAACTTACATCGATCTGCCAGAAAATATCTGAAACATAGTCTCTCGCCCGGTGTGCATCGTTCTTATCCTTCTTTCTCATGTACGTCTGACTATACGTCAGAGCCATGACCTCATATGTCTCTAGGTCCGGGTGCTCAACCGCATTCTTGTGTCGGATGACGTTGTAAGCCACTGACCCCCTCGGTGTGCATGGGATCTTTTTCATGTCTATTCTAGGTCCCACTCTTACTTTTGTCTCCCAGCCTGGATCATTCCTCCACCGATCAACCATCCACCCCCATACAGATAGAGATATCCAATGAGGGGGATATCCCTTCAACTCCTCCATCGGGGCACCCTCGGGTGGCATCTTCTTCGGCCGGTCCCGTGCGTCGTACAACCATCGGCTGTAATTCTTGCCAATATAGGCAAAAAAAGTCTGTCGCCCCCACGCCTGCCGCTCAGGCGACTCAAACTCGAACCCCTCCTGCAAGGCATCCAATTACACACTCAATACGATTAATTTAAATACTTCATTCTAATTAAACAAATAATGACCGACAAAAATAGTTAATCGTACAAGTCACTCCTCTTATAAGGACTCCCTTGTCCCGGCATCCCTATCCTTCCAGTACAGCCGTGGCTCAAAGAATTGGCCCTTCACAAAGATGCCGATCTTCGTCTTCGCCTGTGTCTCTAGGATCCTAACAAAGAAATAAATAAATACATTAAATAAGCGAACCGTAATAACTAACGGAATCGAAGAATGTAAGTACTGCATGATGTGATTTTTTTATTTACTGGCCCTCCTGGGTGAGAGTAACTCTCTGTTTACACTGGAGGTTAATACGTACCCCGTATGTCGCTCCAGGGCCTCGTTGAGATCCTACAAAAGACCAACATTAATTCAATTCAAATATAATATAAACATAAGGCTAGAATTATCACCGTTATCAAATATACCTGAGGTAGAACCTATAGAAGAAGGAGAATCAACGCGTGTGTGGGAGGAATCGGCGTGGGGCTGGGGGCAATGATTGGGGTTGGGGCCCTGTCTGCTGTATGTGTGCACGATGTGCCTCGTCATCAGCGGGTAATGACGAGGTGGGAGCCACCGGGGAGGAGGTAGCTAGGCGTCCACCCTGACCACGAATAGTTCATAATCTATTCATAACTGACTTTGTATAGATAAAGTACAAATAAATTAACACATTAAAAACAATAATTAGGCCGAAAAAATGTTACAACACTATATGAACCAAGTACTGAAACAATGCATATTATAACAATACAAGTCAATCATTTTCATTTTCGGAATCATCATCATCTTCATCGCCAGAGTCGTCATCCTTTTCTTTGTGGGACTCGTCGTCCTCTTCATCTTGTAATTCATCCACTTCGTCAATAGGCTCAGCCATATCATCTTCAACACTTTCCACGTCTTGCGCATCATCATCTACCACTTCTTCTCTTAGATGAAATGTTGGTTGAAGAGGAAGATCGTCCTCTTCGTTGTTCACCTCAACATGTACCAAGGCAAGTGCTTGGTTAGCTTGAAAGGTGTCTACCTCACTGTCACATACCATGGGCAATTTCTTAGAGATTTTGGATTTGTGACGTCATCCGCGTAAAAGACTTGTGCAGCTTGACTACCAAACACAAATGGCTCATCTGATACAAGTCTTGACTTGATATTGACATCTACAATACCTTGCGAGCTAACACGGATTCTTCTATTGCACGTGACATCAAACCATGTACACTTAAATATTACCAGACAATTTTTGGAACCCAAATATGCTAGCTCAACAATCTCATCTGACTCTCCATAAAAGTCCATGCAATTCTCGTCATAACAGTTGCTGTTGACCAAAACTCCACTGTTTTGGGTTTGTTTTGTTCGGTCATCATCTTTTACGTTAAACCTAAACCCATGATATAGCCTCCATGACCAGATGCTTGTTTATTAGGGATTTGAGCTAGTAATTTCAAGCAGGAGGCTTGGTATATTCATCGACTGAACCTATTATAGATGACGGTAAAAATTAAGGATAAATCAATATACTAATAAACCACACAACTGTATATAACACATAATATACTTTGGTTAAAGACTTACACGTCTTCTAAACCACTGTACAAATTGTGATTTCCGATGAGATTCAAGTCCAGCAGGATTAGTGATTAAAGATTCTGCGTCGAACTCACTACAAAATAAAATAGTTTACTCGCTTATCACACATTTTTAATTATGTACAATAATTATTTTAAGACATTAACTTACTCAACGAATGTTAAAACTTCATCACAATTTAGAAGGGCATATATTGTTACAGCACTGTACTCCTCATCAGTTATCCATAGAGTATAGGTTTGTCCGAATGGGCTACCTGACTACTTGAATAGTGACAATTGCTCTTCCAAATTTGTGCTAGATCTGGGGTCATTTCGGTCTAATTGATTTAATCTTGTATCAACATCAGGCCCAAAATATTGGCTACAAAATTTTACAAGCTCTTCCATTACATAAGCTTCCGCAATTGAGCCATCGACACGAGCTTTCTTCTTCAAATGGAACATGAACCTAGAAGTTTAGCGAGAGTTAGGTGGAATATCAATGATAACATGTTTTGCATTAAGTGTAAACGAACAACTGTAACAAGTTTAAGGATTACTTCTCGAATGGATACATCCACCGATACCCATCTTAGCTTCATAGGCCAAGTGAACAGGCAAATGCAAATTGTCACCACAATGTTCTTCTCAAGCACCTCCATGTTATTCACCCGGATTGTAGAAGAACATATATCTCGAAAGAAATGAGATAATTCAGTCAAAGTCTCGCATATAACCCTTGACAATAGTTCCTGAAAGGCAATATGAATGAATCTTTTCATAAATACATGGTAGTCGTGACTCTCATCCCTTGGAACTTGTATTCCGATACATTGCAGCAGTGAGATATGTTGGACGCAAATCTATTCGGAAGCTTCAAATTCTTAACCCACTAACAGACCTTCTCCACGTGTTTCTTGTCTAGACAATAAGGTACTTTCGAAAGTATCATCCTCCCGCTGATTCTCCGAGGATGCAATTCACGGCGTACACCCAACTGTTGTAGATCCTTTCTCGCTTTAAGGTGATCTTTCGATTTGCCATTGACATTCATCACTGTGTTGAATACATTATTGAAAATATTTTTTTCAATGTGCATCACATTCACGTTGCTTTGGATAATGAAGGTCCTCCAATAGGTTAACTCCCAAAAAATACAATGTTTCCTCCAGTTGATATTAGGGTTTAGGATTTAGGGTTACAGTTTAATTAATCTAATTAGGGTTTAATAAGATATGTTAGAGCTAATTAGTGTTAATTAGGAGTGATTAGAACTAATTAGAGTTAATTATGGTTTAATTGGGCTGATTAAGGCTAATTAGGGTTAATTACGACTAATTAGGCTAACTAGAGCTAATTAGGATTAATTGAGTTCATTAGGGTTAATCATGACTAATTATAGCCAGTGGTTGAGACAGAATTTCACCCCAGGGGGTGCTAAAAATATATCAAAATCAGTAAAAAAAGAATTTAGTAAAATAACACAAAAAAACAGAGTGCACTTTTCAGTAACACACAAAAAACATATGAAAAAACATCCAAAAGGTCTTATTCTTTTACTTTTCCAGTCATGTTTCATTATCACGTTAACCTAATTTCAACCCACCATTCAACTAAGTCACATATCCAATTGGATCCCATCTTCCATCAACAATCTCAATTCTCAAATGCTCAATGCATAATTAACAACCTAAAATCATCAATTAATAATCTCAATTCTCAAATTCACAATTAACAACCTAAAATTATCAAGCAAAAGTGGAAATAATTACTATTATATCAAAAGCCTCACCAATGGCCACCACTCTGCCCCGTCTCTTTACCTTACTAACAGGCTACCACCATAGACACCACAACCCACCACCTAGCAACATATTCTTGTGCTATTGTTGGTAACCCCATCACTCGAAAACACCCTTCTAGGACTGATTGTGACCTACCACCGGTGACCCCAACAAACCCACCAATGGCCGCCACATTGCCCTGTCACGACCCACCACCGTCGGCCCATTTCCATATCTAAATCAGCCCACCCACGACCACGCTGGCACACTAATGACCACCATCTGCCACCTATCGCGACCTACCAATGGTGACCAGTCCTTATCAGCCAACATACCCACAAACGGCCACCACACTACCCGTGAATAGCCAATCAATGATAAAAAAAGCTCGAGGTCGCCGCCACATCTGACCCCATCACCATAACTCATGACAACTAGCCAAACCCACATCCACCAGACCTACCCACAACCACAAACCATACACCCAGGACCACCAACTGTTACCAATCCAATGCCATGTTCAGCGCCTCCAACAGAAGCTGACCGGCACGAATTGAAAAAAAGGCATAAATGGTTTTAAGCATGAAAATACATTGGAATAAGTTGAAAAAAATGCAAATGAAAGAAACTCATTGGTAGAGAATCGAATTTGTGAATTTTACGCCAGTTTGAGGCAGATTGCAACTCATTATAGTAGAGGAATAAGGGAGAAGGGGAAGAATAGCTTCTGATGGAAGTTACATAAGGTGATGGGAGAGAGTATCTGATAATTAAAATGAGAAAGTGGGCTAGTGGTTGATGACATTTTTGCCCAATAATCCTCTTTACTATATTTCAAAAGAGTGGGTAAGGGCATTTGTCTGTAACAGGATGAGTCATAATGAAACACCAAAGAGGTGTTACACAAACCAAGTTTTCATTAATAAGTAGTATAAATACATGCTAAAAAGTATTTAAGCAAGCGAGTTAATAAAATTTTATCGTAGTCTTTGAAAGAAGAAAATTTTGAAGAAGTTGGATTATCAAAACACATATGCGAATAAGAAAGTACTTAGAGAGGGAGTTGATCAAATTTTCCTGCTGACAACTTCACTTAAGTTAGTAGTGGTATATGACCGTTCAAGGTGTTAGTGTGGTCAGGCCAGATTATAACTTTTTTAACCAAAATTTATTGTCTAACACATAATATCGCCGATGATAAAGTTTACTAATTTGTCCTTGTTGCCGTATGACTCGTAGATGCTTTTTTTTAGAATGTAAGTTGTCCTATTCTCTTATTTGTCGGTGCTTTTCTCCCGGTCTTTGCTTCCTTCTGGCTTCGTCACGTTCTATTGGTTCATCGGTTATTGTTGACAGTAGAGAGGAGCTGGGATCAAGGGGCATTTTCATCAAAAGTATTGCCCGTTACAACAGGGTATTCAATTTTTGTTTTCAAAAAAATCAAAACAAAAACCACTTTGAATTTTCTTTTTTTAACAAAACTAATGGGTTGTTTGATGCATTTTTGTATAATTGGTTTTTACTTTTATGTTTTTTTCCTCTCAACTCTTTTTGTTTTTCTTTAATACTTTAGAACTTCTTCTAAACTCTTATGTTCAAAAATCGAAAGCGCCCCCACCACGACCAACACTTATCCTTTGCCACCATCTAGCTACTTTTATGACAATAACACACTAGACTACGAATTAGGGCTTCATTGATTTGATTGGGGTTTGATTCGGTGAACGAGTTTGATTATCTTGAAATTTACCTGCACAAATGAAAGATACTATCCATGTATGAAATCTTTTTGTGGTGTATGTTACAGGGACAATGGTGGTTGGTATGATGGTGATTTGGATTTAAAAGAATGGTGGTGTTGTAGTGGTAACTGATGTTATAGGGTTTTGTGTTTGGTGGTGATGGTTATCAGTGGTTATGGTGGTGTTTGTGGTTGTTGGTCACTAGTGGTCAGTAGCGGAGCTGACAGGGGGCATCGGTGGGCCGATGCCCACCGACCATTCCAGAATTTTTTTTATATAATGTATTTGACATCCAATAATAAAAGTGTCCACCTAAATTTTTTTGAAAATAGTTTAAAGAGATGTCTTGTTACTCATGTTATGTGCTAGAATATTTAAAATTTTTAAAAAATAGTATAAAAACTATCTTTTAGTCAATTTTAATGTTAGATTTAAACACAAATGTGTAAACACCAAACACCAAATCAATAAAGTAAACAGATAAAATAAAGAGATAAAGATTAATGGATTTCTTGTTTTCATTTCCCCATGCCAATTAACAATCAAAAAGTCTCTCTCTCTCACATTCCCAAGGAAACTGCGGTACTACACCCACTAAAATAATTAAATAATCTGATTCTCTTTCCCTCATACTCTCCCCGGGCCATTAATTAACAATAAAAAAGTCTATCTCTTTCTCTCATGTTCCACTACGGCACTACCCACTAAAATGACTAAATAATCTGATTCTCTCTCTTTCTCTCACCGACTCATCGTCTCACGATCTTTTAAGTTCCAAGCAATAATCGGTGGAAATCAGCGACGGTCGACGGATGGTGCCTCGATCCCTTCATGGAGTTCATGGCTTCACCAGTTCACCAGCTTCACGGGCCATTCTCCGGTCAGTCGGTCACGTAATCATGACTCACGGCACAACGACAATCGCTAATCGGTGGCAATTTTGACATCAAAGAAAGAAAGGTAACATTGATGATCGGTCATAGGTTTTGATTGCATTTTTTTGTAATTCTTTGAACAATTTCATTTTCTCAATTCTCTACTAGATTTTGATTTAATTTTAATTTTGAATTTGACATTTAGGAATTTGGCAAATATTTCATCATGGGATTTATAGCTTAGAATCTTTAGATTGGGTTTTCAGTTTTCTAGTTGGGATTTGTGGTAATTGTTGCCTACTCGTAATCGTGGTGGCCATGTGAATTGGGAATGGTGGGATTGTATATAATTTAGGATTGAGATTTTTACTTGATTTAATTTCAGATTGATAAAACTGCAAGTGCTGCTCCTGGTGGCAATAGAGAATTAAGAATTGGCATTTTTTGCTATGAGCATTGTGAAGACCCGATTGTGCAATTCAATCGGAGATGAGTTTATGAATGATTGTGTGATTACTTATGTAGAAAAAAGTTATTTGATGATATTCAAAACGATGTAATTATCAATCACTTTTAGAATATGCCACTTCGTCGTGATCAATTGTAGAATTTTGTGATTCAAGTTTAATGTACAATTAATTTTGGTGATATTTTTTTTCTTGTGCATTTTGTGCTCACCTTGAATAATTATCCTGCCTCCACCACTGCTAATGATGGTGGTGACAGTTAGTGGCTATGGTGGTTGATGGTGTTGGCGGGTTTTGTGTTTGGTTGTGTTGATTACTGGTGGTGGCAAATCGATAGCCAGTGGCTGTGATGGTTGGCAGTGGTTGTAGGTTGGTGTTCGATTGGTCATTAGTGGTGCTGGCTGTCAGTAAATATGATGGTTGGCAATGTTAGTTGTTTGGGTGATATGTGTTTATGTTGAAGATTGAAGGGAAGAAGAGACATAAAATATTTCCAACAAAAGTTGAAAGCTGGATCTAAAGAAAAAAAAAAAAGCAAAACTAAAAAGTCCAGAATGGAGTTTTTGAAAACTGGTTTATAAAATTGAAGGGAAAAAAGCCAAAACTGTCTGTCAAACGACTGTTTTTCTAACAAAAAACTGAAAACAAAAACTGTTTCAAACGATACCACAATGTAGCGGACAACGTGAAGACTAAAGTAAAAGTCAGATCTGACTCGTTTATCGAATGGGCGGCCAAATAGCACGGACAACTTAACTTACATTGCCAGAGATGCGGTGAATCAAGTCCCTATAAACAATACAAATGCTAATAATTTCATTAGCATTATTCCCTAAAAATAAATCCAATATTACCTGGTGCTGCAAGCTACGAATATTTTATTTTTTAGTACTTCATTTGTTTAGTCACATATATTATTTGATCCTTTGAATGTACCTTTTAAATTAGTTCGCGCGGTCCAAAAATGTCATTTTAGTGAGTAGTTAAGAAACATTGATATTGATTTAGTAGTTAGGAAAAATTCACAATAACATTGTACAAAATTTTGCTATAATATCAATGTAAATGAAAGCAATTAGACCCCATTAAAAAATATAAAAATCATGTGCCTTGAAAATACGTACTAACAATGGGAACTACACTGCTCAAAGTAAAGATAAAAGACGCATACATTCTTACCCAGACATGCAGAAAGCTTCAAGTTCATGTGTTAACGACATCACCGAGAAATCACCAACTCCCTCCACAAGAAAAAGGGTAGGGTTAAGGGCATGATCGTAAAGATTAACCTTATAAATTTGAGGTTGGACTTCATCTAACATACTCTAATGCAACTCAATTTTAGTACTGATTGAGTTGGCCTTATTATGGACTAGGAATATACTTTTTTTTCTCTCTTATGGAATGAATATTCTCTGAAACCTTAAATCTATAAAGTGGGCTAAGACAAAGTCACCCTCGTATCTCTTACCTTTTTGACCTATAATACATGTAAAGACTCTTCGATAAAATATTTGGTGATTGTCTAACATCACGTCATCATCATATGTAGTGTTAGACTGCCAATAATATTGTGCCCATTAAGCAACTTGTAATATAGTGTAGCAGTTAATTTACAATTATTGCTAATCAGGGTTAGATACGCAGTTAGACCAAAATCGCATCATCAACCTGTTCCCTCACTCTTTATTCTTCTTCTTCATTTTCCCAAGAGCTCCGTTTCGAAAGTAGAGGGCAAGGTGAGGATGAAGAAAAGACGACACGGCGCTGCCTTCGATGGGGCAATTAAAGCAATCAGGGTGGAGGGAGGAGGTGGGTGAGATAGAAGGTGTGGTGCAGTAACGGGGTGTTGGAGGAAGGGGAAGGGGGAGGCGGCAGTGAGGCTGTTATGACATCTTGGGTGGTGGAGATCTGGAGTGGGTGGGTGAGATAGGGAACGTGGTGGTCGGAAGTCTGGGCGAAACCGGTGGCCGATGGTCGGTGGTCTGTGCAACAGTTGTTGTGCAAACAAAATGGAAGTGCAACCTTACAATTGTGGGCGGCATGTGGTGGTGCAATGCCCTGGATAGAAAGATGAAAGAGGCAGTCATGGTGGTCACCAGAATTGGACAGTAGGTGTGGTGGTTAGTTCTTCAATGGATGATGGATGGAGAGAGATGATGAATGTGGGTCTTGTATGTTAGTCATGTTAATCACAGTTAAACCGGTCAAATTTTAGTTTCCAGCTCGGCATTAATCTAAAACTATATTTTACAAGATTGCTTAATTGGCACAATGTTATTGGTTATGTCTAACACCACATGTGATGACGTGGTGTTAAATAATCACGAACAAAATTTCTCGATAGAGTCGTAGACTATGATTGGGATGATTTAAAAGCGTCTTCTAATGCCTCCACCAACCACTAATTCATTTCTTCGTGGACAACCTTCTTTTTGCTAAAGTTGATACATACCATTATCTTTCTCTATTGAAAACTCTAAATCAGTTATATTTGGAATCTGATCAAAGAAATAAGCCTCACTAGATCCAAAATGCTCGGTCTTTCCAAATGATAATCGTAGCTAAACTACTACCTTGAGTCTTCGTCCTGGCTTCCTTGGAGTGCCTTTCATAAACAAAAGACATCTCTTAGTACTATGGTAACACTATGAATATTAGGCATATATGTAGTCAAATAAAGTGAGTTTATTGGGCCATAACCGGTCCTTAAGTATGCGATTCAAAATGAAGGTATTTGGGAGAGCATGCAGACACAAAATTCTTAAATTCGTAACCTATTAGCAGTAAAGTGAAGGGGAAGTCTATAAAAGGCTTTATATCTATGCATCCCCACTCATAATAATATGTTCAAGTAGCTCGTATGTTTGAATTTTACAGAATAGATTCTATGAATGGTTGATTATGTTCTTCTCACTCTAACTTAATTTATTCTTGAGAAGTTACATGATTAATTCGCTGATAAACCTACAAGGATCTCTGTGGTGATTAGTTGCTTATGTTTGAAATCTTTATGAATTATTTTAAGGAAGAACTAAAGCCTTAACTTTTTTTCCGCTCAATCAACAATCTTTGAATGTAAAAGAATGCATTTAGAGTATAGACAATTTTAAGTCATTTTACGTAAGTATGATGTACAAGGAGATAACCATTTAGGTGGTGACTTGTGATGAGCTCAACAGTGGTCATAAGCATTGGAATTTTGTAATGGGCACGAGGATACAACATGAAAAGGGTGTTTGAGATTGGTTTGGAATGATCAAACCTGTTTTCAACACTTTGAAGTAAGTTTTTTGAGTGTTTGACTAAAAAAAGGAAGTGTTAGCTATGTTGTTGGATAACTTATATTTACATCTTGTTTTGATGATAACTACACATTGATTATATTCTAATGTGTGCTTTGAGTGAATTCTTACTACGTATATATACACACACACACACACACACACACTCATGAAGACACATTTGAGAAGTAGACATATGGATTAAAGCCAAAGAAACTTAAAGTTATAATGAACATGCTATGGAAAATTTATCAAGTCCAATGTTAAAGAGTAACAAAGATTGCACATGCTAAGTTACTATCTATTATGATTAATCTTTACTATTATATAACTAGTTTTGGTTTGATGCTTAGATTGATGATTATGGCCTAAAATGACCTGAAGGACATCTTGTGCATTGCATGTTTCTTGAAATGACCTGTAGGACACACACACACACACACACACACACACTCAAATAAGCATGTTTCTTGGAAATGAATAAATATTTTTGGTTCTAAACTTTTTAAATTTTAATAAAACTTTTCATTAGCTTTCCAAAGTAAAAGACAGTGCTTCTATAGAAAGTTATGCCCAAAGAAAGAAAGGGAGTTTCATAAGACAGCTGAGTATTGGGCAGTAAGGCAATGCATTCGACTCCATTCCCAATGCAGTCGACTTTATTGACTGTTAGATGAAAAATAACTGCTAGTTTTGCCAAAGATCATGCCAAATCTTTCAACAACGGCGGTATTTGATATCTACCACATATAAATCATCTGGGGCTTCATCGCATGCCAAAAAAATCATATTCGAAGCTTCCATTCATTAGAGAAATATTCAGGCTCATAGATTAAACTTTTCTCTCTTCACCTTCATGATTTTACATCATTAAAGAGAGCATCTTTGTGAGAAATTCTTTGAGTGAGAGTGATCATTCTTCAATTCGTCAATTCTCTCATCTTTTTATTGTATCAGAGCTTCATTTACCTATTTTTGTCAAAAGGATTTCTTTTACACAATTGATCTTTGTAAAAGAATTATGATCAGGTTTTAGGCGAGCTTTGTGGATTCAAGGCTTGTGTTTGGTGTGAGCATATCATCAAGTGTTGTAATGATTTTGATTTTAACCAGGAAGAAAATTGTTACTAGTGGAATCTAGCGCTCTTGCAAGTGATTTCTTTGAAGAAGTGTATGTAAGCTTGATGGTAGTTCAAACTGAACTATTTAAATTCTCTGTCAAGTATCTATAACTCAAGCTCTTTACTTATTGCTATATAATTGTTTGAAATTCTGTAGTTATCATCTTCATTGAAATATTGCCTAGTTTGATTGAGATTCGTGATTGTGCTTAGTTTAAATTCTTCAAAATTTTAAAAAACCTATTCCCCCCCCCCCCCCCCCCTCTCGAATTGTTTTATTAGTTTAAGAAAGTTTTATAAACACCTCCTTCAAAACGGTGTTTAAAATCAGAAACATCAATTTTGGTGTTTCCAATGTTACACAATTTGGGAGAAGCAAGTTTGACTATTTAAAGTATTAGATTACCCTCACATTATTTGCAAAAGGACCTTGAATAATGCCCTTTTAGAACCATCCATTTTAGAGCTCACTAATCTTAAAGAGAGCTAGACTCTTTACACATTTTTCAAACTTAATTTTGTTAAGTCGAATTATTTTGACTAATAATTCTCTATAGCGGTTGTGCTAATACAAAGGGGTCTTACATGTTTTAAAGAATAAAAAAAATCATCCTTTTATATGTTTTAATTGGTCATTTTCTCACTTTATATCTACTTTCACCCAAACACTTTTTACAGTTTTCGGCAGGCACGAGTTTCTACAAGTTTTTTCAAATAGTTACTGACTTTGCATTGATACAAATCAAGACTTTTTTTAAAGCTTCTTTTTGTTTTACTATAAAATCTGTTTACTACAATCAATTCAAAATGGTCTAAAAAATGGAGATATAGTGAGAGAAACACATTTAGGTAACCTAAGTGCGGGGATAATGATAAGTATGAGATTTTTTTTATGAAAATGAAGGGTGTGTGAGTGAGGTGGGGGTAGGCGGAGAGAAAATTTTAGTGTTATGGTTATAACGATTATTGCGTATAATCAACAAATGATATTAAAGTATGACAAATAATATACCCCAACCGTTTTGTCGACATATAAGAACTTCTCATATTTTATTCGTTGACTGTAACACGTACCATCGTAATGTTTCAAAATTATTTTGAAATGGACAACTCAATTTGACGTTATATTTCAACAGTAGCTATGGGTACATGAGATGCATGCACAAAATTAGAGAAACGGAGAATTTATTATAAAGCAAAAGCTACCAATTCTATATCTTGGTTATCATTTTGTTTGTTTTTGGAAGTTTAAAATATTAACTCATAGTTGTGAAGTGACATAATTTAGATGTGCTACTTGTTTTTTTTTTTTTCCTTTTTTCTAAAGGAGTTTCAATATAATATCAGATGGGTGTGCAACAAAATTAAAAAAACAATGCATATGGTAACTCCAAATTGATTGCCACTCTGATCAGAACATGTGAACAAGTTCCATTATTATAGGAAGAAAGCAAAGAAAGATGTCAAAGCGTTTATGTTTGACTACACATTGATTATATTCTAATGTGCCGCTCTGTAGCTATTGGCATGTTACTAGTTGAGGCATCGGCGGAATGGTGTCGAAGACAAGATGTCGCGGTGTTTGTTGTTGTGTTGGTGGCAGATGAGAAGATGTTGATGGCTTATAACAAAGACAAAGCCACCTTGATGGGGTATACAATGACTTGTTTTCATTGACGTATAAAATCGTGATTCAAAAGGACGAAATTGGCTCATGATGCAATATTAAGGAACCAAGGGTGCAAAAATTAGTTCAAGGACTAATTTAGTGTCACATTAATAGTTTGGGGACCATAATGAGCTTCTGGTTCTTGAGGATTGTGAAATGACTCTAATGCCTTTGCTGTTAGGGCCATTAACAGTTTTTTTGGACGGAAATAGAGAAAATGACCATGATGGTAAACGTCGTAGTGTTTAAGGACTAATATGGCTAATATTTTTGTTTAAGAACTAATATGACAGAACGCTTATAGTACCTGGCTTGTTGTCTCAAAAATAAAAGAAAGGAGAAAAACGACATGCTTCCCATATGCATGTATTGATGACTGAGGGAAACTTGTGCCGAGTTGGTAACTATCATCAATTTTCTCCTTGAACCAAAACAATTAGGGATGTGCTAGTTTATGTAACGCCAATTGTATTTCACTAAAAACTCTAATAATTTCATGTGTAGTATAAATATTAATGCAGAGGTAAATGGGAAATAGGTAAATAATGACACCAATGGACTCCAATTCAAAGTGTAATCGACTATTTAACTAAAAATAAAGAAAATGTAATTTCAAAAACAGAGAAGAAGGTTCTTGTAATTAGATTAAAATTAGGGAACGTTAATGTAATTAACCTCATGTTACAGGATGGCTAACTTCACAACCATTGAGGTGTCACGTGCTCGGTGTTGCGCGCGTACAATTTTAGTTTCACTTTTTGCGAATTTTTTTCGGGAAACCCGCCGAAACCACCCTCATCTTCTCACTCTGAAAAAGCACATTCCACCTCCACGATCCTAAACCAAGTATCCACCCTCCATTCATCTTTAATCAACGACTAGAAATCCGTTTTCCCCCCTCGACGCGGATCGAGGTTCTACCCGTCGATTGAATCCCACCAACCAACGACCCCGATTAAATCCGTCAGAACTCGACACTCCCAAACCCACCTCTATAAATCCCGAACCGAGTTACAACCATTTTTCACCAATTACCTGTGATTCAATTTTCTCAGTTAAAATCTTACTAAAAAAATGTCTGGCCGTGGTAAGGGAGGCAAGGGCTTGGGCAAGGGAGGAGCCAAGCGACACCGTAAGGTGCTGCGCGACAACATCCAGGGCATCACCAAGCCGGCCATCAGGAGGCTGGCTCGCAGGGGCGGCGTCAAGCGTATCAGCGGCCTCATCTACGAGGAGACGCGCGGCGTCCTCAAGATCTTCCTCGAGAACGTCATCCGCGACGCCGTCACCTACACTGAGCACGCCCGACGCAAGACCGTGACGGCCATGGACGTCGTCTATGCGCTCAAGAGGCAGGGCAGGACCCTCTATGGCTTCGGCGGGTAGATAGATAGATTGCTCTGTTGGGGCTATTATAGCTTTCTAGATCTCTAGGATTGTTCAGTTGTTACCTTGAAAGTTGCTGTAATTCTCGAACTCGATTTGTTGGATTAATGGAGTTTACAGTATCTGAATTTTGTGTTTGGTTACCGGAATAATTTGTGTTTACGTGGGCCAAAAATTCGTAAATGCTTGTT
Source organism: Escallonia herrerae (assembly GCA_033070095.1). Taxonomy (NCBI): domain Eukaryota; kingdom Viridiplantae; phylum Streptophyta; class Magnoliopsida; order Escalloniales; family Escalloniaceae; genus Escallonia; species Escallonia herrerae. Next base: position 345,430 of record JAVXUP010000216.1, read on the forward strand.
CCGAAATTAATTTCTTTTCGACGTGTATTAACTAAAAACGGTGGGCTCGCTGACGTGGATATGGGACAGCCCTATCCACCGCTCAAAAGCTTCCCACTTTGTTTTGATGATTCTAATTTTTATCTTGGGCAGACACTAGAAAATACTACAGCACCAACCAGGTGAGGTTACCTGAAACATCCCGGTCCGGTGCTTCGGGACGCTGAAACCTGTCTTGAACCGGATATTTCGTCGAGCTTCTAACTTTGGCAGGCGGGTGAACCGGCATGGGTGTGCCGAGCGACGATGCGGTATTGATCGAGAAAGGGAAGAAAGCAGGGGAGCCCTACGCAATCACCGTGAATTGCCCCGACAACACCGGTCTTGGGTGCGACATCTGCCGAACCTTTCTCGACTTTGGTCTCTACATCATCAGAGGGGGTAAACATCCGTCTAGGATTTTGAGTTTCACGCTCTGCGCTATTATGATTTTAATGCGCTGCTTCATAAACTTTTGATTTTCTGGTGATTTTCTGTAAAATTCGTTTGTCCTTTTTGCAACCTTTTGTATAATCTTCGTGATACTGTTCTCTTGTGCGTGTTTTCCGCATCACTGGGAATCTTGGTGGCCACTCTGCGTTTTGATTGTTTGCGATCTTAATCATGCCATTACCTGAATTGTTTTGAGTTGCCTCTTCTCATGCTAGTTCTTTTTTTCCTTTTAAATAGCATTTTGGTGGGGGTTATTGATATGGTTTCAAGATTCTTTCTAATTGTTAATTTATTCCGAAGTGTTGGGTTCTCTTTTAGGACTTGCACTGACTTACCGCCATTGATTTAGATGTCTCAACCGATGGCATATGGTGCTATGTAGTGTTGTCGGTGGTTCCTCACTCTAGTTCTTTTACTGTAAGATGGCCAAATTTAAAAGATTGCCATCTATCAGAATGCCCATCATGTTTGGTATCGTTCTACCGGCCATCTTCAAGCTCCAAACCTTCTCCAGTTTACTTGTTGACTCTCTGTAGCCTCGATCGGAAAGGATTACTACACGGTACCTGCGTATGTTCTTTCTTTTCATATTATTGGTCAGACTTTTGGATTTATGTGCTGAATATCGGTGTGAAATTCTCTTAGATGTCACTCAAGTTCTGTGCGAGCTAGACTGCTAGAGCTTACGCTCCAAAGAGTAAAAGTGACAACCTACGCCAGATGGCCGAGTTTTGGACCTCTTCTTTATAACAGATAACATGTGAGTTTTGCTTTACTTTGTGTAAAGTAGTTTTCAGCTGAGACGATATTCATTGCTGTTTGACTGTATATCACAAAGTGCATCCTCACCACATGCTGAATCCTTATTCAGAAGCTCTTTGCGTTGCGCCAAGGCCATTAAATACATTTTCTTATATAGCCTAGGTCGATGTGGAGGTTAGAGTTAAGTCGGTTTGATGATGAATCTGGTGCTAGATTGCAACCGCCTGTCTTAGTTATACTAGACTTCATTCCCATTCATTGCCTTCTAAGTCTTTATTTACCGTTTGCTGGACACTAAAATTGTGGAAACTTGCATGTTCTGTTCCACTTGTTATTCTACCCCTAAACTCACTTCTTGTTATTTGTCTGATTGTGGGATCCATCAGTATCCTTGATGGTTTAAAATTTCCCTCATGAGGTCACGCCGTCACGGTCTTAGCATAAGTTTTTTCAGTTTTTCAAAATAAGGCCGTGCAAGTATTTCATCGACATGCAAAAGATATTATATTCACTTGACGTAATTTTTTTAATAGTCCATACATGCATCATGGAATCGAGATTTCCTACTTTCTAGTTATTTATTGATGAGGGTGACCACTTGATTCTATTGACACAAAACCATCTCTGTTTATGCATGCTGTCTACTGTGATTGCTTTCCTTATTTGTTTGTCAACCATATCTTCTGTAGGCAAGATGAAACTAACATAACCTTTTTGCAAATATCTACATAGCTTAAAGTGTTGAGAGATCGTCTAAGTCGTCACATAGTTTACTTTACAGTTTCTGATGTTTATGGGAAATAACAAAATATAGACTGTTGTGTCTCTTAAACTCTGACAATGAATCGACCAGCTGTTTGATAATTTAACCTTGCGCAATACTATCTTTTAGGGAGCTCTTACACACCAAAAGGAGACAGGATGAGACGTGTGAGCAACTGCATGCTGTTTTAGGGGAATCATGTATTAGCTGTGAACTTCAGTTGTCAGGTCCTCAATGTGATAGTCTTCAGTGTATCTCCTCTCCTTGTTGCTGAGGAATTATTTAGATGTGAACTATCAGATAAGGAAGCACGCTCACAGGCTCTTAGCTCAGAGGTGAAAAAACTAAAGAAGGCCAACGTAATGATTGACAACTCCTTGAGCCCTGCTTGTACATTACTTCAGATTAACTGCATTGATCACAAGGGTTTTCTTTATGACATTCTACGAACTTTGAAGGACTGCAATATTCAGGTACCAATTTGTATCTTCCCTCATTTTGAGTCTTTTCATCTTTGTGCACATTTTGTACCATTGTAACTTTGTAGGGCTAATTCCACTCTTGGCTTCGTATGGTTAGGCAGCCTTTTATCACTGGTGACCCTTCTTCCATGCTGTATTATCTTGTGCAACTTACATGATTTTCTTGTTGCTGCGAAAAGTTCATGACAGATTGTTGCTTCCCTCCTGTGGCCCCCAAAGAAGGGAGTTAACCATAAGAGTTTCACATTCTATGAGGGGGTAATGGTTGGAGCAGCAAATTCAGATTCTGCATGATCTGGAGCAGTTTCTGAGAACCTGTCTGGTTGTCCCCTTGCAAATATTTATCTAGTAGTAGTTTCAGAGCTCTATTTGAGGTGGAAGTAGCGAACTGCTAATTGCATATTATTCAGTGGATCCTTTACTTCTCCTTGCCACATCAATAATCCTTGACCAAATGCTTTTTCCGCCTTGCTTATGGTTTTGAGTGGGGTCCTGGTTTGGTTGTGCAACCATACATTACTGGAAAATTTGTAATTATCATCTGAAAGGTTGGGCTATTACTTTCACCAATAAAGCTTGACAGTGGACCAGTTGTCTCCAAATTTTCATAGCAGATGTTTTTATAAACGTGGTTAAGTTTAGGAAAAGTTATATTTGCTAATACATCTTCGCTGTTGCTTCATTTTGTAGATAGCTTTTGGTCGATTCTCACCCGTTAACAAAGGTCATCGTGAGTTAGACTTATTTATCCGGCAGAAGGATGGTAGAAAAATTCTGGATGCGGAGAAGCAAGAGGCTTTATATTCTCGGTTGAAGGTGGAAATGCTTCACCCTTTACGCGTTGTTATTTTCCAACCGTGGACCAGATACGGAGCTTTTGGTTGCTAATCCAGTGGAGCTATCTGGACAAGGAAGACCTCGGGTTTTCTATGATGTCACACTTGCCTCAAAGACTTTTGGGATTTGTATCTTTTCGGTAAGAACACGACTTCATAAAGGTGACTGAATTGTATTTCCTACAGGACATCCTGGGGAAGTGAGGGTGCTATGCTCTAAGATGTTAATATTTATTTCAGTCAGACTAATCATGTGTTTTACTAATGTTTCGGAAAATTTTAAACAGTGACTTGAAATGCAAATTTTCTTTGACCAGAAACTTTCATTTCTTCATGTATAAGCTGAAATTGGAAGACATTCAACAACAGATCGGGAATGGGAAATCTACAGATTTCTTCTCGATGAGAACAGCAAATGTCACTTTTCAAATATGGTAGTTAGAAACCAGATAGTAGACAAGGTTAGAAGGGCGTTGATGGGCTGGTGAGATGATACTCGTTCACCTGGTCCTGCTTTCCATCGTATGTATCTATCCTCTTGTATCCTACATTTAGATCAATGAGCCATATGGATAGTGCTTTAGCCTTGAATCTTATTTTGTCTGTCATGTGTATTCAAACTTCCATCCTGTATTAGCATATTTCCTTCTTCACTTGAAATGACATAAAACTCTTAAAGCTGTTTTTGCACGTTTAAATTCTTAAAGATGTTCAGTTTATCGAAATAAAAAATGTGCATAACAAGGAGAATATTTCTCGATCGAGTTCGCCTCACACTTATAAATGATCAAACCTGCATAGAGCATGCATACAGTACAAAGGATAGATTTGTGGTTTTACCGCACGACTTCTTTCACTATTTATTGTGAATGTATGCAAAAAAATTTCATTTACATATTAGCAGGTGTTTTAATCGGTGCTTTTACTTCGGTATAGAAGTCGGTGGCTGAAGCACCAAATAACATCTCAAGTTATTAAAGTTACTTTCATGATTATCTCTCACAGGATATCTCCAGCATTGAACCTCAACCATTGCCAATACCATATTTAATTCACTATCTTGCATAGCTTGGTAATTGAAATCTCTCCCTTTTCTTTATCTGCTAGTTGGGGAGTCGGGTGGTAAAATTTTTTGGAAATTGGCGGTGTTTAAACCCTTATAATGCAAGGTTTTGGTTTTCAACTGGAAGTCAGAATTCTGGTGACTGCAATTTGCTTATAGAGGATCTGCTTGTCAGGTTTCTTGCATATTGTTTTCGAGCGCAACTTGCAAATTCTTTGCTTGTTCTGCACTTGCTCGATAAATTTCTAGTACCTAAAACTGGCGTCTATGATCACCAGTCTTAAAGGAACTTCTGCTTGTATCAATTCAAAAGCTTATTCGGTGTTAATATTGTGTGTGCTTTGCTTGCTTGCTCGCTCAATCCAAGTGAACTGTGCTTAGATCGTTGCATAAGTGAATCAATCTAGAATCACCAGCTTCTACTGCTTATGAGTTCTCCTGCTGCACTCAGAAGGTAATGTGTGGCTTGCGTGAACTTTTTGCAGCTAGTTAGGTGAGTCGTCGTTCATGATGTTGTTCAATATCGTAGAAAATAAGCTGAAGGAACACTCCAGGCATCGGATGACCTGTGTAGAAGTTTTATTCAACTTGAGGGTGCCCTGAATAGATCATATCGATAATGTAGTCCAACTCCTAGACCGTAATTTTGATATGTCGAGTTTGTTTAAACTCTAAACTCAGAGACAGTGATGTTGGATGAAATTTTAGGATTTAGAGCAATCTGTGGTTGGTTGGGAAAAATTGGCATTTCTGGCCTCCAAGGTTGAAAGAATTAAGAGGAGGTATTTGGCTATTTATGCTACCTATTGATGTCAAAATTCTCTGATTAAGATGTTAGGCTAATTTAAACTGAAGGGCCTTTTCAGCTGAATTTAATACTCTTTTTCCACGCTTGACCGGCACCTTTTTTCGTTTCTTTAGATGTTGAATTTTCATGAATTTACGTTTGAGCATTTGGGACTGTTGTTGTCTTATTCGTTGAACCCAAATTATCTGATTCGTAATTTTCATTAGTTCACCTACAACTCTATACAAAAGTTTCCAAGTTTATATCGATGCCGCCTTGTGAAATACTAGTAGTAGTATTAATAGTAACATCTGCGAAGCCATTTGCTGTCTTTTATATTTTACTTTAAATCGTTAAGTGGATAAAATAGGGTTTGTGACGCTTATTTAAAGGTGTTTGAGATTAACAGCTTTAGTGACAATAAAGTCACTACATCGGTTAATGCCAAGGAAGTTTGTTCGAAACATGCAAGGTGGTGCCTTAATAAATATAGGCCGAGTCATGAGCCAATTGCAAAGTATATTCATGCGGGACAGAGTAAGGACAACATGAGGGTAAAGACTAAGACTTTCTAAAAGATAGAGCTTGAGGAGTGACAGTGCTTCGAGAGCGAATACATCGGATGATATACGATGCTGGTCATTATTCTAAGTCTACCGTCAAGTTATAGAGTGCTTCTTTATTTAGAATTCTTAAGCTCTTAAATTCTAGAGTAAGAAAGTGAAATGTGAAAGGAGCTATGTCCTCCATTAAAATGAATTCCCAAGTTTCTTATTTGTACGAGTTAAGAAAGTAATGTCATCAAGCGACATGTGGCGCTCCTTGAAAGTGACACCTCATCAAGGGGACCCCAAATGTCGATGCTCTACGTGATAGTCGAATTGTATATTTATCCGGCTTGTCCTGCACAACTTCATGTCTGGAAAGGCTTGGCTCACATATTGCCTGTGCGGTCAGAAAATTCCTTGATCTAGCCACAATCCAAAGCTCTTGCTTGTAAAAATCTCACAGAGGCATTGAGAGAGGCAAAGAACTTGACAACAATAGGAAAGGCCCGATGCCCAACTGCGAGGCGAATTAGGTGCGATGCCCTCCAGGAACTTGCTCCCGTCCCGGAGTGACCCTAGGGTTGTAGTCCCTAAGGGTGCCGATGAAGAGTCGCAAGTGTCGGAGCATGTAAACTAGTCACGCAAACACCCTGGTAGAGATAGTGCCTTGGAGGAGTCTCTTATCCTGTGGGCGAGTCCTTGTGAAAGATTATTCAGAGCGCCCTAAGGTAGTGTCTTAAAGGAGTTGCATACCCAAGGAGTCGTTTACCCAACGTGTAGAGGCAATATCTTGAAGGAGTCGCTTACATGGCAGAAGGGGAATTTTCATGTCGTAGCACTCGAAGCTCTTTGGCAATAAAGATAATGTCCTATCCTCTAATAAGTTTTTGTGCCAAAGCACTCGGAATGCGGCAAGGTAGTTTTCTAGAGGAGACACCTACCGGATGAGCCATGATAGTGTTCGAAAAGAATTTCCTACCCGACACGTCGAGGTAGTGTCTCGAAAGAGTTGCCTACCCGAAAAGCGAGGGAGTGTCTCTAAGGAGTCGCCTACCTGGCGAGAGAGATGTCCTATGTCGGAGCACTTGGAGCTCCTTAACGGAAATAGTGTTCAAAAGAGCTCGTCTATTCCACAACAAGTCCTTGTGCCAGAGGGCTCAGACCGCGCCAAGATAATGTTCCAGAGGAGTCGCTTCCTCGACGGGCCAAGGTATTGTTTTAGAGGAGTTGCCTACAAGGGAAGGGAGTCCTCGTGCCAGAGCACTCAAAGCTTCATGAGGTAGTGTCTCGAAAGAGTCGCCTACCCTAAGGGATGCTACACACTCCAGAGAGTGAGTCGAAACAATTAAGGCAAAGTGCACATGCTATGGTGAAAGGATAGACCGACGCCGAGAGCGTCGCAGTGTGACAAACTGCTGAGGGACGCGACTATATAAGTGGCACCGTGCATGGGCGTGACGGGAGACGATGCAGGGCATGGTCACTAAGTGTTATATGGGAGCACATAACACGACGATAGCGCATGGATGCGACGGAGGGAAGTAGCACGGGGTCATATATGAAGGGAGGCGGTGCTTGGGCACAACTAGACATTACAGTGACAGACATCGTGCTTGGAGGGAGGGGGCATGTGAGCGGAGATGGCGCTTCGGTGCGGTTGGGCGTCGCGACGAGCGGGACATCGTGCTGGGGACGCATGTTGCGGAGACGGCGCTCAGGCACGATCTGGCGTCCTGTTGCTTAGTCATGGTGCTTAGGCATGGCGCCGAGAGTCATGGGAGCATGGAGCTCCTAAAGGGAGAACAAGGGGGAGACATCGAGCCCCCAAGGGAGGAACAAAGGGGAGGCGAGGAGCCCCCATGGGGAGGAGAGATTGAGTGGTGACCAAAGAATTTCCAAGGATAAGGAAACCAAGGGGTAAGCAAGGGAGCTCCTAAGGGACAAGGAGAAAGAGCCCCCATAGGAAAAGAAGCCCCCCCACGCCCAATAAACAAGGAGGGAGAGCTTGTGCCAACCTTTTCAGGGGAAGGCCTAAGGTTGATCCTTTTGGTGGAAACCTTCGGGCCGACCCACTTTGGGGAAAGGCGCACTGTCAACTCTAGCACTTAAAATAGTTTCGAGTTAGGGTGCGGCACGTGACTTGGGGCGTTCACTTCAGGTTGACTAGATTAGTAGTATTGAACTTTAAGCGTTGAACGTTTATGGACGTGTTGCAAGAGCGGGTCTCGCAAGCAACTAATATGCATGCTCAAGATGGGCTAGCAACAAGTGTTTGTCACTGTTGTTATATTTTATCGTTACAATTTTATTTTATTTTGGTTGCAAGCTACATAAGATATCAGTCTTACCGAAGGATGAAGACATACTCCGTTAAGCTTGATTGCATTTCAAATGCTCAATATTTTAATGAACCACATACTTAAAAGCCGTCAACTTTCAAAAATATTAAGCGGGTCAAAACCAATGATCCCACCATATAATACATTTCAATATATGTATAACTTAACGACTGGACCAATGATCCGAAATGCGGTAGACACTTGAAATAGTAACGAGGCGAGGCCAGTCAGAGTCCAGTCCAAATATGTGGTACTGAAAGGTACAGACATCAAGTTCAGCCAATCAAATGCAGCGGGTGAGCCAATACGCTCACCATACACGTAGCTTAATCATATCGCTTATCCAGTCTCATCCAAAAACGACGTGTATTTATTATACACGTCGATCACATTCGCCATCTGTCCCTCTCTCTCCTCCGGATATTTCTTCCCTGCTACGTCTAATCACACCATAACTAAAAAGGATTAAATGCACATAAAACCCCATACTTTGGGGTCATTTACACGGAACATCCCAGGGTTTGAATTTTGACCCCCATCACCCCAAATTTCCAATTTTGGTGCACGCAGTACCATTTGACGGTTTTTACTCGTTTTGGTGGAATGTCTGTTAGAAGCTAAAGGGCACAAAGGTAACTTCCTCCATATATCCAACATGGCAGACACGTCAATTTTGATTTTGTAAGGCATATTTGACCGCCGGCAGCATTGAGACAGCATTCTGCCGGCAGAGATGGCAACTGAGTAGCCAATCGTCACGGGTGGCGACGGCGCCGAAGGGCACTGCTGCTCCTCGCGGTGGTGCGTATCTTGACGGCATGGGTCTGATGGCGGCACTAAGCTGGATGGTGATGCCGGCCTTGTCGATGGTGGGTAGGCGGCATAGTTGTAAGGCCGTAATCGTGAGGCGACGGTGGCGCCGATTGGAGCAGTTTATTATGGTGGTGACGCTTTGCCGGAGCTTGCGATAGTGTTGTTCCAGTGCTTTTCGGAAGGCCTGCCGTGGTGGCAACGACGACATCTTAATGGGATAGTGGTGGCCGCTTGATTGCGATGGTGTCGGTAGCACAGATCTGGAGGAAGGATGGCGGTCCCTTGGTTGTCGACGGCCTCTTACCTGTGGTAGATGGCTTGGCTATGCGCGGTGGCGGCGCTAGGTACTGACCCATGGCCGGCGGCGCTGCCATGGCTTCTTCATCTTCTTTCTCCCTTTTTTTTGAATGTAGCCTTCCCTGCTCTGACGGCCTCACGGCGATGGTCGACCGCGACTGATATGGTGATTGGGTGCGAGTAAGGCAGCGATGGTAGACCAGGTAGCCCCTACCGGAGACAACACGAGGGTGACGAACGTCATGACTGTTTGATTTTTGTGTGAGAGAGATACAGAGGGACAGAGAGGGGTAAAACTCCAATGTTCGGATGATGTGGCTGTCAACAAGGATATTTTAATGAAGTGCCCATTTTGACCTCAAAATTATAACAACGGTCCTCGAATTTTGAATTTCAACCGTCAAATAGTGCTGCGTGCACCAAGATTGAAAATTTGGGGCGATGGGGGTCAAAATTCAAACCCCGGGGTATTTCGTGTAAATGATCCCAAAGTATGGGATTTTATGTGCATTTAATCCAACTAAAAAAGGTCCAACTTACACTACATCTGTCGGTGAAAAGACAGCCAAAATCATCAACTCGGCCGATTCTGTCCCAATGAAAACTTTACTTTAATATCAAATTTGTGCAATTAATTCGATCGAAACTAGGGCTGTAGACGTGGTGTCGTTGTAATTTGTCTAGAATCAGAAAAGCTTTGTTGTTGTAATTGTGCATCATCCGATGATGAAAGTGCCTCGCAGCTCCGCTTATCTCACCGCTCTCACACAAGAGATCGACAAGAAGCTTCAACGGGTTCGTCCTTTTCGCATTTCGATGTCTATACCTACCCCCAAACACACACAGCAAATTATTCATCTCGCAAACTTTTCCGATTTTATGTACCAACTGATCGTTTTGTTCCCACCGAGTTGCTTGACGAATTGTTCGGTGTTTTGATTTTGATTTGACTTTACGTTGACCGTTGGGCTGCACAGGCAGTCGGTTCACCATCTCAGAGGCGGAACGTGCTCCAAGAGCTGTTTGCCGATGTAGCTTTGGAGGTCGATGACCGAGCCAGAGGTATTTAGTCTCTCTCTCTCTCTCTCTCTCTCTCTCTCTGTTCACCGTTGTTTTGCATGTGCTTTTTAATTTTTCAAAAACTGCTTTGCTGCTTAACTTCTTGTATACGAACATTTTGGACTGTCGAATGAACTAAAGCGTTAATAACTGATTGCTATGGATCTTCTTACTTCCAAAGTTAAAGAGTGTGCAAAGCCTGTGATTATACGAATAGCAAAATGATTTATTTGGTAAATCCTAATAACTCCTCACGCTGTTAGTGCTGGATTCTCTTTTTCAAATATTGCAACCTTGATTGTTTAGACTTTTAGAGGGTGTTTGGGATTGATTTTGGGATGGTCAAACCTGATTTTATCTAGATTAAATCAGGTGTATGAGTGTTTGGCAAAAAAGATTATGAGATTAATTTGGCTAAAAAAAAGTTAAAACCTGATTAAATCTATAATCTTGGAAAGTGAGATTAGGAAATAATCACTTTTTTCATGATCAGGTTTGACATTTTAATTTACCATCCTATCCCCATGTTTTTTACAAAAGGACATTTCATACCCTTTTAACCAATTATTGGGTGACTTTTAATTAGCTTTTGGAGTTATATTCTCTTCTACGCTAACAGAGAGAGGGAGCACAGTTCATCAACGGCAGCCTTCTTCGTCCCCACCATTTTTATACGGTCTTCCACGTTTAATTCAAAATAAGAAGTGACAACTTTTATAGGTGGTTACAATAGCTTCTTCAATAATTTTTTTCGTATGTTGTAGTTATTTTCAAATGAAAATTATGTTAACATTACTTAACTAAATGAGTATTGGAATCTTTATTTATGCAGTGTCCTTTATGGTTATTTTGTCATATCAAAACTGATTTAATCACTTTCTACCCAAATACTTTTTATAACTTTAAGCTAATTCACAACTAATTTTGCCAAACAGCAAACTGATTCAGATTTAAGCTGAAATCTGCTTTTCAGAATCAATCCCAAACGGCCTCTTAGCCTCTGGATGGACATAAGTGCCATTACTTCAGCTTAAGGTTAGTATATGTGAAACTTTTGTGTGTTTCCAAGTTATAGACAAGTACTTTTGGCTAACAAGAAATAAGGGAGGTAAGTTTTTGTTTATTCTTGCATTTATAGAAATATCATCATCTAAGAACATCTTGGCAGATGCTAATGATGTCAGGGCTGGATACTGAATATAATGCTGATTTTGGTGGCTGGTGAACTGAGGATGCTAGTAACTGTTGTTCTCCTTAGATAGTAAAATTGTTGAGAAATGATGAGGTAGTTTGATACTGGGGTGCTTGTTAGAAGAACTTTAGTAGTAGTTTAAACATAATAGATCGTGGGCTCAACCTACAATCAGCTCCATACTTAGTCAACTCATGATGTGTTCAAGGGGTCGAACTCTTGTTTATCCCAAGTTTTTTCTTTGTTTAAAGCTCCTTGCATCAGTTTCACCAGATCGTGCTGCAAACCTGCAATACGCCTTAGTCTTGTACCGAAATGTTTAACTTGGGTAATTAAGCACTCATTAGAACCTTTTGTTTCTTGTCTTGTTAGTGTTAGAACGGAAAAAGTTTCCATTCTGTGGTATTCATCGTAAAACGAAAACTCAAGTGTTGTGGTCGAGCACATTGTGATAAATCTTTCTTTTCTTTTTTTCCCCCCCTTCAAACATGAAAGTCTTTTTCTCTTGGTTTTTAATACCTCAATTTTTAGAAGGAAGGATAGAGGGTTTTTTTTTTGGGGGTGGTGGAGTGGAGGCAGGGCAATGCTTTTTGTGTTGAAAGTCGTCCTCCGTGAACCTATAAGAATAAAAAAAGTTGGTGGTCAAATTGAACTACTGAGCTAATAAGGTGATTTACATAGTAAATCGTCTGAAACAACTAAAAAGGAGAACAATTCTCATCTAAGAAGACTCAATTAACACGTGTTCCGGCTGTGCCAGTGTTTCGCGTACATGTCCAGCAGTGTCCAAGATCGCACGTCAGACCTTTTTCGTTGTTTTCCACAGCTCCTGCTTACGTGGAACAGCTCACAGCGACTCCAGCAGTGTTCCATAGCATTCAGCATCGTCCGTCAGACACGACTGTATACTTTTTCGTTGTTTTCCACAGCTCCTCTATTTACTGCTTACGTGGAACAGCTCACAGGATTATGTTGAGCGACTGTATACTTATTAGCGTTTCGCCAACCCATGGTTTTCTCTTTTCCCCTTTTAAAGACATCTATTGTTCTTTCTTTTTTGTGGGGATAGCAAACTTCAGCATCACTTAATTATGTGTTGGTATGCCGTCATTAACTATGAGAGTAGGTTCACGACACGTTGTACAGCAGGCAGCTCACAGGATTATGTTGAGCGACTGTAGCGTTTCGCCAACCCAAAAGGTTGTGGGGATAGCAAACTTCAGCATCACTTAATTATGTGTTGGTATGCCGTCATTAACTATGAGAGTAGGTTCACACACGGTAAGCAGGCAGAAGGCTGAGTAAAAGGTTGATCATTTTGTATTTGATGAATGCAATTTTTCATATCCATGATTCTAGTGAAAGCTTACTTCTTATTTTCTTTTAAGCATATCGATTGATGGCTAGATGACTTCTTCATTGTCTTTGGGGATAATTGCTTGTCCTTTAGATCATCTGAGATGCCTGACTGGATTAAACTAGTGGGTCGGTAGTGGTTCGTAATGTCTCTATTTACTCCCGTGTTTTTTCCATTTTTCTGCATTGGAATTGAAACAGAAATGATTCTCGGGACGGACGATGTAGTTTCTGTTGCTGAGGAGGGCAAGGGTCCATTATGCTTTTATGATGTGCTCTCTGATCATTTTGTTAGGATGCCTTCAAATGGGGAACCGATTCTTGATTTGATTGTTCAACTCTGGAGCCAGGCATTTGCATCTCATATTTTTGCCCTACTCTTCCACAAATGGGTATGTGAGCTTCTTTTCTAGTAATCCTTTCCTGTTTTGAGAAGTGATTTCCGTATCAGTTGGGTGCGCACATTGCTTTTTATGTTTATTTTTCTTCTAGAGTCGTAGGAGCAAATTGAGATCACACTTCTCTCTCACCTATATGCATTATATGGCAAATCCAGAATAGTAGTTTAGTGGGGGGTTTATGGCCAGCATGAAGGCTGTCATACGGGTGGTAACCTTCAGCCCGTGATTGGAGGTGAAAATGTCTTATCGAGTTAAGCACACGAGACTTACTCACCAATATATTGTTGTGAAGCACGATCGTACAAGATAACTTCAAATGATCAGGCACAATTGACATCTTTTCTTTCCTCGAATTAATTTTGAAATAGCAAGGGAGCTGTTTATTGTTTCATTAGTATGATTTGTAACGAACCTGGGGGTTTAGGCTTGGAGGATCACATATTTAGGGTATCTCCATATCTCATGTGTCCCCCCCCCCCCCCTCTCTTCCTCCCTCCTCCCCTTCATGGGGTAAAATTAGACATAATAATAGAAAATAGTTGATGAAGGTAATAATGCAATCTTCTGGAAGTCATCAAGCACTAATAATACCACGCTTCTGGTGGTTATGCATATAATTAGTGGAGAGATGGAACATGTTTACATATTACGAGGACGTCCTGCAAATAATTTGTTTACCTTTAATCTTACAGTTATTTGTAGTTTATGATCATGAATATTTGGTTTTATATTGCAGCTGTTTGAAGTTCAACTTGATAATACTGAAGTCCTCCTCCGCTACTCGTTTGCTCTTGTTCAAGGTGCCACAAATGTCTTCTGGTATGGACTTAACAGTTACTTGTACTTCTTAAGCATTAATTGGCGAAAGTAGAGTTGGCTCTTTTGGAGTTATAGGATATATCTACTAATGTGTGTTCTTATTCTCTGTTATGTACGTGAATCCTTGTTACTAATGGGAAGCTGGAGGGTGAAATTATAAATTTTGGCCTCAACAATCTTTAAGGCTTTTGGTTGTAAAGACCTTTAGACAATGTTAAGTTCCTGATTCTCTTTCTCTTGCTACTACTTCTTGGCTTAAGTAGAGCGCCCTTTTTGTTCTCACATAAAGAAATCAATTTTTTTGGGACTTTGGGCTTTTACTGAATGCAAAAGGTTTACTCCCACTGTTACATATTTCTCTCTGTGCTTGAAAGTCAAATATTTCACAGATTAGTTTCATGTTTTCAATTTACCCTCTGCGAAATTCAAATATTAGGAATAATGCCTCTTAAGAATTTGCACCGACGACCGCTGCCAAACTGCTGCTGCTGACTACTGGATCACCATCGCAGAGCCGGATCTCTGCTGTTAGTGACCAAGTCCACAGTCTGCTACCTCCACCAACCACTCACAAGTGTATTCTTTGTGAGAAGGGAAGATATTGTGATGAATTTTCTACCCAATTGCTCAAGGTTATACTTTAATTGGCTTCCACATTGTTTTGCATTTATCATGTTAAAAGGTAAAAGTGGTATAAGTCGACACTTCCAATTTTAAATTAGAAAGAAAACATATTTTTGAAACATTTCAATCTCACTCTCTTCTCCTCGTATAATGAAATGTTCTCCACTAGAATGGAACTGGTAATTACTGCGGGAGACAACGTTCGGGAGCTGCTGCTTTCTGAATGCCACACTAGTCTCGTTACTTGATTTTACCTATGTGCAATTACTCTCCTGCACTTTCTTGCCTGTCTTTTAGCAACTTGAAACCTCATCTAGTGGGGTTTCTGATTCTTTTTTATAAGCAAAAGACCAAAGTGGACATTAAAGGGGTTTCAAGATTAAAGTACACAAAAAAGATACTTCTGTAACGTATTTGTTGCTAATATGCAGGATTGACATCCAAACGAACACAAGGCGCTTCCATAGTCTATATCAGGTGAGAGGCTTTCTGAGAATTTTTTTTACTGGATTTATACTGGTTTAAATTAGAGCCACTTCACTTTTGTCATTTCATTTGGTTTCAGTATCTTCTTGAGGAAGTTGCTTTGATGCCTGAGCGATTAAAGAAAATCCCTTTGCAGGTCACCAATTGATCTTATCCATATTACTTGCATGCTAAAAATGTTATGGAATGCAAAGTAACTACATAGTGAGAAAATTCACTTCACATGGATGAATGTTTACCTTTCACTTCTCATGATTTCTCAGGCCCAACGAGATCTCTTCCTTCTCCTTTCAAGGTTTATATTCCTTTACGATTTAGGTAGACTTCATCAGTGATTTACCTTGGTTGGTCATTGTCATATGTAGTTTCTTCTGTGCTTGATCATTTGCTTTTTACAGTTGACAAGATTGAAAGCTTTTTAAAGCAATTTCCTGAATTTCCAAATGCTTTCCTGGTTGGTGGTCCTGCGGACATTTTTGTTATTGAACTAGCTGATCAGGTAAGATCAAAATTACTATCTGTAAGCATTAAATCTGTTATCTGGGTTCATTTTTGTGCTAATGACTTCTCTTATGGTTCTAAAATATCCTTAAATGTAGCTTCAGAAGTTGAAGGTGGAGCCTGTGCTACTACATTACCTTTCTCAGATTAAAGTGCTCCGCGGTACTACTTTTAAGCAGTTAATTTTAGTATGGTAGAAGAGCGACGTATAATATGCTTCTGATTTAGTATGACTACCCCATGTTAAAGTGATCTCGTGGTTATCTTTTCAGGTCTGGAATTGAGAATGTCCACAAGCACAAGACTAAAAACTTCCTTGTATAGCTTCACTTCTCCTGGTGGTCCAATGTATCCAACACGAGCTGTTCGCCATGCAGCATGGGATGCATTAGATTTGCTTTTCCCTGTGAGTAATTTCTGCCTTTTCAAGTCTTGTAGAGCAAATTACTGGCTAGGGAAAAAAGTCGTTCTGAGTTATGATGCATACTGCGACGACTCTTAAGATCAGTAGCCTCATTAATCTCATGGTTGGCTAGTTCTTGTTTCTTTGTTGTTTTAGATATTTTCTCAAATGTGCTGTGCTTATGAAGAGATCTCACCTTCTTTGGAATGAACCAACCACCACCTTCATTGCCGCTACCGCTACCGCCACACCACTTTTACTACCACCACCGGCACCACTACTACCACCACTACTGCAGCCACCACCACCCCGCCACCAATACCATTACCACTGTCGCTGCCGCCACAACCATCGCTAACACTACCGCCACCACTACTGCCACTACCACCCACCACCACCACTACCACCACCGCTGCCGCCACCACCACCTTCGTTGCCACCACCGCTGCCACCACCATTACCACTATCACTGCCGCCACAACCAATGCTAACACTACCGCCACCACCTCAACCACCACTACAACCGCCACCACCTCAACCACCACTACAACCACCACCACCGCCACCACTACCGTCACCGCCAACACCACCAGTAGTGCCACAACTGCCACTGTCACTGCCAACACCACCGCCACCACTACTGTCACCACCACCGCCATTGCATCCCCCACTACTATCGCTACTGTCACTGCCACCACTGCCACCGTCGCCACCACTATTGCAACAACTACCACCGTCACCACCACTACTGCCATAACTACCACCATCACCACCACCATCGCCAGTACTGCCATAACTACCACCGTCACCACCACCACCGCCACCACTCTTGCCGCCACCGCCACCGCCACCGCCACCACCACCGCCACCACCACCACTATTACCGCCATCACTGCCACCATAACCACCAACACTGTCACCGCCACAGCCACAGCCACCACCACCACCACCATTGCCACCACTACTGCCACCACCACCATCACCATCACCATCACCACTAACGCCACCACTGCTGCCACCAATGCTACTGCCGTCACCATCACTATTGTCACCGCCACCACTATTGCCACCAACGCCACCACTACTGCTACCAGTATCACTATTGGCGTCAGTTGACGACCACCAGTTACACCCTGTTACACTTCAATGCCACCATTACCATCACTTGACCACCCCACCTCTTCCATTGTTGATGTTGCTACCCCGTGCAGTGCTGCTGCCACCACCACCACCATGTGGTGGCACTAGCACTCTTGAAATCACTTACCGTAATTTATTTTTCAAGGTAAGTGAAGGATATAATTGTCTAAAAATTTATTACCTTTCCATTTCTTCTGATCTCTAAACACAAAATTGGAATTCCGTGATTTGAATTCCCTTTCATTCCGTACAAAACAAAAAGTGAATTGAATTCTAAATCCAATTCTAAATCCAATTCCAAATCTGAAATCCAAATCCTAAAAAAATTGGTTCTAAACGGACCGTTACCATCAATAATTTGACTTAAAAAGGAAAAAAAGAAAGGAAACAGAATGGCAGGATTAGTGAACACTGACCCGTAATTGGAAACGTTTATCATATTCTTGTGTACATGGAAACACCGGGGACGTGGTTAGTAGATCTGTTGGTCAAGTCAAATACACCTGTCATTTGAGGTAGATTATGGAACTATATAATCGGGGTTGGGTGATTGGTGATACTTCTATCATTTGGACCAAATGGATGAACCAGGGAATGTCTATGCTTGTCCACTCCTCATTTGAAAAGGTATACTTTGACTGCGGAATTAGGTTGTGAAAGTATATATACCATTTGTAAATCTGATGTTAGGATGCAGTATGTTTGTAAGAACCAAAGCTCAATTAGAAGTTTGATGATGTCTGCTTCCAACACAAAAAAAGGCACGCGTCTTAAATTACAAGGAATTCGACCTGCCAATGGGGAAAATTCACAGTTTCATATAAGCCTGTTGTATCTGGTGCAATATGTTCTTGCTTGTTTCTGGATCGAGTAGATAGCTATCTTGGACTTGTAAAGCACCTAGCTTGGTTCATTTAAGTTAATTTTTAATAAAGCTATTGGCAGTAAGTTGCAAGCATCCGTTTAGCTGCCGTCTATTACCAGTAGTAGTGTTGTGCGGATCTTCATGGCATGAGCATGACATTGCTGCTTTATTTCAGGTTGGCCGATACCCTCGACATCTTATTAGTCTCTTTTTCCGACTACTGTATCCATGGTATTGGCCCTCCTCTTGTTGGAATTTCGTACTGTCTTGTATACAGGCAGTTTTATATTCTGTATGGAGGATTATCTTTTCTAGTTTGGACAAGTCAAGGAGGCCCAAGCAGTCATAGGTATGCTACAGTCAAATATCACCCTTGTAAAGTTGAAAAACAATTTGTTAGGTTAGATATATACAGTATGCAATATCTGGTCTGGTGTGCCTTTTTCTTGGCTTTTTCCTCATCCCCCAAGCCGAGTTTGGACAACTGGATCGGGGCTCTTAATTCTTAGCCATTACCCCATTTGTAATTTTTAGATTTCTGGGGCCTCGTTTTCTGTGCCCCCTATATATTTATTAGTTTTTGTGTCAATTGGACGAAGATTATGTGACATAACTTGTAAGTTCCTTG
The DNA here is from genome assembly GCA_033070095.1 of Escallonia herrerae. Classification (NCBI taxonomy): domain Eukaryota; kingdom Viridiplantae; phylum Streptophyta; class Magnoliopsida; order Escalloniales; family Escalloniaceae; genus Escallonia; species Escallonia herrerae. Next base: position 364,065 of record JAVXUP010000216.1, read on the forward strand.
CGATCCGTTATCACCCCATTTGTAATTTTTTTCCCTTTCTTTTATTAGCATAGAAAGGTTTTACGCTATGCATCACTAGCAACAAAATATTAACCTTTTGGTGACCCAATAACGGAAGTTTCAAAAATACAATTTGGGTGTTAAAACGATGTCAATTATCTTTACTTAACGGCAAGTCATACCGCTTTGCAAAAGCAAAGCACATGCAAACATCTCGATTCTGATGGACAGCACCACCTTATGGAATTGACCCTTTCTCCCCAGCTTCTCTCCAGCTCATTCAACTAGTCCGTAAACTCCCTCATGCACCGCTCAATTATGATTTTCCGGCCATTTCGCCATCAACTAAAGATCAGCGATATACCAACATAGCACCCATCATTAGACCCAAGATATTTATCATCTGAGTCGCCGTTCTTATTGGTTTGCTCCACAACGAACACTCAATAAAAACCGTTTTTAGTCGTTGCTTTGTCAATAGGGTTTCAAATATCAAAAGAGTCGAATAGGGGTCATTATTATATTTCACGATGGTTGCCTGAGTACTTATAAGGCCTCTTTGATCATTCATTTTATGAATACACCGAACTACCTCCTCTTCTTTGTCGTCCTTGTCAGTTTGACCAGTTAGGTTCAGAACAGCAATCTCATGGACCGCCACCACTGTCTTCACATTCCCCAAACTGAGATCCTCCACAGAAACAAACCTCCCCACGCTGAGGAACCACGCCGCGCTTTCCATACCCACCCTCTGCTCAACTTACATCCCGTTAGTGAGTTCCGGAAAAGTCAGCAACAAAATTTGAGATCGATGTGCTACTTGAAAAGGGCTTCTTTTGAATAAAACAGGGTGAGCCACGCTTATCAAATCTGTTTTGAATTCCCTCCTTATCTACCATATGCGGGTATGCCTCTTTCCTATCCATGTTTGTCGTGAAATTGACTCTGTGCTTGGAAATTTCTGGTGGGTGGGTAAAGACTATGATCGTAGTATCTATTGGATCAACTAGAATGCTCTATGTGGCCCATTCAAAGGTGGAGGGTTAAATTTCAAGGATATGAGAATGTTCAATATGGCGTTACTTGCCAAGGTGGCATGGAGAATTTGGGTTGACAACGATGCCCTTCTAACCCAAGTCTTCTACGGGAAGTGCTGCACACGCAACGATTTTATTGGCGAAGGGGTAACTTCTCCCGAGCATGGCGTGGTATTTTATTTGGAAGGAATGTTAATATAGAAGCTTCGATGGCAAGTAGGTAATTGTAATGTTGAAACGATTACAACAATTATTGCGCTACCACGTAACACGTAGTGGGTTCGGAAACATATCGTATGAAGTCTCCGAATATTCCGATGTAGGATCCTTGTTGTTACGAGCCTCCAACACGCTTGATCTTTTTCGCATGTACGAAAACGACTACTAGAGTCGAGTTCTTCGTCCACGAACCAAATCCTAGAGCTTGGTGATTGCTCTAGAGAGAGTGCTATAGAGAGAGGGTTATTACTATTGACTTATGATTTATTGGGATATCTCTAGCCTTTATATAGAGATACAATTAGAGACTGGCTTTACCTCCAACTCTTAGGAGATAAAGATTGTATTTATCTCAAACACTTAAGAGATAAATATTCTCTAAATAACTGTATTATCCAGACTAACAAATACACATTATCTGTTAGTGGGCGGATAATGGGTCCACTGACCCAATTTATTAACATGTAAGATGATAAAGTTATGGCACGATTGTTGGATTCCACAATTCAATCGGCTCCATCAACCTCCAGCCACACATGTTGCCAGTCAATGTCAATATGTTTGTGATCTTATCCTAGATGGCAGTTGGGATAGTACTAAAATTGATGACATTTTTCCTTCCGAGCTTGGTCAGAAAATCAAGGCCATACATATTCCGAAGCATGATTTTGATGACCAACAAGTCTTGGGACATATGATGGCATCGACTTACAACATGTTATATGCAAAGAACACATGAGCTCTAAATTTACTTCTAGAGCCTCCTTCACGGTCTGCGCTGTCCCAATCTGACGTCTGGAGGAAAATATGGCAGTTACCAGTTCCATTAAAGATCAATTTCCTAATCTGGCAAATTCTATAGGACCGTTTACCGCCCTATACAAACCTTCACCGGCTCAACATTACTCGTTGCAATCTTTGCCCGCTATGCAATCTTAATCCGGAGGATATTGGACATGCCTTTATGTCTTGTCCTCGGGTGGGGCCCATTTGGTTTGGCATACGCTCGGTATCTGAATAGATACTATTGGTGTCTTGTTCAAGCAATGGCTAATTGTTTGGATAATGAATAGGCCAAGTCCTCGTGGAAATTGGCTAGTTGTCTTATACTTTTTCGTTACCATCTGAGTTGTGTGGACCAGTGGAAATAACTTAGTATTCCGTCAAATCCCCTTCAACCCAAAACCTATATTGCATCAAATTAAATCCATGACTAGTTCAATTTATACATACAAGCGTAGACTACCCACATCACCTAGGAAACTCCCTCAACCCAACTGTTCACCACAACAACTGACCAACATCACAAACATACATGTAGGTCCAATTAACATTCATATTAACCCATCGCCTTGCTCCTGTAGGATGCCCCCCCTAGATTACCATGGTAATCCATGCAAACTATCCCTCTCGCCTTCGGATTGGGATAGTTCTATCTTGCTATAACAATAATATTCGGTATTGCTCAGCTTCTTTCTCCGCTTATTCGTCGGATCTGTATACTGCTCTCTCACATTGTATTTTTCATTAATCTACATGACCTTTTTTTTTTGTTTGATAAGATCGAGAATTGCATATAAAAAGCTCACGTGTGAGCATATTACAAGAGCAATATGTTTTAATCATGACATGCCATGATTTAGCAAAGAAAAAAATATCCAAACATAGTGACATACAAAACAATAACCAACCACTATAAAATGATGTCAACCATTTAAACCAAAAGAGTGGTAGGTAACGGACAAGCATCACGTGATAGCATACTATTGTCAATCCAGTCTTGATGTACATCAATTTTGACTTGACAAGTAAAAGAAGCGAGGACTTTAACCTCCCGTAACTGTGATTTGATGGCCCTACACAAACTGAAATAATGAAAGTCTTTAAGCATATAACAAAAGTCATATATCATAGCAATGTCTTCTTTTCTACTGAACCAGATGTCAGGATCTGAATATATCATTGATACGGTGACACCTATTATCTATGACTTTTGCCATATAGTTAAGGAATTATATCATTATAATATTGACAGGACGACGCCTCATCTTGTGAAGGAAGCCAGAGCTCTAGCTCATTTTGCATGCTAGGCCCAATCGACAGTTTACCAAAACTGGGTGATTGGCTACCTACGGTGATGAGACCTGACCGTGATGGAATGGCATAGATACTTAGGGTGCTTACTGTTTTTATCTTTCCTTTGCTTTATTATTATTATTATTATTTGTTGTATGGCCCTCTAAGGCTAGTATCTTTTTGAACTCTGGATCCTTTTCATATCAATACAATTCTCTTTTTACCAAAAAATAAAATAAAATAAAAATTCTTCAGCGGTGGTTCATGAGATGAGAATGTTCGAATAGAGGGAGAGAAACATGGCTCGTATCATTTTTCCAAAATAAGCCTTTACCACTTCAATGACAGGCTGTATTCATGAAACAAGCTTTTTCCTTCCAAATCCTCAAGCGTGCCCCGACTGAAGGTGTTATATTCTAGGTATACCTATTTTAGAAGCAATAACAATAGCTACTTACAAAATGCACAAACATGTTTACCGTACGCCACAAATGCTTCTTGTTAGTCCAGCATTGTATAAAACCTACGCCTTCACGTGCCGTTGATTGTGATCATCATTGCGGCAAGGAACTTAAAGTACAGAAGGTTGTTGGACCGTTCGTCCTTTTCCTCAGGTAGGGAGAAGCCAAACAGAGATGAAGGGAGTGATTGGAGCAATTCATTCAAATACCTGCTCTCTTGCCATTTCATGCCCTCCTGCTTTTATTCTTTCCCTACATATGCGACCTGAATTCAAACCCTGTATACCAACATACGCTTCACTCCCGCAACAGTGTCCACCGCCTCTCTCATCCAAAGTTGTAGCTGCTCTCTCATACAACCACCCTTTGTCCTATGCCTCCTTTAACCACCATCAGCTATGGAGATAACAGTGATTTTCAGAATTTATGTCAAAGACACTCGATGTTAGCTACAAACGTCCCCACGTAACGGGAAACTCAGACAAGCTTCAATAGCATCCCACTTTCTTCGTTCTAAACCAGAACCAAGTCAATAAGATAGAGGAGAACAACTTCGATGCTTATGAGCACCTGACTACCATTATAATCAAAATCCGTTTCCACCAAACTTAAAATTGGGCCTATCATGCACATTTTCTTCTCGCATATACAAATCCAGATGATTCTCCAACTAACAAATGTTGCACAGAAATTGGTACGGCAAAGCAACTGCGCCTTGGAGTAGAGCAAGTCGTATTACATAAAGCAACAAATCTCCATTCCAATAGAGAAACGTAGCTCCTCCACAAGAAGAAAATTTGCCTACAAAAGCCAAGGTTTGACGCGCTTTCAAATAGGATTGGAGAACAAAAAGCAACTAATTGATAAATTCCATACAATCTCATCATCAGCACAACTATCCAAGAGTTTCGAAGTGCTACATTTGAAAAAAATATATATGCCATCTGCTTCCTCCTACCGGTGCAACAGAAGAAACTCTCAAAAAATGCAATAAACGCTACCAACACCCAGTCCAGGCATATCCAATTACCAACCCGTCCAAACAAAAAGTGCCCGAGCAACATCTACCATAAAAAAGGATGTACTCTTGGAACCCAGGAATATTGCGTTCAGGAAAAATTAGCTTGAAATAGATGCATTCACACCCATAGAAAACTGCCTCCACCTAAAAACAGCAATCTAAACCTTAGCCTCCAAGTACAATTGGTCAACAATAACCTTAACTAGCAACAGGCCACAATACCAGTAACAGGGGACATTATTTTTTTGATCACGCTATAATTCAACAGCCGCTCTACAGCAAATATCACTTGCAAATCTTTCTGATAGCCAAAAAAACGTAGGAGCAGACATCAACTACTCCACATCGCCAGACTTCTAACAGTAATCCATGGGAGCACCAACTTGTCGATTCTTCTTTCATTAAGTGCTGGTTAAAAGAAGCATTATGGTTCTGAATGTCATTGCATGTTAATTAACTTGTAATACTGGAAACAGATATCCAGCTTACAACCCATCTCTACTAACCTGTTTCCCATACATCAACACATTAAAATGAACAGAAACATCAGAGTTCATGACAAATTAGACACTTGGCAAATGCAGACAGAACAGCATTGATTCTCTTCTTACTTATGTTAGCTTTACTTTTCTTTGAACTGAAAAGACCCATGTTAAGCAACGACATACAGGTAAAACAACACCTAAAAGGAAAACGTAAGCAATCTACCTTAGATTGATGCTCTCACAATTTAAGGATGCAGGAAGCAATCCCCAGCACTTCACGACAGTGGACAGTGAATGCCTCAATCGTAGTTCTCTCTCACCTCCAAAGGAGAACAAAGGAGAAATGGTGCCGCTTTAGTGCCTCCATGTCTGGAATGTGAATCAGGAACTTAAGAAGCTTATGAGAAAGTTCAGGAGCATATTGCATTACAGTGGTCCATCAGCCCAGGAAATGCATCCCAATGAAAGGAACAATAGAAAATAAAATCTCAAGCTCCACAAACCAAGATTCTAAAAGTTCTCCACACTAGACTATCCGTACGTTCTTCCTTGTCACTCTAAACAGTTGGATCATGGTAGAAATACACAATATTTGGGCTTGCTGTACCATCAAGCACACAATGGTTACAGCAGCAGGTGTAGAAGGCCAATAATTTGTAATGGGATAATCCATTAATTTATCTGCATATACTTCTCCAAATCAGCATCAAGATCCTCTTTATCTATCTTCTCAACCTGGCCTCTTCCACGGCCCCTTCCAAATACACGACCTCTACCACCACCACGTGACCTTCCATATCCACCGCCCCTCCCTTGTCCACTGTTCCAAAATTAATAATTAAAAAAAAAGTGAGACATCAATTCAAAAGCATAACCCTAAGACACAAAATAACTGGCACATGAGACAACAGAGGTAAACACAACATAACTGGCACATGCAAAAGCATATTAGTTCTGACCTTATACAGGAGGCTAGAACTTCATTCATAACGCTATCAGACAACACAGGTAAGTAGACATAAGGTGGCACATGCAACAAAATTATGTGTTAAATAAACCATATTTATAATATAATTGAGGCCAAGAAAAGCCTAGCCAATCCCCCATGATTGAGCATGCTCGCAAAAGTGACATAATTAACCTTAACATGCAGCCTCAGCGAGGTTAATATCCCAGCCTAATACCCCTTCCCGTGCAGCAAAGATTACAGTTATCAATACAATTGGCAGGTACATACCATTCCGACAGCATACCAGTACATAGCATCTAACATACCATACGGTCCGATACCAGACTATACGATTGGTACTCCTGTATTGACCGTTCCGAACGAAAAACAATATACCAGTGGTACGATATAGAGGTGGAAAAGAATAAAGATGAAGAAAATATGATAATGAAGACTTGATTACATGCCGATGGCATCAATACAAGGGTCCAATTGTATCATACCCTCTGGTGTTTGAGCAATCCCTTAAGGTCAGAATTGGCTTCTCGATTCAATTTCGAGATCCCAGAGAGATGAGCTCGAGGGGGGGGGGGAGAGAGAGAGAGAGTAGTTATGGGCAAAGTGTTGAATTGGAAAAATAGCTCAGAGCTGGAGTGCCCTGAGACTGGATGTAAATATTCATTTAGCTACAAATACATTGTAATATTAACCATTAGACATTTAATGCTTAACAACATAATTTGACATGTAAATACTAGTAAGGATTATTCCCTCAGGTTCAAACATAGGAAAGTTTTGTGGTCACCAAGAGAAACAACAGATACACAAGGCCATTTAGATGTGATTACATTCAAAAAACAATTTCCTCGAAGCTTTTCTTCTTCAAAATTTAGTTTCCTTTTTCTCACGTTCTTCTCCTTTCATTCAAGAGTCACAGTAGAGCCTTCTCCATTAATAAGCCAGACCTCATTGTCGTCATGCAAGATTATCATTATTCAATCTATCCTCCAATCTCTTCTAAATCCTTTTCACAATGAAGAGCGGGTATTTGCTTGCAAATGTCAGAGTTATGATCAATTTGGCAAAAATAGTTATCTGTTATGCTAAAGCTATCCACAATTTCTTTGCACAAAAAGAATGAAAAAAGAGGAAGATTTTCAATCTGCAAATCAAGAATGTGAATAGGGAAAGTTCAATCTACAGAGACTCATTGGAGCCGCTCTAAGCTTGCAGATTCGCAATGCGAGCAATATTCCGTCACCCTGAACTGAGAGATGTGTGACTTAAGATGCCAGACACGAGATAAAGACTCGAGCATGTTGACCTTTGACTATTTTCTTGTTAAAAAGTGAAGCCCCTTGCCCCTTCCAGAAAAGTGTGAGAGCTTCTCAATTTCGAACATGACTCGTAGTGCTTATCTTCCTATGATGGGAACATCTTTAATATTACCATGTATTATGAGTTAGAGTTCATGTTGTATCATCATTGGCATATGCGTACAAAGTGAAAAATATTCCAGAAAACAGTGCCAAAATAGGAGAATGCTAGCCTGTACGTTTTTTTATAAATACGCTAAAGCTACAGAAAAGCTAGCGAGATCTAAAAATTGACAAAGATCTGAGACACAAGAGAATTGTATGAGATTTCCTTTCAATTCTCCCCCAAAGGGTCAAAGGCAAAGCCACCCTCCCTCCTCCCTCCCGCCCACACTCCTTCCCTCTCTCTCAAAGCTAAAACAGATTATTGAAAGAGATAATTTACATGATCAAGAAACAGGGGTCTATCATCCCCAACTACAAGACATGTAACTTAGCTCTGATAAGACTGACATAAGATACCTTTTGATATTGTACTTGAAGTAAAACATGCTTCATTATGCCAGACTTATGAGGACAAATTCATTTAGGTATTGTAAAGTTGTAGTCCCAAATGAATATGCTATGTAATGCATAATTCATACTGTTGCATTTTAAGAAACGAACACTGCCAAAGGTTGTAGATAGTGTCCTCGGTGGAATATGTAACCCCTATAAAAGTATGCAGTAGGAGCGCGAGCCAAAAGAGAGTTAATTCAAAAGACAAGGCACATAACTACGTATCCAACAAAGCCAAGTACATTTTCAATAGACAGGTTTAGACAACTCTTCTCTATTACAAGTTCGCTAAAGATGGACTTCTGAGGTAAAACTTGTCAACTTATTTTTTGAAGGGGAAAAAAACCAATAAGTTGTTGAGCTGGTCTTTTACAGCTCATTTGCGTAGTGAGTGCAAAAGAATGAAACCAAACTAGGGCTTTATTTTGAAACTCAAGAAGTACATCTAACTCATACTCCACAAGATGACACCCTTTACAGGCACACATATTGCTTTTCGGTAGTGTGTGAAGAATCTAAAAAGAAACACAGAAAAAGAAACAAGCAATGCATCTTCAACCACGAGCGACAACCATCCTCCCTCTTTTGACCTCCTAATACCAACAATGCAATTATGAAAACACCAATCGAAAAAAAGAGGAAACTGCAACTAACACAATGACGGAAAATTAAATGCACCAACATCAAGCATCTAGCAAAAGGAGTGACGCATTGAATTCCAAGCAATGGAGAGGAGACGTAAGCTTACCACTTGTCGGTTCGTCCACCAAATAGAATGGAAAGAAACACAAAATAAAACCACTGCACGCATCCTTTGTTCATCATTTATCACCCATCTCATTGATGTAATCTAGAAACATAATGGGTCCAAATAACTCTTTTCCAGACTCGTAGGGTCAGCGAGTATAGTTTGAGGCTCAGTATGGAGATCTAAGGCTGCCTTTGGATGTCTTCCTTCGGAATTTATTTTCTATTAGCAAGAGAGTTAAATATATTGGAGTTAAAATTTTGGTGGGGTAGCTTGAAGATGTGGTAGGTGATGTGGCACTGCCATTTCATTTTGGATTCAAATGTGGTAGCAAGAATGGAAAGAGCAAGAATTGAAGAACTCTTTTGTTTTAAAACTAAGGGTTTAGAACGAATCACAGCCATGAGTTAGTATCAGCAAAGAATCAGTTTTGAAGCTAAAACCATGAAAATGAAGAATTTTCCGGTTGAAATCAGTCATACTAACCACGCTCCTGATGATAAGTAACAAATGAAGCACAAGGAAGTACACTGAATCATGGAGCAAGTAAACTCGTCAAACTAATGAATCAAAATCAAATATTATACAATGGCTTTCTCACTACAATGACATTTTCTAACACACTATTATAAACCACTACATGGTTCCTCCACATGCTTGTGTCTCGGATTTCAAGTTGTGCAAGACAGTATTTGGCCAATCAACCAATTGAAACTAGTGAGATGAAAAAAAATATTTCAACAGCTTCATTCAGTAAAATTGTCTACCATAACATTGTCATATATTTATTACTTTATCCATCTATAAGGCGGCAATAAGGCCATAACTCTTCAACCACGAAAGATAAGCAGAACCAAAACAAACATGCAGATTCAAAGGCAACGAAAATGTTGAGACTTGAAAGCCGAGAGCCATACCTCCTAGGAACTCCATTGAAGTTTCCAATGGCGTCAAATGCAGCAGGGGGTCCGACAGTAGGAGTCACAATGTTTGTCCCCACAATCTCTATTTTCATTGGCTTCCCATCGAGCTGCACGTTATTGTACCTCTTGATAGCTGCTAAAGCATCTTGTCGCCTTGAGAAGACTATATCTGCTGTTCCCTGAAGAAAAGATTTTTTTTTCCCTTTTGGTTTCTAATCTATGGGACGAGAGAAAAACCACGTTAAGCCAAAGTTGATAAGATACCTTCGATCTCCCGCTCTTATCATAATGCACTGAATAACGTTTGAGGTCACCTACTTCTGCAAAGAGTTCCTGCAAAAATTGACCATTCGGTAAAGTTGACCTAGCAAGTAGAACAAATGTTTTCAAGTAACTAAATTAGGTAAATCTTCAGAGTTCAAAACTCTTACTACAAAAGGATGCAGTCAGTTAAAAGGAAGTAAAAGCATACAAAAATGCTAGAACAAGAACCACAATCATCACTTTAAACAAATCATCCCAGTTAGTATAAGGCAAATCCAATTATCCACAGATTGTTGTCCATACATAGCAAGTCTATCCGCATATTATTTCTCCAACGAAAAACCACTAGAAAGTTGCAAACAAACAATATGACTTTCTTTAATTGATCTCTACAAATACGTTCCAGGGAGAACAGGGAATTTAATTAGGAGACTCCAGTAAAAATCTGCCGTCAATTACATAACGTAAGTTCAGTAAAATCGAAGTTGTGACTGAACGTACACACAAGTAAAACAAAAAACAATCTATACCTTGATGTCCTCGTTAGAAACACCGTAGTCAAGGTTCGATATGTACAGCTTCGTTCCGGTCTCTATCGACGACGATCTACCGCCACTGCCACCAGCTTGTCCGGGATTCGCCACCATCTGATCCGCAAACATGTCGTGCTTCCACGCCGAATCGGGCGCCTATTTTGTCGCATCACCAAAAACTCAGATCGAGAGCAGAACAACGTAGATCGAGTCGAAGAGAGAGAGAGAGAGGAGGAGAAGAAGAAGAAAAAGATCCAACCTTGGTGGCGTAAGGCGCGGCTCGATTGGCGCCGCGGTTGGAGGAGCGGCGGGCAGGGCCTGGACCAGAGGAGGCTCGGCCGCGGCCGCCGCCGGACTTCTTGTTATTCTTGATCAGATCGTCGAGGCTCATGTCGAGTGCTGCGCCAGACATTTTTATGTAACCCTAGGATAGAACGGGGGATCTGGATGATTTAATTAGGGTTTAGAAATGGGGGAAAGCGGGAGACAGGATAGGTTTTTTTTTCTCTCTCAACGGGAGTAATGAGAGGGAGAGAGAGAGAGAAGAGTTGACCCAGAGTCCACCGGGAATAAGTCAGCTTAAGATTCACAAAATATAGTTAATTACCTTATTTTGGTCTTTCGGTTAAACAAGGTGTCGTGGTGTAGTTGGTTATCACGTCAGTCTAACACACTGAAGGTCTCCGGTTCGAACCCGGGCGACGCCATTTAGCGCTTTGATGTTTTTCATTTTATTCTTTTTCTGTCCCTTTCCTTTTTACTCCAACTATTCGCTTTATAAAATTGTTCTTATACTAGAATTTCGGGATTGTACCTTCAAAACATTTGATCCCAACATCGTTTTGCATCAAAAATTTGGGTTTGATGGTCAGGTACATATTTGTCCAGTGATTGTGTTTAACTTATACGTGAGAATGCTCACACAATATTGATAAGGGCTAATTACACCCATGTCCCTGAGGTTTCGGGGTAATTACACGTGAGGACACAAAGTTTCAAAATATAACATTTATGTCCGTTGGCAAACGGAATACAAAAATACTTAACGGTTTTGACAAAAAGACTTGATTGCCCTTTGAGAAAAAGACTTGATTTCCCCTCCCTCACCCCACCCTAATTTTTTCTAGATTTGCCGCCCACTCCCTCACCCCACCCCACGCCGCTGGCAGCCCAAGCCCCATCTCTTTCCCCCCGGTTGCAGAGCAGAGTGAAGCTGAAGCCTACCTTTTGCTTCTGCCCCAAAGGTCCGGCCCTTTTACGGCTCGAATAACAGCAAGTCCTCGGTGGGGAAGGGACTACCGTCGATGCCGGAGACAAAGGAATCACCGACGGAAGATCTGCCCGGAAAACCAAATGAAATCACGCCGGAAAAGGAAGATAAAACCGTCGGAAAAAACCATTACTGCACTTGAAAGCCACCGAAACCCCACCCACCCTCCCCCTTCCCGTCGCCACACCTACCCTTCCCCTTCCCCGTCGCCACAACGCAGATCTGGACAACCGGCTACTTTGCCGTTGTTCTGATGGTAACAGAGGGCCAATCACGATGGTGATGGTGACGGCATCTTTGCTTTGCAAATTAAGGAAGGTCAAATAAGGGAAGGTGATGGCATCACCGTGACTGGCATCTTTGCTTTGCAGATCTGGACAATCAGTAAGGTGTCGTTGTTCTTAGGCGCCGGCGACTTTGCTTTGCAAATTAGGGTTTTGAAACCCTAATTTGCAAATTAGGGTTTTGAAGCCCTAATTTGCAAATTAGGGTTCTGAAACCCTAATTGGTAGATTGAAACCCTTTGAGAAATTGCGGATTGAGAAATTGCGGATTGAGAGTAGAGTGCAAAGATAGAGAACAAATTAATTTTAGGCTTTTAAAACCCTAATGTTGAAATTAAGTTTGAAATCTTAATTTTAAAATTTTAAAATATTTTGTATATAAAGTACAAGGGGTAGTATTGTCATTTTAAAAATACGTATTGCTGACATCATTAAAAAAGTACACTTTTTGGACGGAATCTTAACGGATGGACACGGCTGATACATTTTAAAAGTGTTTGGTCACGGAATGTTACATTTTGAAACTTTGTGTCCTCGCGTGTAATTACCCCAAAACCTCAGGGACATGGGTGTAATTAGCCCTATTGATAAAGATTGCACTTTTTTTTTTTTTAACTCTCTGTGATACAAAAATCGAAAAAAAAGCAAAAAAAATTGAAGATTTAGAACATCACGTTTCAAAAATCTTACTCGTCTTCATTTTGTAAAGGTTTGAGTTGCCAGACACATCAATTCTTTAAGTTTTTTTCTTTTTTTTCCCTTTCGTTTTACTCCAGCTATTCAATCATATAAGATTTTTTTCATTTTAAAACTCCAGTATTGTAAGTTCAAAATAAATATGCAAATGGTGTGCTGCTTTAAAAACTTGGCTTCGAGTTTTTCATTGTTACGATGGATCAAGTAGGCTTTTGTCCACTGATTAAATTTAGTTCACATGTGAGAATGCTCACACAAAATTGACAGAGACGTCACTCTACTTTTTTAACATTTTTTAATACCAAAAAGAAAAAAAAAACATTGAAGATTTAGGGTCTGTTTAAAATCACTTCCAGTTTCGGTTTTCTATTTTCAAAAAAAAATCAAAACCAATTTAACTTTTATTTTTTACAAAAACAAATGGATATTTGATTACCCAGTTTTTATTTTGAGTTTTTTTTTTTTTGTGGTGGGGGTAGCAGCCGACAGCGGTGGCCCCGGGGGGGGGGGGGGGCGTGGGCTTAAACAAAAACCAAATAGATAATTCTATTTTAGTCCCTTATACTTTACCCGTTTTTTTATTTTAGTCCCTATAGTTTAAAATCCTTGAAACCGATTTATATACTATACCCCGTCATTAATTAAGTCCTTCTGTTAGCAACTTCCGTCTAAAATGATCACGTGGTAGGCACATGATCACTTTTTTTAGGGTATTTTTATCCACTCGTTCGAAATGCCGCAGACATTTTCCTAATCCAAGTCTTATACAGACCAACATTCACCATCTGCCAAGCACCGCCGCCTTTAAGCACCTCCATTCTTTGACCACCACCAATTTATGTTCTCAAAATACTCGTCGGATTTTGGTTTCCAGTTCAATTTGTTGGAAAAATATATTTTTGTGTATACTTGTGCAGAAAATAATTTCAAAAATATACTAACATGCAAATGTTGACGTTCCAAAAAACAGCAGTAACAAAAGTAAGAAAATAATATGTAATAACTCACAGCAAAATTACAGAATAGCAAATGGAAGGCCGAGACGTAAATTTGATTCACCGTCCTTAAGATTTATTTGTCCCGCAACGGTGCTGACGGCTCTTGACGACAGCCTCTCAGGATACAACGGTTACGTCTGAAAATAGGAGCACTCCAAATTTTCAGACCCGGCGAACCAAATAATGGCAAAACTCTTTCTATTTCGGACACAGAAGAAAAAACGGACAGAATCTTACCGAAAGAAAATTTTCAGGATTAAAATTTTAATTAACTTTTGTAACTGACTCGTTTTTATACACAAATTATTCACTGGGGGGTGCAACTCTTCACAGAAAAAATTACAAGTTGGAAAGGTCACAACTTTTCGAAAAAGAAACTAAATAAATAAATATTTATTTATTTATTTAAAATATTTTTGTCCCAAAAAAGAATAAAGCCTGATGGGCCCAAGCCCAAGCCACGGACGGGGCGGGGAGGAGGCCCGCGCATTTGGTGGATCTTGGGTCAATCTAGGTCCTCCCTCCTTACAAAACATGGGTACCCCCAAGGGGCCCAACCCTTATCTCAAGGCTAAGCCTTATAAGAAGACAACATTGGCTTTAATTCTTCAATGTGAGATTCTCTATTCCCTTCAAGTTGAACCACCAACTTCAACTTCAACTTTCTCATTCACCTCCCCTTTGTTTTAAACATGTGAATATACCATGATCATTTATTCCAATAGATGAACATGAATCAATTTGTTCCTAACTAAAATATGGTTTGGAACCCATTTGAAAATTGAGTCAAAGCTGCTTATCCACAATGGGTTTAAAACCCAATTCCAACAATCCCCACATGAATAGAGAAAATTGATTGGACATTAAACACAAGGAAACACTGACACAAGAAAGAGTTCTTTAGAACGACACTGCATCGGGATAGGTAGCCGATGGCCTTGAACCTTCCCTAGTGAGAACTATCGGATTTACTGGTTAACCAGTGAACGTGATGTCTTGAACTGTTCAACCTTTAGTGTAAACCAAGACAATAGAACTTCACACAGTATCGTTCAAACATTGTTTTGAGGTTCTCATTGTTGTGTTCATTTTGGCCTTGAACAACTCCTAATTTCATGAGTACTATATGAGAATTCAGCCTTACAATTCTCTTAGAAGCGGCCCACTCCTTACTCACATAGGTGACTTCTTATTATGAGGTTCCTACTGCACCTCCACTCGGATTTTCAAGATATAAGAGTCATTAAAAGCATAGCTTAACCTAACCTTTTGTAGGTGCCACTGTCTTCTCATCATAAGAATGAATATGAGGGTTTTAACCCCCCCCCCCCCAGTGCTCTATTTGAGTCACATTTACATAATTCGGTTTTTCCTTTGAACCTAGGTCTTGGGATATCCAGTCAGCTAGGTAGGGTTTTCATTATGGCAACCCTTTAGTTCATAGGCTTAAGACCCATTCCCCTCGATGACATATTTACTTTCTCTCTAGTCAAAGCTTTCGTTAACAGATCCACAATATTATCTTTTGACTTCACGTAGTCAATTGAGATAATTCCACTAGAAAGTAATTCTTTAACGGTGTTGTGTCTGCTACGTATGTGTCTAGACTTGCCATTATACATACTACTTTGTGCTCTTCCAATTGCAGATTGACTATCACAGTGTTTGCAAATTAGTGGCACAGGTTTAGGCCAATTTGGAATATCCTCCAAAAGATTACGAAGCCACTTCGCTTCTTCTCCTGCTTTATCTAAAGCAATGAATTCAAATTCCATAATGGATTTGGCAATACATGTCTGTTTAGAGGATTTCCAAGAAATAGTTGCTCCTCCTAATGTAAACACATATCCACTTGTGGACTTTGTTTCATTAGAATCTGATATCCAATTGACATCACTGTATCCTTTTAATACAGCTGGATATCTTGAATAATGTAGACCAAAGTTTAAGGTATATTTTAAGTACCTTAAAACTCTTACAATAGCTATCCAGTGATTCTTCCTCGGATTGCTAGTATATTTGCTCAGTTTACTGACAGCATATGCTATATCAGGTCTCGTGCAATTCACGATATACATTAGGCTACCAATTATGCACGGATACTCTAATTGAGATATTCCTTCACCAGTATTCTTTGTTAAATGTAAATTTATATCTAGCAGTGTCTTAACCCGACTATCATCATAACTTTTAGATTTTTCTAGCACTTTCTCAATATAGTGAGATTGTGACAAGACTAGTCCATTTGATGTTTTGGTAATTTTCATACCAAGTATAACATCAGCCACACTCATATCTTTCATATCAAATTTACTGATCAACATTTTCCTTATAGCCTTAATGAATTCATTATTGCTCTTCATAATGAGCATGTCATCCACATAAAGGCAAACAATGACATATACTTTTTCCGTGCCTTTAACGTAAACACATTTATCACATTCGTTGCTTCTAAAGCCATTTTCGATCATGACTTTATCAAACTTTTCATGCCATTGTTTTGGAGCCTGTTTTAGTCCATAAAGTGACTTAACAAGCTTGCATACCATCCTCTTATGATCCGAAGCCGCAAACCTGTAACATCCCGATACTTTTTCGGATTTACTTAGAAATTTTAGTGGCGAAATTTTTTAGTGACGAAACTTTAGTTAGCATCAATATATTTTTTGTTTGGAACTTTAGTGACGAATTTTTTTTTCCAGTTAGTGTTGATATTTTATTTAGTGACTTTTAGCCACACTTAGTATAGCGGGTTATCTAACCAAACCATTAAAATTGTTCGAGCACCTAGATTATAGTAAATAATTTATTTGGACTATTTCGTAATAATAAAAATAGTGGGTGCATCTTTTGATAACTAACGAAACTTTAGGGGTTCTTTTTTATAATTGTCTTTTTAGGATTTTACACATATATATACCTACATATTCTATCACCAGCCGACCCTAGTTTTCCACCATTTTCTTTTCTTTGGTTCACGAGAGAGAGATAGACAGAGAGAGAGAGAGAGAGAGGAAGGAAGCCAATTGCCAGCGATCAGTGATCTTCTCCGGTAAGATTTTAACCCTTATTTTTCCTAGTTTGTTTCATGATTTATGGAAGATTTCAAGGGGTTGGTTGTATGGCGTGAGAGTATATTGTCGTGAGTTTTCGAAGTGCCATGGCTGCCGTCAACCAATGCTGGCTGCGCCACCAAAGAACAGCATTGAGAAGGGAGATGGCTGCTATGGAATGGGGTTCAGTTGCACCTTGTGGGTTTGTAGCCGTAGCAGCCATGGGGCTGTCGTGTAACAGAAGAGCAGCCATTTGGCTGTATGAAGTATGGGTTTAATGAGTGTTTAAACGGCAATGTATGTGTGGGTGTTTGGAAGAGAGAGAGAGAGAGATAAAGAGCAACGTTTCCGTGAAAGTGCATGTGTAGTGTGTGTAATGTGGGCTGCGCGAGGGAAAAGTAAGAAGAAGGAGCCTTGCCGTGGTTTTCTCTGTGTGTGTTTGTGATATGGGTAAAAATATACACATGTGGGAAAAGCGACATGTGTCGCAACCAAAGAGTTACTGCCCTGTGACTTTTGGAGAGGTGGGAAGTGGCATTTACCCACGCTCCCATTATGGGTAATAAACACCCATCAATTTTGTTAATTTCCCATAAAAGCTAATAACTGCCCATTATGTCAAGTAACTAACCCTTTAATACATTTCTATAAAATGGAGGAAAAAGGTAAGTTCAGGGGATCTAAGTTATTTCCATATACTCACTCAAAAATACTTACTGACTTAAACATCAGAGACTCTCCGCCAGAGCCCCCTCCGGGGTCCCGGCGCGTCACCGTTTGCTCGTGTTGTGCTTTGCAGGTCTGCTCGCGTACTCGTTTGGTCCCAACCAATGTTCGTTCGGTCCCAGTCAATTTTTGGCCACAACATTTTGGCATCATCCGTGGGACTGACTAGCCACGCAAACCTAGCAAACACGTCAGCAAAGAAAAGCAAGGAACGCCAGCTGAAAAATCATTGCCGCACTAGCGGCGTTCATGGCGGTTAGTATACCATCGATTGTCATCAACGGCATTACCACCCAATGACACTCTTATGAAGCTATCACCGCCGCCATGAAGCAACCTTCACTGCCATCATCTAGTGTCTGTGCAACTGTGGGTCGTCAGCGGCGTCACCTCGCGGCTGTGCTTTATTCAGCCACGCAAGGCCACCCCGCACCACGGTCGCCGCGACATAACCATCACTATCGACTCGACCGCCGTCACGGCAAAAGAAAAGGAAGGGGAAAAAAGAGACCTCAACCCGAGTGCGGCCGCTACAATCCCCGGCCAGTCGCAAACACTAAACCTCAGTCCAAGATCAGAGACGCAAACAACAACTATGGGGTGCACAGCATAGTCGCAGCCGCCGGATGTGAAGACAACCACCACTGCATAGCAATCACGATGTAATGCCCATTCCCAATTGGGCCGTCACCACAAAAATAAAAGAAGAAAAAAAAACACAGAAGATGGCCACTGTACGCCACCGTCGTTGGCCACTGTCTCCGACACGGGCTTAACTCCC
Organism: Escallonia herrerae; assembly: GCA_033070095.1. Lineage (NCBI taxonomy): Eukaryota > Viridiplantae > Streptophyta > Magnoliopsida > Escalloniales > Escalloniaceae > Escallonia > Escallonia herrerae. The sequence goes on from JAVXUP010000216.1 coordinate 382,463, forward strand.
CCTCCAACACGGGCTTGACAACTCCCCTTCCAACTAGCGGCGCCACAGCAACCGTGCGGTAGGCAACAACCACCACTCCGACTGACTCCTCATCGTCGCTTTAATCTCTGGCCAATCAGTGACACCAATCACTATTACCACTGCGATCCGCCAATCATATACAAAACCTCAGTCCATGACGGCGTCGCAATATCAACCACAAGTCCGCCATTTCAATGGCCATTTCAACGGCAACGACGTCAAACCGTTTTGTTCACGTCAGGCACAACAACCAACTCCACGCCACTACCGGCGTATCAACCAACCGCATAAACTGCGGCCATTTGCGATAGCACACCGTCAAAATTGGCGGTGCCAAATTGCGGGCTGCCATCACCGCACCAACACTCCACCACAATCAAGAGCACCGTCATTGCCATAGGAATGGTCACTGGTCGCCCACCACCATGGGTCATCAATCCGACCATTAAGGCGCCACCAAAAAACCTGAACCACAAAAAATAGCCGCACTGCTGGAGCCACGACACCAAGGCTTGCAACCGCAGGCAACTCATCCTACTCATGTTGCCCCTACCTCAATTAACGCCTCCACCCACAACAGTCATCGGTGGGTATCTCCTCCGCTCACACAGCTACTGCAAAGCTGCCATATCAACAAAAAAAAGTGAAGGAAGCATCACTACCGCCACAATGGACCTTCGACCCATTCGCCGCCATGCCACCACCGTGGTCTTGGTAATCACGCTCAGTCGCATCCAAGCGGAGCTGCTACCACTTCTCAGGTCAACTCCCCGTCGTCGTGCCTAGTAGCAGCTCCACAGCCATTGTACGCTACCGTTGGAGGTTACTGTTGAGTTCAATTGCTGTACATTGCCGACGGGCCGTCATGGTTGCACCAAATGCTCCAGCGCTGTGGATCTGCACCGAACAGTGCCTGTCACAATCAAGCAGCGGACCTTCAGCAGCCGTGGCGTCTATGCCCGCGCCGTCACGGCCTTTGCCCGTCTTGACATCCTCTTCGGATTTGTAGCCAGCTGCTATGGGTTTTGGAAAAGAAGTGGCCGGATCTACCTTCCTCTGCGCCAAACTACCGGTAAATGGCACTTTCGGTGGGGGTGACGCTTCGGCAGTGCTCTGATTGCCTCCTTTGGTGAAAGAGAAACTGATTTTTATCAGGTGCATTCTTTCTTTCTTATGAAATTATGTTTTGACCCCATAAATTTGCATATTTCTAGTGTCGCCCACAATCAAGATTTTAATTAAATCTGATAATGTGATTTATCTGTGCATATTAGCCTGCACATGAATGGCCATATTCTCCACTAAAGCCTGTATACATAGAGTTGTTTGTACACGGCATAATCGTAACAACTATGATTTTAAGCACGATACTTTTGGCGTACACCTCTGTATTGCTTAATATTTTAGCCAAAAACCTATTAATTTTTCGGTCTAGCACCGCCCAATTGCTTCAATTGGCAAAACACCTTCAGGCAGTCTGAGTGCTCGTAAATTTTTATTATGCCTCGCTTGTGTCGCTTAATTCGACACATCCTAACTGTCTAAACCAACAGGGGAGTAATGGTGTAACAGCGCATGATTATTAGCCTTATTTTAGCGTTTAAATATAGTTGCCTTATTGAGCTCATATGCTCTCTTGCTATATTTTCCCGTGACATGTTTTTCCTATTACGAGGGTTTATACTGCATTCCCAGACGTTCAACAGTGTCATGCAAGCCACGTCATAATTGAAAAACAAGTTCATAGCCCATGTGGCTTTAGTTAAGCTAAGAGCTTTAAAGGCATCGTCCTGTCTACTAAGCATCACATGTAGACTTGTGAAATGGAGACGCACACGCTACCACTACTCTAAATAACCATAAGAGCAACAAAGCCTATGATTATAACTTTGCCAATATGCCTGGCAAATTTGAGATCTCGTGCCCATATTCTCACTTGCCACACTATTGCACATCGCTACACTGCGTATCGGCAAAATGATGCATCATCTTTGTTTGTCATCTAGTGGCATCTTGCTCTAACAGGCTCTACGTCTGCTATTTGCTTGGACAGACCATGGTCCTCCAACTTTATCTGCTCATCTAGCTAACTAGATAGACCGCACTCTGCACTCCCTAGCTTTATCTACTTATCTTAACAAGCCGGCAACCAACAATTCTTTTTACGAACATGCCTAACCCAATGACTAAGAAGCCATTATTGCATTTATGCCTTCTTAGTCAGGGGCTAAATGTATATAATAGTACGACCACTCTCGCACGGAGCATGCACTCCCTCTCATACGATGGCTGAGCTTCACGACCAGCTCGTCACCATTCATGCCATGTAAGAATCTATCAAGTAGTTTTAAGCCTTGATCAATCATCCCTCTCGGATGTGTCAAGCACTACAAACCACCACTTGTTAGCGAGACACCGGTTTAATGAGGCCTCACCTAACCTCCTCATCATCACGCTGAGAGCTTTTGCACCTAACATCCAAGGTCACCTGAAAAGCGAATTCAAAAATAATCTCGCCTTGTGCATCATGAGAATGACCAAAACTGTTGCAATAGCCACATCATTTTTTCTAAAATGACGAGGAGCGTCGTCATTCCAGGAATAAACGGGCTAATAAGAGATATTATAAGGCACATTAGACGAGCACGTTAGACCTCTATGCCGCTACTTGCCCAGCCGAGTAAAAGAGCTCCATTCGAGGTCTAAGCCTCTGCTTGCAAAGCCGAGCAAGACGAGCACATTAGACCCTCTGCCTCTACTCGCCCAGTAAATAGACGAGCTTCATTCGAGGTCTAAGCCTCTGCTCGCAAAGCCAAGCAAACAAGCACATTAAACCCATTTGCCTTTGGTCTTAGCCTCTGCCGAGTAGACGAGCGCCTTTGGTCTTAGCCTCTGCCGAGTAGACGAGCGCACTAGAATCATGCCTCTACTCTAGCCGAGTGGATGAGGGCCTTAGGTCTTAACCTCTGTCGAGCAGGCAAGCGCAATAGACCCATGCCTCTGTTCTAGCCGAGTAGACGAGCGCCTTTGGTCTTAGCCTCTGCCGAGCAGACGAGCGCACTAGACCCATGCCTCTGCTCTAGCCGAGTAGACAAACGCTTTTAGTCTTAGCCTCTGTCGAGTAGGCAAGCGTAATAGACCCATGCCTCTGCTCTAGCTGAGTAGACGAGAGCCTTTGGTCTTAGCCTCTGCCAAACAGACGAGCGTACTAGACCCATGCCTCTACTCTAGTCGAGTAGACGAGCGCCTTTGGTCTTAGCCTCTGTCGAGCAGGCAAGCATAATATACCCATGCCTCTACTCCAGCCGAGTAGACGAGAGCCTTTGGTCTTAGCCTCTGTCAAACAGCCGAGCGCACTAGACCCATGCCTCTGCTCTAGCCGAGTAGACGAGCGCCTTAGGTCTTAGCCTCTGTCGAGCAGGCTAGCGCAATAGACCCATGCCTCTGCTCTGGTCGAGTAGACGAGAACCTTTGGTCTTAGCCTCTGTCGAGCAGACGAGCGCACTAGACACATGCCTCTACTCTAGCCAAGTAGACGAGCGCCTTTGGTCTTTGCCTCTGCCGAGTAGATGAGCGCACTAGACCTATGCCTCTGCTCTAGCCGAGTAGACGAGCGCCTTTGGTCTTAGCCTCTGCCAAGTAGACGGGCGCACTAGACCCATGCCTCTGCTCTAGTCGAGTAGACGAGACTTTGGTCTTAACCTCTACCGAACACACGAGCACACTAGACCCATGCCTCTACTTTAGCTGAGTAGACGAGCGCACTAGACTCATGCCTCTACTCTAGCTGAGTAGACGAGTGCCTTAGGTCTTAGCCTCTGACGAGCAGGCGAGCGTAATAGACCCATGCCTCTGCTCTAGCCGAGTAGACGAGAGCCTTTGGTCTTAGCCTCTGCCTAGCAGACAAGCGCACTAGACTCATGCCTCTGCTCTAGCTGAGTAGACGAGCGCCTTTGGTCTTAGCCTCTGCCGAGCAGACGAGCGCACTAGACTCATGCCTCTGCTCTAGCCGAGCAGACGAGAGCCTACGAGAGCCTTTGGTCTTAGCCTCTGCCGAGCAGACGAGCGTATTAAACCCATGCTTCTGCTCTAGCCGAGTAGACGAGCCTTTGGTCTTAACCTCTGCCGAGCAAACAAGTGCACTAGACCCGTGCCTCTACTCTAGCTGAGTAGACAAGCGCCTTTGGTCTTAGCCTCTACGGAGCAGATGAGCGCACTAGACCCATGCCTTTGCTCTAGCCGAGTAGACAAGCCTTTGGTCTTAACATCTGCCCAGCAGACGAGTGCACTAGACCCATGCCTTTACTTTAGCTGAGTAGACGAGCTTCATTCAAGGTCTAAGCCTATGCTCGCAAAGATGAGCACATTGGACCTATCTACCTTTACTCACCCAGCCGAATAGACGAGCTTCGTTCGTGGTCTAAGCCTCTGCTTGCAAAGCCGAACAGACGAACACATTAGACCCCTCTACCGCTACTCGACAGTCGATTAAAAGAGCTCCATTTAAGGTCTAAGCCTCTACTTGCAAAACGGAGCAAGACGAGCACATTAGACCCCTCTGCCTCTACTCACCCAGCCAAATAGACGAGCTCCGTTTGAGGTCTAAGCCTCTGCTTGCAAAGCCGAGCACATTAGACCTCTTTGCCTCTACTTGCCCAGCCAAATAGACGAGCTCCGTTTGAGGTCTAAATCTCTGCTTGTTAAACCAAGCAAACGAGCACATTAAACCTATCTGCCTCTACTCGCCTAGCTGAGTAGACGAGCTTTGTTTGAGGTTTAAGTCTCTGCTCGCAAAGCTGAGCAAATGAGCACACTAAACCCCTCTGCCTCTACTCGCCTAGCTGAGTAGACGAGCTTTATTCGAGGTCTAAGCCTCTGCTTGCAAAGCCGAGCAGACGAACACATTAGACCTCTATGCCACTACTAGCCCAGCCGAGTAAAAGAGCTCCATTCGAGGTCTAAGCCTCTGTTTGCAAAGCCGAGCAAGACGAGCACATTAGACCCATCTGCCTCTACTCGCCGCCAAATAGATGAGCTTCGTTCGAGGTATAAGCCTCTGCTCACAAAGCCAAGCAAACGAGCACATTAAACCCATTTGCCTCTACTCGCCTAGCAGAGTAGACGAGCGCACTAGACACATGCCTCTGCTCTAGCCGAGTAGACAAGAGCCTTTGGTCTTAGCCTTTTCCTAGCAGACGAGCGCACTAGACCCATGCCTCTGCTCTAGCCAGTAGACGAGCATCTTTGGTCTTAGCCTCTGCCGAGAAGACAAGCGCACTAGACCCATGCCTCTGCTCTGGAGGAGTAAACGAGCGCCTTAGGTCTTAGCCTCTGTCGAGCAGGCGAGCGCAATAAACCCATGCCTTTGCTTTAGCTGAGTAGACGAGAGCCTTTGGTCTTAGCCTCTGCCGAGCAGACGAGCGCACTAGACCCTTGCCTCTGCTCTAGCCGAGTAGACGAGCACCTTTGGTCTTAGCCTCTGCCGAGCAGACAAGCACACTAGACCCATGCCTTTGCTCTAGCCAAGTAGACGAGCCTTTGGTCTTAACCTCTGCCGAGCGTACGAGCGCACTAGACCCATGCCTCTACTCTAGCTGAGTAGACGAGCTCCATTCAAGGTCTAAGCCTATGCTCGCAAAGACGAGCACATTAGACCAATCTACCTTTACTCACCCAGCCGAGTAGACGAGCTCTATTCAAGGTCTAAGCCTCTGCTTGCAAAGCCAAGCAGACAAGCACATTAAACCCCTCTACCACTACTCGCCAGTCAATTAGAAGAGCTCAATTCTAGGTCTAAGCCTCTGCTTGGAAAGCCGAGTAAGACAAGCACATTAGACCCTTATGCCTCTACTCGCCCAGCCAAATAGACGAGCTCCTTTTGAGGTCTAAGCCTCTGCTTGCAAAGCCGAGCAAGACGAGCACATTAGACCCCTCTGCCTCTACTCGCCCAGCCAAATAGACGAGTTCCGTTCGAGGTCTAAGCCTTTACTTGCAAAACCAAGCAAACGAGCTCATTAAACCTATCTGCCTCTACTCGCCTAGCCGAGTAGACGAGCTTCATTTGAGGTCTAAGCCTCTGCTCGTAAAGTCGAGCAAATGAGCACATTAGACACTCTGCCTCTACTCGCCTAGCCGAGTAGACGAGCTTTATTTGAGGTCTAAGCCTCTGCTCGCAAAGCCGAGTAGACGAGCACATTAGACCCTTTTGCCTCTACTCGCCCAGCTGAGTAGATGAGCTCTTTTTAGTCTAAGCCTCTTTTAGCCAAGCCGAGCAGACGAACACATTAGACCCCCAAAGCCTCTACTCAACCAGGTCAAGTTGACGAACCCAAGTAAAGTCCTCTCTTCAGCTAGGCCAAGTAGACGGGCCCCTATGAAGGCCTCTTCTCTGCCAAACCGAGAAGACGAGCACATTTGAGCCTCTAAGCCTCTGCTTGCCAAGCCAAGCAGACAAACACATTCGAGTCTCTCTCTACTCGCCTAGCTGATTAGGCAAACTCCTTTATAGAACCTCTGCTCGCTAAGCCGAGCTGACGAACACTACTACGCCTCTACTCGACCAAGCTGAGTAAACAAGCCATGAAGGCCTCTACTCGGCCAAGACGAGCATATGAGCCCATCTAAGCCTGTATTTCCATCGACCGAGGAGACAAGCCCACATGTGCTAAACCATAAGTTTCTCCACTCTACCAATGAGTTAAAGATATCACCTTTGGTTAAATTCCCAACATGGAACATCCCTTAATATGATCCAAAATTTGATGCTAAGTTAATTATCCTGCTTCCACATTCTTTCTCAGAAAGAACTTGAAATGAGGGGCAAATGATATGGGTAAAAATATACACCTGTGGAAAAGCGACATCTGTCGAAACCAAAGAGTTATGAAACTGCCCCGTGACTTTTGAAGAGGTGGGAAGTGACATTTACCCACTCTCCCATTATGGGTAATAAACACCCATCAATTTTGTTAACTCCCCATAAAAGCTAATAACTGCCCATTATGTCAAGTAACTGACCCTTTAATACATTCCTATAAAATGGAGGAAAAAGGTAAGTTAAGGGGATCTAAGTTATTTCAATATACTCACTCAAAAATTCTTACTGACTTAAGCATCAGAGACTCTCCGCCAGAGCCCCCTTCGGGGTCCCGGCGCGTCACCGTTTGCTCGTGTTGTGCTTTGCAGGTCTGCTCATGTGCTCGTTTGGTCCTAACCGATGTTCGTTCGGTCCTAGTCAATTTTTGGCCATAACAGTTTGCATGCCGTGTGTGTGTATGTGTGCTCGCATGTGTGTATATGTGTGGTTGGGGCTGCCAAGGCAGCTAGTGCGTGAATGTATGTCATCAGTGGGCTGTGTTCATGGAGCCAGTGTGTGGGTTTTGTGTGGGTGTGTCTGTGAGTACTGTGTGAATTTGTGTGTTTTAGTGTGTGTGCATGGGTCTTATGAATGTGTGTACGTATCAGTGTGTGTAAGTGGCTGTGAGGAGAGGGGTTGATGTGGGTTTGCACAACCTGTGAGGGAGTGTATGGAAATAAAAATTGTGTTCATGAGTGCATGAGTGTGTGGGCTGTAGTGTTATGTGTGTATGTGGGTTTAGAGAGAGAGGGGCTGCAACCATATAATGCTGAGTGGCTGAATGTGTTTGACAAAATAAAAGAGGGAGGGTAAGAAGAGAACCCACTGCCGTGAGGCAGTGGGTGTGGGGAAGTCTTTGTATTTTGTGTGTGTGACTTTGAGAACACAGAGTGCGCGTGTGTTTGTGTGTTATGCCTGTGCGTGTGTCCTACGTGGGTATGTGTGAATAAGCTGTTGTTCATGTGGAGTGGTTTGTGTGTGTGTAGAAACAAGAAGGTGTGAATCTGTGAGTGCATGAGTGTTGTTTGTGTGTTTGTGTGCTGTGTGTTTTGAGTATGCGTGTGTGTGTGTGTTGTGGATAGTGTGCGTGAGTTCTTTGAGTAGGTGATTGAGTGTGTTGGAAAAGAAAGGGTCAATTGCATTAAGCACCCCCAAATTTTCACGCCGTAGCGCTCTGCACCACAAAGTTATTTTTAACTATCTGTCATCCCAAACTTTCATAAGTGTGGCTCCGAACACCCTCCGTCCAAATTCCGGCCAAATCCTAGACAAAAAGAATCAATCGACTGAACTTATGGGGGAATTTATAGAATATCAAATGAATAAAAACCTAATCTCAATCACCCCTTGCACCGACGCCCAACCCTCCGCCTGCACCGCCCCTTCCCCTCGCCCGCTGACACCAACTCCCCCTCTTTCTGCCTTCTTTTTCTCTCCCCCTGAGCCCCACGGCCACATCAGCCTCTTGACCTGCCGCCCTTCCTTTAGCATCTCACGCTGACACCCTGCAGCGTCCCTTCCCCGGTCAGTGACGCCGACCCCACTTCTTCCTTCTTCTTTTCTTCCCACGTTCCCCGCGGCGGTAATAGCCCTTCCCCCCATCACCCCTCCTAGCCTGCAGCATCTCAAACCGATGCCTTACTCTTCACTAGCAGTGCCCCTCCCCCTCTCGACAACGCCGACCCCTCTTTTCCTTCCTCCTTCTTCTCTCCCCCACCCCCTCAATTGCAACAACCTCTTGCTCTGCCGCCCCTCCTTCGGCATCATGTCGGCAACGTCCCTTCCCCCATCAGCGCCCCCCTCCCCCTTCCTTCCTCTTAAAGCAGCTGCAACAGCGCCACGCCGGCTCCCGCCAAACCCATCAGCTTTTAGATTCAACCCTAATCTCCCATTTTTTAATTGTTCTGACCAAAATGCCCTCCTTGTTCGAGTTAAATTACTTCTCCAGCGAGGCTGTTGGCCTAAAAATGGACGAAGGGTGTTGGAAGCCACACTTATGAAAGTTTGGGTGCCAGATAGCTAAAAATAACATTGTGGTGCAGAACGCTACCGCGTGAAAATTTGAGGGTGCCTAATGCAATTGACTCGAAAAGAAATGAGAAGAAGAAGGAGAAGAAAGAAGAAAAAGGGAAAGAAAATGGTGCATATATGTTGTGCGTGTGTGTGTGTGTATCCATGAAGTGGTGTCTTATGGAGTGTTACAGAGGAAGGAGAAGGAGGTGAAAATGAAGCTACGTGAACAATAACTTCTGGGTTCGATAGAGATTTAAGGAAGAGAAGTGCAGATAGTGTACCGGGTTAGCGTTAAGTTCGGCACGTGTTTATGTCAGCGCACGCTTATCACTAGCATGTGAAAATTTACAGTATAATACGTTAGACCATATTAGAATTCTTGGCAAAGTTTTATATTTTTCTAAAATTTTATGTATTTTTAATATTTTCTGCAATTTCAGAATTCGTAAAATTCTTTTGGAACCTTTAAACTCTGAAAATGTTTTGGAGAAAAGAAAATGTTTTGTAGAAAATTATAGTAAAGTCTTTATGGTATAAATAAGACTCAGTTTGAATTTGATAATTTTTGGAGTTTATTTGCTATGATTTCCATATCGCATTGTTTTTCATAAAATGAATAATTTAAAAATAGTTTTAATGCCTTTAAATTTTTTATTTAAATTTATATAATTTATATATATATATATATGGAGCTGATCCGTTGATAGCGCTAGCAAAATGGGGTATTTTGTTAGCGCGATCTGACCGTCCATCATGAAAGATGGACGGTCCAGATCGCGCCTTTTTCCAAAACTGATCCCCGTCCGCCATACTGTCTCGCGGACGGGATTTTTACCTTTTTCTCCTCCTCCCATGTCCGCGAGACTGTCTCGCGGACGACTTTCTGTTCCTGACATGTGTCAGGAAAAAGGCGTCCGCGAGACAGTATGGCGGACGATCTCTAGGCTGACACATGTCAGGACCTGTCCTCTCGGTCGCCTATAAAGTCTCCTGTCAGAGCCCCGAGAACTGTCCCCTTGGTATCTGTGACGTCAACAGCGTGCGCTTAGTGGGAAATCTCCAATGTAGCGGACGGCGTCCCTTCGTCCACTCTCTCCTGCTATAAATATTTAATCAGATCGGGCTATATATATTATTATAGCGGACGGCGTCCCCTCTCTCTCTCTCTCTCTCGAACATCTAACCCAAGCCGCTACCCCATCTACGGCGACCCATATCTCCGGTCACCCACATCTCCGCCGACACCACCGTCCTCCCCTCAACGCCGATCTCGATGGCTTCTGGATCGGAGACCACCTACGCCTACGATTATATTGGCAACTTGCACCTGGTAGGCAAACACTTTTTCAAAGTCATGATGTCGGGATTTGAGCATGAACTAGTAGGCTATCCCTCTTTCTCTTTCTCTGTATTTTCGTGTGTTAAAAGTTTGATCTTTTGTTTTTCTTAACCAAAACTAACCTATTTTTTGTATTGTGTTTGGTAGGACATACCGGAAGCATTTACCAATCAATTTACAACAATTCATGATAGTGCAAGATTATATAGCCGCAAGGGGGCATGGTAGGTTGAAATCAAGCTGAAGCCCGGCCGATCCCAAAAAAAGGAATTCGCAGAGGGTTGGAACGTCTTCACGCGCCAGCATGGCCTCGAACTCGGGGACTTTGTAGTGTTCGAACACCTTGGGTGGTGGGATTTTCAAGTTGTAATCTTTGATCGAAGCGCTTGTGAAAAGCTTTCGTACCCCATTTGTGAACCATAGTTTATTATAATAAAAAAAAATTATGTTCTTGTTTATTATGTTTCCAAATTTTTTCTTGCTTAATTGTGCCTTTTTTTTGTTGCCTTGATATATTGAGATCGTTGATTGTGAATCGTACATTATTTTTTGGAAAAATTAAGATTGTTGATTCCGTCGCTAAAACAAGTCTTCGGGCGTCAGTTTATTAAAATAGCATTAACCTACTATGTCGCTAAAACAAGTCTTCGGGGCCAATTTATTTCAATTTATTAAAACTGCATTACGGGCGCCAATTTATTCCAATTTATTACATTACGCTACATTGTATAGCTCTATATATAGCGGATATAAGGCCCTCCGCTTAGGCCGGGGTTCGGGAAGGTCGGAACTAAATGTCTGGTCCGTGCCAACCATTTTCTGGACCCGGAACTAAATGTCTGGTCCGTGCTAACCATTATCTGCGGTATGTATATCCGCGATACTATATAGCGGACAGTCTATCAGCGTCTACGGGGCCGTCCGCTACATAGTATAGCGGACGTAGAGAAGACAACCAAAAGAAAAAACTAAGTGTTGGAGAGGTGGTATTCTGTGGGGCCGTCCGCTACATAGTATAGCGGACGTAGAGAAAACAACCAAAAGAAAAAAACTAAGTAACTAAGTGTTGGAGAGGTGGGTATTCTGCGGGGCCGTCCGCTACATAGTATAGCGGATGTAGAGAAGACAACCAAAAAAATTATGCGGGGCCGTCCGCTACATAGTATAGCGGACGTAGAGAAAACAACCAAAACAACCAAAAGTCTATCGTCCGCGATACTATATAGCGGACAAGGAACAGACTGGTGTCATCCGCGATACTATATAGCGGACGGCAACTATATATATTGTCCAGCGGACAGCAAATATACATATTCAAACCCAAAAGAAAGTCCTATAACTTCGACACTCTTCTCCGTTCTTCCTACTCACAAATATTCCCAGCGGTGTTGGCAAGCAGATCTGCGCAATTTCTTCATAAGAGCAGCTTTAATACCCTAATAGATCACGTAAGTTCACAAAATCAATCTTTTACATGTTTCTAATATATAGTTGTGATCAATATTGCGTTTTATGCGTGGTTTTGATTATGCATTGAGCATGTGCTAGCGATGATGAGGATTTATATATGTATGTATTCGTTCATGTGCAAGCGTTTGTAAAATCCGATTCCATAGTTTCAGTTGTAAAAAATGGAATTTATCCCTGGACCAGAAAATCCATCCGTGTTATACGACCAAGTCAACCATATCAGTACGCTCATATGGGATGGTGGAGTAAGATACATTATTTATCAACTTTCTTATTATTACGAACGTTGTTTTACCGTTCATTTTGCTTAAATTGTATTTATTAATAATTCGTAGGAAAGAGAACTTCTCACCACCGTAGAAGTATCTCGCGAGTTCACGAGATGGAAATTGAACAAGTCCCAGAAAAGGATACTGCGTGGAATTGGGTTTTGGGATTTTCACGCATGGGTAGATCTTTCAACAGCTTGACCGGGCCTTGATAGGTGCCCTTGTTGAGAGGTGGAGAAGTGAAACGAATACGTTTCACTTCCCGCTCGGAGAGATGACGATTACCCTAGAAGATGTAGGGTTCATCTTGGGGTTGCCGGTGACGGGGCGACCGGTAATTGCTCCTCCGTTAGACGCAACGAATAAGAGAACAGCGCGAGACTTCTTCACTTCGATACCCCAGGATCAATTTAGCACTGGTGGTATAAAGTTGAAGTGGTTGGTAGATACCTACGGGGTTTTGCCGGAAAACTATACGGGTCGTGAGCTTGTGGTGTACACAAAGGCGTTCCTCTTGTGGGTGATGGGGGCAATTTTATTCCCAACGACGTCGAAGAACACGGTCAGCGTGAAATATTTACCATTGTTGGGTAACCTGTCGGAGGTTGGGGATTATGCCTGGGGTGCAGCGGTTCTTTCGTATCTGTACCGAGCATTGCACAAGGCAACGAGACCCAACTCCAAAGCCATATGTGCATGTCTCTCGCTATTGCAGGTATATCATATAAATCATGTCTTCGTTATTGTGTTTTATTTTTGTTGAATCGACGATATAAATATAATTTTTTGATGTTCTCAGGTGTGGAACAACGCGTAGGGATGGAACCGATAAAGTCTGGCCTCGGTTGTGTGCTTGGGAGTACAGCCGGAGGGCTAGCCACTACAAGAGGAGAGTCGATCCCCATCACAACATTACGTACTATTATGGATAGAGATTGCCTCGCTGGCGCCGGGAGCTTGGTTAGACAGCGGTGTCATCTCGCACTACGTGCAAATTCTAAGGCGAAGGTGTCGGGAGCATCCAAACATCGGTCCGCGCGTGTTTATCTTGGATGCTTTTTTTCATCAACTCCTAGTACAAGAGTGGCACGACTGGGGCAATGCAAGGAAGGGGAGAACCATGGCCCAGTGGAAACCGTCCCCTAACCTACAAGCATATCTTGCTAGGGATAGTCCAGTGAGCGCAAGTGTTGCCGACGTGTTTCTAATCCCCTTTTTAGGAAATGCCCACTGGTACTTGGTTTGCTACGAACCATTACAGAGCATGGTTTCAGTCGTCGACAGTCTCTATGATGATACCGACGTGATGCCTGTGATTGATATGTACCGAGGCATAAGCCAGTTGGATGCCATGGTAAGATCATGTTTCCTTCTTATTGTAACTTGCATATTATAAAACTGATTAATCTTATTTTGCTAGCTATGTTTAATGCTTATTATGTTTCTCGCAGAATCTTTTTGCTGCCCTGGTCAATGGTATGCGTCGGGAAAAGGTATCGCGCAGGCCGGTCCTCATTTTCCGATTGAAGAGGAGTAGGCCCAAGCAACATAATTCCTCGGACTGCGGCGTCTTCCTCTGCATGTACATGGATTACATTTGCCGGTCTGAGAGCCTCAAGAAGACTGTCTGGAGCGAAGAATGCATACAAGACTTTAGGTATAGGATTGCTTGGCAAATTATGAATAGCCGGCCTAGAGCTATTAGGTTTATTGTAAATCCGTGTAAGGAACATCATTCCCGCGAGAGATGATGTTCCCCAATTCACATTGTAACGTTACAACACTTTTTTTAAAAAAATTTATTGAATGCGATTGATTTTATTGACCGATATGATTTAACGGTGGGAAACCAAGTGTTGGATATCTGTCTATCTGCAGGGCAAGTGTTCAAAAAATAACCAAGTGTTCGATAATCAGTGTTTCTGCCTGGCCCTCCGCTACATAGTATAGCGGACATAGAGAACCAAAAAAAAAAAAAACTCAAAGTGTTGGGGGTCGTCCGCTACATAGTATAGCGGACGTAGAGAAGTCAACCAAAACAAAAAAACTAAGTGTTGGAGATGTGGGTATTCTGCGGGGCCGTCCGCTACATAGTATAGCGGACGTAGAGAAAACAACCAAATGAAAAAAACTAAGTAACTAAGTGTTGGAGAGGTGGGTATTCTGCGGGGCCGTCCGCTACATAGTATAGCGGACGTAGAGAAGTCAACCAAAACAAAAAAAAACTGTGTTGGAGAGGTGGGTATTCTGCGGGACCGTCCGCTACATAGTATAGCGGACGTAGAGAAGTCAACCAAAACAAAAAAAAACTGTGTTGGAGAGGTGGGTATTCTGCGGGGCCGTCCGCTACATAGTATAGCCGACGTAGAGCAGTCAACCAAAACAAAAAAAAACTAAGTGTTGGTTGGAGGTATTCTGCGGGGCCGTCCGCTACATAGTATAGCGGACATAGAGAAAACAACCAAAAAAAAACTAAGTGTTGGAGGAAGTATTCTGCGGGGCCGTCCGCTACATAGTATAGCGGACGTAGAGAAGACAACCAAAACAAAAAAAAAACTAAGTGTTGGAGAGGTATTCTTTAATACCTTAGGTTTCTAATGTTGTGCTGCGCAGAGTAGCGGACAGTGTAAGAAATCACATATAAAAAAATGAGAGTAAAGGTTATTACAAACGGGTCATTACTAAAAGATTATTACAAATTGTCCGACAGGTTTGATGGCTCATAAAAGATTATTACAATAAATATTCAGTACACTAAAGTTCCACTGCAGCTTGTTCGTCCTCATCCTCGGCATCATCTTCTTCCCCGTCTTGCAAAGGCACTGGACTTATCCCCAGTGCCTTGTAATGGTTCCGCTTGTCGTGGTCTGTCATTTTGTTGCACAATGCACACCTTCTCAGCTTTTTTGGTTGAGTTGCCGTCTCAATAGAGCTTTTCATCCGCGTAGATCTCTTGCGGCCTTTCGTTTGCGATATAATTGGATCCGAAGGCCGGATATCATTGTCGTCTCCCTCCCCCGGCTCGTCATCTTCTGATCCCGTCGTAGGCTCGGTGTCAACCGCATTGCTGACTGAAGCTGCTTCCAATTGGTCGACGATGGGCTCTTGCTGCTGAGCTACCTCGAGGAGATGTTTATATCCGACCATTGTAGCAGCACTCTTTACGGACAAACGGGTGAACATTGTCACCAGATGATTATACCGCAACGTCTCTGATTCTTCAAAGTCAGTATACGGGTGCTCCGGAAAGGAAATGGTACGGTACAACCTGTTTGCACCTTTCGTCCACCGTGGCAGGACGTATTTATCGGGGATTGTCCTGATATTCTTCTATGTGAAAAACCGCAGAATGTGTCTACACAGGATGCCATGGAACTCAAACTTCTTGCAAACACATGTCACCGAGTCCGTCAATGTGTCGTGGGTCACCATATAAATTCTACGCAGCTTCTCAGGGACGAGGTCATTCACGAGCGAATAAACCTTGTACTCACGCGACGACTTTTCTGCCGCGCATCGCTCATTGTGTGAATTAGGCTCTTCGCGACCTTACCCATCTTCTTGTGTTGATGCATCTGACTCACCTTAGAAGGGGTTACTAACGGGTGATTGTGTGCCAGTTCCAGACTGGTAATAAGCCAATGATCTTGTTTGGCTTTATAGCTTACGAACATCTTGACCTGGCAATTCGTGCGCGCAAAGCAATCCCGTCTTCTCCGCGCATACCCTATTTCGTCATCATCACTGCCATCGTTGCCTACGCGTGTCTCATTTTGCACTGGGTTTCTGCCCCTATGACACTCGTATAAGCGAGAGCATATCCTTTTCGATACGCTGCTTGTTCTTGTAGTTTTTATTCTAATGCCAAAACCAACCCTCAATGAATAAGCTCGAAAACATTCTCCAGTTTCTTCCAACGTTTGAAAGGTTCGTCCTATATACGGATCACTAGCATCTACGGGTGTGCTGGAGCTCGACACGAAATCAGACATTGTGAAAAAGACCTATGTAGAAATAGAATACACTTATTATCTCAAAATTATCTTGACGATTAGATCGATTTAGGATACCATATACATAATCTCAAAAGTGTCTCCCATTTTGGTAATTATATATTTACTGAACATAACAAATTAAAATTACTAAGATAAACGGTAGCAAGATCTCAAACTTACCTTGCTTGAGTGATGCTTGAACCAAGTGTTACTCGAAGCTTGAAGGGGGCTGAAAATGGAAGCAAGTGAATCTGAAAGCCCGCAAAAATTTTGCTGAAAGAGCCGAGAATTAGGGAGACTTTCTAGGCGACCGACGGGACAGTTCTCGGGGCTCTGACAGGAGACTTTATAGGCGACCGAGAGGACAGGTCCTGACATGTGTCAGCCTAGAGATCGTCCGCCATACTGTCTCGCGGACGCCTTTTTCCTGACACATGTCAGGAACAGAAAGGCGTCCGCGAGACAGTCTCGCGGACATGGGAGGAGGGCAAAAAGGTAAAAATCCCGTCCGCGAGACAGTATGGCGGACAGGGATCAGTTTTGGAAAAAGGCGCGATCTGGACCGTCTATCTTTCATGATGGACAGTCAGATCGCGCTAGTAAAATACCCCATTTTGCTAGCGCTATCAACGGATTAGCTCCCATATATATATATATATATATATATATATATATATATATATATATATATATATATATATATATATATATATATATATATATATATATATATATATATATATATATATATATATAGGGAGCTGATCCATTGATAGCGCTAGCAAATGGAGTTAAGTTGCTAGCGCGATCTGACCGTCCATCCTGAAAGATGGACGGTCCAGATCGCGCCTTTTTCCAAAACCGGTTCCCGTCCGCCATACTGTCTCGCGGACGGGAACTTTACCTTATTGCCCTCTTCCCATGTCCGCGAGACTGTCTCGCGGACGCCTTTCTGTTCCTGACATGTGTCAGGAAAAAGGCGTCCGCCATACTGTATGGCGGACGATCTCTAGGCTGACACATGTCAGGGCCTGTCCCCTCGGTCGCCTATAAAGTCTCGGGCGTGAGCCCCGAGAACTGGATCCCCTTGGTATCTGTATGGCGTCAACAGTGTCCCTTGGTATCTGTAGCGGACGGCGTCCCTTCGTCAACTCTCTCCTGCTATAAATATTTAATCAGATCGGGGTATATATATTATTGTAGCGGACGGTGTCCCCTCTCTCGAACATCTAACCTAAAGCCGCTACCCCATCTACGGCGACTCACATCTCCGGTCACCCACATCTCCGCCGACACCACCGTCCTCACCTCAACGACGATCTCGATGGCTTCTGGATCGGAGACCACCTACGCCTACGATTATATTGGCAACTTGCACCTGGTAGGCAAACACTTTTTCAAAGTCATGATGCCGGGATTTGAGCATGAACTTGTAGGCTATCCCTCTTTCTCTTTCTCTGTATTTTCGTGTGTTAAAAGTTTGATCTTTTGTTTTTCTTAACCAAAACTAACCTATTTTTTGTATTTTGTGTTTGGTAGGACATACCGGAAGCATTTACCAATCAATTTACAACAATTCATGATAGTGCAAGATTATATAGCCGCAAGGGGGCATGGCAGGTTGAAATCAAGCTGAAGCCCGGCCGATCCCAAAAAAAGGAATTCGCAAAGGGTTGGAACGTCTTCGTGCGCCAGCATGGCCTCGAACTCGGGGACTTTGTAGTGTTCGAACACCTTGGGTGGTGGGATTTTCAAGTTGTAATCTTTGAACGGAGCGCTTGTGAAAAGCTTTCGTACCCCATTTGTGAACCATAGTTTATTATAATAAAAATATTTATGTTCTTGTTTATTATGTTTTCAAATTTTTTCTTGGTTAATTGTGCCTTTTTTTGTTGCCTCGATATATTGATATATTGAGATCGTTGATTATGGATTGTACATTATTTTTTGGAAAATTTGAGATTGTTGATTCCGTCGCTAAAACAAGTCTTTGGGCGTCAGTTTATTAAAATAGCATTAACGTACTATGTCGCTAAAACAAGTCTTCGGGCCAATTTATTTCAATTTATTAAAACTGCATTACGGGCGCCAATTTATTCCAATTTATTACATTACGCCACATTGTATAGTTCTATATATATAGCGGATATAAGGGGCCCTCCGCTTAGGCCGGGTTCGGGAAGGTCGGGAACTAAATGTCTGGTCCGTGCCAACCATTTTTTGCGGTAAGCATATCCGCGATACTATATAGCGGACAGTTTGGACTAAGTGTAGAAAAAACTAAGTGTTGGAGAGGTGGAAGTAAGTGTAGAAGAAAAAACTAAGTGTAGAAAAAACTAAGTGTAGAAGAAAAAACTAAGTGTAGAAAAAACGAAGTTTTGGAGAGGTGGAACAAAGTGTAGAAGAAAAAACTAAGTAATGGTTTTATGTGGGGCCGTCTGCTACATAGTATAGCGGACGTAGAGAACACAACCAAAAACATTCTGCGGGGCCGTCCGCTACATAGCATAGCGGACGTAGAGAACACAACCAAAAACATTCTGCGGGGCCGTCCGCTATACTATGTAGCGGACGTAGAGAAGACCAGCAAAAAAATTCTTCTGTGTCGTCCGCTACATAGTATAGCGGACGTAGAGAAAACTATCAAAAGTCTAGTGTCCGCGATACTATATAGCGGACGAGGAACAGACCCGCGATACTATATAGCGGACGGCAAATATATATTGTCCAGCGGACAGCAAATATATATATTCAAACCCAAAAGAAAAGAAAGTCCCCCTATAACTTCTACACTCTTCTTCTCCCCGTGTTCTTCCTACTCACAAATATTCCCAGCGGCGTTGGCAAGCAGATCTGCGCAATTTCTTCATAAGAGCAGCTTTAATCCCCCCCTAATAGATCACGTAAGTTCACAAAATCAATCCTTTACATGTTTCTAATCTATAGTTGTGATCAATATTGCGTTTTATGCGTGGTTTTGATTATGCATTGAGCATGTGCTAGCGGTGATGAGGATTTATATATGTATGTATTTGTTCATGTGCTAGCGTTTGTAAAATCCGATTCCATAGTTTCAGTTGCAAAAAATGGAATTTATCCCTGGACCAGAAGATCCATCCGTGTTATACGACCAAGCCAACCATATCAGTACGCTCATATGGGATGGTGGAGTAAGATACATTATTTATCAACTTTCTTATTATTACGAACGTTGTTTTACCGTTCATTTTGCTCAAATTGTATTTATTAATAATTCGTAGGAAAGAGAACTTCTCACCACCGTAGAAGTATCTCGCGAGTTCACGAGATGGACCTTGAACAATTCCCAGAAAAGCATACTGCGTGGAATTGGGTTTGGGATTTTCACGCATGGGCAGATCTTTCAACAGCTTGACCGGGCCTTGATAGGTGCCCTTGTTGAGAGGTGGAGAAGTGAAACGAATACGTTTCACTTCCCGATCGGAGAGATGACGATTACCCTAGAAGATGTAGGGTTCATCTTGGGGTTGCCGGTGACGGGGCGGCCGGTAATTGCTCCTCCGTCAGACGCAACGAATAAGAGAACAGCGCGAGACTTCTTCACTTCGATACCCCAGGATCAATTTAGCACTGGTGGTATAAAGTTGAAGTGGTTGGTAGATACCTACGGGGTTTTGCCGGAAAACTATACGGGCCGTGAGCTTGTGGTGTACACAAAGGCCTTCCTCTTGTGGGTGATGGGAGCAATTTTATTCCCAACGACGTCGAAGAACACGGTCAGCGTGAAATATTTACCGTTGTTGGGTAACCTGTCGGAGGTTGGGGATTATGCCTGGGGTGCAGCGGTTCTTTCGTATCTGTACCGAGCATTGCACAAGGCAACGAGGCCCAACTCCAAAGCCATATGTGCGTGTCTCTCGCTATTGCAGGTATATCATATAAAACATGTCTTCGTTATTGTGTTTTAATTTTGTTGAATCGACGATATAAATATAATTTTTTGATGTTCTCAGGTGTGGTCTTACGAACACCTTGCTCCCGGTGCACCAACGCGTAGGGATGGAACCGACAAAGTCTGGCCTCGGTTGTGTGCTTGGGAGTACAGCCGGAGGGCTAGCCACTACAAGAGGAGAGTCGATCCCCATCACAACATTACGTACTATCGAGGGGAGTTCGACCGTCTATCTCCGGGCCAAATGCGTTGGGCACCGTACATACGTTTGGCGCGACGGGTGGGAGAGTCGTTCGTCTTCACGCTCTCCGGGTTGCAGCGCACACCCCTGATCCATTTCGAGCTCGCAGAGTGGCAGCTGCCCGACCGAGCAATGCGCCATTTTGAGTTGGAGCAGGGTTTGCCAGTCGATGCCCCGGATATGAGGGTTAACAGGAACCCACCGGATGTCGGAGTGTTTGGCACCGCCAATGCGTACGAATTGTGCGCGGCCGAAATAGAGCTTTGGACTTCTTGGCAGGACACACTGGCGGCCATCGTCTCGGAGCCAGACCCCGTTATCAGCATCGATCAGTACGATGAGTGGTACTACCGCATCACGCGGAGGAGAGTAGCCCCTGTAAACTTTGAACGTGGGGAGAGGTATGCGCCTAGGGGTCAGATCGATGAGCGTATGGCATACAATCTCGTAAGTTGCCCAACAAGTCTGACTTGAACCAAATTAGTTGAATATAAATGTCTGATTGAAGTTACTTAATTTTTTATCTCTTTGGATGTAGGTTAATGCCTCGCTTGCATTCTTCCAGAAGTTGAGTGAGCGGAGGGATCTGGTGAGCGCAATGGGCGAGGATCTTTGCCAACAGGCTGCGACATTGGCTTTAGGCTGCGGGAATTTTTTGCGCCAAGCATCGGGCCAGTCTTCGGGAGTAAGCCCGGGAATGGGTTATACGGGCGTCAGCCAGGGATACGGTGATCCCTCTGGACAGGCTTCAGGGGTGAGTCAGGGAGTTGTTGGTACCTCTGAAGCGGGGATGGGACAGGCTCAAGCGTCGTGGGGCGATTACAGCGGCCCCTCCTTCAATTTGTTCCCGGAACCCCTCTCTCAAGTCACGCAAGACTTTCCTTTCGGAAACTACGGTTTCTCCGAGGCACTGCCCATTGTCCCGTGGGCGGGACCAGTTGGCGGCCCCGAAGGGGAATATCAGCCGGCCGAAGAAGGAATTGGAGGCCAATATCCCCCGATCGACCCCCGAGGGCAATATCCGAAAGGGCATCCAGCCAGGCCCCTAAAGCCGCATAAATGCGATATAATCCGAGCCCGTTATTTTAGCGGGGCCCCCTAAGACGGAGCGTCGTATGACGTGGATCACCCCGAGGGCTTGGATTACAATGCCTCTTGGACAGAGATCGCCTCGCTGGCGCCGGGATCTTGGTTAGACAGCGGTGTCATCTCGCACTACGTGCAAATTCTGAGGCGAAGGTGTCGGGAGCATCCAGACATCGGTCTGCGCGTGTTTATCTTGGATGCTTTTTTCCATCAGCTCCTAGTACAAGAGTGGCACGACTGGGGCAATGCAAGGAAGGGGAGAGGCATGGCCCAGTGGAAACCGTCCCCTAACCTACAAGCATATCTTGCTAGGGATAGTCCAGTGAGCGCAAGTGTTGCCGACGTGTTTCTAATCCCCTTTTTAGGGAATGCGCACTGGTACTTGGTTTGCTACGAACCATTACAGAGCACGGTTTCAGTCGTCGACAGTCTCTACGACGATACCGACGTGATGCCTGTGATTGATATGTACCGAGGCATAGGCCAGTTGGATGCCATGGTAAGATCCTGTTTCCTTCTTGTTGTAACTTGCATATTATAAAACTGATTAATCTTATTTTGCTAGCTATGTTTAATGCTTATTATGGTTCTCGCAGAATCTTTTTGCTGCCCTGGTCAATGGTAGGCGTCGGGAGAAGGTATCGCGCAGGCCGGTCCTCATTTTCCGATTAAAGAGGAGTAGGCCCAAGCAACATAATTCCTCGGACTGCGGCGTCTTCCTCTGCATGTACATGGATTACATTTGCCGGTCTGAGAGCCTCAAGAAGACTGTCTGGAGCGAAGAATGCATACAAGACTTTAGGTATAGGATTGCTTGGCAAATTATAAATGGCCGGCCTAGAGCTATTAGGTTTATTGTAAATCCGTGTAAGGAACATAATTCCTGCGAGAGATGATGTTCCCCAATTCACATTGTAACGTTACAACACTTTTTTAACCCAAAAAATTTATTGAATGCGATTGATTTTATTGACCCATGTGATTTAACGGTGGGAAACCAAGTGTTGGATATCTGTCTATCTGCAGGGCAAGTGTTCAAAAAATAACAAAGTGATCGATAATATGTGTATCTGCGGGGCCGTCCGCTACATAGTATAGCGGACGCAGAAAAGTGAACCAAAACCAAAAATAAAACTAAGTGTTATAGGGGGGTATTCTGCGGGGTATTTGTTGCTTATGTGCCAAGTGCACAAGTTGTGTCGAGTATCTGGGAAGACGGTAGCAATAGCCTTCTTCATTGCCAAATCTTGATCGGTGATGATAACAGTCGGTGCTTTGAAGTTCATTGCTTCCAGCCACACCCTAAACAACCATTCAAAAGAACTCTCGCTCTCGTCCCTTAACAAGGCGAACCCGAACAGGATGGAGTGATAATGATGATTGACGCCCGTGAAAGGAGCGAACGGCATCGAGTACTTGTTGGTACGGTATGTGGTGTCGAAAGTCACGACATCCCCAAAATGCTTATAAGCTAGCCTCGAACGACCGTCGACCCAAAAAATTGTGCTAACTCGATGCTCGTCGTCAAGTTTATAGTCGAAGGTAAACTGCGGGTCCTCCATCTGCATCCGTTTCAATAGGCTCATTGTCGCTTGCGCATCATTGAGGTCATACGCGGCTCGTCTATGGGTTCGGACCGCGTTCCGAACGTCTGTCGTGTTAAAGTTTAAATTTTGAATTCCCCCAGCCTGTTCAGCAAGAACATTAATCATGTCGGTAGGTCCTAGCCGCGCATCGCTCATTGTGTGAATTAGGCTCCTCGCGACCTTACCCACCTTCTTGTGTTGATGCATCTGACTCACCTTAGAAGGGGTTACTAACGGGTGATTGTGTGCCAGTTCCAGGCTGGTAATAAGCCAATGATCTTGTTTGGCTTTATAGCTTACGAACATCTTGACCTGGCAATTCGTGCGCGCAAAGCAATCCCGTCTTCTCCGCGCATACCCTATTTCGTCATCATCACTGTCATCGTTGCCTACGCGTGTCTCATTTTGCACTGGGTTTCTGCCCCTATGACACTCGTATAAGCGAGAGCATATCCTTTTCGATACGCTGCTTGTTCTTGTAGTTTTTATTCTAATGCCAAAACCAACCCTCAATGAATAAGCTCGAAAACATTCTCCAGCTTCTTCCAACGTTTGAAAGGTTCGTCCTAGATACGGATCACTAGCATCTACGGGGGTGCTGGAGCTCGATACGAAATCAGACATTGTGAAAAAGACCTATGTAGAAATAGAATACGCTTATTATCTCAAAATTATCTTGACGATTAGACCGATTTAGGATACCATATACATAATCTCAAAAGTGTCTCCTATTTTGCTAATTATATATTTACTGAACATAACAAATTAAAATTACTAAGATAAACGGTAGCAAGATCACAAACTTTACCTTGCTTGAGTGATGCTTGAACCAAAAGTGTGTTAATCCAAGAAAAGCTTGAAGGGTGCTGAAAATGGAAGCAAGTGAATCTGAAAGCCCCGCAAAAATTTTGCTGAAAGAGCCGAGTAGGGATAGATTCTAGGATACCAAGGGGATCCAGTTCTCGGGGCTCACGCCCGAGACTTTATAGGCGACCGAGGGGACAGGCCCTGACATGTGTCAGCCTAGAGATCGTCCGCCATACAGTATGGCGGACGCCTTTTTCCTGACACATGTCAGGAACAGAAAGGCGTCCGCGAGACAGTCTCGCGGACATGGGAAGAGGGCAATAAGGTAAAGTTCCCGTCCGCGAGACAGTATGGCGGACGGGAACCAGTTTTGGAAAAAGGCGCGATCTGGACCGTCCATCTTTCAGGATGGACGGTCAGATCGCGCTAGCAACTTAACTCCATTTGCTAGCGCTATCAATGGATCAGCTCCCATATATATATATATATATATATATATATATATATATATATATATATATTAAAGTTGTTACAAAAATTATGGACTTTATTTTCAACTAGAAGCAATTTTGGCAATTTATGGATTTTTATTGCATTTAAAGAAATTATTTTTATTCAAAAATATTCAAAAAATTCACATTTTGACTTTTTATAACGTTCTAAGCTATAAAAGTGTTTCATTTTAATTTATTTTGAATTTTGGAATATCAACACGAGTTAAGGATCGTACAGGGTTCTCAGTTAGCTAGGTTGGCCGCGTGCGAGGCACATTTTGAGTTGAACGATTTTGGGTTTAGAAGTGAGCACGTAGTGGGTAGATGATATAGGGTTTATAGTGTATTGATCACAGTTTGTTTTCTAACAAATAAATTATCGATTTAGGTTCATTCAGATATTTTTTATCGAGGTTTGGTAGCACTGCTTAATTTGGACCGAGAAAAGAAATTCTATCCGACCCCATTTCATCATTCTGAATCCATATGTTTTAATCTTAATTGTTTTGCAAATCTTATTGAATCATGGTTTTATAAATTTTCCTGAGAATATTTGGATTTTGCCAGTGAAACCCTAACTTGAACTCTGATATTTTATTTGTCATGAAAATGTTTTCAATTGCCCTTGTAACCCTAACTTGAACCTTAAGCGATCGTTTGGAATTATTTATTCATTCTCATCTATTTATTATTTCAATTATCTTAAAGCATTTTCTATTATATTTTATTGATTCTCAATGTTGACATGAGTTAGTAATTTGGGAGCCATAAGGATGGTCTGTATTGTTGGCGTTATAAGGATAGTCTTTTGGATGGGTTTAACTAGTACCTAGATGGACTAGTCAGTATACATATGCATATGTAAAGCGTATCGAACACTGCCGGGATGGCTTTGCTTCTGTACTTCTCATGTTCAATGTTTCCTATTTATGTTATTGCACTTTAAGTGCTTTAAAAATGGTTATTGATTTAAGGGAACGGAGTTGATACTCATCCCTGTGTTATTTATATTGAAATGATGTGGTTTTCTTTGAAAACCCTTTCAAAATTGTTATTTGATTGTATATAGAAAGATTGTTTGAATCGTTATGTTCCCATTTTAAAAGTTTTTATTTTGGCTTAAATATAAAATCGTCTGAATCGTTTTTATAGTTTTTAAGTCTTTGATCGACCTTACTGGGCTCGAAAGCTCACTCTCTTTTGGCTTCCTTTCCGCAGGTCATAGCCGGCATTAGGTTGCCCGAATAAGGATTAGAGCCGAGCGAGCGAAAGAAAAGGAAATAAATCTTGGTATTGATTGTTAGAACTCATGCGTGGGTGATTTAGATAGATTATTTATTCAGGTTTAAATTAGTTTCCTGATATAATTGTACATTGAGAGAAAATACTTTGATGGATGTTTAGGTGCTCTGAAAGTTTTTGTATTATTTGGTTAAGTTTTGAGGATAATATTGTTTAGTGAATGATCGATTGATTGTCTAACGTTCCGAAAAAAATTCGGGATGTTACAGCCCCTCGGGTTGCTCCATGTAGATCTCTTCATTTAGATCTCCATTTAGGAAGGTTGTTTTCACATCCATTTGGTGTATCTCAAGATTATTAATTGTTGCAATAGCTATCAATATTCGAATGGATGTTATTCTTGTAACTGATGAATATGTATCGAAATAATCAAGCCCTTCCTTTTGTCTATATCCCTTGACAACCAATCGGGCCTTATATTTTTCGATCGTTCCATCAGCTTTCATCTTTCTTTTGAAAATCCATTTACACCCTAATGGTTTATTTCCAGGAGGAAGATCTACCAGTTCCCACGTATTATTTTGCATGATTGATTCAATTTTACTGTTAATAGCCTCTTTCCAATGAGGAGCTTTGGGACTCAACATTGCTTCACTGTAAGTACGAGGCTCATTTTTTAACAAATATGTTAGAAAATCATGACCAAAAGATGTAGACGTTCTAGCTCTCTTGCTACGTCTTGGCTCATCTTCCTCTTGTGAGGGTTCTTGATCCATATTAGTTCTTTCTAAAGAACTATGTTCTTGTGCAACTTTATAAGGAAATACATCTTCAAAGAAATGTACATTTCTTGTCTCCATTATGGTGTTGATGTGTATATCATCAACTTCAGATTTATACACCAAGAACCGATATGCCGAGCTATGGTTTGCATATCCAATGATAATCCCATCAACGGTTTTAGGTCTTATTTTGACCATTTTAGGTGGTGGGATAACTACCTTTGCTAGACACCCCCACACCTTAAGATATTTGAAAGAAGGAGGACATCCTTTCCATAGCTCATAAGGTGTCTTTTGCAACTTCTTGTGAGGTACTTTATTAAGTATATGATTTGTAGTTAAGACCACCTCCCCCCACAAGTTATCCGGTAGTCCAGAATTTATCAACAAAGCATTCATCATTTTCCTTTAAAAGTACGATTTTTTCGCTCAGCAATTCCATTTGACTGAGGCTCATACGGTGCCGTGGTCTCATGAATGATTACGTGATCGGCACAAAAATTTTCAAGAGGGAAAACATATTCTCCACCTCTATCACTTCTTAGTACTTTGATTTTCTTGCTAAGTTGATTTCCAACCTCAATTTTGTATTGCATAAATTCTTCCAAGGCTTCATCCTTGCTTCTAAGCATATATACATAACAAAATCTCGTACAATCATCAATAATTTACTTTTTTCCTCCTCTAGATTGTACCACCTCTAAGTCACATATGTCACTATGAATTAGACTTAAAGGTTTCGTACTCTTTCAATTGACTTGAAAGACGTTTTTGCCATTTTAGCTTCAACACAAATTTCACATGCTTTATGTGAGTCAAAATCCATTTTAGGCAAAAAAATCATTTTTCATAAGCTTTTGTAAGGAACCATAATTCACATGACCTAATCTACGATGCCATAAATTAGGAGATTCCAACAAGTAAGCAGAAGAAATATTTTTATTAATATCAGAATTCGGTACAACTTTAGGCATGATGGTCATTACATTTAACTTAAAAAGACCATCACATAAGTACCCTTTTCCTACAAACATCCCACTTTTAGTGAGTACAAACTTATCACCCTCAAACACTAGCTTGAAACCATTCTTACTCAAGAATGAGCCTGACACTAGATTCTTCCGAATGTCTGGCACATAAAGCACATTGTTGAGTCTCAACTCCTTGCCCGATGTCATCTTTAAGACCACCTTGCCCATTCCTAATACCTTTGAAGAAGAAGAGTTTCTCATGAACATATTCTCGTTGTTGGCGCTCTCATATATAGTGAACATACTTCGCTCAGGGCACACATGTCGAGTAGTGCCCGTGTCTACCCACCACTGTTTGGGATTTCCAACCAGGTTGACTTCGGATACCACCACAAATAGATTCAAATATGTCACGTCTTCGGTAATTTTGGTAACTTCAGTCACATTGCGACAATCCTTAGCACGATGGCCAGCTTTGCCGCACACATAGCAATTCCCTCTGAACTTCTTCTTCTCACCACCTTTGGAATTTGAGCTGCTTACTCCCCTTGGACCATCTGAATTTGAAATTTTCCTCCTCTTTGACGGACCTTGCTCGACCACATTTGCCTTGGCTTGTTGATGATAATTGCCGGCCTTCTTCTTGGACTGGCGATTATCCTTCTCGATCCTCAATCTCACAATCAAATCCTCGAGCTTCATCTCCTTGCGTTTATGCTTCAAATAGTTCTTGAAATCTTTCCAAGTAGGTGGTAATTTTTCAATCAAAGCAGCCACTTGAAAAGACTCTCCAAGTATCATCCCTTCTGCATGAATATCATGCAGAATTAGCTGAAACTCTTAGACTTGACTAATCACTCTCTTAGAATCCACCATCTTGAAATCAAGGAATTTACTGACTACAAATTTCTTTGAGCCGGCATCTTTTGTTTTGTATTTCCTTTCCAAGGATTCCCACAATGCTTTTGCATTGACCATTGGACTATATACATTGTACAACGCATTGTCCAATCCATTGAGGATGTAGTTCTTGCACAAGAAATCTGAATGCTTCCAAGCATCACGGCAGCCACTGTTTGCTGGTCAGGATTATCACCAAGATCCGGTGCACCCTCTTGCAAGAATCTTGCCAAATTAAAGGTGGTCGGAAACAACAACATTTTCTGTTGCCACCTTTTGAAATCCTTTCCGTTGAACTTTTCAGTCTTTCACCAAGTCCAACGGAACCATGAGCAGGTGCTACAAAAGGTGTCGCATACATAGTACCGTCTGTGTTGCACGTTGGGATTAACCAGTCCACTTTCCTATTGGTTTCACTAGTAGCCATTGTTATATATATGAACAGAATATAACAACAATTAATAGACAGTCCAGTCTCACGAAAAATCAGATTCTTGTAACAGTAAAATTAAAATCAGAAATTGAAAATAATTTTAGCATAAAGTACGGCAGAATCAAATATGAAACGAATTTTGAAATCACTATTTTGAAAACATTGTTTCTGTACATGCGACACAAAGTGCGGATTAAGTCTTAACCAATAGATGAACATGAATATACCATGATCATCTATTCCAATAGATGAACATGAATCAATTTGTTCCTAGCCAAAATATGGTTTAGAACCCATTTGAAAATTGAGTCAAAGTTGTTTCTGCACAATGGGTTTAAAACCCAATTTCAACACAATTTACCATGGCCGATCAATAAAGAGAAATATCCTAAAACTTCCGCCACAGATCTGAACGTTGATGCACCCGAGGGGAGAGGGATGGTGGAATCGAGTGTTTTAGTTCCATCGGTGGTGGTGTTGAGTTCAATAGTAGCGGTGTGGCGGTGGTGGTGACACGTATTGGTGGTACTAGGTGATACTATGCTGCACTAGTAGTGTTTCCGGCGGCTCCGTTGGAAACGGCTTTCGTGGTGGTGGGGAGATTGGACGAGATTTTAAGGTTTTGATGGTGTGAATATACCATGATCATCTATTCTAATAGATGAACATGAATCAATTTGTTCCTAACCAAAATATGGTTTAGAACCCATTTGAAAATTAAGTCAAAGTTGCTTCTCCACAATGGGTTTAAAACCCAATTCCAACACAATTTACCATGGCCGATGGATGAAGAGAAATATCCTAAAACTTTCACAGGAAAGCCACAGATCCGAACGTTGATGACACCCGAGGGGAGAGGGATGTTGGAATCGAGTGTTTTAGTTCCACCGGTGGTGGTGTTGAGTTCAATAGTAGCGGTGTGGCGGCGGTGGTGGCACGTGTTGGTGGTACTAGGTGATACTATGCTGCACTAGTAGTGTTTTTGGAGACTCCGTTGGGAACGGCTTTCGTGGTGGTGGGGAGATTGGATGAGATTTTAAGGTTTTGATGGTGGTGGTTTGCGGCGGTGGCGGTAACGGCAGCGGTGGTGCTACTGGGTCTAATAGTAGCAGTGTACCAGTGGTGGCATGTGTCGGTGGTATTGGATGCTGCCGTGCTACACTAGTAAAGTTTTTCGACGATTCTGCTTGTAAAGGCATTGATGGTGGTGGGGAGATTAGACGAGGTTTTAAGGTTTTGATGCTGGGCACAAATTAGGGTGGCCAAGGTTTGGATCATGGTGGTTGACGGCGCTCTCAGTTTCGATTGTGGAGGTTGACGACGCTTCTTGTTTTGATGATGGTGGTCGGCGGTGGTTTGTCAGGGTGATGTTTATTCTATTCCCCTAAATAATTTTCTCATCATTTTAAATGGCTTGACATAATTACTCTAAAAAAATAGACCACGTGTCTATTAGGTGGTCATTTTGGACGGGAGAAGCAAACAAAAGGACTTATTTAAGGATGGCAATAGTACAAGGACTAGTTTTAAGGATTTTGAACTATAAGTACAAGGGACTAGAAACACAAAAATGAGATTTTTTTTTTTTAAAACAGCTCTGTTTTCAAAAGTGAGGAGAAAAAAAATTAAAAACGAAATACATTTCAAACGCTACTTAAAGTAACTAACTTTAAAAATCTTACCGGTCTTTATTTCAAAAAGGTTTGAGTTGCCTGACACATTAGTTCTTTTCCTCTATTGTGTACGGAACTTAGTTTTAAATCCCTTATTAGATATCCAGGCCAAGATCACGTGAAAATAAGAAATAAAAATGAAATCCTTCGAAAGGGCCCAACCGGGTTCGAACCGGTGACCTCTTGATCTGCAGTCAAATGCTCTACCACTGAGCTATGGACCCCCATCTTGTCACCTCTTGTATCCTAAAAATTATTTCTCAAAACATAAAAAAAATCTGTATTGATGTCATTGTGGGTGCATGGAGGGAGCTTCGTGGAGCTTATTAAAATTTTTGGCTGTAGATCCGATTATTAAAAGAGCCTACAAGTTTTCAAATATCAACAAATAATGATAAGTAATGTGCTTAGTAACTTATATTTAGTAACGATAAAAAAGTACTACTGAGAATTACGGAGTATTATTAAGATGAAGCATCGCTAATTTGGAATAAATTTACAGTCAAACAAACACGCACTAGGAATTCAAGTAAAGTCACCACCATGCATCACCCAACACCGGCATTTGGCATCCCCACAAGCTTCTCTCCACACACAAACAATCACAAATGCGTTATCTGGGCCTCGAACTTTGAATCCTATCGATGTCATTCTCATCCAACCCCCTCCGAAGACAATTAGCCACCGAAGTATTTTGACTTGAGTCATCAGGAACGGGCTCCATTGAGCCCTCGGAATTTCAGCTTAGTGAAGACCATAACATAAGCATGTTAATTGGTATGCACAAGAAAAATACTTAGTATGTCCCCTGCTAAGAGGAAATTGGTGTCTGCTACCAAGCTGTAGACTATTCGAAGAGTCGATTGACAGCTTTAAGAGCTTCAAATTCAAGTTTTTATGTCTGTTGGACTATTTCTTTGATTTCAGGCTCGTGGCGGTAGTACATAGTTTTGCAAACACATATTCATAGTTGCAAGGCAACTTAGGCAAGAATCCATTTTCTCCGATGTATCTACGCAACAAGAACAAAAAACTACCCAAAAGCGTACGCTTTTAGCGTAGTCATTTCTAATTTTGTCACCATTCTGGAAGACGGCCTATTCATTACAAAATCCTAAGGCATTTAGACGCATTAAGTAATCTGTGTATACTTCCCATGCTACATTAGGAATACATACGTTCATTTATCATTTTCCAAACATGTCTAAAGTCATATGTTTGTGTCACTAAAACCAACTCTAGTGAAAGGCATTGCCCACGAAAGTGTTCGAACGACTTTCGCATTGAACTATTTAGGTGATTGTATGACACAATTATATAATGCATAGGGTGAACAATTGATGAACCACTGCTTAGATCAATATTAACTGCCTTGTACAGTTACAGATTCCTAGAAAACGTAGTTGTTTTACAACGTGAAATCACGTTATTGTCAAGGGATTACCAGACTTGCACACGCTAAACATGACACAGACCCAAGGCTCGAATCATGCAGGCCGAACCGGCAACAACCAAAGCTTCAAAAACAATGGGCACCAAGAAATCCAACTTAGACCTCTTCACCAGGTGAACCGGCAGGCAAAGCATCTCTCTGGAAGCGTCCAGCGGTATATTATTGAACCCGTTGGCACAACAAGAACGGGAGGTAGATGAGGACGACGGCAAAACAGCAGAGAAAAACGCAATCTCAGCTGCGAAAGAGGCCACGGCCACCGTCGTGGTTAAAAGGACCGTCCACCTTGCAGCGTGGAGTATGTGTGGCCGCCATGTCAAGCTGGCTCGTCGGAAAATGGAGTGAGAGAAAGAAAGAGACATGAAGAGAAGCAGGGATGGAAGTTTTTGCACAACTGTGTATGTGTATGTGCATGTGAGGCTCACATTTAGCAAGTCACGGCAAAGGAAGAAAAATGAACTTCCCATGACATGGTGATGCGGGAGAAATGCAACACCATTGCACGTGTCATTTCCGTACTTCAATATTAATTTAGGGCAAGTATGTCTTTCTCTCGCTATTCGTCCCCAAGATACCTGGACCGCTTGCTTGCAGGGATGCTCGTTTGCTTGTCCGCTTCCGATCATTTTCGGCCACAGCAAATGGTCAACAAAACAGCAGGTTTCAATTGCGCCCACAAGAATTACTCAGATTGTTTCATCAAAATGACAGCAAAGATCATCATGTTAATAATCAAAACAGAGGCACCAAAAACTTAGTGGTCCAGAAACTTCTTTATCAACGACTATGGGTACAATACTGGCAGAATATACCACCACCCCAAGGGCCATACCCTACATATCTAGATCGAGTATAGGCAAATATTGATGGAATGACAAATCGACAAACACTCCTTGTCTCTTGATGTTAACATTGATGTGATGTTAACAATATCTGCAAAACTCAAAAAGCAAGATATATATAATATGAATCTAATATTATGATTGTAGTTAAGCTAAGTTTTCCCCAGGCAGGCCTGGGTGATTCTACCATGTGTAAGATGATTCAAATCTTATTTCTAAAAAAATTAACCGTTAAGTCATGGGAATATATTTCCATGTTTTTAAAATCAATTATCTGATAATCACTTTAACTTCAATTCTCTACTGTAAATAAAAGGTAAAAACACTCTGAGCATTTTATTCATAACTAACAAATTAGGTACCCAAAGACTAACTAGACATGATCAAAAATTAATTAGCACATGAAAAATTATTTTAACCTATAGTTTGAGACTAATTTATCCTTCAAACCATGACTTTAATATATAGCTTATAGCCACACGATCCAACAGATACTTGCCGCATTTACCCAACTATATCTTGCCGACAAGGAGATTCACACCATATTTGGGCTCTAGAAGCAAGCCGAAGTTTGGAATGTGGTGGTAATTCGGAGAAAGTGACAAAGAAAAGTTGGCTAAGATGACTGCAAACATGACCCTCATCTCCCAGATGGCTAAGCTCTGGCCAGGACATATACGTGCCCCAACACCAAATGGTATGTAGGCTTGTGAATTTTTGCATGCTCCAGAAACCCCATTAGCAAACCTCCCAGGGTTGAACTTGTCTGCATCAGGTCCCCAGAGTTTAGGGTCCTGCTGCAACTCCAGCAGCCATATCCAGATATTAACACCTTTGGGTACAACCAACTTTCCGAGCTTGACATCTTGCAAGGCCTCTCTTGACACAAACGCCACTCCTGGATATAGGCGTAGCACCTCTTGAACAACCATCTTTAACTACACCAAACCAAACCATGGATGTTTAGAATAGATTATCGGACCGAAAAGGAAGTAAGAAGAAAGTATAAACTCACGCCACGTTCAAATTACACTTTCATATTTACCACTTTCATCTTGCCAAGTATACGGGAATCCAGTGCATTGCTGCCAAAAACTTCCAGAACCTCGGCTCGAGCACGTTCTTGCCATTCAGGATGTGAAGCCAATAGCATTAACCCCCAGATCGCGGAGATGCCAGTGACTTCAAAGGCAGCAAGGTAAAGATCCTTGCAATTATCAACTACAAATTGCTCAGGCGTGGAGGGACCAAGCTCTCCATGCTTGGCACCTTCCATAAGAATTTGTATCATGGCCTCAGCTGTTGTGCCTCTGCTACATTCCTTAGATGCATGGATGATCATTGAGTAGATCTCTTTCTCTAGTCTCCATTGTTCTCTATTTTTCTTGGTCGGAAGATACGTGATACAGAGAAATGATGATTTAGGAATTTAGAATTGGTAGTTCTTTTAAATATCCTCGCAATTTGATAGGAAACCATATCGTTAGTCATGCTCAGCCAGCATGCATGTCTGATAGCTGAGTGAATATTTCACATATGAAAACGGCAATGCATGTTTGAGGATTGTTAATATGCGTATGTGATGAAGGTGAGAGACATGATATTCAAGGGAAAAGAATCTGCCTTACAGAATTATGCACAGAGTCTGAAAATTACAAGTTAATTGAACTTTTCAAGTTCCAACGCTGAGTACATCTGACTTTGTGGAATGAGAACTTCAATACGACTAAATATATAACGAGGTGAGGGAGAGACAGAGACGAAAACAGATGGACAAATAGAGAGGGTAACTCACCTATAGAAGGGAATCCCGCTGAGTATGGTTGGTGTTCCAGAGGCCTCAATTAGAGCTCGACATTTTGGAAGGAAGCAAGTGAATCTCTACAGATGAGTTGCTTCCGAACATAATCTTAGAGAATACTTGACACGTGAAGTTCCTCACATACTCATCAACTCTTATGTCTGCAACCCCGCCCTCACTTTCGACCATACTCTCCCATGACTTTACAAGTGCCTTTGCAGACTCAATCACAAGGGGTAACATGACCTGCAATCAGTTGTCACGCAGTTCACTTTTTCTTCTTCACCTAATAAACCTCAATCTTGTATAAAACAAGTAGTTTACCTTAACCTTGTCCACGTAAAGATTAGGAGCTATGGTTTTCCTCTGGTGAGTCCAAACTGCACAATTTGTTGTAATCAGGCCCTTGCCCAGTAGAGGACCCCGGTCCTTTTGTAAATAAGCAGGCTTCCCCAGGTCTAGAGATCTGCAGAGGTTTATTTCTCTGACCAGCTCCGGATCTGTCACATACAGCACAGGTACCATACCAAGTCGAAAGAAGAATGTTTTTCCTGTTACAAATGTAAACGCATCATTCACATGATGTTTTGTAAAAAGGAGCAAACTTGAAAGCTACAAAGACAACCACCCATTACAATGATGACATAGATTCCCATAACTATGATCACATGCACAAACGCAATAGAGGCATTGCTAGTTCTCTGACATCACATTCACAGTTTCACTTAATTATCTTTTTCACAATCTAACTGCAATGATTTTGTGACCAAGTGTTTTAAATGTGTTTTTTTAACTGTCTGGCAATTTTGCACAGATAACCCAACTAACTGATGTGCAACATACAAGTTTCCTTAGTGCCGATCTTAAAATGCCAGAAACGGCTACCTCAATAACTGTGTGGCATGGTGTGAAGGGTCGTCTCCGCACAAAGGTCATAGATACATGGAGAATATGCAAAAATACATAAGCAAGGGATGTGTCAAATTACCATATTGCTTGGTCCACTGCTTGAACTATGGAAAGAGAATAGACGAACAATCAAGCGATGGGGGATCCTTCCAGTTATTGCAAGAATTCTCCGAACATTGGACCAGCGACTTAATATGCTTTATCTCTGGAATGTTACCCATAATGGGGGAAGGCTGAGGACCATCAATCCCTTGCCTTCGGAGCTTCAACCGAGGCATTTTAGGCTTGAACTACAGATCATGGTAAACACAGATGATCAGGCAAAACACAAGCAAAAGAAAAGGAAGCAGCAACTGTTCCATACCGTGTTTTCTTAATCAGCAATATTGGTTTACCACTCTATTTCACTCTGGAACTCTGATACTCCATTATAGGTGAATAGTTATGATAGCAAATCTTATCGTGTCATGACATCTTGGTCAAGAACTAATGGTCGAGAATCAATTGACCTACCCTGTATCACACAAGCATATAAAACAAGGGAACAATGTCTGTAGTTACTGATACCGACTCCAGTGTTCAAATTATTCAGCCAAACTTTGAACACCAAACTTGAAGTTGGCAATTTAGTTCCATATGCCATCAAGCCTATTTGCCCTTGCATAATATGTGGCCACCTCTAAGCCCAAGGTCTTGTGACTTGATGTCTTTCACCTCTTGTTTTTGGAATGGCAACTCAGATTCCGGGAAAACTTTTCACTGTTATGCAACACTACGTAAATGAATAACAAATTCAAAAGGTATAGTGATCAATATCAAGAATATTTAGTCAGTTTGCAGCATTTGTGGATTAGATAGAGTTTTTTGCTTGAAGGAAATACAAACCAAATTCAGAAAAAAGGAATAGATAGAAACAAAAGATGTACACGCCCCTTCAAGATCCCGAAAAATGGACAAATTCCTGCATTTTATGTTTAATAGCAATAGAAGGTCGGTAGAGAATCTACAGATAGCTTGTATATATGGTATAAGTTTATCAGCCCGTCAAAGAAGGTAACACAAAAAAACAAGGTAGTGGTACTTCTCTCTGTAAATTTCAACAAACTAAAACAGCACAAAAATAAGTCACCACTTTTCCAAAGTTCAAACTCATGTCAGCAACTTCCTGCACAACGTAACCATCTTACTCGAACATCTTGTTTGCCAACTGCAGCAACAAACCCTGTTCTTTTTCCTTTGCTTTTATATGCTAGAGTTGGCTAAAAGAAGAACAACATCAGCAATTTAATCATTTACTGAAAACATAATTTCGGCCAGGCAGTGATCTTCTAAAGTATATTCTAAAAAATATATTAAAATGTCACCCTGAGCCCATCAATGGACACATCTCTGTTAGGAACTTGGAAAACATAAATTATGTCGTCTAAATCATAGTCCCATGTTGTGCCGTTCCAATTCACAAAGAAACTTACATGGTTACAATCAACCTTAAAGATTCATGACAGGCTACAAACTAACATGATGCAACCATCATGATGCCATTCCACAGCCTTCACTTTCAAGTCTTATTTGTATACAATTACAGCAAAATGTCACCGGGAAAACCTTCTGCCAACTACAAGTCTCTTAACAATATGTCAAAAGAAAATTAGTGACATGTATATACTTGTAGTGTATTGACCAGCAAGGAGGAACCTAAGCCTCACAGACATGTCAACAATTTAACCGGATCAAAGACTAGCAAAACAACTTACCCGGACATATTAAAGCAGTCAGATTGGCATTTTTCATCGGTTCACACTAAAGCACAGAACTTAGCAGGACACATTCACCAACTGCCTGCCTCAATCCTCATTTCCAAGCAATCAAAGCACACCCTTAACATGTATATCGACGTAAACAATTTTTTACTCTGGCACCTGCTTAAAGTTTTTAAACCAGCACTCGTGGTAATGTTGGTTCATCTCCTCCACAAATTTGGAAGGTACAATTCTCACAAAAAGATGGTAAAGTTCTAGTGAACAATCGAGCCAAAAACTATGTCCTTCCTAATACCCTATACAGCTATTTCAACTCTCAAAGGATTAAAGCTCTGACATGTAAAGAGCAATGTTCAGTCTTATGCTTCTTATCATTTGTTAATCCCTACTGTGGGTAACATCAACATGGAATATCAACAAGCAATGTCAGTTTCACAATTTCTTTTTTGAACTTATTTCTGCAAAAATTGCATCCCATGTGGACTTGCTACACAACATACAGTTTCAAGTATATTGTAAGTTTCAAGTACATAGTACCCGTAATGCTTGTTGATAGAGCTTTCTTCAATCCAATGGGTGAAGAAATCCCACGTACAAAGTTCAAAATACATTTAAGGCAGCTGCACATAAGATTCCCCAAGCTCAGTTTTCTTAAGCCACTCAAAATTAAATTCAAACAACATTTTGTGGAATGAGAACTTCATTAATATTGCAAAAACAGATTTCAGGCCATTCACTCAGGTCAAATTTCCCATATTCAGAAATAAGTAAGCAATAGAAAAATCATTACTTAATAACCTAACCAATTAAACAAGCAGAATTACAATTGCACTGGGAAAGACAATGCCATAAATAGGTCAAATTTTCTTTCATCAAGTGAAGCTTCAATACTTACATTAGAACCATCTAGTCAAACCAAAGTACCAACCCAAAAGTAAGACACTAAACAATCACAACAGTTACTCGATCCTAACCCTAATTTCATAGTTCTTACCCCTAAATTTAAGAGCTAGTAAACTTGGTCACCGCCTTGGTCCCCTCAGAAACGGCGTGCTTGGCCAATTCACCAGGAAGCACAAGCCTCACAGCGGTCTGGATTTCGCGGGAGGTGATGGTGGGCTTCTTGTTGTACCTGGCGAGCCTGGAAGACTCCTGGGCCAGCTTCTCGAAGATGTCGTTGATGAAGCTGTTCATTATCCCCATGGCCTTGCTCGAGATCCCTATGTCGGGGTGG
The DNA here is from genome assembly GCA_033070095.1 of Escallonia herrerae. NCBI lineage: Eukaryota > Viridiplantae > Streptophyta > Magnoliopsida > Escalloniales > Escalloniaceae > Escallonia > Escallonia herrerae. The sequence continues at coordinate 420,571 of JAVXUP010000216.1, forward strand.
ACCTGCTTCAAGACCTTGAAGATGTAGATCTTGTAGGTCTCGACGGACTTCTTGGACCTCTTCTTCTTTTTGTCTCCGGCAGAGGCCGCGCCGGCCTCCTTCGGGAGCTTCTTGCCGGCCTTGGGCTTCTTCTCGGCGAGGGCCTTCTCGGCGACGGTGGTCTTCTTCTCCTCCGCCGGCTTCTTCTCGGCGGGCTTCTTCTCTGCCTTGGGCGCCATTGAAAGGCTGGAAGGTTTCGATTTGAAAGAAGGTGGGAAATATGAGATGCTATTGTCTTCGGGGCGTGTCTGGTATTTATTGACGTCAGTAAGTTGCTTTCATTGGAGGAGGCGGAGTGACACGGATTGATGAATTGGCGAAAGTATTATCCGTTGATTCTGTTTAAGTTCGAGTGGGGATCGATGGCTTGGAGGGAGTAGGACAAGTAAATAAGTTTTCCTGGTGATTGGGGCTTCTTTGTATACGTGGCAGAATTTTATTAGACAGTTGAATCGCCACGGATCGATGATCTGGCCTGTACTCTTGGAAACTTTTTGAAATAGGGGCGCATCTTGCTACGGCGGGGAATAAAATCGAAGGAGAATTTCTCATTTTATTTTACCAAAGTATTTTTGGGAGGTTTTACAATAAAAATTTGTTTACGTTGTGTTGTGACTACACTCCACGTGTTAGGGTTCAGAAGAGAAAAAAAATTGAGCCAATCACTCTTTCAAAATCCGTACGAGAGGACAACTTCGGTAGCGTAAAAAATCACTTTTAACTTTGATTTTTTGTATTAAAATAAAAATAAAAATCAGTTAAATTTTTTTTCTTTACAAAATCAAATAAGTATTTGATTATTCAGTTTTTATTTTGAGTTTTTTCTTTCGTGGTGGTTTGCGATAGCTGCGATGGGGCATGGCGATGGCTGCCAGCGGTGACTGCTGGTTGACAGGCGGCCAGCGGTGGTCACTATCGGTCGCCGTGGTGGTCGGCTGTTTGCGGGCTACGGTGGCTGGCGGCAAGCGATGGCTGTGGTGGTGGTGGTATCAAAATACAAATCAAAACTGAGAACTTAAAACCTCTGAATGAGAGTTTTAAAAAACAGTCACATTCTCAAAAATGAAGAGAAAAAAATAAAAAAATTATGTGTCAAACGCATTTATTTCTCCAGTTTACCAAACTGAAGAAGAAACTGAAAACGGAAACGTTTTCAAATGGAGCCGACGCGCTGTATTTTATTTATCATTGTACATGAAACTTTTGAGTAGAAAATAAACCAGGATGGTAAATAGGAAATCTAGACAATGAAGTCTTAGAAAAGGTACCAATCATCTACTTTCATATCTTTTTTACTCATTTCGTTTCTCATAAATTGATCATATTTTCTTTTTGAACCGTCCCACAAAAATTGATCACTTCTAAATTATAAACGATTTTGTAAGTATTTTTATATATTTATTCTTTTTATATATATTTTTTATTTTTTTCTCCACATTTAACTCTCTATCAACTTATTTTATCTCTCATGACTTATCACTTTACACTTTTTTATTCTATTTAGTTCTCCACATTTAATACTCTACTAACCAATTTTCTATCTCCTACCACACTCTCTTCCTCCCGTCTTTCTAAAGGGTGAAATAAAAAAATATATAATATATAATTTAAATCCTTAATATGCATGCAAAGTCAACGACAACAAATTTTTAAGCACTAAATTTGGCTAACAACGTATTATGAATGGAATATAGTTGGTGTCATAAATGCAATAGTTGGTATCATAAATGCAAAAGTGCAGTGTTGATTGTAGTAACACTTTCGTTCTTATTTATTATAATTTATTCATCCACATGCAAAAAAAAAGCATTTCATTAAGCACGTAAGGATGCAAACATAGTTCTCCATTCCAGTTTTCGCATTGAACTTTTGATGGCTTTGTTTCGGAATATAGATCATTTAAATTTTCTCCATTAATTCTAGTTGAAATTACTTCTAGTTTTAATTCTTTTAAAAAATCAAAATTAAAACCAGTTTAATTTTTATTTCTTACAAAAAAAAGTGTTTAATTACCCAATTTTTTATTTTAAGTTTTTTTTTCTTTTTGATATTTGATTATCCAGTTTTTATTTTGAACTTTTTTTAGTGGTAATTGCGGTAGCGGTGCTGGGGTAGCAGTGGCCGGTGGCGGTGGTTGCCAGCGAGTCGTGGTGGTTGGTGGCGGTTTTTTGGGGGGAGGGGGGCATGGTCTCAAAACAAAGAACAAAATTGGAAACTCAAAACTCCAAAATTGGAGTTTTCAGAAACAACCCTATTTTAAAAATTGAAGCAAAAATAATAATAATAAAAACTGTGTGTCAAACGCGTTTTTACTCTCTAGTTTAAAAAAGTGGAAACTTAGGTAACGTTTAGTAACATTTAAAATTTTCAAATTTGTCTCCAGTTTTGAAAATTTGAGAGAGAAACGCTTTTGACACACAGTTTTCATTTTTTCCTTCAGTTTTGAAACCAGATTTTAAAATAGGGGTATTTTTTAAAAACTCCCATTTTGGAGTTTTTGATTTTTTGTTTTGAGACCCCCACCCCACCCCCTCCATCATTGCCGACCATTGCCACCCCCACCAACTCCACCACAACCACCACTAAAAAAAATTAAAATAAAATTTGGATAATTAAACATCCATTTGTTTTTGTAAAAAATAAAAATTAAACTGGTTTTGATTTTTATTTTTTAAAAACTAAAAGTGATTTCAAACAGACCCTTAAATGTTACTAAATGCTACCTCAATTGATGGAATTTCTCAGTATGTACTTGATTTGGAATTTTTGATAACTTTCAAACTTACAAGTAAGAAGTTTAATTACATAGACTACAATTATACGACACTCAACGTATTACTGTTACAACTATGATGTTCAAAACTACTATAACAATTGGTTGATTTTGATCACCAAATGCCGTGTAATTGCACAGAATTAGAGGGATTATTTGACTCGTCTCCCATATAACGTTTGAACATTAGGCTATTGTTCCTTGTTGATACGGCACACTGCAGTCGTACTATAGATAGTGCCTGCACCCTCAGTTCAACTAACTGATCACACAAAAAGTTTAAGACGCAAGCAGTTCCTACAACAAAAGTGAAGAAGGGTTCCAGACCAAAACTGCCACATAAAAAATTTTGAACACTAAATCAAGATTACTGGCTAAGAGAAGTTCCTCGACGTGATTTAAGCAACAACATGTGCTAATATGAAAGTGGTGAGGGTTAAAACCATACCCGGGGGTCAGGCGGAATGCTTTACTTTTTGATAAACAACTCAACTCTCAGGGTTCATTTGACAATTTTTTTTTTTTGGTTTTCAGTTTTTAAAGAGCAGCTTAATTTTATTTTTTTTTATAAAAACAAGTGGGTGTTTGATAACCCCTTTTTTTTTAGATTTTTTTTTTGGTGTTTGGTAACCCTTTTTATTTTAACTTTTTTTTTGGTGATTTGCGGTGGCGGTGGTGGGGCGTAGCGGTGGTCGACAGTGATGGTGGTGGTGGCCGACGACCGGAGGTGGCTGCCTGCAGTCATCGGCGGTGGTGGCCGGCGGCCGGAGGTGGCTGCCGGCAGTCTCCGGCTGTGGTCGCCAGCGGCCGGAGTTGGTTGGCGGCAGTCTCCGGCGGTGACTGCCGATGGTCGCCGGCGGTGGTCGCCTGAGGTGGCTGCCGGCGGTGGGAGGGTGGTGGTGGTGGTCTAAAAAAAAAAAACCAAAAGTGAAAAAAAAAAAAAACCAATTTTTGAAGTTTTTTTTTTTACTCTTCAGTTTAAAAACTGATTTTTTAAATTGAAAAAAAATGGTTACCAAACGTTCCTTTTTTTTCAATTTTAAAATTGAAAAAAAAAAAGACAAAAAAGAGTGTCAAACCTACCCTCAATCATTATCATTGAGTTTAAATTGTTTGCGGAGTATCACTCGAGATATAAGGTCATTGCCATTGCCAACAATTCTCATCAAAAGATCGAAAAACTCTCTGAAACCTCTCTGACACAATCCTTCTTTTTTCCTCACTTTGTCTTACTACTTTCCGTTCAAACCATCGTTGTCAAGCTCTACCCCTTTCAAACAATACTCTATTGATTAAAAAAAATGCTTCATCGCTAAAGGGTACAACACACTTTCCTCAAAATTCAACTGCTTACAGTATCCAACTTCTCTTGCTGTCTTCATTGAGAACGAATCTCTGCCTCTGGGACCACGTAGAAGTTCCTCTCATACTGCTGTGCCTTTCTCAACACCCTTTTCCCTTTATTCTTGTCCATTATCCCAACAATCGTACATGGAAGAATTCTTTCCTATCGATGGAAACATCCAAGAAGAGAACAATCTGAATATCGGACTTATATGATTCCCTTGAATGAAAACATCACGCACGTGAAGACACTGGCAAGCTACTACTGGGCAAATGTATTGATAACCGGGTGTTTTCGAAAAGGATAATACAGCGCCGCATCAATGAATGTTGGACACTTCAGGGGCAGGTGATCGTCACTAAAGTCCCGTCCGTTTTCATGTTTCACTTTTCTGTTGCCTGATATGCATATCTGGTTTTACACAATGGCCTGTGGAACATCTTTGGGGCATTGCTGATATTGAAAGCATTTACGTACCCACGTCATATATTCTACAATAAAGTTTCATACAGTCGATCTTTGGATGCGTGTGAGTCACGTACAAGCGATTGCAACCATTTTTATTTGGCGGAAATGATTGGGTTAGCTGCGGGGATTATTCTTGAAATCGATTGGTCAAAGAAGAGACAGAAGAACAAGGACTACTTCGTATCGAGGTGAGAGTTCTCCCAGAGACACCACTTATACTCCCAGAGTGTTCATCACACTCCTAGACAATCTTGGTGTCCAATTGCTACGATGTACTTATGAGCGAGTGTTCATCGCATGCTTTCGATGCGGCTGTATCGGACATAAAAACACGCAATGCACCTCTTCGCTCCCTACCATTGTGGCGCAACTGGCTAGAAGAACTGCACACATCCCTGGCCCTGATATGTTTGAAACCTTCTACCTCAATGATTATCCGATGTTTGATAAAACCTCTCGGAGCTCTACCCAACTCAGACTGGAATAGAACTTCACGGATATCTATTATTCGGGATAATGAGGGACTCCACATTAACCATGCTTTTGAAGCTTTTACCCCCAACCCATCACCATATATCAGTGACGATGACTCATTTGCAACTGCTGACACCTCCTTCCATTCTATTTCAGACGAATCCGGGGATAAAACCCTATCAGAGGTTGGAGACCAGATCATGCAACATGAAATGAACATACCGGAACCAAACTTGGGAGTTTTTTTGCTAAAAATACAGGAAAACATCCCACAACATGGCTTGAACCAGTGGAAAATCTGGCACTACAAGATGAAATGGGAGATAATTCTGATGCGGATTCAGATTAATTTGTTCACCTCCCGATGATATTTTGGCACAATTGGCACATTTACCAATGGAATATATGATGGAGCTGGACGAAGACATTGATATTGAAAACATGTCGGACCATAATTGTAACGATAATAATGAAGCTGAAGAAATCATTTGCGAAGGTGAATTTACGATTGATGCATCATCTGATGGTAGCTCTGTCGGATTCTTATCGGAAACTGAGAAAATACCGATGGAGGATGTTGATGCACCGATTCTATTACCCGACAATATCGTGCAAATCTCTGGCTCACTCTCCACGGCAAATTGGGCCATCATTAGCTTTAACACAGGAACTACGTCGCCACCTCCAGGTATGAGCACGACATCCAGTTTCCAAAGGACTCGGCAAAATCAAATCCCTTTTCAAACCCCAATATCTAGCCTATCTCAAGACAATCCACAATATTCACATAATCTCATCGTGACCGCCCCAAGTGGGTCTAGGCGTCCACCGCTAAGTATATCCCGTATGCAAAATGACACCATCTACCCGCTTATGGACACAACCAATATAGATCTTTCACCTATCATGGGCCCTGCAATTCTCTCAGCCAATATTACTTCCTCTTGGCCCAATTATTCTTCTTAGCCTATCTGATTATGGTCTCCAAATGCTAGCCCAACCCATACACCAATATTTTCTAGAACATCTTAATAACAACCCAAGCCCACATGCCTTTTTAACCCAACTTTTACCACAACTAGGCCTTCAAGGTATCTTTGCTAACAGTAACCAAACCTGATAGCAACAAGTCCATGGCCTGTTCATCCACAAAATACCACTTTTGATATTGAACTACTGGGCCAAAACTCACTTACTTTCCTACATGATGACCAAACCCACACCTCTCTGGCTCAACCCAGTACCCTTCTTCCCCTCTTTGGCATCCCCCTTGCACGGACACCTACCATACACTCGCACCAAAAAAATTGCTCAACCGCACACTCTTCTTCCAGCATCCCTTCCCCCTCCTGATACTCAGCAACTTCGCAATGACATCACCCTATCTATATATCCAAGCTCCGTACGAGCTACTGAGCTCTTGGTCTATTTTTGACAGTTATTTTAACCATGGTGCACATCTCTGAAACACACCAGCTGATTCCTTCTTCTTCTGTTAGTCACTTGGGAATCCGGTTTACTGCACCGGATTTTGATGAAGATGAAAATAATGAACCAAAGGGAACGGCGGAGTTGAATCCCCTGGACAGCCCTATATGCCTTTTCAACCATCCATTGAAGTTGGTACCTTTCACGACTTCTGATAGCAGCTCCCCAGGCAACTCAAAACGCAACTGATCACTTATCAAGGATGATGAACTGGACACGGCTAGATCTAAGCGTACAAAATTCTCTCCTAACCTTGATAAGGACAGCAAGTAGGAACCACCAAGTGCACCCCCAAATCAATCTCTTCTATTTCACCGTATTTTTTTTCTAGTATTACACTTTTGCTGGCATCCTGCTTGGTCTTCTGCTTTCATTTTTGAAATATTACTGTTATTCCTTGCACGGCCTATCATTTGATCACAAACCTAAATACGAAAAGGAAAATTAAATCACTGGATCTAAACGACGCTATTACTTAATTCAAAGAAAAAACTGCGATTAACTTCCACACCTTGTCGATTGAAACGAAAATGGCTCGTCGGTATGGGCTCGATCGACCAGTGTGTTAGCTTTGATGCTGCCCTTGATGTTTCACCTTCCCATCGTCTCTCCCTGAATGGACTCCTTGTGATGACCGGAGATGGACTTCGCAGTCAGGCGCTTAAATGCCAGAAAATGGCTCCATTTTGGTATCAATGGGTTGGATCCTAGATCCTGTGGGAATTTGTGTTTATTCGACCCCCTTTGGGGTCAGATAGTGTAAATCGCTCTCCTGATCTTGGCATGGATAAGTCATCTTTTCTTCGGGCCGTTATCGCTATGCCCTATACAAAGATGTATTGATGGGTTTTGGGTGTTGCCCTTGAGCAACCCTTCACCCTCAATGAAAATTCTTAGTTAGAACCGTCGAGGGCTTCGCCTGGCCCTAACAATTCATGCAGCTAGAAAATTGGCTCGGACCCACAGGCCGGAGTGCTTGTTCCTACAAGAGACAAAATTACCTGCTGACCAAGTTTTTCGTATATTTCTCAAATCGGGGTACAACTCGACTACCGAAACTAATCCTACGGGTATATTAGGAACTAAACGCGATTTGTGGGTTGGATGGACGTCGGAGGTTGCCGGTAATATCCTCTTTGTCGACAAACATCTTATACTAGTGGAATTTACGATGTGAAAAAACACATTGGGAGCAAAAATCAAGGATCAAATGGCTTCAGCTTGGGGATTGAAATACCAAGTTCTTTCGTGCTTCCACTTTAATTAGAAGGCAGGCCAATTCCATAACCTCTCTTCAGGGTATAAATGGCCAGACTTTTGATTCCCATGTGGATATTTCTCGGTGTTTAGTAGACCATTTGAAATAGATATTTTTTCTGATATTTATAATGACCACATGCCCACGATAGCACAAAGTCTAACAGCCGTCTCTCGAAGACTTTCCCATAGCCAGAGAGAGTGGCTTGATAGACCCCATGTAGCTTCAGAGGTCAAGCAAGCGCTGTTCAATATTCAACCTCTGAAGGCACCTGGACCGGATGGTATTCCTGTAATTATTTATCATCATTGTTGGCAATTTATGGATCGACCAATTATAGCGGTTGTCTTGTCTTTCTTAAGGTCGGGACACATGCTAATTGAGGTAAACAATTCCTTTATTGTTCTTATACCCAAGGTTCCCATGCCAAAGTGTTTGGACGATTTTAGACCTATCTTTCTGTGTAACACGATATATAAGGTGATTGCCAAAACCTTAGCCAACAGAATCAAATATGTTCTCAGTACACTCATCTCCAAAGAACAAAATGCATTTGTTCAAGGTCGTCAGATCAGTGATAATCTTTTCATAGCCCAAGAACTTACAAATAAAAATTGAAAGCATGGCAAAGGACAAAATCATCTAGGTGTCATCAAAATGGATACGAGTAAAGCATTTGACCGGGTTAATTGGCATTTTCTTTGTGCCATACTTCACATAATGAATTTTTCGGCACACCATATTACTCTCATTCTGAAGTGTGTCTCGACTGTGTCCTATCAAATTCTTGTTAATGGATCCCCTTTGGTAATCTTTATACCAACTTACGGTTTAAGACAGGATGATCCAATATCCTTACATGTTTATTTTATGTGCTGAAGCTTTCTCCGCGGCTATGGCTCTAGCTATGACTTAGTGGTCGATCAAAGAAATCAAGGCTGGTCTCCGTAGCCCTCCTATAAATCACCTATTCTTCGCTGACGACACCTTGATCTTTACAGAGATGAACGCTCAAGCCTGTACATCCATCAAATGAGTGTTAGACACCTATTGTGCTGCCTCTGGACAACAAATTAATCAGCAAAAATCATCGATTTCGCTGAGTCCCTCGTCCACTCTGACAGTCTCTCAGTATGTTTCTCGATCCTTAGGTTTCAGAATCACGGACAAATACTTGGGTGGTACGTTGGATATTGTCACCCATCGAAAAGACTTTTTCCAACAACTTATTAGAAAAATTAGAAGAAAATGTTCTGGTTGGAAAAGTCTCCTTCTAAAAAAAGCGGGACGCGCAACGCTTATCCAATCCACCCTGTCAGCCATTCTCATATATTACATGAGGTATACCTTTTCCCTAAGTCTATCTGTAAACAGATTATCTCGGTTCTCTCCAATTTCTGATGGTCAGGAGTCAACAGAGAAGCACTCATTGGATAAATTGGCACTCTATCTGTGCTCCCACAGAGAAGGGTGGCCTTGGTTTCAAGGATACACATATCTTTAATCTTGCACTGCTCGCCAAATCTAGTTGGAAAATTATGACAGATCATGACTGTTTTCTATCCAAGGTCTTGAGAGGCAAATATTGTGTGCGACAACCTTTTGAATTATGCCCTGACAATGACAATTACTCTTGGGGTTGGCGGGGCTTATTAGCTGGCCGACCGGTCTTAACACTTGGCATTCGGTGGCAAGTTGGCACTGGATCCAAAATTTTCATATGGCACGACCTGTGGATTCCAAATGTGGACACACCTTTGAATCATTTGGCTAGCATCTCTTTACAACGGCTTCATAATCGTACCTTTGTCAGCGACCTTATATAGCAAAATTCTTGGAATACCCAATTAATTCATGATCTAGTCCCTCCTCATATTGCAACCAAAATTCTTGTTATTCATCTCTCCAACCATCTTCTTGCCGACCAAAAAGTTTGGAAGGACTCTACTGATGGATCTTTCACTGTAAAATCGGCCTATAAAAACCGATTTTCTCAACAGCATGCCAAATGGATGGCTACCAGATGCCATTCATTCACCCACCCTATTGATGCAAAAATTTGACAAACGTTATGGTCACTCCTTATACCTAGAAAGATCACCTTTCTTCTTTGGCAACTTCTGTGGGATCGATTACCAACTCATGCAAACCATTACAAATTTAAGATTATTGACCCACCTTCTTGTCCTAAATATCATACTAGAGATGAGAACATTGATCATATTTTTGTTCATTGTTTGATCGCCCGGTCTATTTCGTTTGGCGGACCTTTTGGACTAAAAACTGACCGTTTTCGAACGTCTTTAAAGTTTGGCTCATCGCTTGGCTTTCTCAAACTTCCTCTTCCAATAAACACCGCTATTACAATATCTTTCTAGCATCCACCGTCTGGTCCATCTGGATTAGTAGAAACCAACACATTTTTCACAATGTAATGCCCTAACCCAATGACACAATTCGACAACTTCTTTTCCTCGAGCATTCGATTTCTACCTCTCTTAACTCTTACCGGCAAACTTTTCCTTTCCCATCCTCTCTAAAGGTAATTCCGATGTACCCTTGTATAATCGTACACAAATCTCTTATATGCTCTTTTGATGTACATAATACTGTTAATATTTTCATAGCCATTTCATATAGTAAGAACAACCTAAGAACAGGCATCGAGGTCACTTGTTTGAATAATGTCTAAACGTTGCGGCTCGATAGCTTTCTCTACTCTAGCTTCAGACTTTTATTCAGCTGCTGCGAAATGCCTTTTACTCACAACAAAATGGACTCTTGCACATCAGTTTCTACATACTAACCTCTATATTGACTCCACATATTTACTCTCACAGATATCAAATACTGAAGACATTTTGGACTCAGTGGCAGCCATCTTCTATGACTTTTACTAAATGATTTTTTATTTCCATTATATTAGTATGTACAGGGCTGACAAACCCAACTAAAGGAAGTCAAAGCACTCGCATCTTTCGCATGTCAAGTTAAAACTGAGATTTATTAAGACTGGATTGACAATATTTTGCTACCCCACAAGATGTACCCACCACTTTCGTCTTGTGACTCACTTTCCTGTTTCTATATGCCTAAGTGTGGTTTAGTTTTCATTATTGTGTAACTAGTCAAGTGTTTGTATGTGTTTCATCATGACATGTGATATAGCTAAAAATATCCCTCCAATCTACGGACGATACGTGGCAGTTATGACACGTAACCCATGCTGGCTCATTACTGATATGGCATTACTGTATCAATCACCGGGCAGAATCCTAAAGAGGCTCTGACTCTATCAGTTCAGATTGACATGAGATCCTCCCGGATCCTAATGAGATTCTAATTAGAGTTGGTCAAAGCCCAGTCCTACTAGGACTCCTCCTTCTACCACTATATAAAGGGGTCAAGCCCCTCAGGTAAAGACAAGTTCACACACAATCACACATTGTGTCTTACTGCTTCTTCAGAGTTCTACATTGTTAGCCATCTCTGACTTAAGCATCGGAGCATTCCCCGCTGGAACCCCACCCGGCGGTCACTCCGTGTTCTCTTTTGCAGGCCTGATTTTTGGTGTGGTTCCCGATACAGTTTTTAACTGCAACAGATTGGCGCCATCCGTGGGACCACTACAGGGAACATGGTCAATCACTCTTCTTCTAGCGACTCTTCACATAGTCGCTCTCCACACTGTCACGCCTGAACGAGCAGCTCTCGTCGACTCAGTCGTGACCACCATTCGACACCTTCACGTTGTCGTGTCGGTTCTGCGGAAGATGCACACGTTAACGTCACATCTGCAACTCCCGAATCAGAAGGTAGACCTCGAAGAAATCACTCTCCGACGTCTACTCTGAAAAACGGGGACCTTCGTCATCGCCTGAACCGTAAGATATTCAAAACACCCCATGCCGAACTTACAAAAGAGATCCGCGAACTGAAAGATGTCGTGAACACTCTTCAACAAAAACTCGACATGGCGGTGGCTCCTCAATCCACTTACCATTCTCATCTTGACCCCGGCGATCTTCGTCTTCGTCTCACATCCAGATCAAGTTACTGCCGCAAATACCAATCAATGGCTGATCCAACTTACAATCATAAAGAGAAAAGCGGAGATCACGTAACCAGGAGTGGATCATGCTACCGTCGCGATTCTTCAGTCGAAGACAGTACTAACTCCTCTCCCGCACAGGCCGCCGAAGCTGAGACACTTCGAAGATCTATCCACCGAAAGAGGAAGCATGAGTTTCGTACCCGAGGAGGAGACTCTTGGAAGGTTGTCCCTAGATATCGTTATCCAGAACAATCTCCCCCGAGGGAAGAATCTAGATATCCGTTATCCGAGGCCATCGAGAAAGCAAAGTTGCCTCCCAATTTTTGAATGCCTCAGTGTGATCTTTACGACAGAACCGGAGATCCAGGAGAACATGTCTACCAGTTTCAAACAAACATGCTCCTCCTCCAGGTCTCAGATGCTCTCATGTGCAGAGCCTTCCCTACCACCGTAAGGAAAGCTGCTCACGCATGGTTCAAATCTTTACAACCAAGATCTATCTATTCTTTTGTCCAATTATCGAATCTCTTTCAAAAGCACTTTGTAAGCAGTCGCTCCCGAAGGAAGAACTCGGCGAGTTTGCTAAAATTGTGCAAGAGAAAAACGAGTCTTTGGTATGCTTTCTCGGACGATTCAATGCAGCCACTTTGGAAATTGACAACTTGGATGAATCCGTGAAGTATACTGCATTCCTCCGAGGCCTTCGACCCACATCCAAGTTCGCTTTCTCTGTGAACAAAAGTCCTCCAGGTAATATGAAAGCCCTTCTCGAGAAGGCTAACAAATATATTCAAGCAGAAAAATACTTGGAGACACACAGGGACCGACGTGGAGAAGGAAAATCGGAACAGAAGAAACGATCTCGAGAAGTAACTCCTCCATAAGGAAAGTCAGCAAAACGTCCTAAACGTGATGAACGACGTCCAAAAGACACGTTTAATCTGACACCCCTCAATGCAAAGTCATCGCAGATTCTTCACGAGATCAAAGACAACAAGGCTCTCTAGTGGCCAAACAGAATGAAATCCCTACCAAACAAGAGGAACAAAGATTTGTGGTGTCACTTTCACAACGATCATGGCCACACAACTGACAACTGTGGGTCGCTCAAACGAGCAATTGAGGCCCTTATCAAGCGTGGCCAGTTGAGAAAGTTTGTAGCTCTTGGAGAAGGAAGACAACAAACACCACCGGCCACGGAAGAAAAAGAAGGTATGGAAGAGAATGCGGGTACAATCAACACTATATCCGGGGGAATAGCCGCAGGAGGCTCATCAGGTAAGGCTCGAAAAGCATACGCCAGAGAGGTGTGCGTAACGAGTCTGCCCCAGAATAAAAGGCTGAAAACGGTACCCGCAGCGACGATCACCTTTTCTGATGATGATTCGGAGGGCATAAAAACTCCCCACGATGACCCATTAGTCATCACCATTAAAGCTGGGAACTTTGATGTAAAACGTGTCTTGATTGATAACGGAAGTTCCGTAGAAATCTTATTCCACGATGCATTCAAGAAGATGAATATTCCAACGGACCGTCTCCGAATGATAGATACACCGTTGTATGGATTTTCCAATCATCCGGTTACAGCCGAAGGTATTATCGCACTCCCAGTTGCGATTGGCACACCTCCGACACAAGCCAACTTCATGCTTGATTTTGTGGTGGTAAGGGTCCCCTCAGCATACAACGCCATATTGGGGCGACCAGCACTCAACCAGTTACAAGCGGTAGTATCCACTTATCACCTCAAGATGAAGTTCCCCACGGAACACGGGATTGGGGAGGTGAAAGGAGACCAAACTACGGCTCGTCAGTGCTACGTGACTTTATGCCAATCAAAGAACAAAGAAGCACTGATTATCGAGGACCTCCGGGAGGACTCAAAGATGCAAAGAGGAGAACCTGTTGAAGATCTTGTGAGCATTAAAGTATATCCCGGAGAAGAAAACAAAACGGTTCGCATAGGCTCAAATCTTAAGGAAGACACCAAGCTCAAGCTCGTGAACCTATTGAGAACATATGCGGATATTTTCGCATGGACAGCCGCAGACATGCAGAGGATTGATCCTGAGATCATTACCCATAGGCTGAATGTCGACCCAACCAAAAAACATGTTAAGCAGAACAAGAGGACTTTTGCGCCAGAAAGACAGGAGAAGATTGAAGAAGAAGTAGATAAACTCTTAACTGCAAAATTCATAGAAGAGATCTACTACCCTGATTGGATCGCCAACGTTGTCATGGTTCCTAAACCCAGCGACAGATGGAAAATTTGTATTGATTACACTGACCTGAACAAAGCATGCCCAAAGGATAGCTACCCGCTTCCAAGAATCGACCTTCTGATCGACGCTACTTCGGGTCACGAATTGCTTAGTTTCATGGATGCATATTCTGGTTATAACCAGATCATGATGCACGAAGACGATGTCCCAAAAACTTCGTTCATCATAGAAAGAGGGTTATATTGTTATAAAGTAATGCCCTTTGGACTCAAGAACGCAGGGGCAACCTACCAGCGCCTGGTAAACATGATCTTTTGAGACCTGATCGGAAAGAACATGGAGGTTTATGTTGACCATATGCTCGTAAAAAGTGTAAAGTCTAAATTTCATGTGGAAGACTTAAGAGAAACTTTTGACATCCTTCGAAAGTATAGAATGAAGCTGAACTCGCTCAAATGCCATTTTGGAGTTGAATCGGGGAAATTTTTAGGGTTTATTATTTCTCAACGAGGAATTGAAGCAAACCCAGAAAAGATAAAAGCCATTCAAGCCATGACAGCCCCAAAAACCATCAAACAAGTGCAAGAGTTAACAGGAAAGGTTGCAGCCTTGGGAAGGTTCATGGCACGATCAGCTGAACGATGCTCGCCATTCTTTAAAGCCATCAGAAAGGCAAAGAATTTTGTTTGGATGGACGATTGTTAGAAATCGTTCGAAGAGCTGAAAACACACCTAAGTTCTCCGCCCCTACTTTCGAAACCATTCCCTGGAGAAGACTTATTAATATACCTCTCTGTCACCGAAGTTGCCGTTAGTACTGTTTTAATCAGAGAGGAAGATGGGGTCCAGAAACCCATCTATTACGTCAGTAAGGTCCTACAAGATATGGAGACAAGATATCCGACGATCGACAAGATTGCCCTAGCCCTTATCATATCAGTTTTTCGACCATATTTTCAGTCTCATACCATTGTCGTTCTGACAGACCAACCACTCAGAAAGGTATTGCTGAGCCCTGAGGCATCAGGAAGATTGGTAAACTGGTCCGTCGAGTTGGGAGAATTCGATCTCCAGTATAAATCTCGCACTGCAATTAAAGCTCAAGCCCTAGCGGACTTTATTGTCGAGTGCACGTTACCCGAAGACCCACCTCAATTGGCGATCTCTGAGGTTACAGATCCTTGGAATCTTTATGTAGACGGTTCTTCAGCTCTTGGTAGTAGCGGAGCCGGACTTATTCTTATAAGTCCAGAGGGCTTTACTATTAAGTACGCGCTTCGCTTTGGATTTCAAGCCTCGAATAACGAAGCAGAATATGAAGCTCTTCTCACGGGGATAAGGCTAGCACATGCCTTGAAGGTAGACTCACTCTCCGATCATAGTGATTCCCAACTTGTGGTCAATCATGTCTTGGGAGACTACGAGGCCAGAGACGAAAGAATGGCTCAATATCTGAACTTAGTTAAAACTTCAGCTGTGAAGTTTTAAAACTTCACCATTCGCCAAATCCCCTGCGATCAGAATACTCAGGCATATACACTATCCAGGCTTGCTTCGGCTGAAGAAACGGATGTCCGGTGCCCGATATACCTTGAATTCCTCAAGGATCGCAGTATCAGTTCTCAAAATGAGGTTGAAACAATAGAACAAGAACCCTGTTGGATGAACATGATCGTCATATACTTGTCCACATGAGAATTACCCAGTGAAAGACATGAGGCAAGGAACCTTCGTGTCAAAGCCGCTCAGTACGCTTTGGTAGAAGGTACTTTATACAAGAAATCATTCAGCCTTCCATACCTTAGATGTCTGCGCCCGTCAGAATCTATATACGCACTACAAGAAGTCCATGAAGGGATTTGTGGACAACATCTTGGAGGGAGGACATTGGCACAGAAAATTTTAAGGCAAGGGTATTACTGGCCTACGATGCAGAAGGATACCATAGAATTCACGAGAAGATGCGATAAGTGTCAGAAGTTTGCACCAATTTCTCATACATCAGTTGTTCCTTTAAAGTCGATTGTTTCTCCAATACCCTTTGTCGTATGGGGAATGGATCTACTGGGACCTTTTCCCAAGGCGTCTGGCCAACGACGATTTGTGATTGTGGCGATAGACTACTTCACCAAATGGACTGAAGCAGAATCTCTGGAAACTATTACTTCAGCCAAGTGTGAAGATTTCTTTTGGAAAAACGTCATCTGCCGTTTTGGGGTGCCAAGAGCTTTGGTCGTTGATAACGGGAAACAGTTTGATAATAACAATTTTCGAACCTTCTGTACGAATCTCTCGATTGATTTGAGATTTACCTCCGTCGCTCATCCACAATCCAATGGTCAGACTGAAAACATGAATCGAAGCATCTTACGAGGACTAAAGAAGAAGTTAGACGAAGCTAAAGGCGCATGGGTGGACGAACTCCCAAAAGTATTGTGGGCTTATCGAACTACTCCACATTCGGTCACTGGAGAAACGCCTTTC
Source organism: Escallonia herrerae (assembly GCA_033070095.1). Lineage (NCBI taxonomy): Eukaryota > Viridiplantae > Streptophyta > Magnoliopsida > Escalloniales > Escalloniaceae > Escallonia > Escallonia herrerae. The sequence goes on from JAVXUP010000216.1 coordinate 437,182, forward strand.
TTACTCTGTTATGGAACAGAAGCAATGTTACCAGTTGAAATAGGAGTTCCAACGATACGGTCGCTGCACTTCCACGAGGTTAACAACGAAGCTGGACTACGATTCAATCTTGATTTGCTTGATGAAACTCGAACTCAAGCCCACGAACGATCTGTTGTTATAAAGCAACGAGTCGCACGCTATTACAATCAGAGAGTTTGCTCCAAGCAGTTTCAAGAAGGAGACTTGGTCCTGCGCAAGTTAGAAGTCTCAGATCCAAAGGCAGCAACGGGAAAGTTATCTCCGAACTGGGAAGGACCCTATCGTGTTATAAAGGTCCTCAAACCGGGAGCCTATGCACTGGGAACACTTTCTTGGGAGCCCATCCATCGTACTTGGAATGCTGAGAATTTGAGGAAATACTACCAATAGCATCTTGCCTCGAGGCTAGACACTTCTTTTTCTGGGGGATAGGGGCCCAGACCTTATCAAAATCCCAATCTTTTAGAAATTGTCTTAAGAAAGATAATTTCGAGCAATCCAATGTAAACTTTATTTTTCTCAAGCAATAAAGTTATTTTTCTAAGCATTGTTGTGATATAAGCTTAGTCAAAACATTCTGCCCGAACAGAGTGATCGATTTAGCCAAAATATTCTGTCCGAACAGAGTGATGGCCGAACACTCTGCCTAAACAGAGTGATCGATTTTGCCAAAACATTCTGTCCGAACAGAGTGATGGCCGAACACTCTGCCCGAACAGAGTGATCAGTTTAGCCAAAACATTCTGTCCGAACAGAGTGATGGCCGAACACTCTGCCCGAACAGAGTGATCAGTTTAGCTAAAATCAATCTGCCAGAATGATGGCCAAACACTCTGCCCGAACAGAGTGATCGATTTAGCCAAAACATTCTGTCCGAACAGAGTGATGGCCGAACACTCTGCCCGAATAGAGTATATAACTCTTGGATTTTATAAAATACAAGAGAAGGCCAAACGGACTAGCTACAGATCTAAGTCCGTGAAGAAACAAAAGTTAATGGGGGCATTGTCACTCCACCAAAGCTTTTTACTTCTTCGAAGTTTAGGCCGAGCGAGGGTGCTCGACTTCTTTGCCAACTCTTTAAGTGACGAATAAAGGGTTTGAGTCAATATAAACATTATTAATACTGTGTGAATGGTAAACACAAACCATAAGAAACACATAGTAAAGGATCAAAATGAAATAAAAGATAAAGAGTTTTACAATAGATCCCTTGCAAGGGCATTAAAATTCTCTATCTAGATAAACAACAAAGCCCAGATACAAGGGCTAAAATCTAGGGCTCGGGTGCATCACCAGACGGACCTTCCCCCGGAGGATGAGAAGCTGCGGCATCCCCCGCCTCTGAAGGCATAGCAGTCTCTCTAGATGGAGACGCAACCGCAGGCAGAACGAAATCCTCCAAGGGGATGTCAGGAAAGCGCTCAGCAAACATCTCCTTGGCCTTTGTAAAGCCAAGGTCATAGATCTCAAGGCCATCTTCGGTGCGCTTCTTCAACCATTCGTCTCCCGCATTTCCATCCAAGAAGTCGCGGATGCCTTGGTCTCGAGATTTGGTTACCTCTTCTGCCGCTTTCCTCTTGATTCACTCCAGCCTCTTCTCCAGAGTCGCAATCTTAGCAAGATAATCTTCCTCTCGATTACTCAGCTCTTCAGCATGATGAGTAGCTTCTTGCGCCTCCTTAAAGGCATCCCTCTTCTGCTGAGCTTCCTCTGTGGCCACCTACCTTGCCATCTCAAAGCGAGAAAGCATCTCAGATCCGCTAGCGTACATCTGGAGTGAAGATTGGAACCATCAGCTAAATGAAAGTTGAAAAAAAAACATAAACTTAGTTGAGACAAAGGACATTACCGTATAGACGGCCTGGGCAAATGAGCAGGCAACGGTCTCGTGTGTCTGAGTCTGGAACACCTCCTTGTCTCGAGGTAGAATTCCATGAAAAAGATGTTGCTCCGAGACATGGCTATCCGGCATCCCAAGGTCATCGCACCTAAGTGTCCACCTCGGTCGAAAGATAGGATCGTCATCAATGGACACTTGCTCCAAGATACGTGGAGAACATTCTGGAGGAATAACTCTAGTCCTCTTAGGAACAGGGGCAACTCCGCACTGGGCTATTTCTCCTTCCGCTTCCCCTTAGCTTTCTGAAGAACGCCAAGAAAGCCTCCTTTTGGGGATTTTCCACTTCCGCTGGCCATCTCTGCAATCAAGGTAGAAATCAATACGGGAATGAATACTGAAACCAAATTGAAATCAAAGACTTCCATAAAACACACATAGGGGAACGGTCTCGGCAGATGACATGCTAAGAATAGCGGGAGGAGGAGAAAGAATCAGAAGACCAGCTGGAATGGGCTTTGGAGGAATGATCTTCGCCCACTCCAGTTGCTCCTCCGAAAGAGGCTCATCTATGCAAAGACCACCTCGAAGCTTAATATGACTAATTATATGTTTAGTCAGATTATTGGGAGTAGGCTTGCCAGGATTTTCAAAATCCTTACAGAATGGATTCCAGTCTCTATCAAACGGAAGCTCCCCCTTGTCCAGGCGGCCAACGAAGAAGTATCTAGAATGCCAGCCTTTATTTGACTTCGGGCCTCCCTTCAGGAGTCGTTGCCTACTATGAATGTAATACCATCCCGGGCAGTTGGCGACTCCCTTGACGAAACAGATTTAGAAGAACACTCTCATAAAATATGTTGCATCTGGTTTGTAGCCTGAAGTCTGGACCAAATATATAAAGCCGGCAAGCTTCCTCCAACCATTTGGAACAAGCTGCCCGGGAGCCATGCGATAATGCTCGAAGAAACGAAGAGCAAATACCCAGACTTCACCTGCTCTTCATATATCCCAGTTTCAAACTTGGTTCCATAATTTTCTGGTTCTTGCAAACCAGGAAGACGAGCATACCAACCTTTGGGAAGAGGATATTCCCAAATAAAATCCTGCAAATCTTCGGTAGACATCTTGCCTGACTTCTCGTCAGCAGTATACCAAGGTTTGGGATTAGCCTTATCGTCAGCTTGATCATTTACATCTCCTAAGGCATTTTTTCTAGACAAAGAGTGCGAAGGTTGAGAAGATGAAGGTGGTAATGGTTGAGAAGTTGAAGGTTGGAATGGATGGGAAGTTGAAGCTAGTGGTAGCTGTGGATTGGAAGTTCCAACTTCACTTCCTGAAGTTGGAACTCGTTCCGAACTCGAAGATGAACTACTCTCTTCGGACGAGGAAACAGACGCTGAAGTTTCGGACATGTTTTCTACTCAAACTATGAAACTATGAAAAACTAGTGCTGAACAGAAAGAAGAAAGCAAAAAGACTTACTTGAAGAGTAGTGTATTTCCAAAAATTTCGAGTGAAGAAAAAATGAACTGAAAGTTCATTTTTATAGAGAAACCCCATGTAACCGTTTCTGGGGAAACGCAACGGTTCATCCACCACACACGTGTCACAAGCTGAAGAGTAGAGAAACTTAAAAATTCTCAATTCCCGCTCAAAGACATTAATGGAGAAGGAGACACGTGGAGCGAACCAAGGTAATGGCCGAACAGAATTCTGCCAGAGCAGGATCGTGTCCGAACACTCTGCCCGAGCAGAGTGACAAAGGCCGAGCAGAATTCTGTCCGAACAGAATCCCGTCCGAACACTCTGCCTGAGCAGAGTGACAAATGCCGAACAAAACTCTGTCCGAGCAGAATCCCGTTCGAACACTCTGCGCTAACAGAGTGACCGTGGCCGAGCAGAATTCTGTCCGAACAGAATCCCGTCCGAACACTCTACCCGAGCAGAGTGACAACGCCCGAGCAGAATTCTGTCCGAACAGAATCCCGTCCGAACACTTTTCCCGAACAGAGTGACCGTGGCCGAGCAGAATTCTGTCTGAGCAGAATCCCGTCCGAACACTCTGCCCGAACAGAGTAACCGTGGCCGAGCAGAATTCTGTCTGAGCAGAATCCCGTCCGAACACTCTGCCCGAACAGAGTGACCGTGGCCGAGCAGAATTCTGTCCGAGCAGAATCCCTTCCGAACACTCTGCCCGAACAGAGTGACCGTGGCCGAGCAGAATTTTGTCCGAGCAGAATCCCTTCCGAACACTCTGCCCGAACAGAGTGACCGTGGCCGAGCAGAATTCTGTCCGAACAGAATCCCGTCCGAAACTCTCTGCCCGAACAGAGTGACCGTGGCCGAGCAGAATCCCTTCCGAACACTCTACCCCAGCAGAGTGACCGTGGCCGAGCAGAATTCTGTCCGAACAGAATCTCGTCCGAACACTCTGCCCGAGCAGAGTGACAACAGCCGAGCAGAATTCTCTCCGAACAGAATCTAGTCCGAACACTCTGCCCGAGCAGAGTGATAAAGGCCGAGCAGAATTCTCTCCGAACAGAATTCAGTCCGAACACTCTGCCCGAGCAGAGTGACAAATGCCGAACAAAACTCTGTCCGAGCAGAATCCCATCCGAGCAGAATTCTATCCGAACAGAACCATGACCGAGCAGAACCATATCCGAACAGATTCATGCCCGAGCAGAATCCCACCCGAGCAGAATTCTGTCCGAACATAACCATGTCCGAATAGATTCATGCCCGAGCATAATTCCATCCGAGCAGAAATCTGTCCGAACAAAACCATGTCCGAGCAGAGAACTCTTCAAATATTTGAAATGGGGGCAAACAGATTCGATCCTACTTTTGGCATATGTCCCTATCACCAGTGGGAAAAGTGTGCTTCCACCCGCTTCAGTAAACACTGGTAGAAGCAGGGGGCATATGATATAACTAAAAATATCTCTCCAATCTACGTACGATACGTGGCGATTATGACACGTAACCTATACTGGCTCATTACTGATATGGCATTACCGTATCAATCACCGGGCAAAATCCTAAAAAAACTCTGACTCTATCAGTTCAGATTGACATGAGATCCTTCCGAATCCTAATTATATTCTAATTAGAGTTGGTCAAAGCCTAGTCCTATTAGGACTCCTCCTTCTACCACTATATAAACAATCCTACTACGACTCCTCCTTCTACCACTATATAAAGGGGTCAAGCCCCTTAGGTAAAGACAAGTTCACACACAATCACACATTGTGTCTTACTGCTTCTTTAGAATTCTACATTGTTAGCTATCTCTGACTTAAGCATCGAAGCGTTCCCCTGCCAGAACCCCACCCGGCGGTCACTCCGTATTCTCTTTTGCAGACCTGATTTCTAGTGTGATTCCCGATCCAGTTTTTAGCTGTAACAACATGATTTTAAAACTTGTCTCTATAATGCGCTCTAAAGCGTACATTTTCAATGCTATTATCAACTTTATCAAAAAAAAATCAACTCTCTATGGCAATTAATTACCTCTTCATCTTTCATGACAATCATTACCATTGCTGTGAGATTTTCAATGCTATTATCGACTTTATCAAAAAAAAAAAAAATTCAACTCTCTATGTCAATTAATTACCTCTCCATCTTTCATGACAATCATTATCATTGTTGTGAGAAAGGGAAGAAAAAGAAGGGGATGCATGGTTACTCTCTCCAAGTCAGCCATTCTTGTTTGCAACTAGTAACCCAGTAGGTGATCTGATCACCATTGAACGGTGACAACAATTACCATTGCCACGAATCTGACCAACACTACTCTACCACCGTCCATCACATTAGGCCACCTAAAATCACAACCCTTTAAACGGACTCGACTACGGATCAACCAAAAGTAAGGATACCTGTAGCCTGGTGATGGATTAGTTGCCCGAGCATCCACATTTCAATGTTCTTGTTGGTCCCAACCTCATCATGGTGTATGTAAGAACTAAGAAGAGATCTCATTGTGGAGAATTGACGACGATGATAATTGTGATTTACATACATACAAATATTTTACTTGTTTTCAAGGTTGATTTTGACAATTTTACATTTCACGTGTAAATCACTTTTTCTAAATAAATTTGATCAAAATATTTTCACAAGTACCTGCCAAGTTAACGATCTCTACCATTGCCAGCCCAAAAGCATTATCTGCCTAATGGAAGCTTCTAACATACTTCAAATACAGATTTTGGATTACACTCCTGTCCTGAACTAATGACAGAACTAGTCCTAGAGACTAAAAGAGGCGAATACAAAATAAGAACTAGATCTAAAATTACAACCGAAAGAACGCACAGAACCTCTGACCGACCAATTTATCGTTCTAACCACCGAAACCGTAAAGAGTCCGGCCCTGCCTCTTGAGGGCGTAGACAACGTCCATGGCCGTCACCGTCTTGCGGCGAGCGTGCTCGGTGTAGGTGACGGCGTCACGGATAACGTTCTCGAGGAAGATCTTGAGGACGCCACGTGTCTCCTCGTAGATGAGGCCGCTGATGCGCTTGACACCGCCCCTGCGAGCCAGCCTCCTGATGGCCGGCTTGGTGATGCCCTGGATGTTGTCTCGGAGCACCTTACGGTGTCGCTTGGCCCCTCCCTTTCCCAGGCCCTTGCCTCCCTTCCCACGCCCAGACATTTTTCAGAGAAAAGAATTGAAATGTAGGTGATGGAGAGAGATTGGAATTTGCGTGGGGTGAGAAAGGGCCGTGATGGTGAGAGGAGTTTATAGGTGAGGTGGTCGGGGGATTTGATCGTGATCGTTGCTTTTTTAGGCTTATCGACGGTTCAAAGCGTTGATCCGTGACGAGAGATTTAAATGGATATGAGGCGTTGATAACATGTTAATGAACGGTTGATGCTGGGTTTTGGGAACGTCTTTTGAACCGGAGAAATCGAAACGTGATTTTGGCGGGCTCTAAAACTAGTAATGCGAGTTTGAATTTCGTTTTAAGATAAATTAAAATCCAGATCACGGGAAACAGTTTCGGGCTGGAGTTTTACAACCGCGGGTGGAGGATTTTGGATTGGCTCATAAACCGGCTATCGTAAAGAAGTGCTCTGAAAAGTAATGAAAAAAATAATAACATACTACAAAAAGAATTTTGAGGTTAATTTAAAAAAATAAATACCCCAAGGGTGTATTTGGATATGAAATTTTGAAATACTGAGTATTTCTAAATGTCATCATTTCGAAGTACCCTAATTTACAAATTTTATCATTTTGAAATATCTTATTTAGAATAAAGGAAATAAAATGTTGTTAAACAAGATTTCTAAAAAACAGAGAACTAGTTATTGTGGATTTGTTTGATTGGAGTGGATTTGTTTGATTGGAGTGGATTTGACAAAAAACTACTTCAAACTAGTGATTTGAACTGTGAATTTCGGGACCCCAAATTCACAGTTCAAATCACTCCAAAATTTTGAAAATTTCCTTTTGTACTATCCAAACAAAATATTTTGTTCAAGTGATTTACAAATACCCTATCAAAGTCAAATCTCCAGTTCAAATCTTATATCCAAATACACCCAAGGTTTCTTTCAGGTTTTCAGCTTATCTATATCTATATTATATATAATGAGAAATCTATTTTTAATTTTGGTATAATACCCTTTTGGTGTTATACTGAAACTCATCCAGGTGAAGACACATGTCCATTTTGAGGGCAAAAGTATAAAAGACTATTAACGACTACCTTATACCTCATGGTAACTGTCATGTCTCTCTTCCTTCGTCGTCATTGCAAAGTTAGTTTTGATTGCACAAATTTTCATGCATCTTAAATTTTTCTGTTTTGTTCTCTGCATTTTCCCTTCCCCTTCCTTGTGGTTATGCAGTTGCGAGTGATTGGTGACAGTTGGGCGCGTCTGGTGGCAGGGCACAGCGGCAGGGCCGATTAATGGATTGTCGGGCGGCGGCGTGAATGGACTACAGGCAGTGGTGGTGGGCCGTGGGTGGGCGATGGATGTTGATCGTCTCATGGGCAGACGATTCGAGGCTGTGGTGGCCCTCGCTACCCATGTGGCCTTTGGGAACCGAGTCAGTGGTGGTTGGTAGTCATGGGGAGAGCGGTGGCTGCGGTGGCAGGGAAAGTTGAGTGTTGTCGGCGTGGTCGTCGGAGAGTGTCGTGACGGTGTTGGTCGCAGGTGGGTGGTTTTCTTGGGGAGGTAGAGGCGGGCATGGTGGGTCGTAGTTCTGGGGAGAGCGGTGGCAAGGGCAGTGGGTGATGCAGGCGGGTGGCGCGCAGGTCTCTGGAGGTTATTATCGATAGTGTCGCCGGATGCTGCTGCCTGCGATGTCGTAGGTGGGTGGTTTTGTGGGAAGTGGAGGCCAGTGTGGTGGGTCGTGGTGATCGGGATAGCGGTGGCAGGGGCAGTGGATGATGTCGGAGGGTGCTGCCGGCAGTGTCGCCGGAGGGTGCTGCCATAGACGTGGCCAGAAGGTGTCACCGGCTGTGGTGGGTGCAGTGTTATCAAAAGCGCGCCTAGGCACAAGGCGCGCTCAGGCGCACAACCCGCGCCTCGCCTAGGCTAGGCGCGCGCCTTCTGAGCCTAGGCGCCCAGGCGCTAGGCGCATAGTGGGGCGGGAGGCGCAAAACTAGGCGCCTGTTCGTCCTTGCGCCTGTTCGTCCTTACTCCCAAAGTCTAAAATCCCCAAATCCAAATCAATTTCACTCTGCGTGCGACAGTTCGTCCTTGCTCCGGTGACCTCGTCACTCCTCATCCTTTCTCCGGTGACCGGTGGCCGTCGTCGCTGCCATTACTTGTCCCCTCTCCGCCGCCGCTGACTGCTAGTTGCTCCGCTGCCTCTGTCGACGCCGTGGCGCTGCTCTTGCCGATGCTACTCCGCTGCTCCATGCCTCAACCCCGCTGGTCTCTCTCTCTCCCCCTCTCCCTCTCCCCCTCCCTCCTTCACTCAGTCCCTATTCGTCCTTGCGCTTGTTTTTTTTTATGTATGTATGTATATATATATATATATCACTCTCTCTCTGTATCTCTGTAGAATTACAGAGAGAGAGAGAGAGAAATGGGCTGTTGGTTTTCAGGGACGATGATGAAATCATGGGCTCAGATGAAGGTCATCTTTGACAGAGAGGGTCAACCACCCATGGAAACATCCAATTTCTCTCTGGAGCCTCATTCTTTGAGCACAGCAAGCTCTGTGATGAGCTTCGTGTAAAGTGAACTGCTGGTAGTTCTCCATTTATTGTACCTTCAACTTCAGATATGCCCTTCATGGACAACGTATTTACACCTTTGTGGTTGTAGTTCTCACGAATCTCAACAAAAAAAAAAAGCTTGTAAATATGCTTTTAGTGACATTTTTATTAGCTCTTTCAAAAATCAGAATTGTCTATTTTTCACGTCATGTGTATTTTTTATATTCTCGTTTGTCGCTAATAGATTTATAATCATAAAATGAGGATATTATTTAATACGCTCATTATCGATAAAATGGGGATGTGAACGACTTAAAACATATGTACAAAAATAAGGTACAATATCTAGTTCTTTGTGGTTCTCATAGGAAGTATACTGAAAAAGAAATGTTTTTTAAATGTAATTTTATTGTTTTAATGCACTATTATTTATTTATTTATATTTATTTTAATTTTGCGCCTCGCTTCGAAAAGGCACGCGCCTGCGCCTTGCGCCTAGGCTCCAGGGACCTTTTGCGCCTTAGGTGCGCCTGCGCCTTTAATAACACTGGGTGGGTGGTGATGTGTGAATTGAGCAGCCCGTTTATTCCAGCATTATGGGTTGTACACTGTGAATTATTGATTGTACAACATGCATAGTTGGTTATACAATGTCATTCTTGGTTGTAATAATTTGAAATGTTACTTGAATCTTTAGCCATAAAAGATTGATCTTTATGTAGTTTTTCTTTATCCATCCAAATTCAATTTTCAAGATATATATATATATATATATATATATATATATATATATATATATATATACGTAATTGACTCATATAATTATCATAAGATTCATCATCTAACTGTGTTCTAATATGTCTTAAGAGTCCTTCTAAATATGCATTAACTTGTAGAAAATCATTTTCTAAGGTTATAAACAAATGTCCATAAGTTTGTAAGGGTCTAGGAACAGATCTTAGTCTTCCTAGTTGCATTAATAATTTTAATCTATTATTAACGTAGTGAATGCGATTTAAAGCAGTATAAAAACGATTGAATTGAATTGTATTTTCTTCAGGTGTAGAATTATATGTCATAGTATCTTCAGTATAATCACTATAAAATGAAGGATCTACTGGTCTATTGTTACTACTCATTTTATGTTTCAAAGGTGTTGTCGAGATTGGCCATGGCTTCTTCATCCCATGGGTAATCATTATCACTTGCGTTATAATCTGTATTATTATCTTCGTTTGTATCTTCAACCTCATTGTTTATATTTAAGGCATTCATATTATTAATTACATCTATAGGTACGCCTAAACTTTCTAAGCGTGATTCTTCATCTATTTGTCTAAGTCTACGATGAATTTCGCTATAATAGAGTGAATTGTTTTGTTGATCTTTCAATTGTATATAAAAACCTATAAGGTGTTGGAAAAATATATCAAAGTCTTCTAATAAAGAATCTAAATTTAGAAAATATCTAATGTAAAAAGATAAAGGATTGTATAAAAGGGTGATACAATCAGTATCTATATAATGTTTTATTCTATCATTTGTAAAATCTATTGTTTCTAAGGTATTAAAGAATTTGTTAAAATTATCTAAGATGTCTATTCTCATCTGTTGATCTAGATTATAATCATTTATCATGTCTTCGAAACTAAAAGGATCTTGAGGAGGTTCGAAATTTGGTTAGATTTTGAATTACTTGCTATTATTTATGCCTTAGAACATTTCAAAGCATTATTAATTTCAAAACATGAATTTAGTATTAGAACTGATTGTGAAGCAATAGTAAGGTATAATAAAAACAAAGATGCTAGATATACAAATAGATGGGTAAAGTTTTTAGCAACCCTTAGCAATTACCGTTTAGACAAAATAGAGTGGCAACACATAAAAGGAAAAGACAACACTTTAGCAGATTTATTATCTCGCAAATTATTACTATAATAATTTGTTTTACAGGATGACTCCTTTTCAAGTCAGACTCTATCTTCGTCAGACATTTAGGAGAATTCAGAGACTCGAAGCTCATCTTCAATTTTTATATGAATTTGAGACAGATGGAGATGAAGAGTTAGAAATTTTTAAACAAAATCGTATTGAAGCTACAAACGATTTCATTCGAGTCTGTAAGAATGAATTCGATTGGCTTGGAGGAGTATTTTGTAGATAAAAACAATTATCTTTGTAATAATAAAATCTTCCTTTTAATAAAGATTTTTACTGCCTTACAAGCATATCTATAGACAATTTTTTGTAATTGTGCAGGACAAATGACATCCTCCTCTGATGGACGCTCTAGACAAGCTCATTTCGCCAATCAGACAAATCCATCTTTTCCAGTACTTTATACAAGCTATGTAGACAATTCAGGCACCAGTAGGATTAATTTTGATGGTAGTAATTTAGGAATTCTACATGTAGGAAGTAAATTTCAAGTAAAAGACCCCAAGTTAGGATCGTTTCCCATAGACCAGGTCACTCTTTTAGACAACCTTTGGCAAGCATTTATTCGTAAAGACAATGGATGGTTTGTTAATTCTTTAAACGGTTTAGCAGCCTATTTTCATAAACTTAGAGATACAAGAAAATATAACTTTTATTGTGTTTTTAAAGGGCAGCAACCCGGTATATACAAACATTGGCCCGAAGCCATGGCACATGGCGTAGGTAATCATACAAGACCTTGGTATAAAGGTACACAAACGTATGAAGAAGCTCATAAACTCATGACAGCACACTATGGTGTGAATTATTTTATAAGTCCTGAATGTACTACATCCTCCTCTACAATTGTCCCTTTCTCTGGAACACCAATTCCTTCTTCTTCCGGCTCACAATTTTGCGCAAATTGTGATGTCTTAATTAAACATTATAATTTCTTAAAAAGAATCACAGACCAGTTAGCAGTAGATAAACAGCAGTTAGAACAACAGCTTTCCAGTGTTAAAACTCAGTTACAAGTTTATGAACTAGAAACTATGGACTGGAAAACAAAATACTATACTTTAGTAAGATCCAAGTCCACACAATCCTCTACGTCCGGAGTTAAAGGCGTAGCTAGTCCTGTTCTACAGGCAACAGGTAAAGACAAATCAAGTCCTGTGACAGTTGGAAATTTACTCAAAATTTCTGAAAATCCTATTAGTTCGAGAGAAAGAGTTACTAGTCCAGCCCCACAGGTAGCTGGTAAAGACTTATCAAATCCTGAGACCCCTGTCCGTTTGGGAAAAATGGAAAAAAGACGCAAGGCGCTCAAGGATGCGAAGAAACGGAACCTTCAAGTAGACGCTTTCAAGAGACAGACAGCACAAATGATTTTAGATTTATTGTAATACTTTGACAAAAAGAATGGCGGTCAAGCGAACCAAGACAGTCAAGAGTTCGCGCAGAAGCCAAATACAAGTGACGAAGAAAGAAGACTTCAGCAAGAACTTCTCAAGATTTTGCCAAGCTCTGACGAATCGTCATCCTCCAGCTCAAACAAGAAGACAGCCAAAGGAAAGGAAAAAGCTAAAGGACAAAGATGATGGAATATGCTTTTCCACCACCTACAACTTTTGAACTTTCGGCACAAGAAGACTCCTGCAACTTTTGAACTTTCGGCACAAGGAGACAGAAGACTTTACTTTCGGCAAATAATGACAGACACGGAATCTTTTTCCTGTACACTTTAAGACTTATGTGAAATTATTGTACTTTGTCTTACAACTTAAAAAAAAAAAGAAAAGAGTGTTTGTCCAAATGTAAAACTTAGTGGACGACAACTTTAGGATTAGTAGACAGCTGTAAACCTTTCAATTTTGTTGGATAGTTTTAGCTCGGTCTATATAAGGCCTTAGACACTTCAATTGTAAATAGGTTTTTCGGCATATGCTTTTCTGCAATCCTCTCTGAGATCAATAAAATTCCTTTGCTCTCAAAATTCTCTTGTTGATGCGCACAACCTTAAAAGACTAAGAAGCGTTCAAGTTGTTCTCTTTCTTGCTTTCAAGTAAGTTCTTTATTTTATTCAACTAATTTAGTTATTTTGGGGTGAACACGCTCAAGAGGTGAAATGTCATCCAGGAATTGAAAGGAAAAAATCTCATTAACTTAACATGTCATAGAGCAGATAATATATGATAGACTTAGAGATTACATGGCATTTGCTTGATAAAAAGAGACTCTGCCTAATTTGTTTTTCAAAAAACCGATTATGCTTACCACGGAGTGTTTAAAATGTTTTTCCAAAATTCACCTTTAGGTTTTAAGCAAAAGTGGGAGCGAGTCGCTTAGGGTAGTTGCCGAGTGATGGCTTTGAAACCCGTTAGACTAACGCATGCCCTGAGTTTTAAACCAAAGAGGGAAGATTTTTGAAAGGTATTTTAAAAAGCTCACCCCAGCATCCTGAAGTCTTTTAAAATCACAAATTTTTTAACCAGACTTTCTATTTATTAAGCTTCTGCCATCTCTTCTCTAAATCTGCTCTCTATTCCACTGTTTTTCTATGAAATGTTCAGTTTTTTCTAAAAATGGAGTACGCGGTCTAACCGGAGACCCTCGTCTTTTCGAAAACGAAGAATTTTGGATGGACACCAGACGTCAATAAGGCCCTGCCTGGCACCCCCCAGTTTGGGTATTGACGATTGGTATAACGAAATCCGGGCTTCTTCTATAGTTACTAGATTATTAAATCTTGTTTGTGTACAAAATTTGTCAATATTAAATTCTTGCATTAGCTGTTTATTAGGATCATCTAAATTTATAGTTTCTATGAGATTTTCTTTAATATGAGCTAAGGTATCTTCAATTTGTATTATTTTTTGTTCTAAATATTCTAATCGTCTATTAACATTATTATCGTAATAAGTGTTATCTTGTGTTGATTTAGACGTATTTGTTTTACTGATGTCTAAATTGTATTTTTGTTTTAGGCATTTAGTGCATGCTTCTTTATAGCATAAATTGCATTTGCATAGACGTCTTTAAAACAACAGATTTTAAAATATTAAATCAAAAAATAGGAACTACATTTATAGGAAGAGGAATTAGTATGCAACAATTACAAGAATTTATACAACTCGTTGAACGAGAAGAAAGTTTAGATATCTTCAATCAACCTGAAGAAATTATAACAGATATAGACTCGGATATAATGAAAGACTTAAAAGACCTAGATCTAAGCCAAGCTTTTATCTCGCAACCCGTTCATATAGATATATGTGAACCGAAAAAAAAAAAAAATATATATATATATATATATATATATATATATATATATATATATATATATATATATATATATATATATATATATATATATATATATATATATGGGAGCTGATCCCTTGATAGCGCTAGCAAAATAGGGTATTTGCTAGCGCAATCTGGGCCATTCATCCTGAAAGATGGACGGTCCAGATCGCACCTTTTTTTAAAACTGTCAGTAGTCCGCGACACAATATCGCGGACGACATTTTTTACCTTTTTGTCCCTCCACGCTGTCTGCGACACAGTATCGCGGACGACTGACAGTATCGTCCACCACACTGTGTGGTATGACTTTTTTTGTCATTAATGTGTCCGCTACATTATGTAGCGGACTAGTCTTATCTTTTTCCCTCCTTTCTCTTATTCTGACTTCTTCTTTTTCTCTCTCTTCTTACTTTGATCCTAATGAACAAATCTTCATGAAGTTCGCTGGCAACAGATTGCCATTGGTAAAAAAGACTCCAAAACGAGCACACCCAATTAGCACATCCACCTGCAGGCTGGAACCATTCATGAAATTGGCTGGCAATAGATTGCCATTTTGTTCTAGGGTCTTCAACCTCCTCCATTTCTATCACCCTATATCAAAAACGAAAAGATTTTTTTAAAAAAAACCTAATTTCTCAAACCCATGACAACCAAATCAAAGCACATCATAACTATTTGAAGCGGCAAGATAGAAAGAGAAGGAAGAGTTTTCAAATCATCAATAGTTTGCTATTTCGACACATTTGCTGTGATCTTTATAGAACGTCCCCTGTTCTATATGGACTTCGTCGGAGCCACCGGAGGAGCAAATAGGCACGGCCAGGCTGGTGCGGAGCCGATGGGCACAGCGGCGGTGGAGGAGGAAGGCAGTGGCTTGATCGGTGACCCAAAATTTCTTTTGCTAGGCCCATAACCACGAAACTGGACAAAGAATAAGGAACCATTTTGGAAGGTTGTGCCTCGATCGCCACTCGCACGCTCACAAGGGAGAGAGAGAAGATGAGAGATAAGGGGGAAAGATGGTTGTGCCTTCGATCGCCGGACACGGGAGGTGCTGTCCAACTACCTTGAGGGAACCACCGTCTTGAAGGAGCTCATCCAGAAGAGAGAAGATGAGAGATGAGGGGGAAAGAGAAAATAAAAGTTGGTTGTCTCTTTTCTAGAGTTGACAACACGGATGGCTCTTTTCGAGAAGTAAAATAGTCTGCTACATAATGTAGCGGACATATGTAATTGGGATTTAGGGATATATTTGTCAAAAATATCGTCCGCTACATAATGTGGCGGATAGATGCAATTGGGATTGAGGGGTATATTTGTCAAAAATATCGTCCGCTACATTATGTAGCGGACGGACTTAAAAAAAATACAAAAAAAAGATCTGGACCGTCCACAGATCGCTCGTGGAGGGCCGGATCGCGCTAGCAACTTAACTCAGTTTGCTAGCGCTCTCAACGGATCAGCTCCACATATATATATAGGGAGCCGATCCACACCCACTAGTGGAGAAATAAAATTTCTCCACCAAACCGCTACTCTTTATAGCGGTTGGTATTTTTCAAACAGCTACAAAGAGTAGCGGTTGGTATTTTTTATTGTAAGTACACAACCGCAACAAAGTGTTGCGGTTGCGCCCCACATGGACCCCTTCCCCCCTCCCCCCGTCTCTCCCCCACCCCCCCCACCCCCCTGCCCAACCGCAACAAAGAGTTGCGGTTGCGCCCCACATGGACCCCCTCCCCCTTCCCCCATGGCCCCCCTCCCCCTTCCCCCCGTCTCCCCCCACCCCCACCCCCTGCCCAACCGCAACAAAGAGTTGCGGTTGGCCCCCTTCACCCACGTGGTGTCCCCCTCGGCAGCCACGTGGCCTCCCCTTTCCCCCATGGCCCCACTTCCCCCGTCCTCCCCTCGGCCGCCACGTGGCCTCCCTTCCCCCCACGGCCCCCCGTCCTCCTCTCCCCCATGGCCCCCTCATGCCCCCAACCGCAACAAAGTGTTGCGGTTGGCCCCTTCCCCCTGTCCCCCCTCCCCTTCCCCCGCCACGTGTCCCGTCCCCTCTCTCCCAGCCACGTGGCATCCCCTCCCCCCGCCACGTGGCCCCGTCCCCCCCACCATGCCCAACCGCAACACTTTGTTGCGGTTGGCATGCCAACCGCAACAAATTGTTGCGGTCCCCACCCCCACCCCACGTGGTGTCCCCCCCCCCCGTGATGCCCCCCATGGCCCCCCCTTCCCCCTCCCTTATTTGTTGCGGTCCCCCACCCCCACCCCACGTGGTGTCCCCCCCGTGATGCCCCCCCTTCCCCCTCCGTGATGCCACGTGGTCACTCACGGATTTTTTTTTCCACTTTATAAACTCTCCTCCCCCGAACCCTTTCTTCCACTTTTCTTCCACTGACCCTTTCTTCCGCTGACCCTTTCTTCCACTTTTCTTCCACTCTCCATCGTCTTTACGCTCGGTGGATAACCGCTAGAAGATTGGTAGATTTTTTTTAAATATATCAAGTCAAAACAAGTAAGTATTTTTTGGGTTTTCCTATAATTCAATTCAATATTAATTTCAAAGTTCAAAAATAGTCATTGTAGACTCAAATCAAAGATAACGAAACATACAAATTGAAGGAAACAAAAATCAGATCAATCCGAGATCGGATGAGCGGTATTACATTTATAGATTCCAAAATAGCGATTTTTTAGGGCGTCTAAATGAGGATTTTTCACAAATTTATAAAAAATAGCTAGAGCTAGATTTTGCCAAAGTACAAAAAAGAGACCCTAGTTATTTTTAAAAGATCTATATCAGGGAAAAATTTCAGATTTTTCCAAAAACTGGAAAGGGGTTAACTGATACGCGGAACCTTGAAACTTTGCACTGTAATTTAAAATATCAAGCCAGCGCGATTTAGCTGGAAACTTTTATGAGAACCCTAGGATGTTGGGAAGTTCCATCCCCCAGGATTTCGGACCATTCCGAAGTCGTTAGCTATTTTTTTGGCCGAACGGGCTTTTAAGCGCTCGATCCGGACACCGGTTCGGGATTTTTGGGCGAAAAGTCCGTAGAATTCTTTTTAGATCAAGAATGAATTCGGAAAGCCAAAAATAGCATTTCAATGCACTTTTGAGATCGTTCTGATGCCAGGGGCATTTTGGTAATTTGCCACCCCGAGAGGGGTATTTTGGTAATTTTACGGTGTTAAGTTTTTCAAAGGACTTTTTAGTCCAGAAGTGTAAGTCAAACACCTGAAAGGTTGTTTTAAAGCCATCCCCCAGGATTTCGGGCCATTCCGAAGTCGTTAGCTATTTTTTGGCCGAACGGGCTTTTAAGCGCTCGATCCGGACACCGGTTCAGGATTTTTGGGCGAAAAGTCCGTAGAACTAGACATAAATATTAAGTGTGTACGGGGGCAGAAAGGTGTTGAAGTTACTTATACCGTGTTGTAAGTCTGATGTGAGTTCATATGCCTTGCAGGAGATTATGGCTGGAGCTGGATGGATTGATGAGCACGTCATGGCCGGGGACGAAGAGGAGGAAGATCCCGAGGAGGACCCCTGGCCAAATGACGAGGAGCCCGAGGAAATAGATTTGTCCGGACCAGAGGATGGGGAGGAGGAACAGGAAGAGACTGAACCTGAGGTGCCGGTGGGATTTGTGAAGGTGCATAACACCGTATACCGGACACATCAGGTGGAGAACTTTTGGAAACGAAGGTATATTGAGGTAGTGAGGGAAAGGGATCACCTGGTGTATCAGGCGAAGGAGATGCGAGCCATGGAGGGGCAGGAGGTAGAAAAGTTAGAGCGACGTCGTCGTGAGGAGTTGGCACGAGCGAATAAAAGGGAAGAGTATACCTTTGATGCGGGGAGAAGGGTGGTTCGAATGATGCAGGATGGGTTACGAGAAACTCATCCGGCGAGGCCGATGCCGAGGGATCGGTGGGAAATGCTCCTCGATGAGGAGTATTGGTACATGGCACTCGCTCAAGAACGGAATAGATTTTCTCCAGATTAGAGCGAGAAGGAAACGGAGGGAGGGGTAATGTGTAAAAATGTATAAAGTTGACTAACTAGCGTTGACTGTTGATGTATATATTTGTATAACGTTAACTTTATGCTATAACTGTTGTCTGTACCAAATGTTAATTGTGTTTATGTTATGAATGGCTCGTCAATTGTAGGAAATCCTGCTGCACAGCCAGCAGCGGTATTTGATGAAAAATATTTTCCCTAGCGATTTTTAGGGCGTCTAAATTAGGATTTTTCATGAATTTATAAAAAATAGCTAGAGCTAGATTTTGCCAAAGTGCGAAAAAGAGACCCTAGCTATTTTTAAAAGATCTATATCAGGGAAAAATTTCAGAGTTTTTCAAATACTGGAAAGGGGTTAACTGATACGCGGAACCTTGAAACTTTACACTGTAATTTAAAATATCAAGCCAGCGCGATTTAGCGCGAAACTTTTATGAGAACCCTAAGATGTTGGGAAGTTCCATCCCCCAGGAATTTGGGTCATTCCGAAGTTGTTGGCTATTTTTTTGGCCGAACGGGCTTTTAAGCGCTCAATCAGGACACCGGTTCGGGATTTTTGGGCGAAAAGTCCATAGAATACTTTTTAGATCAAGAATAAATTCGGGAAGCTTAAAATAGCATTTCAATGCACGTTTGAGATTGTTCTGATGCCAGTGGGCATGTTGGTAATGCGTTGGTAAGCTAGGTTAAAGATCCATTTATAGTTTTGGAATGTAAATATTATGGATACTAAGTTGGTTTACGATTATATTTTGTTCTTAGATATATGGATTTCAATGCCGGACCTCATGATACATCAATCCTATACGATGACGATGACCACGTCGCGAGGGACGTATTTGACGGTGTCGATAGGGGTGTTTTGGAAACAATTCAAAGCACAAGTCACCACGATGAGTGGGTACTAAACGAGGAACAAATACAACTATTACACCGTCAAAATCTATCTATGTTCACCGATCCCGGGATTTGGTCTCGACACGACGATTGCCTTATATCCGCTCTAGTTGAAAGATGGAGGAGCGAGACGAACTCATTTCACTTCCGGTTTGGTGAAATGACTATTACATTAGAGGACGTCGGATTTATACTTGGAATCCCATGTCACGGCAAACCCATTACTTCGAGCAAAACGTCTGCATCCATAGCGAAGATGGCTAGGCAGTATTTCCCGGGAATTCCGAGGGAAGCTCTTACAACGAACGGCATCAAACTTAAATGGCTAAGAGAGCAGTATGGCGTGCTACCGGATGAATACACTCCTCACGATTTCGTGACGTATACGAAAGCATTCCTTCTGTATATTATTGGAGCCATATTACTTCCTACGCATTCGAAAAACACGGTGCATCCGAAGTATATGGTGTTCTTGGAGGATCTTGAGGAGGTATACTCGTATTCGTGGGGTTCAGCTGTCCTTGCGCACCTATATCGAGCACTGCACAAAGCATCGAGAAAGAGTGCAAAGTCCATTGCCGCCTGCCTCACTCTATTACAGGTTTGAGCATTTATTGTCTTGGTTGACGTGTCAATATATTCGTGCATCAATGTGCTAATTCCAGATAATGTTTGCATTCACAGGTTTGGTCTTACGAGAGGCTACCCACGGGTCGTCCACAACCGCGGGAATATTCTGATGAGACGTGGCCTAGGGTGTGGGCCTGGGGGCCTACGACCAACCGGAGGAGACGGGTAGACCCGCACCACCATCTAAAGTTCTATCGGGGGGAACTAGAGATACTCAATGCATCCCAGGTGACATGGCAGCCATATAGCAAGGTGATGCATCGGTTGGATGAGTGGTGTTGGCAACTTCCGGTGTCGTACGTGCTGGCAGGTTTGGTTCGGGTGCCGCTTATTCACTTCGAAGTATGTGAGTTTCAGATGCCCGATCGAGCTATGAGACAAGCTGGCTGTCTACAAGGGATACCAAAACCCGCTGTAGACATGCGGTCGTACAGGAGTGGTCGAGGGCCGAACTTCGAGGTGCCTGATGCCTTGAATTTGTTGAGTGACGAGGTGCAACAGTGGAATACCTGGCAAGAAACATATGATAGCCTTGTATCGCTGAAGGCCGACAGCATCAGCATTGAGGAGTACCTGCAATGGTTTCTCAAGGTGACGCGCACGAGGGTGAATCGCCCTTCCCAGGCGAGGAAGACATCGTATGCACCACGTGAGATCTATGACCAGTTCTGGGCATTAAACATTGTAAGTCAGGCTAGTGTTGTTTCAATTTTTATTTGCGTGCCTTATCTACCATGCCTGAAATGATTAGCCATATTTTGTATGCATGTTTTTTAGGTTGACCAGGGCACTGAGGTGTTCAAGCAGCTGGAGGGGTTTGACTGGTTTGTCGCGCAGGCTCCTGACAATCTCAAGAGGTCCATTGAGAGGTACAAGACTGAAGTTCAAAACTTTAGTCTTGCGTACCGGGGTTACCAAGGGGAGCCGTCTAGTCGCTTGCCTCCTGACGCGTACGACCATCAGCCCGAGAGTCAGGTGTGGGAGCCGTCTACTCGCTTGCCTCCTTCCGCGTACGACTCTCAGTCCCAGAGTCAGGTGTGGGAGCCGTCTACTCGCTTCCCTCCTGACGCGTACGACCATCAGCCCCAGAGTCAGGTGTGGGAGCCGTCTACTCGCTTGCCTCCTTCCGCGTACGACTCTCAGTCCCAAAGTCAGGTGTGGGAGCCGTCTACTCGCTTCCCTCCTGACGCGTACGACCATCAGCCCCAGAGTCAGGTGTGGGAGCCGTCTAGTCGCTTCCATCCTGACGCGTACGACCATCAGCCCCAGAGTCAGGTGTGGGAGCCATCTACTCGCTTGCCTCCTGACGCGTATGACTATCGGCGCCAGAGTCAGGTGACCCAAGTAGGAATCCAGGCATCGCGCCCAAGCATCCGGTCGGATAAAGGACAACCGACGAAGCCATTGAGTCCGGCCAAACGGGATTGGATCGACCGGCACTACTTTGGGCATGAGCCAATCGCTACAGCAGACTTTCCAGTTTCAGGATTCCTAGCTCACTCTGATCTAAGACTGTTGGCGGCAAACACAGATATTTCAAATTTTCTTATTAACGCGTATATAGATCTGCTCCGTGTTAGAGAGCTAAATTATAACACCTGCCAAACTTTGAAGCTCAACATGTATGCCTCTTTTGTTATCCCCTTCATGGTGAATAGCATGAAGGAGTTCACAGAATGGAGGAGGACGCGAGGGACAAGCAAGGGTGAATGGAGACCATCTGCAAACGTGCTTTCCTACTTGAACGCGGACTATCAATGTCACGCAGCTGAGGCGAACCTAATCATGCTACCTGCTCTTCATGCAAGCCACTTCTTCCTATTAGTTCTTTTTCCAGAGAATAAAGTGGTCCACATATACGATAGCCTAAGGGAAGACGGACCTGGTCGGCAGCTGGCGCAGGTGTACTCCACGTACATCAATGCGGTGGTTAGTTTATATTTCTTGACCTTCGCTCATTGTCTATTCTTCTTGTTATATAGGCTTGATATCCTTTTTTATTGTTGGATGCAGACTACTATCATTCCACTAGCGTGCCGACATTTTAAGGGGGAAGCCATCACGAGCAAAACAATGATTGATCCTTGGACGGTCGTGACAATATAAAACCGACCAAAGCAATATAACAGTCATGATTGCGGGATTTACGTCCTCAAGTACATGGACTACATAGCTCGCTCGGATGTGCTCGAATATGATACGTGGTCTCGAAACGATGCCCTGACGTTTAGATATAGGATAGCCTGGGAGCTGAAAAAGGGTGTAGCTAGACGCCTTCCTTACCATTATCCTGATATGTAATAGACGTTCGTATGGATTATTATTACTATTGTTGTATTTTGGATATTAAGCTTTGAAAATTGAATTAGCCTTACTATTACTATTGGTGCATTTTGGACAAATGGGCTAACTAGCGTGCCCAAGGTGCAATGAGCAAAAAAAAAGTGACAAAAAAAACTACGTAATTTTTCGAAAGTTATGAATTGGGCCCTAAAGTGTGTCCGAACAGGGCCTTCGTAGGAAAATCCAAAAAATAATGTGTCTCGTTTTTTCCCGAAATTGATACAAATTGGCTAACTAGCGTGCCCAAGGTGCAATGAGCAAAAAAAAAGTGACAAAAAACGACGTAATTTTTCGGAAGTTATGAATTGGGCCCTAAAGTGTGCCCGAACAGGGCCTTCGTAGGAAAACCCAAAAAATAATGTGTCTCATTTTTTCCCGAAATTGATACAAATTGGCTAACTAGCGTGCCCAAGGTGCAATGAGCAAAAAAAAAGTGACAAAAAAACGACGTAATTTTTCGGAAGTTATGAATTGGGCCCTAAAGTGTGCCCGAACAGGGCCTTCGTAGGAAAACCCAAAAAATAACGTGTCTCGTTTTTTCCCGAAATTGATACAAATGGGCTAACTAGCGTGCCCAAGGTGCAATGAGCAAAAAAAAAGTGACAAAAAAAACGACGTAATTTTTCGGAAGTTATGAATTGGGCCCCTAAAGTGTGCCCGAACAGGGCCTTCGTAGGAAAACCCAAAAAATAATGTGTCTCGTTTTTTCCCGAAATTGATACAAATGGGCTAACTAGCGTGCCAAAGGTGCAATGAGCAAAAAAAAAGTGACAAAAAAAACGACGTAATTTTTCGGAAGTTATGAATTGGGCCCCTAAAGTGTGCCCGAACAGGGCCTTCGTAGGAAAACCCAAAAAATAATGTGTCTCGTTTTTTCCCGAAATTGATACAAATGGGCTAACTAGCGTGCCAAAGGTGCAATGAGAAAAAAAAAAGTGACAAAAAAAACGACGTAATTTTTCGGAAGTTATGAATTGGGCCCCTAAAGTGTGCCCGAACAGGGCCTTCGTAGGAAAACTCAAAAAATAATGTGTCTCGTTTTTTCCCGAAATTGATACAAATGGGCTAACTAGCGTGCCAAAGGTGCAATGAGCAAAAAAAAAGTGACAAAAAAAATTACGTTATTTTTCGGAAGTTATGATTCCACAAACCAAATCACAAATTTAATCATTATAAAAGTTCAATTTATACAACTGAACCATTAACCCTAACACTCATCATCATCATCGTCCTCTTCGACCATACTGCCAGGTTCGATACCTAACACTTTATAATGGTTTCTCTTGTCATGATCAGTCATCTTATTACACAACGCACACTTTCGCAATTTTTTTTGACCCGTTGCTTCTTCAATCGGATTCTTCATGCGTATTGCTCGTTTTCGCCCTTTTGTTTGAGAAATAATCGGATCAAAAATGTCGTCCTCCTCACCTTGCAGGCTAGTGCCGTCAATGACTGGCTGTGAAGCTCGATTGAGCGGTCTGTCTCTTCTTCCCGGTAATGCCGCCCTAAACTGTGCAAGGTTAGCCTTATCCCGTGCGGCTGCTTCAACTTGATACCTGTACCCATCGAATGTTGACGCTGCATCCAATGATAAACCGTGCATGATGTTACAAAGGTGATTATATCGCAGCGTCTCAGATTGCTCGAAATCAACTGAAACATTGGGCACGTAAGGAATGTGACCGTGGACTCTATTGGCTTCCTTCGTCCACCGTTCCAAGATATACTGTGGAGGGATTTCATAAGCATTCTTGGCGCTAAAAACCCTTAACGCGTGTCGACAAAGTATACCTTTATGCTCAAACAGTTGACAGTTGCAATTAACCAACCCGGTGTCCTTACAAACTGCAACGGTAAAATGTCTTCTGCTCCTCGGAGCCGACGAAGAGCACGGATTGGCGAAATTCGTCACATTTGTCAACGCATAAACCTTGAGATCTCTGGTGGAATACTCATGCAACTTTGTCATGCTATATTGATTCGACTTTAGCAATTCCTCTTGAAACTGTCTAAACATTTCCTTTGTATAGACTTGAGCCGCATGAGCCTCCAAAGGTGAAAAGACTACTATGGCTCTTTCTTTGTAAACTGTAGCCGCGTCGGCTTCTCTCTCAAGGAAAAATTGCCTGTCAAGAGCTTTCTGCATCTCTAGTACGAACTCTTGTATACTAGAAGAATGGCCTACGTACCCATCAAAGAATGCATTCATACCTTCGCTTCTCGAGGTCGTAGTCATTCCGGCTGCAAAAAACTGCTTGGTGTAGGCACCGACCCACTGTGTCTTGATCTCATACAACGATTGTAACCATTCATGATTGTGCAAATAGTAGTCATCCATTAACTTGGCCCACCTCTCCTCGAACACGTCTACCGTCAATGATTTCTTCACACATGTATTAAAGTCAGTCTTGAATGTCGGATGGTTTGCATATACATTGTGAAGCCGTTCGGGATACTTGTTGCTTATGTGCCATGTGCACAGGCCATGGTGAGTATCTGGAAGGACCTTAGCGATTGCATTTTTCATTGCCAGATCTTGGTCGGTGATGATGGTCTTTGGAGGAACATGATACATTGCTTTAAGCCACGTTTCAAATAACCACGTAAATGACTCCTCCGTCTCATCCCTAAGCAGGGCAAAGCCAAACAAGATTGACTGATAGTGGTGGTTCACCCCGGTGAACGGAGCAAAAGGCATAGAGTACTTATTTGTGCGGTATGTGGTGTCAAACGTCACAACATCCCCAAAATTTTGGTAAGCAGCTCTAGAACGGGCATCCGCCCAAAATATAGTACTAATGCGGTTCTCATCATCCAGTTGGAGACTATAGAAAAAGCCAGAATTCTCACTCTGAAGGTGCCTAAAGATATCAAGTGTAGCTTGAGAATCACTCTTACCGAAAGACTCTCTCCTCTGAACACGAAGTTCATTTCGAAGGTCTACTTCGTTGAAACTCAACTTGTCAATCCCCCCAACCTGGCTTGAGAAAACCCCCATCATTCTAGAAGGTGGAATTTTAGCCTCGTCCATTGTAAATATCAGTTGTCTGTGTGCCGCGCTTATTTCTCGGTGTTGATGAATTTGACTAATCTTACTAGGGGTCATCAACTGATGATTATGGCTCAACTCCACTCCCGTCACAACCCAATGGCTTTCATTTCTCCGGTGTACTGCATACACATGGGCCTTGCAGCCGGTACCCGGAAATGTGTCCCGTTTTCTTTGTCTTGTTGGCCCTTCGTCACTGACCTGAACAACCGGGGGTACATACGGTGCTCCTCTATGACACTCAAATAGTCTTCCACAAATTTGATCTGTATTCGCCCGTTTTCTACTCGTCTTAATTCTAATACCGAAACCTATCGTTTTCGAATATGCTCTATAGTATGCTTCAACTTCGTCCAGTGTTTGAAAAACTTGACCCAAGTAAGGTGGATCAGAACCTTCACAAAAAGTATTTCCTCCAGTTGCATCCATATTGATACTGAAATCTAAAAAATAAAAATGTATATCATTCTCAACAAGTCATAGAATTAAATAAAATAAAAATAAAAATTATTTCCTCCAGTTGTGTTACAATGTTCAATCACCAAAATACCCCCAGTAAGCGACAAATTTTCGAAATGCCCCCGGGGGTTTATTATCACCCTAACGCCCCAAACCAGCTTCAAAACAATCTTTCAGGTGTTTTACGTACACTTCTGGACTAAAAAGTCCTTTGAAAAACTTAACACCATAAAATTACCAAAAT
Organism: Escallonia herrerae; assembly: GCA_033070095.1. Taxonomy (NCBI): domain Eukaryota; kingdom Viridiplantae; phylum Streptophyta; class Magnoliopsida; order Escalloniales; family Escalloniaceae; genus Escallonia; species Escallonia herrerae. Next base: position 463,119 of record JAVXUP010000216.1, read on the forward strand.
ACCCCTCTCGCATTCAGTAAAATTACCAAAATACCCCTCTCGGGTTGGCAATTTACCTAAATGCCCATTTGTATCAGAAAATCTCAAAAGTGCTTTGAAATGCTATTTTAAGCTTCCCGAATTCATTCTTTATCTAAAAAGTATTTTACGGACTTTTCTCCAAAAAATCCCGAATCAGTGTCCGGATCGAGCGCGTAAAAGCCCGTTCGGCCAAAAAATTAGCCAACGACTTCGGAATGGCCCGAATTCCTAGATCTTTTAAAAATAACTAGGCTCTCTTTTTTGTACTTTGGCAAAATCTAGCTCTAGTTATTTTTTATAAATTCGTGAAAAACTGTATAATTAAGTTTTCACCTTTAGCGACAATTACGTTTCGTATTCACATTAAACAAACATAGTGTTGCACCTTAGGAACACACATGGCGTTAAAATTTATTTCCTTCATTGACCGTAAAATTTTACAATGTTCAATTACCAAAATACCCCCGATGAGCGGCAAATTACCGAAATGCCCCCAGGGGTTCATTATCGCCCTAACGAAAATAACCTTTCAGGTGTTTGACTTACACTTCTGGACTAAAAAGTCCTTTGAAAACCTTAATACCGTAAAATTACCAAAATACCCTCTCGGGGTGGCAATTAACCAAAATGCCCCCTGGCATCAGAAAATCTCAAAAGTGCTTTGAAATGCTATTTTCAGCTTCCTGAATTTATTCTTGATCTAAAAAGTATTTTACGAACTTTTCGCCAAAAAATTCCGACCTGGTGTCCGGATCGAACGCGTAAAAGCTTTCGGCCAAAAAATAGGCAATGACCTCAGAATGGTCCAAATTCCTAGGAAATGGAACTTCCCAACATCCTAGGGTTCTTATAAAAGTTTCGCGCGAAATCGCTCTAGTTTGATATTTTAAATTACACTGCAAAATTACAAGGTTCCCTGTATCAGTTAACCCTTTTCCAGTCTTTGGAAAAATCTGAAATTTTTCTCTGATATAGATATTTTAAGAATAACTAGGGTCTCTTTTTTACACTTTGACAAAATGTAGTTCTAGCTATTTTTTATAAATTCATGAAAAACTGTCAAAAAACACAAATTTTAGACTATGGTAAGAACAATTTAAGCATAACACAATTTAAACAATCCATTGGTAAGAACAATTTGAAATTAACATTGAATTATAAGAAAATTCAAATTACTTACTTGTTTTGACTTGATATATTTGAAGAAAAATCCACCGATCTTCTAGCGAAAAAATCTACCGATCTTCTAGCGTAAAATTTTTTGTTTGTATTGTTGTGGAGATTATGTAGGTGAGATATGGAGTTAGAAGACAGTCGGTAAAGACGATGGAGAGTGGAAGAAAGGGTTCGGGGGAGAAGGGATTATAAAGAGAGAAAAGTGAGGGAGAGAGATGAAAGAAGACAGAGAAAAAAAAAGTCCGTGAGTGAGCAGTAGTCAAAGGCTGCGAAAGAAAAAAAAATTGCAGAAGACTTTGCGTCCAAAGCTTTAGGGGGAGGACACCACGTGGCATCACGGAGGGAGAAGGGGTGGGGCCATGGGGAGGGGGCACCACGTGGGGGGAGGGGGCGTAGGGGCCATGGATAAGAGGCCAACCGCAACTCTTAGTTGCGGTTGGGTTTTTTTTGGGGGGGGGGGAGGGGGGGGAGGACATGAGGGGGATGGGGGGGTGGGGGGCGGGGGAAGGACATGAGGGGGTGGGGGGAGGGGGGAAATGATTAGCAACCGCAACAATTTGTTGCGGTTGGGTGGATAATATCCACTAGTGGGTGTGGATCGGCTCCCATATATATATATATATATATATATATATATGAAACGAGCTCCCGTAAACATGCAAAGCGTGTGGAGTGTCGATTTTGAGGACAAAAAAATATAATATATTTTTTAATTTAAATGGATTCTCTTCGATACTGTAATGTTAAATATCTTTTTAATATTAATTTTTTCATAAAATTTATCATTTCACTCGCACACGCATTGCATAAGCACTGCAGCTCGTTTAGTACATAATAGTAACTGTGATCATAATCGCAATGATGATGAGAATCGTAATCGATTATCAAAATAAATATTTGAATTATCTGTTGTACAACACTTTCTTTGTGAATGAAAGTGTCTTAGATACACTTTAATAACAAGATTTCATTATAAATTCTAAGAACAGCGATGAAATACTTTACGTGACAATCTTTTATCAGTAAAATTGTTACAACAAAAGATCCTTATTCCCAAAAACCTCATACCACCACCCCCAAAATCACAACAATGACCTATAGCATGAGTGAATGTAAACCTTTATACGTATTAAAGCAGGATGTAAAACCTCCATGAAGTTTCCTTTCAAATAGAATGGGAGGTCATGTGGCAATCATCGCGAACATGCTATAGATTTGGACGAGAGGGCTGTGGTCAAATATTTGCAAGTACCACACACACACACTCATACCCACTGTCTGTGTATGTTTCGGAGTCCACCGGTACATAAAAATCGAATCTGAAATCCATCATATTTATAAACATTGCACTGTTTCTCCTTCATATCGTTGTGCATGTCCTTTCATATATGCTGGTTCACACAATATAGTCCTTTCATATATGCTGGTTCACACAATATAGTTGAAGTGGTTTGATCTCACACTTCAGTGTTCAGGGTATATCACCTCACAATAAGCGAAAAAACGAAACGCATTTTCGAGTTTCCGCTAGAGGACACTGAATCGATTGCATTGCAACAATATGTTCCGGTAGATGAGCTAAAATTCGACACTGTCAATCCTGTGAAGCTATCAAAGATGAAGGGATCAGAATATAAGCCTGGAATCTTCTCATATAACAAGATAAAGTAAAGGATGCCACTCATTAGGCATGAGTCTTGATACTTGATAAAGGACCATGACAAACTTGCAATCACACATTGTAGTACAAGTATGGAATGCCATGCAGCAACATTCTCCAATTACCTTACATGGTAGAATTACTTTCTATCAGAGAAGCAGAACTAAGAAGAATAGTGAAATCAAACTCTAGATCTCCAAGCACATGAGCTGCAATGAAATATATAAATGCAAGACTACATAGCTTCTGAACCATAAGATACTGAGAAATTTCTAGAACCCAATTTCAACACTATTACCTTACAAAATGACTCCAAATATTTGTCTCAACTTGATATCTCCCACAAGTTCAGTGCATAATGCTAATCCACGCACACTAGGAGGCCGTAAAGTGGGGAGGAATTACGATCAAAGTCTATGTATCCCCCATCCCGCACTTTCTAGGCATCCAAACAAGTGGAAGGGTGAGATCTACAAATGAAATGCAAATATTCAGGGGAAAAGCCCTAATTACAGTTAAACGAGCAGATTGGAACAGAGAAAAGGTCATCACAACATCACCATCAAAAAGTCAATTGTAAAGCCCTGATCGGTAATCCTAGAATGAACCAAGTCAAAAATCGATTAATAACCTGATGCCCCCATTTTGAGAATCATTAAGTGTGTTTGGAACCATAGAATAATTAGAATCGATGGAATTTCATTTCAAATCCTCAAATTTTGATTATTTGATTTCCGAAATCGCCAATATCTTTCACTTTCGGTCTTCTTCGGTCTTCCCTCCACCGTTGGCCAAGAACCCACCACCGGCGAGTCGGCTACAATATGTATGTTCCGAAACTGTTGACTACTTGATTTCCGAAACTGTTGATTATTTGATTTTCGAGACTGAACATGAGTAAATGTAATTAGGTTATGAGTGAATATTCGTTTCCAATAAACTGTTGAATATTCGTTTCTAAAAAACTGAACATAAGTAAATGTACATAAGTAAATGTACTTGATTTTCGAAATTGAACATAAGTAAATGTACTTGATTTCCAAAACAAATATTTATGAGTGAATATTTGTTTCCTATAAAATGTATTAATTCGATATATTTTTAACACCCCCTGGGGTAAAATCCTGATTCCGTCACTGCACTGGCACCACTATTGCCACCACCAGCACCACTACTACCATCACTACTGCCACCACCACCGTCACCACTACTGTCGCCACCACCGCCACACTACCACTACCACTGTCGCTACCGCCAACACCACCGCCCCCACCATCACAACCATCGCCAACACCACCGCCCCCACCATCACAACCACCGCCACCATTACCGCCGCCATCACCGCCAGCACTGCCACAACTATCACCGTCGCCGCTACTACTGCCACCACCGCAACCACCACCACCACTGTCGGAGCTACAGCCACCGCCATCATAGCCACTAATAATGCCACCACCACCGCCGTCACCACCACTACTGCAGCCACTACTGTCTCCACAACACTACTGCAGCCACTACTGTCTCCACAACCACCACTACTGTCGCCACCACCACTACTGCCACCATCGTGGCCGCCAGCTACCACCGCCACCACTATTGCCACTGACATCATTATTGGCGTCAGTTGACGACTACGAGTTATACCTTGTTACACCTCAATACCACCACTACCATCATTACCATCACTTGACCACCACACCATTTTCACTGTTGATGTTGCTATCCTGTATGGTGCCGCCACCACAACCACCACTATGTGATGGCACCAGCACACTTGAAATCACTTATCGTAATTTTTTTTCATTATAAATCAAGGATATAATTGTCTACAAATTTATTCCCATTTCATTTCTTCTGTTCTCCAAACACGAAATTGAAATTCTGTAATTTGAATTTCCTTTCATTCCAAACAAAAAAAAGTGAATTGAATTCCAAATCTGAAATCTAATCCTAAAAGAATTAGTTCAAAACGTACCATTAGACTCCAAATCAAATTTTACATCCCCCACTTTCTCAGCAGCCAAACATAATTCCAGAGATGTTAAAAAGCAAATATAGAAATCAACTATTTTTTCATGCTATTGAACTATGTTTGCTTGACATGGTCTTATCTCTCTTGATGGGCTGAAGCCTGAAGGTAAACAAACAGGATCCTTTTGGAAAGGAAACGCATAATTTAAAAGAGTGTTTTTCTTCTAAGAATTCACAAATTTCCTGTGCTTTACCGAACATATAAATACTACAGTAGAATGCCCTTTCTCTCTGCAGCAATTAACTAAGAATTTATATACCAGAATGCTATCCTGGATACTTCTGTTCCTAATTGCAAACTAGAAAGAAAATAAACAAGTGCGGAGAATAGCCTGCATAAACCAGCAGGCTAGATGTGCATTACATTTGTGTATGTTATCACTCTGGACAATCAGAAACAGGAAAGGTACAATCCAAGCTAAAGTCCTAACCATACATACAGACTTATCAGAAAGTGAATGTAAGTAATCTACTTGTCTCTAAGAATGCTGAATGGCCAGATGTTGCCAATAAACTCGCCTCATTTCACTATAAATACCAAATATCTATGTCAGAATGTTACTATAGTACCTTGAAATTGGCGTAAATGCAATACCTGATTCAGCCGTATTTACCCATTCAATCTTCCCACCCCATCATATTCTTCATATGATCATATTGCAATTTGTAATGCCTCTATGTGCAGAGTGGTCATTTTTTTTATTTTTTGTGTGCGCGCGCGCGTTTGGCGGGGTGGGGAACGTAGCAGGAAAAATGTTTGATAAACCTAAGACAGCCATGACCTAAAACGACCGTGTCAGGACTAGTGCATTACTAACACCATTCAGCTCAGCTCCTACCTGCCAACTTTCAACAATCTCTACCAGAGCTTACCATCTTCACCATCATCAACATAAAAACACGACCATGATTGCTAGGTTCTTAAATTACCCGGAACTCTATTACAACCTTCAAACCATTACCACATCACACCAAGCCAAACCACCATCCCCAGCATCCCAACCATGACATAAAGCAGGCATAAGTGTAGGTAAATTTAAACTTTTCACCCTCCTCGTGTGAGTTTGGTTTTGAACCTATACTTTTAACCCGGTGAATCATCATATGTAATTGAGACTCAATCAAGTTTCATTCCAGATATTATGGAGGGGCATGTGACAATATTGTGTACATGGTTCAAATCCCTTTGGGCTCTTAATTGATTTAGACAAGAAGGCTGAGGTTAGATATTGTAATACACTACGCAACACACAACCATAAATAATGAAATCTTTTGGAGCACCTGTACATTAAAATCATATCCTAAGCAGGGAGTGTCCGCATATATCTAAAAAGTTGCATTTTTCTCTTGCAGATCATTATGTGCGTACATTTTTACAGTTTGCCTCAACGGTACAAGGAGAGGATTTAATCTCACACTTCAGCATGCAGGGGATCACCTCACAGCAAGTACAACCACAGCAGACATGCACCAGTTTACACTGCAGGACACCAATACTTCACACAAGTATTCCACAATATGTGAGAGAAGGAGCTAAAGTTCGACATTGTCAGCATGTGATGACGTGAAGCTGTCAAGGACAAAGGAATCGCTACATAGTGTCTATGAAAAGAAACATCAACAGATTGTGCACCGGAATGTCTGAACACTACCCAGTACCCTCTCTCCATTCATATGATGAAAGAAAATAAGGTCAAGCATGCAACTCATGAGTCGTGATGAAGCAAGACCAAGGAAAACTCACCATCCCACGTATTATATAAGTACGGAACACCAAGCAGCGATATTATCCGGTTCCTGTATCTGGTAAAATCATATTAGACCAAGAAGCAGATTTAAAAGATCAATGTAAATCAAACTCCAGATCCTCAAGAAGAAGACCCACAATAAAATGCACATCTTCAGATCTTCTGAACCATAAGCTATTGACAGATTCTGGAAGTAACAATTCAAACATTTGTACCTTACAAGATTACTTCCCAAAGTTGTCTCAACCTAATATACCTCACAAATTAGGCAGTAAGATGGCAATCCTCTCCAGGAGGAGGTAAAGCGAGACGAAATATGATCACATATCAACAAAGGAAAACCAGACCATAATATAGGCTGAATACAGTTCAAGGCTTCAAGCTATATTCTAGACTGAACCAGTCCACAACATCAAGTCAATTCTGGACTAACCCAATCCACTATGCAAATTAACAATCGTTGATAGTTAATTGCCCTGTTTTGAGAATCAATTCAACATTCCGCATCAAATTTCACTCCCCCAACTTTCTCAGCAACAAACACAATTCCAGAGATGATAAAAGATAAACATAGAAACTAACAACTTGAAACTCAGTTCCAGTAACTGCAAGCTACTATTACCTGATAGCATACCTAACAACAGAACTAAAAAAAAACTAAAAACTAAAATCCACAATTACTACTGCTAGATCAGCCATAACCCTAACTGACCAATCTATCCATCTAACCGCCGAAACCATAGAGGGTCCTGCCCTGCCTCTTGAGGGCGTAGACAACGTCCATGGCCGTCACGGTCTTGCGACGGGCGTGCTCGGTGTAGGTGACGGCGTCACGGATGACGTTCTCGAGGAAGATCTTGAGGACGCCTCGTGTCTCCTCATAGATGAGGCCGCTGATACGCTTGACGCCGCCCCTGCGAGCCAGCCTCCTGATGGCGGGCTTGGTGATGCCCTGGATGTTGTCGCGGAGCACCTTACGGTGTCGTTTGGCTCCTCCCTTGCCCAAACCCTTGCCTCCCTTCCCCAGACATTTTTCAGAGACTGAGATTCGTAATTGAGTGATTTCCTAAGGAAAGTGATGGAAAAATGGGGGGCGATTTGTGCGAATTTTATAAATGTGGATTTGGGAGTTTGGAACCTGATCGGTTTAATCGGGATCGTTGGTTGTTGGAGTTTAATCGACGGGTTAGAACCTCGATCCGCGCCGGAGAGGGAAAATAACTTTAAGTCGTTGATGAAAGATGAATGGACGGTCTATATCTAGTTTAGAATTGTTGAGCTGGACGGGGTCTGGAATTGGATAAGTCATAAATGGCATTGACCTTTCATGGGTTTGTTTCTTTTGCAAATTTTGACTTACGTGCAAATTAATAATTTAAGTCATATATATGGTATTTTTTTTATCTTACTTTTAAAATTATAGTAGTTGAATTCAAAATCAACAATCTGACGTGCCTTTGTTGAAGTTGTCTAAGTGTGTAGTGTCATCACATGACCTTCACAGAAGTATCAATTTATCCATACATAACATCACCATGTACAAAATTCTATAGACTAAACTCAAATTTTAATTATACTTGACTTTTTTAATTTTTGTTTTCATTAACTTGTTTCTTCCTTCATTTTTTTCCTTTTTCTTTTTTGTTTCATCGTGAAGACTCACAGCCAGCCACCATTATTACCATTTCCACTAACTTTGATCATTTCATCTATCGACAGCCACCACCATCGTCATGACCCCAAGATTGTTAATATTGCAGCACCAAATCCACAACTACCACTTTAATAAATCCATCACCTTGGCACCACTAATATTACTAAGCCAAACCACCACCATCTTTGAACCAACCATCGGTTCAAGAAAAACCCACCTCTGGGCACCATTATAATTATCAACTCATTTCACCATGTCTTCCAAAATCACTTCTAATCAAGTATATATGGGAGTTCATCCCTACTCAGCGCTTATTTATTCCAACCCATTTGCAGATGTCCATCATGGCCATAATTTTCAAAAACCCAAAAAAAAAAAGTGTGCTATATAGTCTTGCGCATTTTATAAACATACCAAAATGCCCTTCTACATTCTTCTTCACACTCTAGGGTTTTCTTGGTAAAGAAATGCCCCATAGAATTTTGATTCAAAAAAACAACGGCTAGCTTTGCAAGTTCATGCTAACTCTTCTTATAAGGCCTATATGTCATATACACCCTATAAAAATGATTTGGGACTAAACACATTTCTAGACCTCCATAAATTAAAGAAACACGAAGCTCAAGCATTATGTAATCTCGCTCTTCATGTCATGCTTTCATATCATTAAAAGAGCATTTTTATGAATAAATTATTATTGAAAATGAGCATTATTCAAGTCATCAATTACTCATATCTCTATCGTACTAGAGATTCATTTCCTTTCAATAGTCTTCTTTTTACACTATTGATCGGTGTGCAACATTTTGTGATCAAGGCTGGAGGTTGTCAAGTCTTGAATGAGCTCTTGAGATTCAAGACTTTTGCTTCATACGAGGATATCACAGAGTGTTTGTATCGGATTTGATTTTGACCCGAAAGAAGATTGTTACTAGTAAATTTTATTGCTCTAATAAAAAAATTTCTTGAAAAAAGTAGACGTAAGCTTGAAGATAGTTCAAGCCGACCATATTAAATCTCCTTGTCAAGTACCTATAATTTAATCTCTTTACTTATTGCTCACTAATTGTTTGAGATTGTACAGTTACCATATTCATTGAGCATGTTTTGATTGAGACACATGTTTGTGATGACCTTAAATTTTCACTGATTTTTAAAGGATTAAATGCACGTTAGTACCCAAAAAGTACTCGAAAGTCTCACTTGAGGGTCGCAAAGTTTATTTTTTTACACATAAAGGTGTATAATTTTAAATTTGCAATGAGTAAGGACTTCCGTCCCAATTTTTAATGATCTAGCCCTTTCCTTCAAGGGCAATTTTGTCAAGCCAACTTTGTTTTTTTCAAACCCTACCATCAGTACCTCATTAATTTTCATAAAAACTATTAGCTAGAGCATCTTTGTTTTTTTCAAACCCTACCATCAATACCTCCTTGCCGTTGTCCACTTCTCTCCCTCCCACTATTCCTTCTCTTCTGCCCTCGCTGACTACGACCTCCCCTCCCGCTGCCACCTCTTCCTCACCCATCTCCCCCTATTCATCCTCTTTTGCCCTCGCCGTCTAAGACCTTATTTCCCATTGTTGCCTTTTCCTCACCCCCTCTCCATATTCCTTCTCTTCTGCCCTCACTGTCTACAACCTCCCCTCCCGTTATCACTTATTCCTCATCTTCTACCCTTACCGTCTATGACATCCCCTCCCGTTGTCGCCTCTTTCTCACCTCCTCCATGAGTCCAATGCTATTGGCTCCACCACAGGTGCCAACGACGTCGCTATCAACTTCTCTAGCAACACATATGTCACCAACTTCCTCGGTAATCTCATCTAGAAAGTTAACCTTGAAGGTGAAGCCACATCCTCTCCCAATCCCCATTTTTCAAGGCCAATCCGGTGGAGCATGGCACGTGGTACAACTCATATGGGCTCAACAGGAGCGCGGTAATTTTGGCATCAAAATCGGGTGAGTGTGGGACGGGGATGAGGTTAGGATTCTGGAAATTAGGTGTGGCCTCGGTAGCCATTTGGGCTTTGAGGATTGAGGGTTTTTTATGGCTCAATTAAATTGGGTTATCTCCATACAAGGGCTCAGCTCTCTAGAGAGAGTGTGGTATGCATGTGTTGAAATGAAGTCAGAGAGAAAAAGTGAAATTGGTATAAGAGAGAAACCGGTGAAGGCTTATAACAGGTCAAGAGGTTGAAAAGGTGGTTCTGGGGATGTGGCCTGAAATGAGATTCTTACAATGGATTAGGGTTCCAAAAATTAAGGGGTTTTACTAAAAAAACAAAGTTGGCTTGACAAAATTGCCCTTGACAAAAAGGGCTATATCTTTAGGAATTGAGACGGAAGTCCTTACTTATTGTAAATTTGAAATTACAAACCTGTATGTGTAGACAGTTAACTTTGGGACCCTCAAGTGAGACTTCGGGGCACTTTCAGGGTACTAACGCGTAATTTAACTCATTTTTAAAAAACCCTCTTTAACCAATTTAGAGTTGATTTATTGGTTTAAACTTTCTTTTTGCCAACAGGCTAAGTAGTATTTACCCCTATATGTTTGTCACTCTTTACAAACAAAAAATCCTCGCTTTCAAATTAAGCAATTAAGTCTGGAAACATTTGGAAACTACAACTATTATAATCCTTCTTACAATTTTAGGTACATATGTTGTGCCCAATATCTTATGGTTGCTTTACGGTGGTCAGCATCATCGCCTTGGAGAAGTGATCTCTCAAACTACAACCTTGTTGCTAAAACAAACCACAGAAACCTTTTCAAATCTCAACTGCAAACTCTTAATGCCATTGTTGTTGTTGCCTACACTATCATCAATAATATAAGTTCACATCATTGTGTGATCAAAATAAACATTCTAATCTTGAAAGTCAAACAATCCTGAGCATTCAAAACCCAATCAAGAGATGAACATTGAACCACCACTAAATTCAAAACCCAATCCCCAAACTTTCATCCAATCTCATATGAGGCCTCACCCTCACTGATTGCTTATTTGGTTTGTAATGTCGGTGTAGTTATTAGTTGCTTTAAGGCTCTAATTCATGAGTTGCTTCATGTTGATGGGTTCAGAAAGGGATCTCCATCCACTGCAGCAGAATCTTCTGGTGTTTGCATGGTGGTGGTTATTATGGTGATGGGTTTGAGTTTTGTTCACAAGAAGTTATTGTGATGGAGTGAATCAATGATGGGTTAATGAAGGTAGTCAGTGGTAACTTGGTTATATATGGTAGAGGTAAGATAGTTGTGGTCGTGGGTGGTCGTAGTGGTGGGTTATGGTTGTTAGTATAGGTTTTAGGGTGGCATTCGAAAATTACTTGGGCATGAATGATCATCATTTGATTAGAGGTATTGGTCGTTAGAGATTTGGTAAGGATAATAGGTCAGTGGAAATCTCATTAAATACGATGGCAATGTGTGAAAGCAATGATGGGATTGTTTTGAGCATAACTTTATGAAGATTTGTGTCAGTGTGGTGGGGATTGTAATTGTTAGGGCTACAATCTTGGATTGATTTATATGGGTTTAATCAACTCGATCCAAAAAAATGCGAGCTTTTATCCAACCTAAACTACTTAATTATAAAATTGGTCATGATGGGTTGAGCTCACACCATAATGGGTTATCTTGGGTTGGGTTTTTAAAAACCGGTAGCCTTCACCACCGTCGATGGCTGCCACATCCTTCAGTCATCATGACAACCTATAACCTCCTCCGGCACTGCTTACCTCCATTATTGCCGATCGCCGTCTGCCTTAAACGTTACCGGCAAAGGCCACAACTGTCGACAGCCACACCACCTCAACCACCACCACGGTCGCCACTTGCCTCCACCACCGATGGTAGCTATCGCCACCCTCTGTAACAACCTCCACCAGTCCAATCAATTTATATTTCTTAGGCTAAAGCTCGTTGGATTTTTAAAGTACATGAGCTTTTTTGGATTGGATACAAACCAACCCAATCAATTCAATTTTTTGGGCTAAAGCTCGTTGATTTTTAAAGCACATGAGCTTTCTCGGATTGGGTACAAACTCAACCCAAACCACCTAAGTTGTATCCTTGGTTTTTGTTGATTAGGTTCTGTTATAGGTGATGCTGACTAGAATGACGATGGAAGTGTTGTTGAAGGATCAATGTACTATGGTTAAACTTGTTAAAAAAAAGATAAACAAAGAAGTGGACCAATGAAAATTGGGCAGTTGTTACGTGGTTATGGGTGATGAAGGTAGCACGATTGTGGTCATGGATGGTTGCAGTGACGGATATGGTTGTTATTAGAGGTTTTCGTGGTGGCATTTGGAAATTCAATTGGCATGGTTGTCAACATTTTTCATTGGAAGTGTTGGTGGTTATATATTTTACGGGTATAATAAGTTGATTAAAATCATAGTGGAAATGATGGTGGTGGTGTAGCAACACTTACCTCGAGCAAGATTAAGTCATTGCAGCCGGAAAAGCAGCAACATATCCCTCGGGACTCTATTTTAAGAGTCCAATGCGAAGAAGATACTGCTAAAATGATCGCCTGCCTATCCAAAGGCAAGAGTGACAAATCAGTCATTGGGAATATGCTCGTGGATGCACAACAAATCTTATAATGATTATCCTTAGGTGCGATATTCTTAATCTGCATTGAAACAATGTAGCTCATGAGTTAGCATGAAATGCTAGATTGAACTCATTTTTCATACATGGCTGGAAGAGGCACTTGACTGTATAACGCCATACGTCCTAAAAGACGGAACCCCCTTAGTTTACCACGCACGTCAGTTTTCCACTAAAAATAACATTGAAACAAAGCAGAGTTACTTTTCCTCGCCATTACCCTTAATGAATTATTGGACCTCGACTCAAAAGGAAAAAACTCAAATTTGTTTTCCTTGATCGTGAACCTTTTATATTAATGTAGTACAAAGCAAGTCTATTGCTTCACAGAAGAAACATGATGTTGTGAGTTTGTTCAAAATACTTGATGTGTAACTTGGAGGACTATTAGGTTGATTCGAGAACATTGTAAGGTTCTTTTATAAAATTGACTGATGGCTCGAAAAAAAGGAAAAGGGTCAGGGGTGCAGGCACCATACCACCCCAACCAGCCCCATATCCTCCTCAGTTGCTACTCCCACCTAGCTCCCCACAAAAAAAAATGCATGTTTGAACCGGAGCTACAGACAAAAAAACCCAAAATTGACCAAAACACCAAGACTTTTGACCAAGCCCCTTTCATCTATGAAACCTTCCATTCCACTCAAACAGAAAAGACATAACCAACCGTCTCAAACCGAAGCGCCAAACTGAAAGTTCTGAAACAACTAGCAAGAAAAACCAAAAAACCAATTCTCCTTGATCCTCTTCCTTTGACCCCTCTAAATCAGCTTGAGATCAGTCCCCTCGAAGTGAACAGTACCCTAGAGGTGACAAGTCATGGCTTGCTCACCCACCCTCCATGATACTGTTAGCTTGGAATGTCCGAGGGCTTGGACGCGCCGAGCGTGTCAGGGCCCTCAAAAATGATGTCAGGCACCTAAAACCTGACATCCTCTTCCTCTCCGAAACCCTTTCTTCTTCTTCTAGACTCTCTCATATTCTCGAACCCCTTGGTTTCACCAATCTCTATTTTGTCCCCCCCCCCTCTGGAATAAAAAAGCCGGCAGGTGGTCTCTGTTTGGCTTGGAAAATGGGAGTTGATATTGAGATAACTTTCCAAAACCAGAACATTATCAACGCTTTGGTGTTCTCAGACCCCCCAACCATTCCTTGGATGCTCTCTATGGTCTACGAACCTCCAAACTGGACAAACAAAAGAAAGTTCTGGGATGAAATGGATACCACTGCCAAGGCCTTCAATGGTCCCTGGTTATGCATGGGAGACTTCAATGCTGTTGTGGATCAAACAGAGAAAAAAGTAGGGCTTCCGGTAGCTTCTTCTTCGGATGGCGGTTTGGGTGGTTTCATGAACTCGCATCACCTAATTGACCTTGGCTTCTCAGGCAACCCTTTCACTTGGAATAACAATAGGCCTCTAGCTGCAAACATATAGGAACGCTTAGACAAAGCATATTTCAATTTAGAGTGGAGGGCTTTGTTCCAAGATGCGGCAATCACTCATATTCCTGGCAAATCTTCAGATCATCTTCCTATAGTCCTCCATACTCCTAGTTCGAAACCTCCCAGTTCGAAACCATTCAAATTCGAAGCCGCTTGGACTCGTGATTTGTCTTCACATCAAGTGGTAAAATCAGCTTGGAGAAAACAGTTTTTTGGAACCCCTGAATTTATGCTTTGTCAGAGAACATATAATGTGAGCCAAGCCTTGCGAAGATGGAACATTACTCACTTTGGTCACATTCAGGCACAAATCAAAAAATTGAGTGAATATCTGGATAATGTGCAGCAACAAGAACCAACAGTTAGGAATATGGAACTTCAAAGAAACATCCAAAACCAGATTGACGAACAATGCAGTAGAGAGGAATGGTTATGGCATCAGAAGTCTAGGCTCCAATGGATTAAAGACGGGGATCGAAATACAAAGTTCTTCCACCTCAGTACCATAATCAGAAGGAGACAGAACTCAATAGATTTCATCAAAGACAAACACGGGAATCGGATCTCAAGCAGAGAGGAAATTGGAACCTGCTTCACTGAATATTTTAGTGAGTTATACAAGTCGTCCAACCCCTCCTTCCCCGATGACCTGGAAGGTCTGCTCCCACGAGTCCTAACTGCTGACGATCTGCTGAGACTCTAAGAAATACCCTCGATCACTGAGATTTCCTCTACTCTGATGAAATTCAGCAATCTTAAAGCACCCGGTCCCAATGGAATGCCATCTCTCTTTTACAAAACATATTGGGAGTCTGTAAATTTTGAAGTGTGCAGACCATTCAAAATTTCTTCAGTGGGAACTCATATCTGCTCGAACTAAACCATACCAACTTAGCTCTGATTCCCAAGATTCATTCTCCCACAAAAGCCGAGCATTATTGACCGATCAGCCTATGTAATGTTATTTATAAAGTGATATCCAAGATTCTGGCAAACAAGCTGAAACCACTTCTCAACAAAATCATTTCGCCGATGCAATCGGCATTTGTTCCTGGGCGATTGATAAATGACAATAGTATTATTGTCCAAGAAATCTGGCATTCCACAAGAAAGAAGAAGGGAACAAGTCTCATGGCAATAAAGATCGACATGGAGAAGGCTTACAACAAAATCGAGTGGCCTTTTATCATCAAAATTCTTCAGAATTTGGGCTTCCCACCAACTTGGATCCAATGGGTAAATTCATGCATTACCTCCACCAGCTTCTCTACTATCTTGAATGCAGTTCCATTCGGCTACATAAAACCTCAAAGAGGCTTGAGACAAGGAGATTCGTTGTCTCCTTATTTATTCATCATAGCTTCGGAGATTCTTACAAGATTACTTATAAGTGCTGAAAATAAAGGAGTGTTACACGGTATCAAATAGAGCAGAGGTAGCCCCGCCATCTCACACCTCCTCTACGCTGACGATTTGATTATATTTTGCAGGGCAAATAGAGAGGAAGTTGAAACAGTCCAACAATGTTTGAATACATACAATTCTTGGTCTGGGCAATGTACAAACCAACAAAAGTCTAAAATCTATTTCAGCAAGAACCTCAACCAGAGCTCGCGTAGCAAAATTTGCAGAATCTTGAAGCTGAAAAGAGCACCAAAAGAGGTGAAATATTTGGGGCTGCCTATTTTTACAAATCAACCAAAGAGCAAACTCTTTGAGGAGATAATTACAAGAGTGGAACGGAGGTTAGCAAGCTGGAAGAGCAAAGTACTTTCTCAAGCTGGTAGAACAACTTTGATTAAAGCTACGGCTATGGCGATTCCAACTTATGTGATGTCGACATTCATTCTCCCAAAGGAAATTACAGAGAAGATTGATAAAAGGATGCGGAAATTCTGGTGGGGATTTAAAGAAGATGGAAAAACTCATTTCCACCCAACGGCTTGGGACTCAATATGCATACCGAAATTAGTTGGTGGAATGGGTTTAAAAAAAATGCACGACTTCAATCTGGCTTTGATCGCTAAATTAGGATGGGCAATTGTGAAGAACTCGAATGATTTATGGGTGCAAATTATGAAATCAAAATATCTGAGAGGCATTCCTTTCCTTGAATACACTCCGAAGAAGACAGGGTCCTGGATATGGAAAGGTATTTGCAAGACTCGAAAATCATTGAAAAGGGCCTGGGAATTCTTGTGGGAGATGGTAAAAACAACCTTGTATGGAAGGATCGTTGGATACCGGCAAATGACGGTTTCACCTATGTCAAAGGAAATCCAGATCTACACGATATAAACTTAGTGGTTGATCTTTTCGACCAAAATTCTCTTGATTAGAATTAGTAAAAATCCAAAGCTTATTTGATGAGGCGATAGTGGAAGCAATTTGAAAGATCAAAAATTCAGCAATTCAAACCCAAGATATAATAGCTTGGACTCCGAATCCGAAAGGGAATTTCTCAGCTAGATCGGCATATCCAACCGTAAACAAGCAAAGGTTCAGGCCTAATCCTCATTTCCCTGCAGTTTTTTGGAAGAGGCTGTGGAAAGCAAAGATAAGAGAGCGACACAAAATCTTCATTTGGCGTATTGCTTGGAATTTGCTCCCGGTGAGACAAAATTTAGTGCCTTTTTTCCCTGAAGCCGACTCCTCATGTCTTCTCTGTGGTTTGTGCCGTGAAACATCTACCCATCTCTTCCTAGAGTGCAGCAGAACTAGACTCATTTGGGCTGCCTCTCTTCTAGGATGTAGACCTCCGATGGGACTGAGTTTGCATGTGGAATGGCTGGGCTTCTTATTGAACCCACCTGGACAACAACCTGAAGATCAAGTCAAATACACAAACTTTGCAGTAACTCTTATGGATTTGGTGGTTTGGCAGGAACCAACTTTTACATGAAGGTGTTCCTTTTAATCACAGCAAAACCGCAGATACCATCAATAAAGTTTCCAGCTGCTATCTAGAAATTCTTGTGGGCAAATCAAAGGAAATGCAAGTCCGGAACTCATGGAAACCCCCGTTCATAGGATGGTATAAGGTAAATTTTGATGCGGCAATTAGAGGTTCTAGAGCATATGCAGCAATGGTTTGCCGAAATGCTGAAGGCACCTTTGAATTTGGAAATACGAAACTAATAGAGACTCAGGACCCAGCCATTGCGGCCTTGCTTGCAATTCGCACAACTTTTTTTGGAGAGAATGCAATATGTTATAGTTGAAGGCGATGTTAAAGTGATCATAGAAGTGCTACAAGACCACTCTCTGACTCCTAATTGGAGATCAAGGCACATCATAGAACAAGCAAGAAACCTCCTCGCTAATAGTTCTCTCTCTCAACAAAAAAAAAAAAAAGGAAAAGGGTCAGGGGCTAGGCCCTAAAGAAATCATCAATGGCCAATGGTGGGCTTGGTGGCAGGGGAGATATCCTAAATTTAGAAATGCGCGCCACTTTCAAAATTTAAGTTCAAGTTTCAGATTGCGCGGCTCTTTAAAAAATTTAAGTCCCAGGTCATCGATCCGTATCGATCCTGCATATCCATTGAGGTTTGGGCACGTGTGCAGGAAGACCAGCCGTGACTGAAAGCTTCTCACTTAACTCTCTCTAGGCCGTCGATCAACACTGGAACTCAAACAACATAAACAGTCCTAGTCGGTGACAAGTCATCAATCCGTGTCAAAGCAAAATCACCAATGAGAACAGTTCACAGTCATCTATAAAAACCAAAGGCGACCTCATTACATTATCATCTAAACCTTCCCCTGCAATTCTCGTTCGTTTCATTTTCTCTCAAAAAATTCCAATGGCGCCCAAGGCAGAGAAGAAGCCAGCCGAGAAGAAGCCGGCGGAGGAGAAGAAATCCACCGTCGCCGAGAAGGCCCCCGCCGAGAAGAAGCCCAAGGCCGGCAAGAAGCTCCCGAAGGAGGCCGGCGCCTCCGCTGCCGGAGACAAAAAGAAGAAGAGATCCAAGAAGTCGGTTGAGACCTACAAGATCTACATCTTCAAGGTGCTGAAGCAGGTCCACCCGGACATAGGGATCTCGAGCAAGGCCATGGGGATAATGAACAGCTTCATCAACGATATCTTCGAGAAGCTGGCCCAGGAGTCTTCCAGGCTCGCCAGGTACAACAAGAAGCCCACCATCACCTCCCGCGAGATCCAGACCGCTGTCAGACTTGTGCTTCCTGGTGAATTGGCCAAGCACGCAGTTTCTGAGGGGACCAAGGCGGTGACCAAGTTTACCAGCTCCTAGATTTGGGGGTAGAAATTAAGGATAAGGTTAGAGTTAGGTTTTATGCCTACGTTTACTAGTAACTGTCTCGATTGTTCGATGTTCAACTTTTGGTTCGATTGGAATGAGATTGTGATGTAAGTATTGATGCTTCAGTTAATGAATGAAAGTGGTTAGACCTACATGGGTCTTTCTTCTGCTGTGCAATGGTAGTTTTGCTTAGTTGATCGGTTAGGTATGGATGTTTGTCCATAAACAATTAGAAATATGCTTCCGTTCCAGCTTTTGATTCCATCGCAATAGTGAATTTTTAGGGTAGATCTATTCCTTAGAGACAGTTGACCGGAGCGAGCGTCGTTTTGGGGCATTTGAGCTTCGTTAATTTTGTCTGTATTAATGCATGTATACACTGATTTCCTTAGTAAAGGATTGACATTTACTGGTGGGATTTTCCTGCAAAATGTCTGGCAAGATACAGAACTTATTGCCCTAAGCTAGTGGATTATTTTCATCTGGAAAGATTTATGAGTGTTGATTGTTGACACCATTTCTTTCAGAGGATGGATTGGTGTTAATGGATAAGAAAAGCTGTTCGTTAATGTAGTTGGTCGATTGTAGACATGATTGGCTCATGGGTGCTGGCCTGGGAGAATGTTGTGTTGAGCAGCCTTACAGTTACTTTATAGTTGGGATGCTTTGTTCGCTAATTGCATCGCAGAAAGGTCCCTCCACAGGGGCATTGTAAGAAGTCTTTACTCTGTAGCTTGAATATACTTGAAACTGTTTCTTTCTATTGGTTACATATAATGCTTAAATAGTCTGGTGGTCTAAACCTTATGTGAGAGATTTTGGATGGGTTGCAAGTCGACAAGGGCAAGGGATTTTCGCAGAAGTAAGTTTTCTGTCACATATTGCAAAGCCTAATGTTTGAGTTTAGGGTTGGCGTATTACATGTTGATCATGACTAAAATGATTTGAAGCTTCAGAAGGAAAACAAGGCCATGGGGACCAAGGCGGTGACCCTGTTTACAATTAGATTTGGGGACAGAAATTAGGGCGAGGCCTTGGTTTTCTAGCAACTGTTTGTTCTCGTTGCAGTTTCTTGGTTGCTGTGTTTCGAATTAGATGGCGATGCTGTAAGCATTGACTCATACTCTGAAATGAAAATTCAATTACCAAGTATGTGGCTGTGCCAATGTGACTTCTTTTTACGGTGTTTAGCTATTTAGGTTTCGTTTGACAACACTTTCAGTTTTGGTTTTTTGTTTCTAAAAAAATAAATAAATCAAAATCAGCTTATTATTATTATTATTATTTTTTACAAAAACAAGTGGATGTTTGATAACTCAGTTTTTATTTTAATTTTTTTTGTGGTGGTTTGCGGTGGCGGTAGTGGGCCGTGGCGGTGGCCGGCAGTCGTTGCCGGCTGCAGGCGGTAGACAGTGGCGGTAGACGGTGGCTGCCGGCCGATGGCGGTAGATAGTGGCGGTGGACAATGGTTGCCGGCCGTGGAAGGGTGGTAGTCTCAAAATAAAAATCAAAATTGAAAACCGAAATTCATTTATGGAGTTTTCAAAAACAAACTTGATTTAAAAATTGATTTTTTAAATTGAAGAAAAAAAAACAAAAATTAGTTGTCAAACGCGTTTATTTTTTCCAGTTTACAAAATTAAAAAAAAAAAAATCGTGTCAAATGGGCCTAAGTGTTTAGTGTTGCACTCGACAGTTACTTTTTGGCTTGAGCTTTTGGACATGGCCAATTAAGGCTTTTGTTATGCCTAAGTCTGACATTTGAATTTGTTTTCAATTTTACAGTTGTATGGACTGGCCTTTGGTAAAGCATTTTGCGTTGTACGGTACATGTAAATCCGTTGCAGGAATATACTTTTAATTTGCGCACTCGGACTTCATCTTACTACTGGATGTTGTCTTCAATTGCATAAGGTCCATGTTGGATTGCTCATGTGAGGCACCCAAGAGTGAAGGTGTTCGAGGTTTTTTTTTTTTTTTTTTCACTTTGGGCCCATGTGTTGAATACGGAGGCAAACACCAACGCCAAGGGTTGGTTTGCCAAAGAAGTTGTTTTTTAAAAAGTAAAAATCAAAAGTGGTTGTTGTTTTTTTTTTTTGAGAAAAAACAGATAGATGTTTGGTAAAAGCAGTTTTTATTTTTGAGTTTTCTTTCTACTTTTTTTTTCTTTCTATTTTTACTTAATTATTTTCTTCTTCTCCAGCAGAACCTCCATCCAAGCACTACCGCCAGTCAACACCACCACTAAAATCACACCACAACCATCACCCCCCTCCTTTATCAAATCACACCCCTACAATCAACAATTAAACTCGATTTAAATTCAGTCAGACTTCTCAATCGTGGACGAAGCTAGACTTCTCGATTGTGGACTTGGTGGTGTGGTCGTCTGTCACCGCCTTGGAGTCGTTGGCGCCGGTCTTGATGCCCTGCTTCTTCTTCATTTACTGTGGTTGTAGTATCTAATCTGAGTGGCGATATTGGGGCGACGGTAGTGGCGATGCGTGGAACAGATTGTGATGGTGGGGTTGCAACGGTGGGCAGTTTCTCTGATGCGGTGACGATGGTTGTGCAAGTAGTCGCGATTCATAGTGGTCTTGGGTGGAGCAAATCTGCGACGGTGTATTGATTTGTCAGTACGATGGAAGCGGCAGGACAAGCATGTGAGTGGCGACAATGGCGGGGTGGCGGCACTGGGCGACGATGGATGGATGAGATCTGTGATGGTGGGGCTGTAACGGTGGGCAGATTCTTGGGTGGAGCAAATCTTCGACGGTATATAGATTTGTCATTTAATACCTTAAGGGTCAAAACTTGGTCAAGTTTTGACTCTTAAGGGGTTAAATGACTAATTCTTTTTTTTAAATACTCTTAAATTTAAAAGGTTTCTGTGTATTGATCTACTAATGACTTTTCAAAATGTGAGGTTAAATTACAATCTTTTTGGATAAATTTGAACATTTTATCATTAAAAATTCACTAATGCATCTTTTAGTGACAAAGACTATGAATGTAACCAACACGTGAAAGAATATGGTCCCATCAAATAAATAATATTGAGGGATTAAATGGCTAAACATTTTTTCATTAAAAATATCGACATTTTAAAGGATATATTTGACTTTTTAAAAGGTAAGGCTAAACCACAATGTTTTTGCTAAATTTAAACAATTTATTGGTGAAGAGGTTAAAATGTCACTGATACATCTTTAGGTGAGAAGATGGATAATGAATGATAATGGAAGTCTAAGTGATGATATTTTAACTTTACTGATGATACTTGCAAAAAAAAAAATGGATTAAAAATCTAGAAGTGAACGATAAAAAAACTCTTGAAAGACCCTTGAAAGTTACAGCTACTCAATTTGTTGCCTAAACAATTGATTTTTTTTAATGCCTTGCTAGATCTTGAGTTCACTTGATTATTGGATTCAAAGATACAATATTTAAACTCTTAACTCCTTTCGTTTTAATAACTTTGTTATACATTTACTAATTGTAACTCCTTTATGTTAGATACTTTACTTTCAACAATTTTTTTTGGGTTAGTTCTTGAACTTTCATTAATATCACTTAGTTACAGTCCAAACTTATTCTCAGTTTCACTTCCTAGAATTATATTTACAGGCCATAGAAATATATTATAAGAGATTGGACAAGTCCAATTTATACACTTGACCTTTATTATTTCTAAAACACCTTCATTTTTGTTATCGCAATATCAAAATTGGTGTGTTCGCGAGAATTAGATATATTTAAAACTGATTACACTGTCAGTGTATACTGAATAACAAGACGTTAAATAAAACGGTCAGAATTTTTTTTTAGCTGCATCTTGATGTTGACAAAAGACACAAGTGTCATAACTATTGACAAAATTAATGATTATTGACATTTACAACTCGGGATTGAAAGTATTGTCTTTATAATGAACTTTCCATACTTCTGATAAGAATTTAAAAATTGATTTACTTGTTATGGTTGAATTATAATTGGTATTAGTTAATTTTCATTGTATTTTTTTACCAAGAATTTTTAGTACTTTTATTTTGAATTCAAAGCACGTTACCCTTAAATTGATATATGACGTTAGTATCGATATATGCATAGACATGTTCTGGACAGATCCTTTCTGAGACTGTATTACGATGTTACTAGGTTAACAGTCAAACGCACTGAATCTGAAATAAACAAGATTTATTTTAAGCAAACAATCCAATATTTAAACAGGAACGACTACTTGCAAAACTGTCCATAAATTGATAACCTAACTAATAATATGACTATACAACTTAAACTAGAGAGACAAACGTCTAGCAAACTTTCTCGTCTCCTATCACTTCTTGCAAGTGAAGAAACTTTTGTCATCCAGATTGGTCGGCTGTGGACGGACATCTAGGAGGAGAAACTTCCATCATCATTGGCAAAGTACGATCCGGGCTGAAAGTTCATCCTCTGCTTTACATCTCTATTTGTGTCCATCTTTCGATCCAACTCATAAGGCTATTTGTGTCCAATCTCCATGGTGTGAGAAAGGAGTTGCCGACTTCCAAGAAAGACGTCAGTCGCGCCGCCGCCACAGCCTCGTACATCACCAGCACCGCTGCATGAAAGGAATCGTCAACTTCCAGGAAAGACGGCGATCGCGTCATCGGATCCCCGGGCATCACTAGCTCCTGTCGCTGGACGAGATTCAACTGCGAAATTTCTTCATTGGCACTGAGAGGGTGGTCACGAGAGTTCCGAAGACACTCACAAGTAGGACAATCACTGTACTTGGACAAGAAATCACAATCACTGTACTTGGACAAGAAATCACCAGCAGCCATGGCTTTCAAAAGCTTCGAGATATCAATCTACCCACTCTATAAGTCGCATAGTGCACTGCGGCATTATATAGAGATATAGGACGGCTTTGGGGAAGTTCAACTGGGACTTGGATTAAAGTAGGGTGAGTCTTGGTCCGATTACAATTTGGAATTTCTTTCTATTGACTCCTAGTCCTAGTAGTGTTTAGCAGATTTAAACTTGTAATAGAAGAGTCTGGAAACAGAGCTAAACGCGAACTATAACTAACTCCTCTGTCAACCCAAAAAAAAAAAGGATACGACAAGCAAGCTTTTCCCCAGCTAGATACAAAAAAAGAGTTCTCTTCGGATACAAGATCCACTTAATTTGCACTTTGTTTTGTTAGATTGCTTATAACTCACAGATATATATATATATATATATATATATATATATATATATATATATATATATATATATATAGCGGCTTTATATATATAAAATTATAAGCTATTTACTAATTTTTTTTTTAATCGCATTCTGTATTAGCCTTGGGTTTCCTAGAAACAATGACCAACCAAAAGAATTATCAGGGGACAAATAATGGCCAATCAAAAAGAATGATCATTGCAAAGACCTATAAGTTGCATGTGTGGACATAACATACTAATGTTGATGAAAAGAAAGAGACAGGGTGGACATAACATACTAATGTACGGACCTATGCATCTTCATAGTTCCTGGGAAAAATTAGGAAATGATGGATTTTGGAAATAAATATTTGGGAAAGATGGGATTCATGTGAAAATTTAAGAACAAGTGGGGTGACTTTTCATAAATTCTGAATAAGGGATAGACTTAAGAAAAGGGGGATTTTTTTTAAATCAATTATTTTTGGTCTTATATCAGAGTACCTAAAGATTTGTCTAGTATGAACATGGTGGGGGTATAATACACATAGATCTTGAATTAATGCCAGCATACTTTCCCGGAACTAATGCTTATCAAACTTCACTTGAAAAACAATCCAAGAAACGGAACCAAATTTTCCATACAAAACCCATTTTCAACCCAAGTTTTAGACCACTTCACATTCCAACCCAAGAGCTGCAAAAGCTTCAACCAAAAGTATCTTACTAATGACCATTATTGGCACCGTGGAGCATCAACTTTGTCTATCGGCAATGAAGGGAACATCGAATGGTTTGCTGGCAATACTGGTTTTATGCTTGACAATGCTCCAAAATTTCAAGTGTTTATTCGTCTTCATTGAAGTATTACCTTTGAACAAAACTCTTTATAGTTTTATGCATCTCAAAAATATCTCAGGAATTATAAATTTGCAGTCAAAAGAAAATGGAAGTTTAGATAAAACCTCATATGGTTATTCTTGGAAACAGTTTCTTTGGTTTAGTATTGATTAAAAGTAGTTAGAGTGTTCATTCTGGGTGATTTTTCAGCATTGGTTTTATGGAGAATCAATGCCATTTGGGAATGACTCCTACAAATTTGCACATTCCAAAGAAGGGAAAAAACTTGGATCCTTTTGTAATGACCCCGGAAATCCGGAGCTCCGCTGTCCCGAACTCCCGGGTCGTTAACCTACCGGATCACATCAAACCTGTCAAACCTGTTCAATAACACATATTTCAAATCATCTAATTCAGCATCAACAAATACTGGATCATAATTGCTTAGCTTAAACTATTACAGCTTAGGTTCTTCACAATTCAAATTTTCTAAGAATAAATTATCAGTACCGACCCGCGCAGGGGTCTTACTATACAGTGGTGATGGGCTCATCGGAACCTCATGCAGACTCTACCCATTCCCGAACCTGCTACAACTTATCATTACCTGTAGAAGGGAGCCTAACGGAGGGTGAGCTTTTGAGAGCTCAGTTCGCACAAGGACTACCAACAGGATTACAAAACGATTTCAAAGAATCCAACTGACGAAAATTTCCAGAATACTTTAGATGGTCAAAAACTTAATGACTTCCAAAAGGATCAAAAACTCATCAGAAATAGATACCACAATAAACCAGAACAGACATGACCGATTCTAAAAAGAACAATCGATAATAGATCATTTCTAGAGTCATCATTTCCAAATACAATGAAGGTTTTTCAAAGGATTTCAACAGCACAGATCATTTCAGATAATACTTTTCAGACATTTTCGTAATAGTCACGGTAGTGTACAGAGCAGATAAAATCAAAAATCAACGTTGATCCTGGGAGGTCACGATGCCATTCCGGCAAAGCACAGAAGTGTACACATGCATGATGTACTAAAATACTAGTCCACTTAGGTACTAGCCTACTTTTTCCTGCAGGATTCAGACCAGCCTTATTACGCCCTCCCACATAATAGAAACCTAGGTCAACACAGAAAAATCAATAATATCAGTGAGCCTTAACATAAGCTCAATCACCGAAATCAATTCGGATTCCAATAACAATAATCATACTGACATAAGTCAACATTCAGAATTTTCAGAAGAAAAATCACAGATAAACAACAAAGCAATTACGAATAATTGTCAAGTTTTAAGCACAACAATCCGGAAGAACGGATACAGACAATTGTCACATCTGCTCAGCACATAATAACAGGCGAGCATCACAAGATTTCTAAATAATCGATTCAGGTTCAATATTAGGATTTTCTGGACAAGAACATGCTGATATCATACCAAATTCAGAGTTTGGCATTAGCCATAAGTAAAACAACTGAGTACTTGCGAGTACGAGTTATCAAAATAGGGGTTCGGACAAAAGTCCTTCTCCAGGGTTCAGATAGAATCCCTTACCTGGATCCGCAGCTAAATTATCCGAACCGGAAGTCTTTAGCTTTAACCTAAACGGAATAATCTAACCATTAGAATACAACCTACAGAACAAAGTATAACTTAATACGAACTCACACATGCTCCCAAAATGAACCTCCCCTCACCGGGTAAGTAAAATTACTGAAACGCCCCTAGGGTGTAAAATTACCAAAATGCCCCTCTCGGACTTAAATTACCAAAATTGTCTTCCCATAAGTAGAATCACTGAAATAAACTTCCCATATGTAAATTTATGCAAAATACCTTTCGTAGGTCAAATTACCAAAATACCCCCTGTTACACTTTAATCATCAAAAATGACTTTTCTATAAGCAAAGTCACTAAAATAATCTCATTGTATGTAAATTTACTTCAAAATACCTCTTATAGGTAAAATTACCAAAATACCCCTTCTGGGTGGTAAATTACCAAAACATCCCCGGGGGTTTCCGGCACTGGAAAAATCTCAAAAATATCTTAAACCGCTATTTTAAACATCCTGATATTATTTCTGGCCTAAAAAGTATTTTAGAAAATTTTCGCCCGAAAATCCTGAACCGGTGTCCGGATCTAGCGCTAAAAGGCCAGTTTTGTGAAAAATACCTATCAACCTCAGAATGGCATGGAATTTTAAAATAGGAATCATGTCAGTAATATAAGATTTTCCTAAAATTTTCAAATCAAAACAGCTTGGTTTGCTACGCTAAATAATCCGACAAAGTTCTTTAATCGGTACTCTAATTTAGCACTCTTTGCGGACTCTGAAAATTCTCAAAACATTCTAGAGCGTAGGTATCGTAAAAACATTGGGAGTTACAGTTTTGGACTTCATCTAATTTTGGCCCTAACTATTTTTTAAAAATTCGTGAAAAAAACTGCTTAAATAAATTTCACTTGTAGCGACAATTACGATTACTATTCAAATCATAGCACTTAGTATTTCACCTTCACCACACACACTTATCTTCTTCCTTGTTCTTCTTCACTGTCGTAGCCATTATGCACACCCAATTCGCATACACCTACTTGAAATCTGGCCAACCCACTTAATCACTCTTCTAGCACATAATTTCCATACTTAAACATATATAATTTACACACATTTATGCTCGATCACCCATGATCACACACGCCCGAAACACACACACACACACTGAAGCACACTCACTGTCACTGAGCCACGCAGTTGTTTCACACAGGAGCAGCTATGCTGCTGCTTCCCATACCCCTCTTCCCTTCACCAATTCACGTACAAAACGCACGAGCTACCCAGGTTCCATCCCCCACTACTCACTGAATCCACACACTCAATACCCACACCCACGGGAATCACAACCGAATTACTCATAATCAGATTACATGGAGGTTACCTTGAGGAAAATTTTTCCATCTTTTTCTTCTTCTCGGTTTTCTTCCTCTCTCTCTTTTTTCCCAACTGAGCACCATCCTCTGCTTATTCTCTTTTCCAGCTCATTTCTTTGTTTTCAGCTGCTGTCCATTGTTTGTTCTTCTGTTTTCCGAATTTCTCTTTTGTTTTCTTTTATTTCTTTTTTTTCTTATCCAATCTATTATTAAATAGTTTAATTTAGGGCTAATTACACCTATATCCCTGAGGTTTGGGGGTAATTACACGCAAGGGCACAAAGTTTCAAAATGTAACACTTATGTCCATTGACAAACGGAATACAAAAATACTTAACGGTTTTGACAAAAAGACTTGATTGCCCTTGACTTTGAAGGTTATTTACTTTCAAAATGTAATTTCTCTCTTATTTTATTTTTTTCCTCCTCTGTCTTCCCAAACTATTTTTTACCCCCATAAATTTCTCTCTCTTCCTCAGAATGTGTTATTTCATTTTCTAAATTGGATTTTGGCTTTGAATTTCGTCCTTAGAATCTTCACCATGGCAATATGTAGATCTAGGGTTAGGATTCCTTTTATCTCCTTATCTGATTGCACATGTAATCGAATTGCAAAACAAGTGATTCAAACCTATAAGCATGATTTGACACACTTGAATTGTAAAACCAGTACCGCGAATTGAATATATGGGCAAATCTGAAGGCCCAAGGTTCTTGGTTTTGGAATGAATGGGATTAGACTTGGCCAGCGCGAGGAAAATCCTTTTAGCACTTGGGGCGACTCTGGATCTGGCATCAATAGGTGATCCTGTCTGATTAGAGCACTGGTTCCGGCATCGGTGTGCACCGCCGCTCCTCCCTCTTTCCCCCACTACGCCGGCGCCCCATCCCTCTTCCCTCTATCGCACCATCACACACACCCACTCTCCCTCTTCCCCTTTTCCTTCGTGGTCGTGCGACTGCTTTTGTGATTTTGGCAGCCCCCTGGTAGCGGCGCCTTTGTCGTGGCTTGATAAGTTGGCACCGCGACCTTGGCCGATGGAGTGGACTTCAATCTGGGCTAAGGGTGGCGTGGTGGGGGTAGGGGGAAGAGGGAGGGGCAGCGACATCGTGGAGGGGAGAAGGAAAGCAACGGCGGCGAGGTGGTTGGAGTGATGCAGCGGCAGCCCCATTGAGATGATGGTTAGAGAGAGAGAGAGAGAGATAAAGTTAGGGTTTCAAATTAAAACAAATAAAAAACACAAATTTGAAAAAAAAAAAGGAACTTAAATATGTAATTTGATTTGGGGAAAAAGACTTAATTTCTATTAGGGAGATCCTAATTTAAAAATAAGATTAAAACCTTAATTTGGAGATAGAGAATTAAGTTTTGAAATTAAAATTTGGTATTAGGTTTGAAACCCTAAATTTGTAAATTAGGGTTTTTAATTTTTATACAGTATATATGTAAATATGTGGTATAAGGATAGTATTGACATTTAGAAAATACGCATGGATGACATCAGCCAAAAAATATACTTTTTGGACGGAACCCTAACGGATGGACAGGACTGATACATTTTAAAAGTGTTTGGTCACGGAATGTTACATTTTGAAACTTTGTGTCCTTGACTGTAATTACCCCCTAACCTCAGGGACATAGGTGTAATTAGCCCTTTAATTTAGCTTAGTCATTAACCTAGTAGGAGGTGGCCAACTTAAATAAAAAGCTCCTAATTTACTTTTATAAAATTGTAGAAATGCCCCTAAACTTTACATATTTTCAAAAAGACCCCAAAACTTTCTATAATTACCTTTAAGCCCTAAAAAATTTTCTAATCCTTGTTAATTAAATGAAATGTCACTAAACACACAATATCACTCATATTATTACCTTTCATCACCAAAACATTAATTTATAATTATACCCCCATTTTTTTTTGAAATTATGAAAATGCCCCCGAAATTTTAAAAATTATGTTTTTGCCCCAAATTTCTTTTAAGCTTCAATATGCTAGTAATTCCCGGGCATTGCCCAAAGTTAACACCTATTTATTTTTTGGAGCCGATATGATTATTTAACCGGCTCTCGAAGTTCGAGATATAACACCTTTATCATATCTATAGCGTAGATGAATTTCAAGATCTATGTGTATTGTACTCCACCATATTTATACCAGGAAAATCTTTGGCTGGTCTGATATAAGTTCTTCCATTAGGCAAAATTAATATTGCATCAGATGGAAGAGAAGAAACGACTTGAATATCTGCACAAATTGACAAGCATCTTCGCATAACTGTACTTGCATTCTTGCAGAAAACGAGTTGTACCAGAATAGAAGTAAATGATTTTGAGGGGAAGGGTAATTTGGGAAGATCAAATTAATTGATTTCAAAAAATCCTTTTTTTCTTAAGTTTACCCCCTATTTAGAAATTTTTAAAAGTCACCCACTTTTTCTTAAGTTTTCAAAAGAATCCCACCTTCCACCAATATTTGTTTCCAAAGCCCCTCATTTCCTAATTTTCCATAGTTCCTAATTCCTTCATCTTTCTCAACTT
Organism: Escallonia herrerae; assembly: GCA_033070095.1. Taxonomy (NCBI): domain Eukaryota; kingdom Viridiplantae; phylum Streptophyta; class Magnoliopsida; order Escalloniales; family Escalloniaceae; genus Escallonia; species Escallonia herrerae. The sequence goes on from JAVXUP010000216.1 coordinate 493,260, forward strand.
CACACATATGATACTGTCGGATTGTTCTTGCTGCTTATTTCATTCTCCATGGTGCTCTTGTGGATTTGTTGATACTGCCATGGCACTTATGCTACGAGTCATGGCAGCAATGTCGACGATAGTGGGGCTTTGGAACGGTATTGGGTTATGGTGATTCAAGGTGCTTTTGCTGAGCAACGAAGAATACTGGTGTGGTAAAAGGAAGTTGGACCTTCTAACCACGCTAAGTGGTGATGATGTTGCTGATGATCGAGAATGCTAGAGACTGTTTATTTATGTATTAATCTAATAGCATTTCTTACGTTTGTTTCATTCCTTCCCTCATTCGTACCTGCATCTCTCTCTCTCTCTCTCTCTCTCTCTCTCACTCTCTTTCTCAGCTCATCGAGAATGTTATTGTGTACTGATGAACTATGGCATTTGCACTTGCCATGTAGGCGACTTCTGGCCACCAGAAGCAGTAGACAAGGGTTAGAGATCAAAGAACTTACATCTGGAAAAACATATTTCACATTTCTACTAGACATGGCAAAAAAAGAACCGGACCCGTGGGCAGCCAAAAAACCCAGGTACGGGTACATATTCTGTGTAACGACCCGATCCACGGCCCTACCAGAGGGTATTGCCTCCCTCAAAAGGGCTAGTCAAGTAGGTACTTATGAGTTCCTTGACAAGGTCTTATAAAGGTCATCTTATACTATTTCATATCCGATGGGAGATATTACAATCTCCCCTCCTTATACCTTAGCGTCCTCTCTAAGGCTCGATCACACATAGCCCAGAATCTTCCTCTCTAGCCAATGTGGGATATACCGGGCTCACCCTTCATTGTCCCAACCATCCTCTTGATGTGAGATATACCAGGGCTTGCCTTCGTTTCCCCAACCATAGGCAACCCGACTGGATATCCCAGCCCAAGCTTGCGACAGTCGGCTCTGATACTATCTGTAACAACCTAATCCACGGCCCCACCACAGGGCATTGCCTCCCTCAAAAGGGCTAGCCAAGTAGGTACTTATGAGTTCCTTGGCAAAGCTTATAATGGTCATCTCATACTATTCCACATCCGATGTGGGATATTACATTCTGAATACCCATTGAAATCAAACTCGTATCCGAACTGACTCATAATTTTTGGGTAAATCCGAGTTGGATAGGGTTTACCGGCACTACCCGGATATTTTACTATATAAGTGTTAGGGTTTTCAGATCTCTTATTTTTTTCTTTCCTCTTTTCCATCATCGTCGCTCTCCCTCCCTCTCTCTCTCGTGACATCGCTCTATCGCATGACTTTAGATCCATTGATGGCCGGCTACTCGACGGCAGCTATTCCACAATCACATCAACCCCACACCGTCCATCGTGCCTTTCACGCTCTGCCGCCAGATCCGTCATGTTTCTATCGCCACAGCTCTGTCGCCACCGTCTTAAATCAGGAAAGAGAAATAGTTAAAGTTATGACGCAGATCGAAGTGCGATCGTGGTCTCAGATCTGCATAATTATTTTCCTAGATCTGCTGGCGTTGTTTTCTAGATTTGCTTGTCTCCGATCGTGGTCTCCAATCAAGATAGAGAAATAATGAGTATTATTTTTGTTTACGAGATAAACTTTTTCCCCCAAGTTCTGCCTGCAATACTTTTCCAGATCTGTTTGTATTACTTGTGTTAATTTTTTGTATGTATTTAAGATTTTACTCCTTCATACTTAGAATTATTTTGTAGGTGATTTTCTGGTATTGGTGTTAAGATAATGTGCTTATTTTTATTGTGTTTTGAGACCTGGAGTTGAGATCATTGGGTTGGTTTTGAGAATTGAGATGATTAGTCATGGAGAAACCAAGTGATAATTGTGGAAATTAAATCAGAAAGTGGTAATAAAAAGAAGGAAAAAATATTCTAAAAAAATAGCCCAGTTAATATATGTTAGCCCAGTGAATATATGTTAATAAAAAAAGTCAAAAAGTTAGTTAAAAAAATTAAAATTTTTAATAATTTACCCACGAATAATACTTGGCCTGTTAGGGTAGGGTACGGGCCCTAAAAAAGTCTACCCAAGAAAAAGGGTAAATACTACCCGACCCGGTTTTACCCTTACCTGGTCGGATTTTACCTGTATCCGGCGGGTTTACCCCTTTGCCAGGTCTAATTTCTACCCCGCTATGAGAATGTTGAATTAATCAAAGAATGACCGATCATGCAAAACAAAAGTGGAGAAGGTTTAAGAAGACATGATGGCAATTCAAGCCAAAGTGACATGGATAAGCTCCGAGTTGAAGTTCTCAGAAGATCTAAAACAAACTTGTGATATGCCCCATGGGCATACTGTGATATGCCAAAGACGTCTAGTAAAACATGATATGAACTAAGACTTCCACAATGGTACAACTATCAGCATCTCAGACGAATTGGTAGCACAAATTCACCTTTAAATGTTAAGAAACAAAACCAAGACAATGCAATTCCAATGCCTGGAATTTGCTACCACGTGAATTTGTGAATGGCAGCCAATTGCACTTGGAAAGACCTCCATCAAGAGAGAGAACTATGGCACGTACTCATCATATTCATCATCTTTCATTCCACGCTATAAATCATCCTTGAAAAAAGTATCGATTAAGAAAGTACCATTTGCGTTCTCTGATTGCACATGGCGGGTAACAAAACCACAGATGTCCAAGGCAACTTGTTGGCACTGTGCAGTGCCCTTCATGACAAACAGTAATTTGTCTAGTGGCACTTTCAACCTTGCTTTAATCTGAATACCAGCTGTAGACTTGGCTTAGAGGACTTCTTGGTAACTCCTTCGCAAAAGGTAATGTTTGGTTGAATAGTGTACTTTTCTTGTTGTTGACAACAATAAATATTGACTATCCAATCGATACCAATTGACGAGAACTTTTGAACAACCGCATACTTTTCTCTATCTCTATCTCTCTCTAGTTAATCAAATGTCTAAACTTATTTTTTTTTATTATTATTATTTTTGAATGGGATCATTTATTAACTAAATAGTTTATCGGAGCTACAATATCGGATAAGCTGGGATGGTATTTCTCTAACCAGACCCTAAACTCATGCAGTTCTTTTCCTAACACTGCTGGTGGCTTTGTTTGCATCCTGTTTGACATGGTCGAAACTATACTTATGTAAACCGTTTTTCTCAACCTCCACACCTTGTAGGATTAATCATAACTCTGATACATCTAAGTTCTTACCTTTCAAAACTTGCATCACTTTCAACATACCCCCTTCCAGCATAATTAAAGAGAAACTTAGTTCCCTCGCTAATCACATTCCTTCAACTACAGCTTTGGCTTCCACTAGTCTTGCCAAACTTTCATTTATCATTAGTCGTGCACTGGACATCACGACTTCCCCATCCACGTTTGTGATGATAATTATTACTCCCTCCCTTCTAATTTTCGTAGCAAAGCTCCCATCAACATTTATCTTGTATAAGTTGCAAGGAGGATGTTCCCATAGAGTAGGGGCTGAGATTGTTACCTCAACATGAACTTTACCCAAGACTGCATGGTACTCAGACAAATATGACGAGACCCTTTCCTATAGAGATCTAGGCTCCCCGTAAGATTTGTCATGGACTACTAGATTTCTATGATGGCACATTAACCAAATCATCATGCATTATATAGAAAATTGCTTAAATCGGCTATTGAGTGCAGATATTCAAACCATAGGTGGAAACTCGATCTGACAACTTGTTCAACATTTAAGGAAAATTGTTCCCGAAGTTTGTTCGGCATTTGAGGAAAACTGTTCCCAAAGTGATTTCACCCGCTCGCAGTCCCGAAATATATGGATGATCGTCTTTACATCCTTGCCACATAATGGGCAATCCAAGTCAACCTAGCAACCTCGCTTTCTTAAGTTTAATTGGGTTGATAACGCGTTCTTTCAAGCACGCCAAAGCATTACCTTTATTAATCCGTCCCAACGTGTCTCTTCTGATATGTGATTGAAAGATGAGATATTAGCATATAAATTGCCAACTGGACCAGGGGTGCCCAAACTCTATTTGACTGCCTTCCTAAAACATCTTGAATGCTAATCCCCCTTCTTAGCCAAGAATGTTGCGGTAAGAACAACTTTTTCATCAGCTTCGAAAAGGTAGCCGGTCTTCAAGAGATTAAGTAAGGGTTCATTGCTACTACTCCACGTAGTCCGTGATAAAGGTCATGAGCCCATTACTGTAAATATGTTTATCTCTAGAGGGTAGATAAGTATTTTCACATTCTTCGTATTACAGTTTATGATGTAACTTTCCTGTTTTGGGTAATAATATGAGATTGAGATACAGTTTCCTCAAATAAGTCTTGCAATAATGTTTCCATCTTCTTGCAATACTTGTAGTTTACATGGCATCAGAGTCAGTTCACATCCTTTTCGGTTCCTTGATTTCTTCAATTAAGACTCAGAAACTTTGATCAACATCCTTTCTTTTTTCTTGCTCTACTGGAAATCCAATCCTTCTCTTTGGGTATAAGTCCTCTTTGTTCTACAGCTGGGTGTGATACCTTCAAAAATCTATCATCGTTCTTCTTTTTAGAATCGACAAACATCAGATCTTGAAAAAATCAGTTGTGGCTATTTAGATGGATCAGTCGTGGCTCCAAAAGAGTAGGATATAAATTATGCAAAATTGCAGCAAGAATGGGAAACCAATAATGCCAAAATTCTATCTTGGATTAATAATTCTGTAGAACCATCTATAGGAATGCATTTATCAAAATTTACCTCTACAAAAGAGGTCTCGGATTACTTGGAAGGTTTGTATATGCAATCAAACTTTGAGAAGAGATATGAGCTAGAAAACGTGATCCGAGGTGAATGACAGGATGATAAATCTATTCAAGAATTTTACAAAGTGATGAATAGAATTTGGGATCAATTAGACTTGATGGATCCATTGGAATTGAGAAAATGAGTAATATATCAAAAGGTTGGCGAAGAGCAAAAACTTGTTCAGTTTCTTATGGCATTGCGTACTGAATTTTGAGCCTTTGTGAGGCTCCATGTTGCATTGCTCTCCATTGCTCAATGTAGACAGAGTTTTGAGTGAACTGGTGGCTGAAGAAATGAGGCTTAAATCCTCTTTGCTCCATTCCATGCAACACAAGCTGTCCTTGTAGCAACACAAAGGCCTCAGTTCCTTCTGCTCGTTCCTTCTCATAATACTCCACCTTCTGGAAATTGTGAAAATACTCTTGAAGAATGCAACTTTTGTCATGAAAAGGGGCATAAAAAATGTGACTGCCCCGAGCTTTGACAAAAAAGAATCTTGCCATTTCCAAATCATTTTTTTGCAAAACTCTCGCAATGCTTAGAGAACAATGAATTCGGGACCTTTCATGACTTTTGGCATAGCTCTCGATTCTAGTCATACAAGTGGGGTTACTCATGAAGATGTCAAGTCAATGGTCACTCAACAAATTCAACAGTTACTTGGTACTTCGCTTAATGCTCAACCATCTGGTTCCATTGTTATGTCTGTTTCCCCCTAGTGCGCACTCTATGAACCATTAAGGTAAAACATCGTCTTGGATATTTGATTCTGGTGCATCTCACCATATGACTCTTGAGTCTTTTATTCTTGTTGAGTGCTCTACATCTTCTATTCAAACAGCATATGGGTCATATATAGAAGTACATCAATTGGGTTCCATAGATTCGACTTCATTTCCCTCTGGAGAGCTTTATGTATGTAAATCTTCTCTCTATTAGTCAGCTTATTGATGCTGGATGTGATGTCAGTTTTTCATCTTCTGGTTGTGTTGTTCACGATCGGCATACAGGGAGGCAGATTGGGACAGGCCGTAGAGAAGGGGACTTTACTTTTTGCAAAATATTTTTGTTTCACCTGGGATTGCTAAAACTTCTTCCTTGTTTACTTTCTAGTTACACAAATACTCATCTCAATTGCAGCTATGGCATTCTAGGCTAGGTCATGTCTCAAGTTCTTATCTGAAACATATGGCATCCAATGGTCTTTTGGGTGATATTTTGCACTATGATATTTCAAATTGCAAGGGTTGTAAGCTCAGAAAATTTAATGTTATTCCTTGTATCAAAAGTACTTATGTTTCTTGCGCTCCTTTTGACCTCATACATTCTAATGTTTGGGGGGGGGGCCCTCACCTGTTACAATCAAAGGAGGATCATCCTACCATGTTTCATTTGTTGATGATTATACTCATTTTAGCTGGGTGTTCCTAATGCATAGTAGATCTGAAATTTTCAAATTTTATTCATTGCAATGGTCAGAACCCAATTTAATTCTACCATCAAAGTGTTTCAAACAGACTTGGGTGAGGAATATACATACAATCCTTTTTTAAAGCTTCTAGCTTTTCAAAGAACAGTATTGATATATTCTTGTAGGGAAACACCCCAACAAAATGGTAAGGCTGAAAGGAAACACCGACATATACTAAAGACTGCTCGATCTCTTTTGCTATCAGCTTTCGTTCCTAGTTCATTTTGGGGTGAAGCTGTCCTTACCTCTGTGTACTTAATTAATCGCATCCCCACTTTTGTAAACGAAGGGTTCTCCCCCTGTGAAAAATTGTTTTGGTCTTCGCCCAGATTACTCTGAACTTAGAGTATTTGGGTGTACTTGTTTTGTTCTTCTTCCTAAGAATAAGCGAAATAAATTGACGGCTCGTTTTTCTTTATGTCTGTTTTAGGGGTATGGTATCGAACAAAAGGGTTAGTGATGTTATGATCCCATTGCTAAGAAACTTCGTTTGTCTAGACATGTTGCATTCTTAAAGTATATTCCATTTTACTGTCTTCCTCCATCTCCCACAGCAACCAAGGAAGAAATTGTTCTCTATCGTTTTGTAAAATTTAAGACTTCGTCTAATCCTGAAGATTCTAGTCCTGAAATTATTGTGCCAGATGAAGTCATGTCTTCTCCTTTACCATTCCCAAGGGATACCTCTTCTCTACCAAAGTCCCCTGATGATGCTAGTCCCTCTCCATCACAAGTTGCTCCAAGGTATCCTTCTCGCTACCATCCTCGTTCTTGGCTAAAAGATTACATAACATGTTTTTCTTCATCTTACCAATCATTTCTTAGTTCTTTTCATTCTCTTCATAAGCCTGTTTGTCTTAAGGAAGCCAATCTTGTTCCTCAATGGCAACATGCTATGCATGAAAAACTTCTTGCACTTAAAAAAACTCACACTTGGGATTTGGTAAATTTGCCAAATGGCAAGGAAGCTATTGGGTGTAAATGGGTCTATAAAGTCAAAACCAACTTAGACGGTTCCACCAAATGATATAAGGCTCAATTAGTGGCAAAAGGGTACTGTTAAGAATATGGAATTGATTATGATGAAACTTTTGACCCAGTTGCCAAGATGACTTCCGTTCGAACTCTCATTTATGTTGCAGCCAAACAACAATGGCCCTATGCCAAATGGGTGTTAAAAATGCTTTTTTGAATGGTGATTTGCAAGAAAAAGTTCACATGAAACCTCCACGAGGCCTTCTTTGTTCCTCCACTTAGGTTTGTCGTTTACGCCGTGCATTTTGTGGTCTTAAACAAGCACCACGTGCTTGGTTTGAAAAGTTTCGCCAGACCATGACGTATATTGGTTTTTCTCAAAGCTTCCATGATCCTGCTCTTTTTTATTCTACTTCTCAGCGTGGTAGGATCTTGTTACTGATATGTCGATGATATTATTAGTACTGGAGATGAAAGACCACTTGTATGATAAATTTGAGATGAAAGACTTGCCTTCTTCGCTATTTTCTTGGTATTGAAGTTGCTTACTCTCAAAAAGGGTATCTTTTATCTGAAACCAAGTATGCGAATGACATTCTTAGTCGTGCTAAGTTAACTGAAGTAAAGGTGGTTGATACTTCTCTTGAACGTAATGTCAAGCTTTGCCCCACTGATGGTACTCCTTTGCATGATGCTACATTGTATCGCCAAATCGTTGGATCCTTGGTATACCTTACCATCACTCGACCTGATATTGCTTATGCAATCCATGTGGTTAGTCAATTTGTTTTGGCTCCTCGCTCAGTTCAGTGGTCAGATGTTGTTCGTATCTTGCAGTATATTCATGGCACATTGTCCCAAGGTTTGCTCATCTCTTCTTCTTCAGATCTTACTCTTAGTGCTTATTCGAATGCATATTTGGTAGGTGATGTATCTGATTGTAGGTCTACAACAGAGTTTTGCATTTTTCTTGGTGACTCTTATATCTTGAAAATGCAAGAAACAAAGTGTTGTTTCTCGCTCTAGTTCAGAAGCTGAATATCGTGCCATGGCAATACCACAACAGAAATTGTTTGGGTTCAATGGTTACTACATGATATGGGTGCTACACATTCCTCCTACACCTATGTTATGTGACAATAAAAGTGTTGTTGCAATTGCGCACAATTCAATCTTTCACGAACCGATAAAACACATTAAAATTGAATGTCATTTTGTTCGTCATCACTTCCACCAGAGCACTATCACCCTTCCATATGTGTCTTCATTGCTGCAACTTGCTGATTTTTTTTTTTTACCAAATCTCATACGTTTGCTCCGCTTCGCACCACTACTTGGCAAACTCTCAATGGTCTCATTATCCCTTCGCGAGCTTGAGAGAGGGTGATAAAGGTCATGGGTTCCTTACTACCGTAAATATGTTTATTTCTATAGGCGATATATGTTGTAACTTTCTTGTTTTGGATAATAATATGAGATTGAGATACAGCTTCCTCAAACGGGTCTTGCAATCATGTTTCCATCAGTTTACAGTCCGAAGAATAGCAAGGAAGATGCGGTGGAAGCTAGATTTGTCCAAGGCGGGTATGACCTCAACATCCATATCAGAGAATTGTAGTTGAAGCCATCAAAATTCCCAGACACTTTTATGAACAACTTCAACTATCAATGTCACCAACCCTTCAGCAACCAAACAAAATCGAGTCAAAAACTGAAACACAACCCAGATACCGCAACTTTCAATTACTTCAAATATAGACTTTGGGTAACACTTTTACACTGATAACAGAACTATCACAAAGAGCTGGATAGGTAGAGACTAGAGAGAGAACACAATTTAAAGCCTAAGATCTACAATCACTACCGATAGATCAACCAAAAACCCTAACAGAGCAATCTATATATCTAGCCGCCGAATCCATAGAGGGTCCTGCCCTGCCTCTTGAGCGCATAGACCACGTCCATGGCCGTCACGGTCTTGCGGCGGGCGTGCTCGGTGTAGGTGACGGCGTCACGGATGACGTTCTCGAGGAAGATCTTGAGGACGCCACGTGTCTCCTCGTAGATGAGGCCGCTGATGCGCTTGACGCCGCCCCTGCGAGCCAGCCTCCTGATGGCCGGCTTGGTAATGCCCTGGATGTTGTCCCGGAGCACCTTACGGTGTCGCTTCGCTCCTCCCTTGCCCAAGCCCTTGCCTCCCTTGCCACGCCCCGACATTTTTTTTTTCTTCCAAATAGGGAACTGAAATTTGAAGCCTGAAGAGCTTTTTCCTCTGAAATTTGCTTGTGAGAGAAATGGACATGTTTGGTGTGATATTTATAGGTGAGAAATTCAGGAAGCGAGTCAATCTTGACGGTTCGTTTTTGAGAATTTATCGACGGTTTAAAATGAAGATCCGTGTCGATAGGATTAAAGGAATGTGAGTCGTCGATGATGTGTTAATGAAGGGTGGATGGCAGGTTTCAGAACGTGGTGCGGATTGTGCTTTCTCTTAAAGAGGAAAAGCGAGAGAGCGAGGCAGGATTTTAAAAAACGACCGTTACGTATCGTAACGACCGATTCGTAACGGATTTTTATGGAACCGATACCGTTATACACTGATATACCGGTGCTTACATAATATCGAATCGTCTACACCGCGCCGCGACCGTTACGTATCCCAATTCCGCGATTTAAAACCATGGAGCAAGGAGCTTATGGCGGGCTTTGAAATATTCAACCAAAAATGAAAAGGGACGTTCACTCTTGGGCTGGACCGTTACGATTGCCGCTAAGCGGTTTTGGGGCTGGGCCTTTCCAATTACGGCTCAGAACATTGGGCTGTTGTTTCTGGTGGTTACCGCCTTTTGTATGTGACGGTACCTGAATTCAGCAGGTTGCTGATCTTCACCAGCAAATGATAAGGTGGGCACTTCCAAAAGCAGCTCATCGAGGGTGTTATTGTGTTCGGATGAATAACTGATGTAGCTGACCTCCATTGACAAAATTGAAACTAAAGGCCTTGCCAGCCAGTTATGTTCGTCTTTGCCAATGCTTTATGTCTATATTTAAGGCATCCGTCATTGAAAAAAACAGGAAAGTCTGAGTTTATGATTTGCAGAGGGCTTAAAAGAGTAAACTCCAATTGCAAAATGAAGGAACTCGTGTTTGGCATTTTGGTGACAAGAGGAGGAAGAAGAGAGAAAGAGGACAACAACTTTAGGATTTGCAAGAATCTCGACAATAAAGTCAAGAGTAATGCGGTAAAGCTGGTTGGAAATCAAAGAATCATCGGGAGGTTCCTCTGACATGATGATTTTAGCATGATTGAAGCTCATACCTCCCGAAGTTCAAGTAGACTTTCGCATGGTGTATATTGTAAACTACCCTCCATGTCCTTGGGCAATTTCCATATCTGCTTCATGATAAACATCATTCTGCAGATGGACCATGCATTGTTTGACCTGGAATATCAACTACCAGTTCGGGCTATTAACACTAAATTGATTGGTGAGATGGTCTGGTAACCAATGGAAGAGTTTTCTGCTTATGGGTTACACACAACTAAGGGACTCAAATAAGGAAGGGTTTAACATTCTTGTTGGGCTGAAGGTCAGATAGTAGAATCTTCCTTGCTGAACTTCAAATTCTAGACGCACAAGCAGAAAACTTTCCCTGAAAGTCCAACCTTGTTCAATCCTCTGCAAAAAGCACCTGAGACCTATCAAAAGCCATAAATCATTACCACCGTCCTCAACATCACAATGGCAGCCATGAGCTATTGCACTCACGAAATAAGTACACTGAACTCTTCACTCTTGTCACATCAACTTGGTTTTGGACCAAAACTCGTGTTAAGCTCACTCAAACTCATTCCAATTGAAACAAAATGCAGATCTCATATTGGATTTCCTTAACTGATGCAAGTGGAAAATCATATTGCAATTCTTGACTTACATGGGTAGTAATCTTAAGGATTAATGTCACTGTACCTTGACTTACACTTAAGGATTAATGTCTGTATATCTCTGAATTTTCAAGGACATTAATCCTTAAGATTAACCTTTCTAAAAAATAATACCCACTGACATGTTTTTTTCAGTGGGTAAGTTTCCAGATTATTGAACATGTTGCCTTTTGTGTGCAGCAGTAAGAAAGGTTATTGTTGAACACGTTTCACACCAAACCAACCAAACACAAAACCCCAATTGCACATCCACATCGGTAGAATCCTTTTCATTCATACTTGAGACTCGATACTTACATCATAACCATCTAACCCAAAAGATATGGCAAGTAATAAAAAAGGTAAACAACAGAAACAGTACATGGAAGACCGAGACCCTAATTTTGACCCCCAAATCTAAGAGCTTGTAAACTTGGTTACGGCCTTGGTCCCCTCGGAAACGGCGTGCTTGGCCAGTTCACCGGGAAGCACAAGCCTCACGGCGGTCTGGATCTCGCGAGAGGTGATGGTGGGCTTCTTGTTGTACCTGGCGAGCCTCGAAGACTCCTGGGCCAGCTTCTCGAAGATGTCGTTGATGAAGCTGTTCATTATTCCCATGGCCTTGCTCGATATCCCGATGTCGGGGTGGACCTGCTTCAAGACCTTGAAGATGTAGATCTTGTAGGTCTCGACGGACTTCTTCGACCTCTTCTTCTTCTTGTCACCGGCGGCGCCGGCCTCCTTGGGGAGCTTCTTGCCGGCCTTGGGCTTCTTCTCTGCAGGGGCTTTCTCGGCGACAGTTGTCTTCTTCTCCTCTGCCGGCTTCTTCTCTGCGGGCTTCTTTTCTGCCTTCGGCGCCATCGGAATTTCTTGGGAGAAAGGGAGTGAAGGGGGATGAAACGAAACCCGATGGTATGGTCGAATGAGAATGAAAGTGGGTTCAGTTTCGTATTTATGGAGGCATGGAATCATTTAGATTGGACCATTTAGGCTGGCACGGATCGGTGACTTGGCAAGATCGGGAACCGTCGATGTTGTGGGAGTTAAGGGAATAACATGGACGGCTTGAAGACGAGTAAGGGTCCGGTTCCCACGTGTTGGGAACTAATTGGCCCGGAGCGCATCAACAAGGATTGGTGGCGTGGATAGATATTTTGAGCATTGGTAATTCATCTCAACGTTGAACTGTAACTTGGTTATAACAATTTTAACCTTAATCGATCCGAACAAGACAGCAAAAGTTCGAATTTGAGGCTAATAAATTCCCAAAATTTTGCAGTTTAGGGCTAAATTTCTTGCCAACTAGCGGTAGGAATCATCAATAGCTTCGAACTTAATTCCTATCAGGTCCTTAAAATGTTAGCTTAAATAGTTTTAATCTATTTTTTTAGCAATTATGATACTTTAATTTTTCACTCTCAACTAGCTTTGTCATTTTAGTCAATTTTGATAGATTATTGATGTTAACTAGCCCAACAACCAAAAGGGACATTTTTTTTTTTGTAAGAATAATAGAATTACATACAAATACTCCAAAGCAGTCAAGTTGGACCCACCCATAAAGGAAAATGACATAAAAACATACATACAAGGATGACATCCACATCTTGTGGGCTTCACAATATAAAATTGGTCTAAAACACACCAAAACTAAATAACATTAGATAAAAATCGGTTGGCCTACAAACATACAAAAAATCAACAACAAGGAAATTAATTCTCTTTTTTTTTTCTTTTTGCTTTTTCCCTTTCTTTACGGATGGATTAGAACAACTCAACAAGATAGACACGCCACTTATTAAGAAAAAAAATCTAGCTCCATCTGTTAACAAGCTAAGAAAACCAACAAACACCTCCCTGAGACACTGACACCTGTCCACCTGACACCCAAGCCTCGAGACCACCACACGCCACAATGGCCACATGCCTTACCGCGTGTCAGTGGCATCGACAGCAGCAGAGCATCAATGACCCACTGTCCACTACCTTCACCAACTGCTGAACACCACTATCGACTAGCCAACTCCCCTCTTGGCTACGGCCACAAAAAATTAACCACCTCATCAACACCAAAGCTCCCCAACTCACCGCTGGTGGCAATACAAGCCCAGCACCCCGCCCCAACTGGAGCCCTTCACAACCATCGCCAGTGCAGTGAGACCCACCACCACCAACTCGTATCCATCCAACCTCTATTAGAAAAAAAGGAGGAGAGAAGTCAACCTTAGAAAAGAGAAAAAACCTTTTGAACAAACTCGCCACTTCTCTAACCTGGAGGCACCACCTTGCCAATAGACGAGAAACACCCAACATCCCTTTTCTTGCAGCCGCACATAGACCGCCCACACCCATCTTAGCGATCCAGCATACCATCAACACTTACGCACATCCTCGGACAGACAGACACCACGCTTCACGGCCCATCAATAGCACTCGACGGTCAACCTCCTACCACATATCCGGTGACTCATAACCAAATCCCAAGGAGGCTAAAAATATGAATTGAAATTCAAAGATTAGCAATTAAACACACCAAGTAGGCTACTTATTTTACCAACCACCACACGCCGGAGGGAATTGACGATGGTGCCCGAGGACGGAAGAGAAAGTTAGTTGTACGAAAAAAGGATTTTGGGGTCGATGAGAGAAGAGAAGGGCGGTTGTTGTCGGGGACATTTACATCTATCTCTTTTCTTCTCTTGTCCATGCACTGCGAGTTATTACTGAACTACGTGTTAAAATGATTAAGATCCTCTGCTGCACAACACCTTTTGTTGTAGCTGAAAAAAATATTGTTAAATGTACTTTAGCGATGAAAGACTATCACTATAATTTTCAACAACAGTAACAAAACAGTTTTAATGATAAACTTTTGTCACTGAAATTGTCGTTAATAATTTTGGTGACAAAAGATTGTCATTAAAATTGTTACAACATAAATGTTGTACAATAAAGAATCCTTATCCTCATTCAACTAATGAATTTAGATTTTGCCGTAAGTTGTTAACAACTAACATTTTGTTACCAAATTTCCCATATTGTAGCTTTGTGATTTTATCTATAGTTGATGCATCATTCAAATGACTTTTACTTAGGCCCTGTTTGTTTCACGTAAAATGTTTCAAGGAAAACGCTTTCCGAAAAATGCTTTTCCTGAGTATGCTTTCTGAAAATAACAGTTTCTAAAAATATTTTCATAAATTTTATTTTTCGTTCTTTGGGTGTCGTGGAATGATACAAATATCTATACCAAAAAAAGATATATTTTTTACTATTTCTGCTGTTTGGGCATCTCTCTCTCTATGGGTGGGTGGGTGGGTGTGTGTAGGGGTGAGTGTGTGATGGACGGACGTGTGTGTGTGTTGGGGGTGTGTTGGTGTGTGTGTAGGGGGGGTGTGTCGGGGTATGTGTCGGGGTATGTATGTGTGTGTCGGGGGGTTATGTGTGTGTGTAAGTGTGTGTTCAGTGGTCCGAAAAATGACTTACCGAGTTTTAAGCGATAAGTGGTTCTCCGACATTTTATTCTTCAAAATAAGTTGATTGGAAATCATTTTCTGTTGAAAAATCTTTTACATTCACCAAACACCGGAAAAACCTTTTCCAAAAATGATTTTCATGCACCAAACACTAAAAAATGCAAAAAATCTTTTCCAAAAAACGATTTCTGTGAAACAAACAGGGCCTTAGTGTAAAAGTCTAGAAGTATTAACAGAAAAAATAATTAAAAATATGTGTGCCCAGTAAAGTATTAACAGAAGAGTAATTTAAGTGCGCAGTAAATAACAAATCCTTGTTTCGGGCAATTGTGAGGTGGCATGTGATGCACACGTCAGATTTGATTTGTTAAGGACATATGTATGCTACAAATATGAGAATGGGATTGAAATCAATATCTGCCCTAATACTACTTAAAAAATGAACACATCTTTTAGTATTACATAACTACCTATCTAAAATATTTTCACTTTGTATAAGAAAAAAATCGCTGAGAACTGATACGAAATAAAAACTTAAGTAGTAAATAACTACTTATAACACATGTTTGGATTTAAAATTTATTTTACCGAATGTGACAATTTATAAGTGAGAGTTCATTTTTAACAATTTTTTTATAATTAACTTTATATTTGCACGTGCATTGCATGTGACACGCTAACTGGAGTTGGGTTGAAACAATGTTGGTTGAAGAATCAGAAGGAACCTTGGCGGCTGTGAGGCTCAAGTGTTCTGCGTGATTCAAGCTAGGGGTGAGCAACGAACCGATAAAACCGATTCGAACCTTTCAAACCGATGGAACCAAACCGATCAAATCCGAACCATTGATGAGCTTGAACAGTTTTGTTTGAGATTTTCAAACCAATACCGGTTCGGTTCACGGTTTAGGATTTCCAAACCGACACTAAACCGAACCGAGAGTTATATTATTATAAAAATTTTACCTTGATTAGCTAATGACTAGGGTAGAATGAAACCTACTCACCCTAAATTAACCTTATCTTGTAATTCTACCCTTTCAAAGTCATTACTCACTATATATTGCATCATTTACCCCATGGCTCTTGTAGTAGTGTAAACATAAAGCCAATAGGCTTACATCTAGTATTGCAATAGAGTCAAGAATGATAAAATACAAGTCAGGCCAACTTGAAGAAAAATTAACTACTAAAAACTTTACAGAAGTACAGATTTATTAGATATTAAAACTTAGGAAATTATCTGTGCTTTTTTACTACTATTGTGATGCACACCCTCCTGGTCTAGTTTTCTGCACAACTGTTAGGAAGTAAATTCTTAAATTTGGTGCTATGTTAATCTAGTAGCAATCATGTTAAAAGCCCAAATAATGTAGGAAGAGAGCAAGTATTCCCATAAACTATGAGCACCCAAACAATACGATAGTCAGAAAAAATTGTAAATTTACCTTAAGAAAATTTGTTGTTGGACTATTGTTTTTTCTGGAAAACATAATAATGTTGAAACTACGTTCAAACCAATCCGAACCATTCAATTTGAACCGTTCAAATCGTTCAAACCGAGGTGTCTTGGTTCGTTTAAGAATTTGTGAACCGAGATCCATTGGTTCGGTTTGCTGTTTAACTCCCAAACTGAACTGTGCTCACTCCTAATTATAACTTATAAATTGCTTGAAAAATTAATCATCTGCACGGCTAAGGCCCCTAACCTCCTCGTCGCTACAAGAGCCTTGAAAATGGTACAAAAACAAAGTGGAGTCCGCCTCTGCCCTTGCAATTAGGTTAGTTAATGAAACACACTCAGCTCATACTTAGTACCATCTAATTATTTGCAAAGACAATGAATTCAACCATGTATCAAGTGAAGCCAAGAGAGCGATTGAATCTCTAGAGAAGCATAGCGTAGCGCTACTACCCTTAAACAAGGGTTATTGCCTATCCTCTCATCATCAGAGAATGAATTGACATAATAATAATCGTCGTGACACGCGCAATATTAATAGTACAAATTTTGTTATAAAAAAAATTGTGTATACGTGTTTATTGTCATATTCAGCAAAGTGAATCATAAATTATAAAAAAACTAAGTTAGTTATACGTGTCCAAATATCAGTTAGTAAAATATTATTATTATTATATCAAACTTAGTCTTGAAATTTTACTTTAACTCTATTTTCGATGAATTTTAATTTGTAAAAACTAAACATAATTTTATACGTAGTTACTTACCAATTAAAATTCTTATTTTGTATCACTTTTATAAAAAAATTGAATTGTCACTTATTATTGTTGTACGTTAGTAGTTATATAACGTTAAAGAAGTTTACACCAAATCAATTTTTGATTTAATAAGTAGTATATATGGATATTTATTTAACCAACTATTTGCACCACAAAATATAATTTTCACTAATAAGTTCATTTTGATTAAATGCCCCTAAATGGCATTTACTTTTATTTATTTCTGAAAATATAATGGAAGATTCAAGAAGTGAAAGAAACCAACTTCTAAAAATCGGTCCTATCGATAAGGGATAAGTGTGGTGAGTTACTTATTAATGGGTGGTTACTTATTAGTGGGTAGTTATTTTCTAAGTGAGTAGTTTATATCTAAGTGGGTAGTTTCTTTTGATGGTAGTTTTTTTCTACAAAGCCTCTAGTACATATAGTGGATCAAGAAAGAAGCACGGGACACAATCAATCATCAAGCAAACAAATTAATCTTTTTCTTTCTTTAGGTTAGAGGCATTTGCTGTCATCGATAAGAAGTTCAGTTTCCAGACTTGGAAACATTGCTGTGTAAACTTTCGTAATCAATCGAAACTCTCTTTGTCATTTATGGGCGCGCAGTATTTTACATCTGATTTCCATCTCTTAGTCGAAGTTTCTCACTTTCAGGGAAGTCTCCAGGTCCTAGGGGCAAAAAAGATCCCGCACTTTTAATCGATCGTGCCGTCTGCGCACCGATCGGTAGTGAGTTTGCCCAATAGCGCAAACATTGGAACGCCAGGTGGGACCTTGTACCTGAAAGTGGAAAATACCAACAATATGTTTCGAAGCAATTCCTTGGAATTTCATGCCCGATTTGATGAATTAAGGGCCGATTTCTGGATAGATTTGATGAAATGCCGTACTTCGGCATCATTAGTGCCCAGAAATTTTAAACCATTGTCGCTTTCATTTTATATGAAGTCAACAGTGGATGATTTAATGAAATTTTGGTATGATCTAATGGATTGCATTGATGCAAACCATGGTCAGTCTATTCTACCATTGATTTTGGTAGATACCTCCAATGAATTACATCGATTTGAAAATTATATTAAAACCTTGATGGGAATATATCATCCATCCTTTTTAGAGGATGTAGAGGATGAATTAAAATAATGCTGGGCACTGATTCACAGAGTTGGATGGATGAGGAAAGAAGTTGAATTGCTTCTTTTCTTGTTTGTTGGGGGTGAAAATTTAGAAGCCGGTAGTTATTCTTTGGATAATGAAAATAAAATAATGCCAAACATGGCTGAAACAAAACAGTATTTTAAAGATGAAAGCAACCAATTCATGGTTACTAAAAATTGCACGACTAAGTATCAAGAAGAGTCATTGCAAAATGGCCAGCTTCAAGTGTTATCTCCAGACAATTCAAGGGAGTTATTCGAAGAATTGCATGAAGAGTGCTTATTGTTAGGAAATCATTTGGATGCAATAATACAATTGACTGATACTTACACCAAAAGTAGTGTAAGTAATTTTTGTAAGATCAACATCATGCCAAAAATGGCTGAAACAGTTGAACAATCATGTCCATTCTTATATGAGATTGACATGTCAAAAGGAGATCTAATTGATATGGCTGGGGGGCAAGCTTGCAAGCCTATTTTGGTTGAAAGCAAAAATGAGCCCTTTTCATGCGACATGTATAGTGAGTCAACTATGGCTATCGATTCAAAAATTTTCACTGTTAGTGAGTTTGAAGCTTTTGACATCATGAAAAATGATGAAGAACATGTATTTTGGGAGCCAATCAGTGTTATATTTTTTGGAGAAAGATACCCTATTTGGGTTTGTGGAGCACACCAAGGTAGAGTATTAATTCAATGGTTATTAAGAACTGCAAATATAGTCAAATATTATTTATTTTATTTTTATCCTTACACTTTGAATTAAAGAAATGCTCAATCGATTGACTTATCAGTAGCCATTTTATATGCTGATTGGGTTAACGGTTTGACCAAAAATGGTCTTCATTTAGTAGTAGCTTGACAAAAAATGGTCATGGTTCGTTTAGTGGCTTGGCCAACTATGGTCACTGACACAGGCAAATGGAGAGCAAAAGCCAATCGATGGCCAATAGATAATGAAAATGCTGTCACTTTAAAGAATGCAAGCCTATCGATCGTGAAAGGCTATATATCAATAGTGAAAGTCTAATGATAGTGAAAAATACTTTCCCTTTGAAAGACATAACTCTTCACAATCGATAGTGAAAAATACAAGCCTATCGATAGTGAGAGACTGTCAATCGTGAAAGGCTATCGATCGTGAAATGCTATTGATTGTGTAAGGCTATCGATCGTGAAATGCTATCGATCGTACATGGCTATCGATCGTGAAAGGCTATGGACAATGAAAGGCTATCGATCGTGAAAGGCTATCGATAGTGAGAAATACTACCCCTTTAAAAGATATGATTATTCGCAATTTACAAATATTCAATTGCTTGAGCCAGGAGGGCAATGTTTGCACCACAAAATATATTTTTCACTAATAAGTTCACTTTTATTAAATGTCACTAAATGTTATTTACTTTTATTTATTTCTGAAGAGATAATGAAAGATTATGAAAATGTGTCCTATTGATAAGGGATAAGTGTGGGTGATTATTTTTTAAGTGGGTAGTTTATCTCTAAGTGGATAGTGTTTTTGTAATGCTAGTTTTTTTCTACGAAGCATTTAGTATATATAGTGGATCAAGAAAGAAGCACGGGAACAATCAATCATCAACCGAACAAATTAATCTTTTTCTTTCTTTAGATTAGAGGCATTTGCTGATATCGATAGGAAGTTCAGTTTCTAAACTTGAAAACATTGCCGCGTAAACTTTTGCAATCAATCGAAACTCTCTTTATCATTTATGGGCGCGTAGTCTTTTAGATCTGATTTCCATATCTTAGTTAAAGTTTCTGGCTTTCAGGAAAGTCCTCAGGCGTTAGGGACAAAAAGATCCCGCACTTTTAATCGATCGTGCCGCCGATGCACTGATAGATAGTTTGCTCAGCAGCGCAAACACCAACCCAAACAGCACCGGCTAATCCAATTCCTCATTTCCTCCTCCTTCCTCAGTCCTCACTGCTACTGACTGCCGAATCAGTCACGATTGCTAATATTTTTGTAATCTCTGGTGAGTCCGTCGTGTTCTTCCAGTCGATACAGTCGAAACTTGAAACCGTGAACATCTGTTAGCAATCAATAAAATAGCGTATTCAATTAAACAGTTAAAACCCACAAATGAAGAAGCTCCTCCGTCCCCAATCCCACCTCCTTCTCCAAAACCCTCATTCCAAAGTCAAACCCATCTTCATCTCCACGTCACCAATGCCAGATAATGACGAAAAGTTCGTATCGATCCTCAATGACATCGTTCGGGGCAAGCAGAGCTGGAAGCTAGCGCTCAACACCCAGTTTATTTCAAGCAATTTGAAGCCTCACCATGTCGAGATGCTCCTGGTCAAAACCCTAGACGACCCAAGGTTAGCATTACGCTTCTTCAACTTCCTTGGCCTGCACAACCACTTCACTCACTCGACGGCGTCGTTTTGCATCTTGATTCATGCCCTAGTTCAATGCAGTCTGTTTTGGCCCGCCACCTCTGTACTCCAAACACTGCTCGTTCGCTCGTTAGACCCAGAAGTAGTTTTCGAATCGCTGTTGCATTCATATAGAAAGTGTCGATTTTCGTCGAGTTTGGGGTTTGATTTGCTGGTTCAATGTTATTTGAATAGTAAGAGAGTGTTGGATTCTGTGTTGGTTTTGAGGATTATGAAGGAGTGTGGGTTGATGCCCGAGGTTAGGACGTTCAGCGACGTGTTAAATGGATTGATTAGGATTCGACAATTTGATATGGTATTGGGCTTGTTTGATGAGATTGTGAGTTTGCGTGTTCGGCCTGACGTTTACGTGTACACAGCCGTGATTAGGAGTCTGTGTGAATTGAAAGATTTCGATAGGGCAAAGGACATAATACGTTGGATGGAGGCTAGTGGGTGTCAATTGAGTCTTGTGACGTATAATGTGCTTATTCATGGGCTTTGCAGGGAGCGGAGGGTGTCGGAGGCGGTTGAGGTGAAGGATTTGTTGGTTGAGAAGGGATTGCGAGCTGATGTGGTTACATATTGTACGTTAGTTTTGGGTTCGTGTAAGGTGCTAGATTTTGTGTTTGCTCGAGAGTTGATGAAAGAAATGGTGGAATTAGGGTTTTCTCCAAGTGAAGCTGCTGTCTCTGGTGTCGTGGACGGGTTGAGGAGGAATGGGAATCTTGTGGGTGCTTATGATTTGGTTAATGAAGTAGGGAAAGTTGGCATAATGCCTAATTTGTTTGTTTATAACGCGTTGATCAGTTCTTTGTGCAAAGATGGGAAATTGGAGGAAGCAGAATTGCTGTTTATGTATATGGGGGCCAAAGGTCTGTTCCCAAATGACATCTCATGTTCTGTAATAGTTGATTCATTTTGCAAAAAGGGAAAACTGGACACTGCGCTTCTTTTGTTTGGTAAAATGAGAGATGCAGGGATAAAACTAACTGTTTATCCATACAATTCTCTGATCAATGGGCACTGCAAGTTGGGAAATCTGGCCACGGCAGAGTCTTTCTTTCATGAGATAACTGATAAAGGATTGACCCCAACTGCTGTCACTTACACTTCCTTGATAGATGGATACTGCAAGGAAGGAGTAGTACACAAGGCATTCAAGATCTATCATGAGATGACAGGGAAAGGAATTCCTGCGAATGTGTATACATTTACTGCACTTCTTTCCGGCTTTTGTCATGCAAACATGATGGCGGATGCAAGCAAGTTGTTTGAAGTAATGGTAGAGAAAAATGTTTTTCCTAACGAGATCACTTATAATGTTTTAATTGAAGGCCACTGCAGGGTGGGTGATATGGTAAGAGCCTTTGAATTGCTTGATGAAATGGTAGAGAAGGGTCTTGTACCAGATACATATACCTATAGGTCTCTAATAAGTGGACTTTGTTCAACAGGTGGGGTATTTGAGGCCAAAGAATTTGTGGATGACCTTCACAAAAAGCATCACAAGTTAAATGAGATGTGTTATAGTGCACTTTTGCACGGTTATTGCAAGGAAGGTAGATTAGAGGATGCACTAAATGTTTGTTCAGAGATGGTGGAGAGAGGAATTGACATGGACCTTGTGTGCTATGCTGTACTTATTCATGGAACTCTGAAACAGCCTAATACGAAAAGATTTTTAAACCTTTTAAAGGCGATGCATGATCAAGGACTGAGGCCTGATAATGTCATATATACTAGCATAATTGATGCACATGGCAAAGCAGGAGATCTTAAGAAGTTTTTTGGATTCTGGGATATAATGGTCGGTGAAGGAATTAAGCCTAATGTTGTGACATATACTGTGATTATAAACTGCTTATGTAAGTCGGGGTTTGTGGACAAAGCCGAGATTCTTTGCAAAGAAATGCTGGTTAGCAGCTCGATTCCAAACCACATTACATATGGTTGTTTCCTTGACCACCTTACTGAGTTAGGATATATGGAGAAAGCTGTAAAGCTGCACAATGCAATGGAAAAAGGGTTTCTAGCTAACACAGTTACGTGCAATATGCTTATTCGTGGTTTCTGCAAGTTGGGCAGAATTCAGGAAGCTTCTCAGACCCTGATTGAAATGGCAGATAAGGGTATCTTCCCAGATTGCATAAGCTATTCCACAATCATTTACGAGTACTGCAGAACTGGTAATTTACGTGAAGCAATGAGGCTGTGGGACGCCATGCTGGACAACGGTCTGAAGCCTGATACGGTGGCGTACAACTTCATGATATACGGTTGTTGCGTTGCTGGAGAAATGACCAAGGCTTTTGAGTTGCGTGATGGCATGATGAGACAAGGTCTACAACCAAATCAGGCGACATGTAATGCTCTGATCCGTGGAACATGCTTGACCACTTAAAGTCCTGCCTGCTTGTTGTTAGTATGGCTCCAACGACGGTTTGCATAATACATGTTCTATTGGAAGTGAAGTTCCGGTTCCCACTCCAATTCGTGGGTAATCTCAGTGATAATGATCCATGACCAGCACGTTGATGATTCAGGGCCTTATTTTTTCCCTTAGGCCCATGAACTAAGATCTACATGTACATTGTATCTGAGGGATGGTTCAACATTTTTGGTTGTGTGTAGATTAAACTGCTTCTATAGATAGATAGTTTAAGTGGACATGTAACCTGGCACGAGGAAGTAATGTCATCCTTGGAGAAACATCTGATCAGTAAATATCCGCATTGCCATCTGAGGGACAGTTGGATATTTTTTTTAGCCCTTAATAAATCTGTAAATAGGCAATTGAGACGAAAATGTAACACGTAAATCGAGGATTGTCACTCTCATTTTTGGATAATGTCTGATTGGTTGTTAATTATTTGAAATAACCTTTTAGACCTGGCACTCCCCAACTGGTATCTGGAGTGGTTGTAAGCTTCATGTTTTTTTACACTGTTGCAGTCACACGCATTTGTGCGTTCTCATAGTTTATTATTAGTTCTCTTGGTTCTTGTTCAGTAAATCCTTCTTCTGAGTTTATTTGATATGCTTTCTCTTCGTTATGTTACATTGGATGTTGATAGACTTTAATCAGAAACTGGATAAAGTTTATATCGTTGTAATCACATTTCCGCATGGTTGGCATCTGGGTTTCCTTTATAGGATGTTCATGGTTGGGAGCTGGTGTTCACATTTGGTATGCGAAGGCCCATACAGAAGGTATCCGATGAAACCAGACCCATTAATATGTTTGTGCCAACTGCTCAACAGAGCCTTGTGCAAACTCGACTAACATGAATCGTTGTGCCACACTACTTTGTCTAGGTTCTGTTTCGTGCGAAACCAAAATCTGTTAGATAGCTAATCGCCTAAGAAGCACGGACACGGGTGCGAGTGCGGATACGACATGGGTGCGAATAAGCAGGTACGGCATTTTTAAAAAATTTAAGATACGAGTGCGGCGGGAATACGGCATATTTTATAAATATTTTTTAATTATGTATACTTAGTATTCAATTTTTAAACAATTTAAATCTTAATAATCATAATATGTGTTTGATATATGTGAAAAGATATTAATATTACAACCAAAGTAGTGAATTGTTAAGTTTAATAGGTTCTTTTGTAAATTTTAAAGTTTTCAACCAAATTAGTAAGAATTTGTTAAGTTTAATGAGTTATTTTATAAATATTAAAATTGTACAACTGAACATAACAAAGTTTTTATGTAGTAGCACTTTTATTTCTTTAAATTACTGGGGTTGATTTATATTATAACTTAACATTGAGGGTCCTTAAATAATATAACAAAATTAATGTAAACAAGTCAAAATCAGAAGAAGAAGAAAGAGTCAACACATTGACACATAACAGAGAGTTAACATCGACTCTCTGGAAGACGGCGCACAACGCTCGATGGTCGCCGGGACTCGGCGCACGAGAACACCGCAGTGGGTCGCCGGTAAGTCTCATTTTCCTTCTACTTCTCCTTCTCCTTCTCCTTCTACTTCTTCTCTCCAGTGTCTTCTCTCAGATTTCCGGTGGTGGCCGGAGTTCCCAAAGGTCGCCGGTGGTGACAGATCTGAGTCGATACGCACCTGATCCGCACTCAGGATTTAAGAAATTAAAAAAAAATGATGGACACGCACCTGACACACACATGTGCCGCACCCGACGCGTATCCGGTGCCGGTGCTTCATCTTAAGTGCCGCACCGGTGCTTCATAGCTAATCGCTATCCCTGTCCACATTTCCATATCCTGAGAGGCACTTCTTTGTGCGTACATAAACCAGTCTGAGACGATTTTTATTACTACCTCCATCCTATTGGTGCTTCTTCCACCATATCACAATTGTGTCCACCTTGTGATCCATGTTTCTAATGTTCTTCGTACCCCAATCTCGGCATCGGCGAATCTGTCTTGGCATGCCATATAGCCTTAGTGTGAAACTTCCCCTCCAACTCTATCGGTACCATTGGGCTACATGCACTTCTAGTTAAAGAATGACTTGGCCTTTCCTGATATATGTGTGTGCATCCGGTGATGGTATAATTAGTACTCCTTGTTTCTTTCTTTTTGGTGGCTTTTCAGATTACCGGATGGATGTCAGTTCAAGTGCCTTCCTTCCCCCTTAACATGCGAGAAGTGAAGCATGATCACTTTCGTATTGCAGTTTTGCTAGAGTTGAAGGCTCAGCACTCAGCAGTGAGTTCAGCTTTTACTCCTCTTTTCCTCTGGTTGAATGCTGAACAATCCAACCATAATACGAAACCGTTCTGATCCATTACAAGGGGATGCGGTGCCGCGTACATGGTAACTGCATAATTTTGAATCATAAGTTGGTGAATTAGAGTATAATGATAGAATATTCTCCATACTTGGAGGCAGGAGCGGACGCACGTTGGGACGGGGGGGGGGGGGGGGGGGGGGGGGGCGCTGAAGCACCCCCTCACTTCTGGGAATTTTTTTGTGGGAATTGCACTGACCCCGTACCCCAATCCCCGATACCCCATTCCCCGAGTCCCGAGAGACCCACAATCGACTCTCTCTCTCTCTCTCTCTCTCTCTCACGGTCTCATCGGCGGCCGGTGGACAGTGAACAGAACGGCGACCAGATCCCACCCACCTTGACCTTCAGTCCTTCACTCCTTCAGACAGTAGCTTCGACGACGACGGGGGACGACTGAGTGACGGCTGTGACACCGTGAGCCCTTGACCGAACGACCAGATCTGAGATCTTGACCGTCGAGGCGCCGACGACCTCTTGAAGACTTGAAGAACCAGTCGGCAGTCACTAGTCAGTCTAGTCACCCTTGAAGAAGCAGATCTGAGATCTTGTCATCTTGACCACCGACGACCTCTAGCAGTCCCGCGCTGACGCCAACGCCGCCTGCCTGCTGGGGCCTGGGAGTGCCGACTGCCGAGTGCTGGCTGCTCTGCTGAGTGCTGACTGTTCACTGCTGCAAAATTTTTTCGTATAACTGTATATGTGTGTCTGCCTTATTGCGTTAAGCCCTTTGGCCCCTTCCAGCTTCCACTGCCTCACTGAGTCACTAGACATTTAGTGACAAAAAATAGTTTGAGGCTCTTCAACTTTTATCATTTCTTTCTTACTTTTGATCTAAAATTTTGTACAATGGTCAATGCTGCAAAATACTGCTTCACTGCTTGTAGCTTGTCTGCTTCTAAATTCTAATAATTTGTACAATTATGCAAAATAAATAAAGAAACAAAGAAAAAAAATTATTTCATTTTATACTAATTGTCTAGAATACCTTATATAGTTATATTGATTATTAATGTCTTACGTCTAACCAAATAATCAATGACAATTTTATGTGAATTTTGGTCACCTAAGTCCTTAAAAGGCTTAGATATAATTGTTATTTGTTAAACTTTGTTCTGAACACTATACAAAGAAGATGAAACCTTATAAAAACCCTAAATAAGAATTAAATATGAGCTTCATTTTTAGCTACTTTGGTTTCACTGTTATCACTATGTAATTATTATGGTGAATTGGTGATTGGTGACAAAAGTGGAGTTCACACTAAAAAAATAACTCTAAATAAGCATCTTATTATTAGGTGTCAATTTTGTAAAACTGTACAAGCACAATCAGAAGTACTAATTAAGGGAAAATAGTAATAATGTTGGCAACAAAAGTGAAATATTAAGGCAATAGAAATATTTTAATTTCTCATTTTCATTTTTTTCTCTCTTTTTATCAAATTAATGCAGGCACATGAAAGTTTAGACCAACACCTGCATTGGTAGCTTCAACTGCTTATCATAACTCATCATCTGTTGTTGTGACTCTATGAGGTAATGATTTAATTTTAGTTTAATAAGTAAATTTTAGTTTAATATGATAATATGTTAACATTTATATTTTAGTTTAATATGTTAAATTTAGTGTAATATGCTAATATAATAATATGTACAGTTATTTAACTATGTGAATTTGTGTTGAGATATTGAGATTTTATTCCAGTGTGCCTGTGTGTGTTTTTTTTTCAGAATGGATAAGTTTTTTAAAAAGCTAGGGAAATTGGCAAGGTTGTGTGCAGTATCGACTTCTCCAACATATTTTTAATATTATTTTAATAAAAAATTTGGTAACGGACATAATTTTTGCACCCCTGAAAAATATTCCTGATTCCGCCCTTGCTTGGAGGGGCACCTTCCGGTTCATACTCCTTAGTTTTGGTGTTCCGTTAATCCGTCCAACTTCCGGGTGTATAATCGCGAGGGATGGCGCTCCATCGTAAGCATGCAATACAAATTTATCCCTCATGTGGGGACAAGAAAGCCGCGATTAGGGAGTCCATTTCCTTTGTTTCCAAGTTCTCCAGGTAGCTGGTTTAATTTGATTCCATTGAAAACCTAGAGTAGTTTGTGACATCTAAATGGTGTGAACTTTATGTGAAGTTTACTATACTCTTACTACAGAAGGCGGCATCAACTAAATTCGAGTTTGAAGTTGGATACAAATCGTTAGTTATTTTGATAAGCAGTTGTCCATAAATGAGGAGAAGTTATTTTTTAAATGTTTGCGCCATTAGATATTTAGTGGAAGACACGCCAAATCTTCAACATTTATTTGGCGTATGGAACTTCAACGCCATTGGTCAAATCTTTTACCTTTTCTTTTTCTTTTTCTCGGGAAAGCCTTCTTACGAGTAGTCATTTTCCTTCCTTTAGTTTAAGTGAGACTTGAGAGAAAAAGATGTCAATATTCATTTGCTAGGTGGTTGGTTGTAACGTAGAAACTTGGATGATCAACATTAGAGTGCCCCATAAACAAAAGATATGGGTGAGGAAACACACGACAAATGAACATAACGAGCACAAGTAAATAAATTAGACATCAATCAATCCAATACATTTCACATCTAACAGCTAACTTGAAATTACTAAGAAATCAATTTACTAACAACAAGGCTTAAGATGCACCAAATACTGTCTATATCAGTGCTGACATATGTAACAGCTTGATGCATCTTCATTTGTGATGTATTGCTCTGCTCATGCCATGAAGTAGGGTTTCAAACAAGTTGAATAATCTCTTCAATAAATAACAGGCTTTCAGAGAACTTCCAAAGGTTCCCAAGATTGGGGGCATACCAAAAGCGTCTATTACTTGCCTCTTCTTCTATGTTTTTCTTTTCTTTTTCTTTTTTGCCTGTGGACAAAGTTCCTACCAATCAAATCATTAATTAATAGGTAGCACAAGATAGAGTACATTAAAAAGAAAAAATATATATAATTCCGCACTCTGAACAAGGGAGCTTTAGACAGAGATCGACACATGGCCAAGCTTTCTTGTATAACCTAGAGGAATAAAAGAATAAATAGACGCCAATAAACTCTTATCGATGGCTACCTACTGCATGCGCTAGATGGCAAACTCCAATTTATGTGAGTTCTTTTCGGCCTCTTGATTAGGACTTCCCTAAAAAATGGAAAAACTAAACTGAAAAAATTGAAAGATTGTGCACGCCCAATAAAGATTAAAAAAAACTTTTGATTAATTCTGAAGATGTTACAAAGTACAATGTTTTCAAGTCTGAAAATTAGAAACCCTATTAATGAATAGGTAGAGCTTCTAAACATGAAAAAGAAAAAAAGAAGAAGAAGAAGACTTATGTTTGACACAGCTTTTTTTTTCAGTGGTCAATTTTTAAAGAGCAGTTTTTAAAGAGCAGCTTAAATTTTTTTTTTTACAAAAACAAGTGGGTGTTTGATAACTCTTTTTTTTTTGAGTTTTTTTTTTTTGGGTGTTTGGTAACCCTTTTTATTTTGACTTTTTTTTTTGTGGTGGTTTGCGGTGGCAGTGGTGGGGCGTAGCAGTGGTCGACGGTGGTGGTGGCCGACAGTTGTCGCGGCAGTCGCTGCCGGCGGTGGTGGCCGGAGGTGGCCGCCCGGTGGTGGTTGCCAGCGGCCGGAGGTGGCTGTCGGTGGTTGCTGTCTGGTGGCAGTAGGCGATGGCTGCCGGAGGTTGCTGTCGGCGGTGGTGGCTGGAGTGGCCTCCGGCCAGCGGTGGTGGCCACCGCCCACCGGTGCCCTGTGGTGGCTGCCGGCGGTCGAAAGTGGCTGTGGTGGTGGCTGCCGGAGGTGGCCGCCCGGTGGTGGTTGCCGCCGGCCGGAGGTGGCTGTCGGTGGTTGCTGTCTGGCGGCGGTGGTGGCCGGAGGTGGCCTCCGGCCAGCGGTGGTGGCTGCCGACGGTCGGAGGTGGTTGTCGGTGGCTGCCGGGCAGCGGTGGGTGGTGGCTGCCGGCGGTGGGTGCGTTGTGGTGGAGGTTTCAAAAAAAAAATTTAAGTGAAAAAAAAAGAGCTTTTTCCTCTTTTTTTACTCTACAATTTAAAAAGTGGGTTTTTAAATTGGAAAAAAAAGAGTTACCAAACACCCCATTTTTTCCCAATTTTTAAAACTGAAAAAAAAAGAGCAAAAAAAAACTCCGTCAAACGGCCCCTTAATAATTCAAGTCATGATTTGTCTGAAGGTTTGATGATGATTATGTCCTTCTTTGACTCATTATTTGTGATACCCAGGAAATACCAAAAATTAATCTAACATTGAATTTGATTAATTAAGGGATACTATTTTTATTACGTAGCAATATGCTGATGATGATTAAGTGTTAGGGAGCTAAATAGGAGGTTAGTTTGGCCTTGGGGGTCGAACGGTAATTTTAGAAAGTTAAAAGGGGCAAAAATATAATTTTAAAAAATATGATGAACGGGATGCACATCTTTATTAAGTAGCATCCTTTTGATGATAATGAGGTGTTAGGGGGCTACATGGAGGGTTAGGGTGATTTTGGGGTTAAATTGTAATTTCCCAAAGTTGAGGGGTCAAAATGTAATTTTAGAAACTTGAGGGGCCAAAGTGCAAAATTTGAAACTTTACAAAATGTGTCATAACCTGATGAAAATAGACCATGCACGATAGCCACCTCCTGCTTGCTATAATTTGAGTCATGGTTAGGAATTATAAAGTATTGGGAGAAGATTATGAGGAGGAAAATTATCAAGAAAAGTTTTGGGAAGGAAAACAGAAATAAGAAGAAATGAAGAACATGGCTGGGAACAAGAACAGTAGCAGCCACGAGAAGGAAGGAAAAAGAGAAGGAAAGAAAGGAAAAAGGAGGAAGAAGGAGGGGAAAGAAAAAAAGGAAAGGAAACGAATTAGGGTTTTGGATTGGGCTTGGTTTCAAGGTGCGTGGGTGTGTATTTCAGTGTGTTTTAGTGTGTGTTCTTCAATTTGGTTAATGGGTTTGGATTCAATATGGTGTAATTGTGTAAATTAAAGGGATTTAGGGTGTTAATGTGTAGTTTGTGATGTAACCAAGCGATTGGAATGTGAAACAAATGAGAAATTCATGCGAGATTGAAGGAGAAATGTGCCCAGGTGTGTGTGATGGCTGAAGGAGGAAGAAGATGAGTGTGTGTGTCCAAGGTGAACTAGTGTGTGTGTGTGTGTGTGTGTGTGTGTGTGTTTAATGTGAATAATGATTGTTTTTGTCACTAAAGGTGAAAATTTGTTAAACAATTTCTAATTTGAATTTTAAAAAATAGTTAAGATCAGATTTAGCCAAAGTGTAAAAAAGAGACCCTAGTTATTATTAGAAGACCTGTATCGTGGAAAAATTTCAGATTTTTCTGAGATCGGGAAGGGGGTGAACGGATGTAGGAAGTTTGAAACTTTATGGTAAAATTTAAAATATCAAACGAACGCAGTTTTGTGCAAAACTTTTATGAGAACTCTGGGATACTAAGAAGTTTCATTTTCCAAGATTTTGGGTCATCCTGAAGTCGTTAGCTATTTTTGGCCAAACGGGCTTTTAAGCGCTCGGTCCCGACACCGGTTCGGAATTTTCTTGCGAAAATTTTCTAAAATGCTTTTTAACTCAAAATTGATTTCACGGTGCGTAAAATAGCATGTTAAAATGGTTTCGAGATTTTTATGGTGTCGAAAACCCTCATGGGGCATTTTGGTAAATTGCCGCCCGAATAGGGGTATTTTGGTAATTTTCTGGTAAAGTTTTTCAAAGGACTTTTTAGTCCGGAAAGGATTTTAAAACACCAAAAAGGTTGTTTTGAAGCTGATTCGGGGCGTTGCGGTGCTAGTGAACCCTGGGGGCATTTCGGTAATTTACCGCCCAGAAGGGGGTATTTTGGTAATTTTTTTCTATAAAATGCTTTGAAGGAATGTTGGTTTGGGAAGGGGTGTAAGACATCCAAAAATTTATTTTAAAGTAGTTTTGATATGTCTGTTAGGGCGATGGCCGCTATGGGGTGTTTTGGTAATTTTCTCTTTAAAATTTTCTGAGGGAATATTTGGTCGATAAATGATGCAGTACATCTAAAAAGTAGTTTTAAAGTAGTTTTGGGGTGTTGGTGATATAGCGGCCATCAGGGGGTATTTTGGTAATTTAACATGTTGACGTTAAATTTTTAAGAACGTGTATAATTTAGCGTTCGGAGGGGTGGGAAGCGAGGAATAGTGGTAGATGTCTAAAATGAGGGTTGTTATCGATAATAAGTCGAAAAGGCTAGATTAATGATCTGATTATCAGATCGAATTAACTAGCTCTCGTAAGATGCTATGAAGGATTAAGTGGGAAGGGGTAGAATAAGGAGTGCATATGTGTTGAATGACGACTAACGAGCAGGATATGATTTGACTAGGTGATGCAGCTCGTTGCGATCAGAGATTGCTAGTTGCTTCGGCTATAAGCCAATCAGGTAAGGACAATGCGGTTCTGATATGCTAATTCATTGTTTCGATTAGCATGCCATGTTGATGATGTGTTATTGAATTCTTGTTGTTATGATTGGAAGCCGGTAGTCATTGCGACCGGTATACATATATTTGAATTGTGCTGTTGAGGACCTAGGGTAGAATAAATTCCCTTAGTCCGCCCTATTGATGGAATTTAGTGAGGATGATGAGTGTCCTAGTATGCTATGATTTCAATTCAATTAGCATACCTGAAGTAGATGATGATATTGCGGAGGGGTTATCGTGTGGTTGTTATTAGATGTCGGCAGTTATTGATAGCCGATATCTCTTTTCTTTGAGAACACCATTGAGGACTTGTGGCAAGCTTCTCCCGAGTCCGCCCTGTCGTTGGTGATGATGTTGTTGAGGTCATTGCGTGTGGTTGTGAAATGTCGGCACTTATCAGTAGTCGACATTCCTGTTATGTAAGAACATTGTTGAGGGCTTGCGGTAATCTTCTCCCAAGTCCGCCCTATTGATGATGTTACGTTGAACTCTTGTTGTTAGATCTGAACACCGGTTGACCTTTTGATCCGGTACTCCTTGTTGAGTTGAGTTGTTGAGGACATAAGGTGGAATAATTTTCCCTTAGTCCACCCCGTTGATGAAGTCATGTTGCTTGGTTGTAACGTGGTTAGGGAAAGCACTCTAAATGAGTTCCCTGCTTGTTGACAGTGTCTCTTCTATTTACTTGAGACTGAGATGAACATCCCATAAGATGGGACATCAACATGAGGAGGATGGCATGTGAAACATGATCACTGACAAAGATGATGTAGGGCGCGCGAGTCGAGTCTGTCATGTCCGGTCGAGTCTAATTCGTCGTGTCCATGTGCATTGCATTTGATTTTCTTTTGATGTTGATGATTTTAATGATTTGTATTTCAATGATGTTTGCCTTTATGACCTTGGATTTTGGGTCCACTTGCATAGTCGATAGGTCGGTCGGTCGGTCCAGTCCATAAGGAGGTGGTAGTAAAGCTGTTCTGTTGGGCCTTAAAGCCGCTCAGTTTAACGAAAGAAAAATTATCGTTTGACAATTATGCTGATGTCGAAAATTTATTGACTACTCTTGATTCATGGCTATCGTTGAGATGATTGTTATTCCTCCGAGTCCTTTGAATCATTTATACATGATACTCCTCGTGTTGTCTTTACTGGGCGATTTGCGCTCATTCCATATGTTGTATTGTGCAGGCTATAAGGTTGATCAAGGAGAACCCTCTAGAAAAGAGAAGAGAAACAAGCTAGAAAAAGTTGAGTAAGGGGATAAGTTGTGTGAGGTAAGACAAGCTGGAAATTGTGAGATAAAGATTGAGCTATGAGATAAGTTGATAAGAGCCACACGACTACAGTCGTATATTAGGTTGTAACCACTCATGTTGTTTAGAGACTCGAAAGCCTTCCGCTGCAGTATGATGTATCGTTGTACGAATTTTTTTTTGTAAGGACGCATTTTGGAGCATCTATTAATAATGTATGAGTATGAGGATGTAGTTGCTCTGTAATCAGCACAGGATTTTGAATGTGATTATGGTCAATAACTCAGCCCGGTGACGTCACCTGGGTTGAGGGTGTCGCATTATTTATACTACAGAGAGATTTTAGAAAATAACTACCACCGAAGACAAATTACTCACTTAAAAAATAATACTACCACTTAAAAATTACCACTAATAAGTAATCAACTACGCTTATCCTTTATGAATAGGCGCACATTTTTAGAAATTAGAAAATAACTTCGGGATTTGAATCCTTAATTATCTGCTTTTCCTAAATATTAATAAAAGTTAATGGCATTAGTAATTAAAGACATGCCATCAGTGACAAAATTATTTATTGGTGCAAACATTGTCCCACCGGCTCAATCAATTGAATATTAAAAATTACGAAGAGTCATATCTTTTAAAAGAAAAGTATTTTTTCACTATTTAAAGACTTGCACTCTTCAGTAAAAGCATTTTAACTATCGATTAGCCATCGACTGGCCTTTCGTAGGCCAAGATAACATTGGAGTGTCTTAAAAGAAAGCATTTTTTTCACTATCAATAGTATTGTACTCTTCAAAGTGGAAGCATTTTTACTATCGATAGCCTTTCTCTATCGGTAAGCTATCTATTGGCTTAAACTGCACCATCTTAATTTTGTGTGCACCAGTATCAAGATAGCATTCACTATCGACACACCACTCATTATCAATTGACTTGCAGTCTTCAAAGTAAAAGCATATTCACTATAGATAGCCTTACAATCTTCAAAGCGAAAGTATTTTTCCGCTATCGATAGTCATACACTCTTCAAAGTGAAAGCATTTTTATCATCGATTAGTCATTGATTGACTTTAACTCTCCATATACCAGTGTCAAAACAATATTGAAGTCAAGACAATATTGAAGTGTCTTGACACTTCTTATTCACTTCTTCTTGCTTGATCATGAGATATAACGTAACAAAAATAAATCAAACAATGATCACAGTTGGCCAAGCTATTAAACAAACCATAACCATGTATGGCCAAGCCACTAACCAAATCAACATTTAAATTGGCTACTAATAAGCCATACGATTGAGCATTTCTCATTTGAACATGCATGAGAAAAATAAAATAAATAATATTTTACTATATTTGCAGTTCTGGATCACCGTTGAATTAATACTCTACTTTAATATGCTCATAAATCCAAATAGAGTATCCTTATCCAAAAAATGTAACAACAATTGACTCCTAAAATACATGTTTTTATCAGATTTTATGGTGTCAAAAGCTTCAAAGCCACTAACAGTTGGGAATTTTGAATCAATTGCCACAGTTGGCTTGTTATACACGTCGCATGAAGAAGGATTCTTTTTTGCTTTCAACCATAATGGACTTGCAAACATGCCCCCTTGCTGTAGAGATTAAATCTCCTTTTGACATATCGATCCCAAATAAGAATGGACATGATTGTTGAATTTTTTTCTGCCATTTTTAGCACGAGATCTTTCTTCCAAAGATGGTAGAAAATTTTGTCCTTGTATGAACTCAATTTCATTAACTTGAGATTCATCCATGTATGACGGGTGCATATGATCAAAATATTCAGCCTTTATTGTTGTACCAGCCATAACAATTGATGAAAGGAGTAGTTCAACATCCTCTTTTATCGATCTAATTTTGAAAATCATTTTCAAAGGTTCTTCCATTTCATCTAGAGTATTTCCAAACAAAGTTAATGGAAAAGCTAAACTATACCACTCTTATTTCATCTCCAAACTTATGTAATTCATCAAAAGTTACTATTATACAGTTGATAGAATAAGTTGTTCGTGATGTGCATTCATAAAAATCATGAGATAATCCAAAAAAAATTCTAAATCGGTCGGTGTAACATTAATGTAATATGAAAGTACAAACCATTTGCCATTTCTGGGGAGCAAAGACCCCAAATAATGGCCTCTCACTAAAATAACCCAAAATTGACCCTTAATTCATTGAATCGGGCCTAAAATTTCAAGGAATTACTTGCAAAGATACTTTTATATAGATTAAAAACATCAACGGTAACTCAACTATGACCCATTTTTTACTTAAGTCACTAAAGTTTATTTATTCTTTTGCCACTATACTCACACAAATGTGTTTAATCTGGCCATTCCGTCAGTCGCAATTAAATTTACTCCGTTAAAGGGTCACGTGCTGCGTACATGACCTATGAAGTCGGGATAATTTTGTCTCTTGACCTAAAGATATCTCTATCCTCAATCTTTTTTTTTCTTTTCTTTCCAACTTACTTTATCTCATCACCAACAACTATCTTCTTCATTTTTGTTCTTTCTCTTTCCTTTCCAGCTTTTTGGCTTGGGGGAAGGGTTCGTTGGTGATGTGGGAGGAAGATGAAAGAGGCGCAGTCGTGAGGGGGGGGGATGGTTGGCACTGGCTAAGGGTGATGGTGGCACTCGATAGTGGCGGTCTTGGGAGAGGAGAAGGAAAGAGGAAGGAAAGGGGGAGGGGATTGTTGGGGGGAAGCAGATCTGCCACGGGCACGGTGTCAGCAACGGTAATTTGGTTAGAAAAGTAGCGGCTACATTTGAGTGGTTGTGATGGGTGAAGGTGGTGGTGTAGTGTGGTGATTACACGGACCAAATCAATCCACCCAACCAATTGAATCTAAATCAAAATTGATGGAATCTGAAGGTACGTGATGTAGCTGAACTTTTTATTATTTTTTATGTATGTGGGGGGAGATACGTGATATAGATGGAAACTGAAGGTGAAAGAGTGGTCGTGGTGGGGCTGTACAGGGGTAAAGATGACATGCGGGGGGAGATACATTTTTCGGCCCCTCTCTCTCTTCCCCCCCCCCCCCCCCCGCACGCGCGTCCCGAACGCCCTAAATTAAAAACATGTTCCCAACCTATTCTGGTCGCACCCAAGGACTTAAATTACCAAAATGGTCTTCTCATAAGTAGAATCACCGAAATAAGCTTCCCATATGTAAATTTATGCAAAAATACCTTTCTTAGGTCAAAGTGCCAAAATACCCCTTCGGGGTGGCAAATTACCAAAACACCCCGTTACACTTTAATTCTCAAAATGACTTTTCCATAAGCGAAGTCACTGAAATAATCTTACCGTATATAAATTTACTTCAAAATACCTCTCATAGGTAAAATTACCAAAATACCCCTTCGGGGTGGTAAATTACCAAAACACCCCTGGGGGTTTTCGGAACCGAAAATATCTCAAAATATCTTAAACTGATATTTTAAGCATCCTGATATCATTTCTATACTAAAAAGTCTTTTAGAAAATTTTTGCCAGAAAATTCTGAACCGGTGTCCGGACCGAGCGCTAAAAGGCCAGTTTCGCGAAAAATACCTATTGGCCTCAGAATGGAACGAAATTTTAGAAAATGAACCATATCAGTAAAATAATGTTTCTATAAAATTTTCAGATTAAAATAACTTGTTTTACTATGCTAAATAATTTGATTAATTTCTTTAATAAATTATATTTTTGCCCCAAAATTATTTTAAGCTCCCATATTACACTAATACCCGAGCATTGCTCAAAATTAGCGCCCGTTTATTTTTCGGAGCCAGAATGGTTATTTTAATCGGCTCCCAAAGTTCGGGATATTACAAAAACCTAGTAGGGAATTCCTCTTTGGACCTTTTGACCTCCATCTACCTTCTATTATAGACTCCTGTGTCGAACGCCCGTAAACCACCACAAAAAAAAAAAACCACACGCCCCAATTTAGAAATATGTGAGATAGGATGACAACCTATCCTGAACAAATAATTACTAACATAAAAGAGCAATCAGCCCGCCGCCACCACAGACAATTATCAACCTTGGTATCCTGCCCTAATCACAGCAAAAAGGAGTCGATCCCACTCATTACGATCGCAGCCATCAAAATCCCGTAAGCCCTAAAAAAACCCAACTGGGTCCTATATCTGTCAGACCTCACACAAACCAACATAAAGATTAAAACACCAACCTAACACCCACTGGGAATGCCGGTGATGGTGATGCTGTTGGCAAATCAAGTTTGATTTGGCAAAAGAAGAGGTTTTTTTTTTAGAGAGAGAGAGAAGGCTTTCCCAGGGCGAATCCAAGAAGTCTAATCGGGAAAATCAAAAGGTAATAAAAAAATCAAGAGTTAGTATAAGAAACTTCAGAAGGTTAAAGTTCACAAAAATATGACTTATTTAATCTTATAATTTTACCATTTAACACTTTTCAGAATTTCTTGAGACTACAGGACTACACCAATCACAAATGAAGAAAAGATTGCTATCTGTGATTAAAAAGCAAATCCCATAGAATGAAAGAGATATACTGATAACCACTGTGGATGATCAGGAAATTAAGGAGGCCTTCTTCTTTCTTAAACACAACAAGGCCCCTGGGCCAGATGGTTTCACATCTGAGTTTTTTCAGAAAAATTGGGAAATGGTGGGGCATCAGGTGATAGATGCAGTGGAAGAAATGTTCAACAAAGGTAAGGGCATCAAATGGTTTAAAAATACCAGCTTAACCTTAATTCCAAAGGTCTCTTGCCCCAACAACATGAAAGAATTCAGGCCTAGAGCCAGTTGCAATGTGGTATACAAAGGGATCTCAAGTATCCTTTGTGCCAAAATCAAGAAGGTATTACCAAAATTGATAGCACTGAGGCAATCTGCTTTTGTAGCAAGCAAAAGTATAGCTGATAATATCCTTTTGATGCAAGAGCTAGTAAGAAACTATCACATGAATGATGGAGCCCCAAGATGTGTCTTGAAAATTGACTTACAAAAGGCATATGACTCAGTTGACTGGGAGTTCTTAAAGTCAATTATGTAAGTAATACAGTTCCCTACTAAGTTTGTGGACTGGGTGATGCAATATGTTACTACTGCTAAGTTCTCTATAAACTTAAATGGGAATATGGAGGGTTATTTTGCTTGCTCAAGGGGACTGAGGCAAGGTGACCCAATCTCTCTATACTTAGTCTTGCTGGTAATGGAGGCTTTCTCTGGATTATTGGATGCTCACACACAAGATCCTTCTTTCTCATATCATCCAAAATGTAAAGATTTGGACCTTAACTATTTGAGTTTTGTTGATGACCTTTTCTTGATGGCAAAAGCAAACACAAGTTCACTGAGGATCATCAAGCAAGTAATAAATGAGTTTGAACAACTCTCTAGTTTAGCTCGCAACCTTAGTAAAAGTGTTATATACATGGCAGGAATTGATGAGGAAACTGCAGTTCAATTGGCTAAGGTTGTTAGTATTCCTAAGGGACAATTTCCAGTCACATATTTGGGAGTCCCATTAATATCAACAAAGTTTCATTATAAGGACTGTCAAGTACTAGTGGAAAAACTTACCAATAAGATAACAAGCTAGGCCACAAGGTATCTAAAATATGCTGGCTGGATACAAATTGCCAAGTATGCAAGTATACTGGTGCACTATTTTTGTACTACCCAAGAAAATAGTCAATCAAATTGAAGGAAAAATAAGAGCTTTTGTATGGCATGACAAATATACTAAATGTACTGGGGCAAAAGTTGCCTGGAAAGATTTATGTCTGCTAAAAAGGAAGGGGGTGTACGATTAAAGAGAATGGCTAAATGGAATAGTGCAGCCATTTGTAAACATCTATGGGACTTAGCCCATAAAAAAGACTCACTCTGGGTAAAATGGTGCCACACATGTCATAAAGTAAAGGAATTTGTGGACATTTAAACCTCATGTGGAGACATCATGGACCTGATGTAAACTTATGAAGATTAGAGAAAAATGCAGACCTTTTTCCAGCCATCAAGTGGGTAATGGGTAAGACATTTGGTTGTGGCCGGACAGATGGTTGCCTGGGGATACCCTTCTCAACAGATTTGGACCAAGAATAGTGTATGATGCTGGTTTGAATATTAATAGTAAGGTCTGTGATATTATACATTTAAACTCATGGAGAGTACCTAATATAAGGTCACATGAGTTGAAAATGTTAAAGCAGCTACTGGATAATGCACCTAGACCAAACTCTGCAGAATCAGATAGAGTGATACAGAAGCTGCACCCAAAGGAAGAATTTACTATAAAGATGGCTTGGAATGGTATTAGAACCAAAGCAACTGAGGTCTATTGGTGGAAACTAGTCTGGTTCACAGGCAACATCCCAAGATGTGCTATAATCGTATGGCTCATTTGTAAAGATGGGCTAAGAACTAAGAACAAACTAAAGGCTTGGAATGTTACTCAAAAGGATACATGTGTCATGTGTAACAGAGACACTAAGACAATTGATCATCCATTTATACAATATCCATATGCTTAGGAATTATGGAAGGAAATAGTCAGCAGGTTGCAATGTGAACTACCTATGGATTCCTGGCCTGCATTTCTACGAGAAGCAATTTCTATAAGAAGCAAATAGAAGATTTAGAGGGAAGAGTTTGACAGCTAAACTATGCAAGCTAGCAGTAGATGTCACTGTATATGGTTTGTGGAAGGAAAGGAATGCAAGAATTTTTGAAAAGCAATGTGTTACAGTACAGGGATGCCTATATGTTATACAAGAATGGACAAAGTATAGAATTCATAGTTGGAATAAAGCCCTAAGGACAAAGAAGAACAGGGAATTACGCCAAACATGGCAATTAGACACTGAGAGAATACTAAAGGAAATAGAGTAGTTTTATGTCTCCAAGCATATGTACAGAATAGTTTTTGGTTGTAAAGGATGTAAATACTTACTGAGCCATGAATGAAATACAAGGATTTTGAAAAGAAAAAAAAAGTTTTTGTCCTCGTTTAGTAATCGACGCGGATATTCTCTCCAACCAGTGGTATGATTTGGCTCCTCGTCAGTAACTATGTAGCTTCATTAAAAAAAAAAAGAGGACAGAGGTCAAACAGTTAATTTTTTCCTCTCTCTCTCCCCTTTTCTTCTCCCCGTCTCTGTCGACGCCGCCCTAGTAACCACCGCCCAACTTCCCCAATCACCGCCCAACCTTTTGCGCCCGCCACCGTCACGCCCACCGACACCCATCCTCCTACCGCGACAGTACAAGCAACCCACCTCCCAACCTTCCTACGTCGGCTATTGTCTCCAATCACCGCCCAACCTTCCAGCACCGGCCACCAAAAACTTTCTTCCCCTTCTTGTTTCTCTGTCGCAGGCCCTAGCAACCCACCGCCCCAACCTTCCTGCACCGTCACCATCACACCTACCGTCACCCATCTTCCTGCCATAATTTTCTGGTTCATGTAGCCAAATCCAATACTGTGGGTGAGCAAGCAAGCAATCAATCAAAGTTTTCAATGGGTTTCATCATCATCGTCATGAACTTTGAACACTAATTTGGGTTGAACCGGATAGGTCATAGTGTTGTCTTACCGTCATGGATAAGGCATTTTCGGCACGGGTGCAACATTGCTAGATGGAGTACTTGTTGAAAAACATGCCATGGTTGCTGCCGGAGCCCTCGTGAGGTAATTCTCTACTGCAGTAGCGAGATAACGGGTATCTTTTTCCCAAAAATTCGCTATGCATTTCCCCTATTGCTGTACGAGCTATCAAACTTTATCTTTTTTTTGCGATTGTTTCTTGCTTCTTCCATATTGGACATCTTTTGTTTAATTAGGGTGCAAGTGAAGAATCTTCACAGTTTCTCACACTGTATATACTTTCCAAGCTGATTACCAATTGTTCGATGAAAGTCCTAGCCCAAACCATACATCTTTATGGTATCTTATCTCTCAGTAGTATTTGGAGAGGCTAATTTCTGGCTTTCTTAGTGTCATTATGAATTTATTTGCCTTCATGTAGGTTGTCCGCTAGGGCCTGCATATGCAAATATTCAGAAGTTTATAGAGTTCCAGACTTCCAGCTTACCGTTAGTGTTGCGGCCGTCGTCATTAATGTTGTGGCTATAAAATCTTCTGGTGATGTACCGTTGAACACTACGCATGTTTATTTCTCTCACACTTTACTGCTGGCTCGTTGTCACTTTGTTGCATTTATCAGAACATGTTTAATATAGTAGTACCATTATTGGGGAATGCAGTTGGATGTTTGGTCGAGATTTCTTATAGATAATAACCATTGGTCTTGTTTACCCTCCATAATTTCTTCCCGAGTATTTGTAAGAAACCAAAAAGTAAAATTACCAAGTTTGAGGCTATGGTGCACGTTCTGGGGTCGACATATGTAAATTTGAACCTGTCATATGTAATAAGGGATAGTATTGTGTGAATCTTAAGATATATTTTCTTGGTGCAGCTTCTCTGGGTTAATCTCATCATGGATACTCTTGGAGCATTGGCATTGGCTACTGAACCACCAACATACCATCTTATGCATAGAACTCCTGCTGGTCGAATGTTATTTTTCTTAAGCGGACTATTTATTTAACTAGATCTCAAACCCCAAACTTGGCGTTATTCTGGTTTGTTTATGTCTTATTCGATTAGTAGTTAAATGATGCCTTCGATCTAATGCTTGTGAGAAACAACTTATAGGATATTTAATAAACCTATGTAAACCAAGATTAAGTATCTCTCTTTGTAATGCAGTTTAATCTTGGATACAAAAACCATGGTCTGCCCCAAGGTTTTGTACGTCATTTAAGGCTTAATAAGAATGGTACGTCTTTTGCAGTGGACGTGAATGCGTTTTTTGATTAATAAGAATGGTACATTTTCATTGTGCTTGTACTTACACAATTATGAATTCTCTTGCTATGTGAAGACTATTTGAGGCTTCAATTTTTGAGAATCAATTAACATGCGCATCAATTTTCTCTTATTCTGAGGCTCGTAAAGTGATATCATGTTAGGTACATGTTATCATCGGCTCTCGTTATACATGTTGTGAGGCAGATGCGTGATCCTAGAAATATGTGCTATGGCTATACTTACACTAGTACAGTGACACTTTCGTCATAGTTGATGATTTACTGCTCTTGCATTTCTTTTGGTACATTACTGTTTTTGCAATCACCATTATTCTGGAAATATGTGTTGTAAACTCTTAACTTTTTGTCTCTTTTATCAGTTGTAGTTGTTTTTACTTCTTATAGTGTCAATCTCAACATCTATGCATGCTCTGAAACTTATTTGTAGCTCAGATTGCAGCTCGGCTTCAACAACCTTGCCATCTTTTCATGCTTTCCGTTTCTTCTTGAGGTGCATCTGATTTTTTTTCCTAATAGCATTTTATCTTGTTATAATGACTCGTTAATTTTTATTTGTTATGTTGCAGCTCGAATGTGATGCGCAAGATCTTGAGCCCTGTTTACCTGCAAATAAGCTCTTGATGCTTTTGGGGAATTAGCATTGCACCACAGTGTAGAAAATACTGCCAAGTCACAGAGATTATTAGCTGATGGATTGATTGCTTGAGCAGATCTCAAACACACAACTGCTATAACTACGGTGTTCAAGAAATATCTTTTTCAGTTGTATGAATTTCTACATGAAGGTGTTCTAATTATTCATGACTTGTGATACACAAGTATGAGTGCATATTGCACTGCCATTTCTTTTCATCAAATTGTACTTGGATTTCTTCCAGTTATGGCATGATCATGTCCAAGATCAATTTTTTTTTATGATAAACGACAATCTTTGTATCATACGTGCTTATATTTTGTTGATCTCACATTTTAGACGTTGATCTCATATTTTATTCATAATCATGTCCTCACCGGTAATGAATAACAGGACACGAGGCAAATCAATACGCTAAGAACACCTCAATCAAAGGTAGAATTTATCCTTAACAATCTTAATTCAGTAAATCACCAAATCCTAATAAGACACAGATATTTATAATCAAGAATGTCAAAAAAAATTAAAATCCCAAAACTAAGCTTGGACTCTCAACATAAATCCCTTGCAATAGCCTTTGCAAGTCCAAAGTGCGTACTCTTTATGTAATCTAAACTTCTGTCTCGCAGTGTTTCTACATACAAATAAGACAATTCAATTATGTCAATAAAAAAGCAGGAGAAACGAAAGCACAACATGAATCAACATCATACACAAAAAACTAATAAATAAGAAACCATTAAAAAAAGAGGAGAGACACCCAAGAAAATAAGAATGTTATACCAAATCTTACGCGACTATTGACAGGATTGCCCTTTCCTTCGTCCCTCTAAAATCATGCACCTTTATAAGTTAGTATATACAGTTCAAACGATTCATGCAACATGCTGGAATTCATGGTCTTAAAATCTTCATCT
Organism: Escallonia herrerae; assembly: GCA_033070095.1. NCBI lineage: Eukaryota > Viridiplantae > Streptophyta > Magnoliopsida > Escalloniales > Escalloniaceae > Escallonia > Escallonia herrerae. The sequence continues at coordinate 536,729 of JAVXUP010000216.1, forward strand.
TCCTCGGCATACCTTCGATTATAAACTGCTTTGTCATATTTCACAATAAATTCGTTCAACATGGTATTAGTATTCACATACTCGTAAAAAAATGAATGTATGCTTTCACTTCGTCCACTCGTGGTCATGCCAGCAAAAAAAGTATCTTTGAGAAAAGGACTTGCCCAATGTGCACGTAGGTTGTACATATTTTGAATTCACCAATTTTCTTTTAAGTCATACATGTCATTTAAATCAACCCTCTGGCCTCAAAATCTTCAATACTCTGACTTTTTGTCCAGTTGTTATGGGCTTCATGAAAGTCATCATATCGGGATCGCAAAGGTTGTAGATGTTCCATGACGTGCTTCTTAATGTGCCATGCGCAAAAACGATGACGCGTATTCGGAAAAACTCTTGCAATTGCATTTCTCATTGCTCTATCTTGGTCAGTGATGATTGCAATCGGGGGCCTCTCAAACATGCAACGCAAAAAATGCTCAAACAACCACACAAATGTTGCCTCTGTCTCATCCTCCAACAATGCAGCTCCAAACAATATCGACTGGCGATGGTGGTTTACTCCAACAAATGGTGCAAATGGCATCCTAAATTTGTTAGTCATGTAAGTCACATCAAATACAATAACATCACCAAATTGTGCATATGATGCCCTTGACCTTCTGTCAGCCCAAAAAACACTTCTAAGAGAACCATCTATAACTAAATCCACAGCAAAATAATAACTATCATCCAATGTTGCTTTCTCTTGAAAATGTTTAATAATCCCATAACATTCTTTCCCCACATTATTTTTTCTTTCGACACGTATAATACTAGAACATTGTCTTGGAGTTACATCAGCTTCTTTGCTAGGCTTCATCACATTCACAACCCTAGTAATCTGAGAAGCTTTCAGGCCCTCATGGTTAAGGTCAGACACTAGAGACTTACATACGTTTGTACGATGGTATTTACTATGAGAACGATGCTTGATTACCTTTGATGGAGTAGTAGTGAGAGGATGGTTATGAACATCTTGAAAATTGTCGACAACCCACATTCCAAGCTTCTTTGACAAAGTAACTTGCATCATCGCTTCACAACCGGTTATCAAGTCCTACGCCTTTTTTTGTTCACATTCGGTCTCTTGTCATCCAGTTTCTTGAAACCCTCCTTATTGCACACGAATTGCCTCCTAAAAATTGCAATTGTGGCCCTAATCTTATGTGCCTTGTTTTTGTGAGTACCAAAACCATTTAAAAGAGCATACTAATTGTATGCTCTTTAGGCGTTCTAACCCTCATTCTCTCTAGGCGTTCTAACCTCATCATCACATTACGAGAGATCACACACATCATCTACCGTAGGTTCATTACGGACATGAGTATCAGAAATATCAAAATCAGTCAAACCTTCGGTCGCATCAATTTCCTCAATTGACTGAAAATTGTGTGAGCCCATTGGTGTGCTTCCACTATGAGTCGTGTTATTGAACATGAGCTAAGTTGATATAACTTGTGGCTGACTGGGAGATGAAAGCTATTTCTTCATTAGTGAGCTTTGTCAAGAACTTTGATGGGTTACTTGCCCAGGCGTATATGCGTTCAACAAAAAAACATACAAGTATTAACTTACAAAAACTAGCCAGATAGGCAGGAAATCTCACATGCGGATTGGGTGCTATAGAGTATTCAAATCTCAATACCGTCATTTTGCCATGGCTGAAGGCTCGTGAAATTCCGTCAAATTTTCATCTCAGGTGTATCTTAACTGATGTTCTATGTCTAAAGCTGATGCAAAGTCAATAGACCTTTTTTAACCATTAGCTAATAGTTTAATGTTAATTAATAGGGAGCCTAAAAGTCTACATTGAAGTAAACATCTTAATGCTAAGAACCTTGCTAATTCAACCATTGGAGACATAACATAGGCGACCTTTTCGGGATTTACATTAATGTAAATCCCTTGTATGTGCCTACAATGCTAAAACTCTGCAATACAGAGGAAAAAGGAAGTGGACATGCATGCATACAAATTCAAGTATATATTAGAAATGGACTGTATGAAAGGCAAAAGAGCTGCTTTGAGAAGCAGAACATTAAAAGGAGGACAGAGTCAAAGATGCAGCCTGCTAGATAGATTTTCAAAAATACCAACTTACAACTTCACTATGAATTTAGAAGAAAATATAATTTTTTTTTTGGATATTACAACATTAAGTAAGTTTATAGCAGAACGTAACCACATTTTTTCAGACATTGTGATTGCCGCTATTGGTCTCACATTGGATGATACAAAAGAAAGAACGGTAAACAACATTGAAGCAGATGAGGGGTCCAGCTGTCTAGCACCTTGAGAATTTGCGATGTTAGTCATCACCAAAGGGATCTTGAGTTTGGTATAAGGTAGTTCTTAGGCTTACCTCGCTTGGTAGTTTTTTGGCTTACTCGCTCCTCAATAGTTTTAGGCTTACCTCACTAAGTAAAATAAATGGTTATTTCAGTAGTTTCGTTTTTTGCATTTCAAAAGTCGTCTCTTAATCCTTGCGTGTTATACAATTGCTGTGGTATTTTTTTGAATCTTTTAGTTTATTATGAAGGCATCTGTGGAACACAATGCATGGGAACTGAAGCAATACATTGAGGAGCTATACTAGGGGTCTGGAAAACGTGTGATGCTGCTTGGTCATAGCAAGGGTGGTGTTGATGCTGCTGCTGCTTAGTCTATTTATTGTTGACAAGGAAACCAGAAGGGTCATGGAGCTCTTAATCTACAAGGTAATTAAGGTAGCCCTTTTTTAACCATTAGCTAATAGTTTAATGTTGGTCATCACCGAAGGGATTTTGAATCTAGTATAAGGTAGTTTTAGGCTTACCTCGCTTGGTAGATATCGAGAATTTGGATCATTTGTGAATATCATCGCAGCAAATTTGATTGCATTAGAGCCATGTTAGGTTTACAGACAAATATGCAAAAGAGTTTAGTGCACTTTGTTGGGCACAACTTCTATTTTTGTTTTAATAGTCCCTTATTGTTAATCACATTGCATACAAAAGGTATAAGAGGGAAGATACCCTTCGTTTAAATTAAATGTGATCTAGTAATGGCTTTTGAGCAATACCTAGAAGAGAAAGACTGCCTGCTAAGATGTACGTAGGAGAGCACTGTAATTGGTCATCCATAGGGTCATCTAAAAAAGAAAGGTCAAAACTAGGGGAGCAACCTTGCTGTTGCATTTCCATACTACCTACTAAGATCTACGTATAACCTGACTCCTGAGCATGTGCAATTTCGTTAAAACTTCATGCAAATGTAGCAAACCAAACAGGAATAAGTACATGCATTTTCAAACCTCTCCACAAGGAATCCTTGACGCTACTGCTGCACCCGTGAAAACTCTGATTGGTTTGCTACGCGTTTGCAGCATCAACACCACCCTTGCTGTTTGGTTTGCTACGCGTTTGCTACAATTGCACACATCCTTGACGGTGCATCCATGCAAACTCTGATTGAAAAACCCATTGAAAATTCTGATTGCTTGCTCACCCATAGTATTGGATTTGGCTACATGAACCTGGAAATTGTGGCAGGCCGAAGATGGGTGACAGTGGGTGTGAATGTGGCCGGCGCAAGAAGGTTGGGTCGGTGACTGGGGAAGTTGGGCGTCGCCGGAAGGTTGGGCAGTGATTGCTAGGGCCTGCGACAGAGAGACGGGGATGAGTAAAGGGGAGAGAGAGAGAGAGAGAGAAAGAGTGGAAAAAAATTAACTGTTTGACCTCTGACCTTTTTTTTTTAATGAAACTACGTAATTTTTGCCGCTAACCTCACGCAACTTGCATGAGGCTAGTCTTATATTCGCTTTCTCCACATATATATAGCTAATATGTTGAGAGCGCTAGTAAAATTGGCTATTTTGTTAGATCGATCTGGCCGTCCATCCTGAAATATGGACGGCCCAGATCGCGTCTTTTTTGAAAACTGTCAGTAGTCCGCGACATAACATATATAATTTGCCACGTCATCGATTCGCGCCCCACGAGTTACCGGGCCAATATCCGCCACGTATGCAACGAAGAAGAAGCCCCGAGTATGACGAAAAGCACTTTACTTTACCTACTACCTCTCCAATCCGTCGATCCTCAATTGAACACAGACAGAATCAACGGTGCCAAATGATGCCATGTCATCTATCCGTGCCACTCTAAATTCACCAATCAGAACAACTCACTGACATTAATAAATACCAAACAAGACCGAATTTCATCAACAATCCAAAAAAACTTTCCCTTCAGTTCTCATCTGTATCTGTTTAATTTTTTCTCTCACAAAGTTCCGATGGCGCCCAAGGCAGAGAAGAAGCCAGCGGAGAAGAAGCCGGCGGAGGAGAAGAAGACCAGCGTCGCCGAGAAAGCTCCCGCCGAGAAGAAGCCCAAGGCCGGGAAGAAGCTCCCCAAGGAGGCCGGCGGCGCCGCTGCCGGAGACAAAAAGAAGAAGAGGTCCAAGAAATCCATCGAGACCTATAAGATCTACATCTTCAAGGTGCTGAAGCAGGTCCACCCGGACGTAGGGATATCGAGCAAGGCCATGGGGATAATGAACAGCTTCATCAACGACATCTTCGAGAAGCTGGCTCAGGAGTCTTCCAGGCTCGCCAGGTACAACAAGAAGCCCACCATCACATCCCGCGAGATCCAGACAGCTGTTAGGCTTGTGCTTCCTGGTGAATTGGCCAAGCACGCCGTTTCCGAGGGGACCAAGGCGGTGACCAAGTTTACCAGTTCTTAGATTTGGGGGTAGAAATTGGGGTTAGGATCCGGTATTTCACCTCATGTGATTAGACTTGTGATGTAAGTACTGACGGTTTAGTATGAATGAAAATGTGTTTACATGGAATTTTGTTGCATTTGAGTAGATCTGAAATGCCAACTTTAATATTAGAACTTGATGGGTTCTACCTTATTGCGACTCTCCTTGTTAGCAACTGAGAGGTTATGCCAAAAAATTCAACTTCAAGATTTGGACTTGTTCTACCTGAATGAACGATTGCAGGAGAAATGACACAGCTTTGGAGAATAATTATAAAGTTTGGTGAATAATAATTCTAAAGTTACTGGTTAGTAATGAGCCATATAAATGGTTTTAATTGCCATACCAGTGACCATATAAATTACAGTTTTAATAATAATAAAAGAAAAGGGGATCAGTGCTAGTAGTTCAAAGATTTTGCATGGTGTGCGTTATTTTTATTTAATAACGTAAAGAAAATACAATTAAAAATTATCATTAAGTAGTTACAAAAAATAATTAAAAATTTTTAATTAATTATTAATTGTCATTATATATAAAATTAGAAAAAAATTCTTATAACCAAGTAACTGCCAAAGTGACTCTCTCCCTGGAGTCTTGAATTAAAATAGTCACAGATTCGAGGTATCAAGCATCTCCAATACTTCCAAGAAGATGTAATCTATGGCTGAGTTCAATGCAAACACTTTTGCTCATTTCGGTTCTTGTTTCTAACTGAGAATAAAAAAGAAGTTATGGTCAAGGTTCTCAGCAGCGGCAGGCAATTGATAGTGCCGTGACTTTGTGGTGGTCGGGATGGAGACGGCAAGGGGTTGGACGAGCAGCTAGCGACTCGTCCCAAATCCCACTCTGCGTTTTGAAAACCGGCTTATTAAAGAGGGGAAGTAACAGCCGCACCCGTTCGGTATTCTAATTTCATGAATCAATCAATTTACCAAAAGTTTAAAGACTGCCCCATTTCGCCTTTTACGGGTCAACTACTCACCATCTGCGTAAACGGATTCGTAATATGGTCCGAAAATGTTTTAGCCTCCATATAGTCCCTCCGCCCGAGAACAAATATAACCACAAGTCTGTGCAGATATTCACGGCGATGAATCACTGAAAGAAGTATGCTTAGCTTGGTTTAAACAGAGAAAGATCCATATAAAAAAGCGACTTCCTCTTCTACCAGGAAAAAAAAGCGACTACCTCATGCAGGAAAAACAAGTACAATTCCCCAACTAAAAGCAAGCCAAACTGTTATTCAACATAATAAATCATAGAGCATTCTTAAGGTCACTGAATTCATTCTAGATAACGATGAAAATAGAACTTCAACAACAAACCAGTAGCATATCTTAGCAGGGTAACACTGTCCCACAAACTATTAACATCTCTCTCAAGCAAAGCACGGAGCAGGAAAAACTCCGTAGCGCCTAGAGATTTTCATTTAATTGGCACGGCTTCTGAAAACATCAAGATCCATCTCAGTAGGATCAGTGGCTTGCAGCTCTACCTGAATTCCATCCAGCTCCCTCTTGAATCGGTCCTTGGAGCTTGCATAAATCATTTTGCTTCTCACCCTCGCTACATCAGGGGACCTTTGCAAAACATGATTGTGCAAATGAGCGAAACACTTACAACGCTAAATTATCATCTGAAAGTACAATAAGACAAGGTAAGAAATAAGAACAGATCAACATTTCGCATTTCATATTACCATGCAATGAAGAAAATTCTGCTCTTTTGGCAATTCTCTGCCGTCACAAAGTCATAGTCATAGACGGCATATCGGCACTCATCAGCAGGTAGATTGGACGTGAAATCCTCGTAGCTCTCGGTTGGCTCACCAACCTTCTCCACAATAACCTGCTTTTGCTTCTCCTCAATCTTGAAGACTATGAAGCGATAAGTTCTCTTTGCCTTCAACTCCAAAAACTTTAGCTTGCAGTCATCATGAACTGCCATCCCTGATGTCGCATTAGCCTATACATAGGACATACAAAAAGTCATACATTTCCAACCTCCAGAAGGTTACACACCCCATCAGTTCCCACTTCGTAAACAGCATTGACCTTCATAAATGAATCTTCGACTCAATGCTGTCAGAATTGATGATGACAATATTGGGGACTTGAATGAAGTACATACATGGAAAACTTACATACAAAGCTAACAATATCCACTTCATGATACCTACAGAAGAATTCAAAGGATTTTTCTACACGGGAGAGCCTTCACCCCACCACCACCACCACCACCACCACCGGCCCCCTGCCGCGGGCGCCCACACGCATTATATAATGCTCCTCTCCTCCCAAGTTTATATCCCTAAGTTTTGAATCTCAAATGACGTGGCACATCCTGATCCAAGCTATTATAAGTTGTGCATCTACACTCAACTGCTTGACTCACAATCCACATTATTTGAGAACCAAAATTTGAGAACGAACTGAGAAGAGTATCATTGCATTCATGCGGAATAGACATCACCAACATACCATACCCTTACATGCAATGGCTCTGAAGTACTTTAGAAGCCAAATCTATTGGCCAATGACGGATACAGATTGTTGAAGGAAAAAATAGCTCAACAAAGTTTACAACACGGGAACAGAAACCATTTAAACCAAAATTTGGATTATATGGACAAAACTGGCCTTGTGATGTAGGTACTAAATCTGTTCAAAGTTTGTAAGAAAACTACGCCATGAAGTGTTGGCAAAATGAATCCAAATATCAGTATATTTGCCTCTTCAAGATGCATTCAGTACACGTATCTGGCACTTGACACCCTAAATGAGGACGTGAGATATCTCATACGTCAAAGACTACCGACTTGCCACTATCAACTAGATCCAGGTCTAGCTTAGTATTGATTGCATCCCTTTAAAACATCATCTAAACAAAACAGTTCAATCCTCATACGACTTTCTCCTCTTTTCCTCTCCTATAGTAGGATTACCCCAAGAAAAAAACTTACGACGGGCAAACTGATGCAAATGGATGGTATACAAAAATCAACCATCTATACAACTCAAAAACCTAGCCAGAAAATAAAAAAAATGCGTCCTAATTTCCTCAGCCCAAAATGCAAATCAGACACAAAAACAAATTGTGAGATCCTCAAATAGATGACTCTACACTCTTAAGTGCCTTAATGTTCCTTTCCCTCCATAAGCACCAAAAATCACACGGGGGATCATATCCAAACCTTTGCACAATGCCGCCATCTCTTTTTGTACAACTACAAAGCGCTAATCCAATTATCTCTCCCACAAGCATTGTAACTAAAATATTTTTCACCAAGAATGGTATTGAATTCGACCAAAGATGGGTACAAATGCATATTCATTGCAGAGGCCATCCACCGCATCACAAACACTTTAATAAGGCCACCTTATAACCACAATCCAGAACCCTATAGAGTCTTTCGAATGTTATACAATTAAGTTAATTTTAATTGCAAATTTGACTCAATCCCAGGAAATGGTTTCGGCATTGGCATCAACCACAAAATCCCCAACAGACTGAAAGCCAAGTCCCAAATAATCCTGGCTGTTACTTAAATGGTTGCTGTCATGCAGCACTAACTATTTATAGTTGGCAGTTTTAGACTTGAACAAGGTTTTTGGGCTGGAAGTATTTGCTTGCAAATATCACCCTCTTTTAGTTACAAAATTGCTCAAAACAAGTGAAGTACCCCCTTTTAAACTCCCTATTGTACAAACCACCAGTTTACCCAAAGCTATACAAAAATACTGATAACATCCCAACTTTATGGACCTGGGAAGGAATCTGACACATACCCAAACCTGACAATCCATATAAACTCAACTTAGCATGGATATAGCAGTTAGAAAGCAGAATAATGATAACAACTGCTGTGATGCTGTTCATTTGCACTTGCAAGAAATATATACATGATGTCATGCGTAGTGGAGTTGGGGGGGAGAAGGGCGGTTGGCTGAAGGGAGCTCTCTCGCGTACAGTAATGATAGTTGAAAGCCATCGCCTATTAAGAGGTATCAGCCCTAAATTTGAAACTTTAAACTTACATTGAGACCAAAGTACGAATGGGTGTAAGCAAGTACATCCATTTATAGAAATCAAGCATCTTTATAGCTGATGTTCTGGTCATGTGTGCTTATTTGGCATGTGCGGACAGTCGTGGACGTGTCCTCAAGTGCGCTGGCAAGCAGATCTACACTAGACTTCCTGGACATTCGAGAATATTCTATTGGGGAAACTTGAATTTTCTAGTAGCATCTTCTTGTAAGACAAGAACTATCGTTCTACAGAGGACTCAGGAGTTTTGGTTCTACGGTGAAAACTGAAAAGCAATTGAGTCAGAGACATTGAGAACAGTTCGCAAACCACGTTACAGGACAATCATGTTGGGTACCTAACTTGGGTTTGGGTTCAAAATTTGACCCAACGGGACTGATTTAACTATGGATGCAGCCTTCTGTAGACTCTTGAACTCAAATCCAACTTTTAGACAAAAATTTTCAAAATACAAATTCAACTGCTATATGCAGAATCGTAATTACACACTCAAAATCGCAAGAACACCAACAAGAGAACTCAAATCTTGGTGGTGTAAGATTTGCCAGGACTGATGCCAAATCCATATAGGTTTTTAAAGTTATCTTCATATCTTTTGCATTTTTTCTCGCTAGACGGATTCAAAAGGGTACAAGAATAAGAAACAATCTTGAGATTGTGCTTCTTGACTGAGACCTAGACCATTTAGGATGTTTGAGAAGTAAATACTTAAAAGCCGCTGTAGCTTAAAACATAGATGAGGTAAGAAATTAATAATAATAGCAATAACAATAAGATGATGAAAAAATTAGAGTGAAGATCCTAAGCATCACAAGATGTTATTAGAAAACAGAGTTTCCAGGCCCAAATCCTTAAACTCACTGAATCACCAGTTCGCCGCTACTGAATATGTAACGCAAAGAATTTAAGACTATAGGGTCAAGTTAGAGACCAGATATACTAGACTTTACCGATCCCGCTTATATATGATTCTCAAACCATCGACTCTCGCTGTAATAAGCAGAAAATAAAATCAAACAAACAGCAAACACTCCAACAACACCTTAAATAAGACTCAAGTAGTCTTGATACACATTTATAAAAGTCTCTGGTAGGCCCGGCCTCGAAATTAAACCAATCTTTGTAACTTGTCCTCGAGTTTCTTATGGTCAGCAGTGGTTGATTTGTTAAAGAATTTTCTACTGCTCAATTTAATTCATCTTCCAGAGATTTGAAACGGTAAACTCTGGTGATTGCCACCACCTCGAACCAACTCAGTGCTGCTCATATTTACTGTCACTCTGCCAACATTCACAAACTTAAACACAAATCAAATTTTAGAGTATAAGGATGGTAGCACACCGAGCAAAAGGTGCATAAGAGGAGAAAATACTCATACAGCAGTGGTATCACAGCATGGTATGACTATTGGGTTTCATGACAATAGTTATACACACCCCCCACACCACACCACACACACGCACCCCACCCACACACAGCTACACACACGGTTACACGCACAGTTACACACACAGAGTTCGGGTTTTGTGGATCAGTGACTGAAGGAACTTGAGGAGGATATTGGCAACCCATTTGTTCAGCCCGAAGCGAATCGGGTCGGTTTTGGGGGTGCGGAAGAAATTGGGTTGAAGATGGTTGAAGAAATCATAGGTTTGATGACTTCACGTCATACAGTTAACAACAGCCACTGGAATGCTCAAGGGAATGCAACAAATCTAAATCCGTTCAAATACACATCCAATGGGGATGTTCAATTAAAAGGGGTTGGCATAAACTACAGAAAATAGTGAATGCCCCATTTAGACCAAATGTTGACTTTTAGACGTTTAGAGAAAAGTCAAATACTCGAAACTAAAGGACTATAATCCAAGGAACAACAATTCCCATGATTCAAGTAAATTAGCATTTCCTACTATAAAATCGTACATAACTACTGCTACTACTACAGTTTCATGCATTTTCAAGCAAGATGTAAATTGCTGTTGTTACCGGAAAAGTAAAACTAGTTTCCTAATAAATTCAGTGCCGGTTGTTGATAAAATAATATCTCCAAATCAAAAGAACCAGTTCGCTAAACAGAGATCAGACTGCCAGAGAAGTCAAAATTCGCAACTCGTCCGAAATCAGATCCACGAGCTGAACAAAAAACATGTGCAGTAGCTCAAATCTGTACGCAACGAGGATTCTCGGGTTACGACTTCACAGACTGTCGGAGAACTAGAGATCGCGGATCAATTTTCAAAATTACGAAGTCCATACAACAAACACTTAACAGAAAACATCAAAGAGACGGAATCCAATCGGAGTAAAACAAGTTCGATGTACTTGCCATGGCGGCGTTGGGGTCCGATCGGAGAAGATCGACGGAAATGGGTCTGCGCGCAGTGAGTAGCTGCACAAAACGGCGTCGTAGGGGGGACGGGAGAACGGTGAGACCGCGGAGGACTGGTTCTGCGAGTAAAAGAGGTAGTCTCTGCAAATCGGGGGGGGGTGGGTTATTCGATGGCTTAACCTCTCCTACATATCATGATGTTGGTCACGACCGCGCACACCACAACGACGCATAAAGTAAGTCGACCCAATGGCGTCGGGACACGTGGTGCAGTCTATGTCGTTTCTGCCCCTGGAGAAGTCCTCAATTGCTTGGATAACCGTTGGATTAGCAAAAAGGCTACTGCCGCTGTTTATCTTTCATTTCGACTATTTTCGCACCCTTTCTTAATAAAAAGCAGAAAAACTCAATCTTGTTTGTCATGCCTCTGTTTTCTTTTGCTTCCATTGTTTCACACATTCTTGATTTTAGGATAAGCTATGTGATTGAAAAAATAAAAGGTATCGAAACGAATTTACTTAAGTCTTAACTAGCTTTATAGATAACCGGACCATATATATGAGAATTTCTTAGCATATAAGTTACATGTGCTCTAGCATTATACTAACATACTTAAGGAAAAAAGGACAAGTGTAGGAGATATGAGTTATACTTCATATGGTTGAACATAGTATGATTTGGGTTGATTTTAGAGTAAAGTCACAAATCGAGCCATTGCGCATCGATTTGAAAATTTCTGAACCGAGTCGAGTCGACCATCATTGGTTTGGACGGTTTAGTTTATTTAGGTAAAACAGTTCGGTTTGGATCAATTTAGAAGTTTTTACCATTTCACGCCTATTATTCCATTAAAGTATACACAAAAATGAAAAGTTATGGTTTAGACGGGTTGCATTCCTATAGTCATTCTATAATTTAACATCCATGGATATATTAACATAAAAATGAGTATTTACTCTAAAAAAATTTTAAAAAAGAGAGTAAAGCATGCCTTTGTCACTGATATACCGAAGAGACTAAGAGAAAAGATAATCGGTCACAAATTTTTTGTAGATCTCACATTTCTTATCATTTTTACTTTCAAGGTTTTGGTTCGGCTATCTTTACTTAATCACGTATGCATGGAAATAACCTATATATATATATATATATATATATATATATATATATCTTTTATAACATATCATGTATTGTTCAGTTTGGTGTTGGTTGTTCAATATTTGTTCAATGAACGGAACCAAAGTGAGGTCGATTTGAGAAATATGAGACTGAATCATTAAGGTTTTTTGGCAGTTTGGTCTGGTTGGTTTAGACGGTTTGGATCGGTTTAGAGACTTTATCCCTAATACTTCCAGAGCTTGATATGGGACTATTGCACAATTTTTACACTAGAAAGTGTAGCTGTCAGGATATCCACTTTAGTAAGTTTCATGATTTATTCCATTATTCCCTGATGTTTTTAGTATTTATTTTCAACAGTCATATTTTTCTATTATCAGATTTATTTGTCAAAAATAAATTTTATGATTAAATTTTTGGCCTAATTCCAAAATTGTACCCTCAACTTTACCTCAAGTACAACTTTAATACCCAACTTTGAAGGTGCGAAGTATTTAAGTTTAAAAAATGACCCAAATCAGTACCTCGACTAACGAAGGTTTCATTGTCAGAATCGCTGTCACCTCCCTTAATCTTCCTCCTAGGGCTCCCCTTGCCACGGCAAGCCACGTGGCTCTCGGTTCGAAGAAACGTAGGGCGAAGACAGTGACAAGTGGTTGAAATCCCGGCTAGAATTGACAATGATAGTGCCAGAGATGGAGGCAGTGTCGTCTTTGTAACCCGAATCATGATCTGTTTTGTCGTCGTTTAGGTGATTGGGGGTTTTGGTTTTGCGGCGGTAACGTGCATCGTCGTTTTGGCCATCGTCGTCGTCAAAGTGGACAACAAATGTTGAGTATAAGTCTGGTTTGGTTGGGTCACGGCGGTTCCGGCAGGAGGTGGGGGAAAAGTCCATTTGTTTGGTATTACTAAGTGTGTTACTGTGTGAGGGAGAAAGGGTGGGTGGTGGTGGTGGAGTCGATTAAGGGGCCATTTTTTTAGCAAGAAACGGAACCACCACTGCGATCGTTGAATTTAAGCAAATTATAAATTTAATTCAATGATTTCCATTAGTTTTTGTGTCCCTTTTTATGTTTTCTAGATTTCCATTCACTGATTTCCATCAGTTGGTGGTGGTTAGGAATTTACTGAGGCAGTGTGGCGATGGTGGTGTGTTGTAGCTGTGATACGGTGAGGAAGGGGAGGAGGGAGAGAGAGTGATTACTTTTTGTTTTGTAGTGATTAAATTAAGAAAGAGAGAAAATCTAACGATGGTAAAAAGGCCCACGTGGCTATGTGGATAGGTTTTATGTCCTTTTTTTGTAATGACGGTTTTGCCCATTGGATTTTTTAACGGCATCCGTGATCCATTAGTCGATATACTGATTTGGGTCATTTTTTCAAATTTAAGTACTTCTTTAGAGCACCGTTAAAGTTGAGTACTAAAATTGTACTTAAGCTAAAGTTGAGGGTACAGTTTTGGGATTAGGCCTAAATTTTTAAAATTTTCTAATGGCTATATGTGTATTTAATCTTAGCCTCCTAACTCATCCATAAAAAGAAAATTTTCTTATATTTTAAGTTTTTTTTAGTTAAGTTATGTTTTATATCTTACATTCTTGAGATAATTACAGCAATATCCTTGAGGGTAGAATGAAATTATATTTAGGGACACTAATTTTCAAAAGGTATCAGTCGTGTCCTTCAGTCGTTGGTCCATAAAAAAAATCATACATTTGGATGATGTCACCCAATAAGTATTCTTAAAGTACCAGTACTACACTTATTACATATTTAAACCCTATTTTTTATCTAATTTTTTTTCTTTCGATAAACCTTATTTTCCTTTTTTTTAACTTGTATCTAAATCCTAACTCTCTCTCTCCCTCTCCCCCCCCCCCAACCCCAACTCACCCTCACCCCGTCGCCACCCCACCCTCCCCTTAAGTAAACCCAGGGTTACCCCAAATCCTCCCCCAACCCCGTCGTTGCCAGCCCAAGACCTAAATCACTGTTGGTCCATCATAGCACTGCCGGCACCCACATAAGCCATCGTCGGTACCCATATCCACGACACAAGACCAAATCATCGCTGCCCCATCACAGCACTGTCGGCAACCATCTACATCGCCCACTGGACTAACCACCAAATCGCCCATCGGACCATCTACTAGAACCGGGTGGGGTTCGAGTCGTTCAAGTCTGGCTGGAAGATTCTACTTGGGATGAAGTGGAAGGGGCATCGGATTATGGTCACTGACGGGGCAGGGTTCGTCGAGAGCCACCTGGTGGACCAATGTCGTCGAGCCACCGCTACTGGAGGTCGATTAGATCTATTATCTCGCTTGCCTTGCCTCCACTGTTCGTTACAAGCACATCCCCATCAAGACGGCTATATCCTTTCTTCTTTTCCGCTTTTACAAATCTATTTCCATTTGCTTCTTGTGGCAGATTGTTGGTGGTATTGCGATGATGCAGAGGTGGTGGTTGTGATTGGAGCCACAGGAGAGGCAAGAGAGAGACTAGGGAAGAAATAAACAAATGGTGTTCGAAAAATTAGATTCTTAAGTTATGGTAATTTGAGTATTTAGTCAACAGATTAAAGTGTAATTTATCCAAACTAATGAATACGCCTATAATTGTACCTAACCTCATTACATTGATGTAATTATCCCTACATTCTTTCTTGATTTTCTAAACTTAGAATTATTGACATATTAGTAAGGTATCGGATAAAGTTTTGATGAGTGAAGGATATCATATATATGATCGTCAAAATGAATGATGCTTGTAGTTTTGGTTATGTCGTTTCTTGTGTAACTGTTTGGCATGTTTAACTTTGTCAAATAAATGATAAATATATTAAAGATATAAGTCTTATAGGACCTTTGCCTCTTTTGCGTAACGAAGTTGAGAAACATGAACTTGTTTAGCATGATTACCATACACTCACGCCACATATTTTGGAAAAACATATCTTAATTGTTAGCATTAATTCATTTTGATACTTTCAAGTTCAAAGACAAATTTGGCACATTGACAAAAGATATTTTAATAGTTCTTAGAGATTGCTTTAATACATACTATTATGTCTATAGCATGAAAAATAAGACGTGGTGCTTGACAAATGTTTTTACCTTTTTTTTATTGAAGGAATGGTAAATCATTTTGATAAAGAGATAATTTATTGCATGTCTAAACAAATGAACACGCCTACAATTTCACCTAACTTCATGGACATTGATATAATTATCAGGACATTCTTTCTTGATTTTCTAAACTTAGAATTATTGGCATATTAGTAACGTTACGGATGAATTTTTTGCTTTATTTATTTGTGCAGAATTACGATTGAAACAAAGTTTGAGCTAGGTTTTTTGTAACTAGAGGTGCCGCGTCAAAAACTTATCATACCTAGTGATTATCTGAAAATGTGTAAATCATCTTAAGAGAGCGACTTAACCGCTCCTGACCCATGCTCATGATTTCTTTATCAACATCACACTGACATTATTTGCATTCTTTCTTATTAATTTCAACAGCTTAAGATGATTCAGTCCTAGAATACTATTATATTTTTGGGAGTACAATAATCGAGCAAGGAAGAGTTGGGACGGAAAGTTCGTTACATGATTGTATGCAACGTTAGGGACACCTAAAATGGATAGTGAGAGATTCAATAAAAATTATTAGCATATATCATATTGCGATATTTATCGATTAGAGGTAAGTCCTTCCAACAAGTCCAATCTTTGAATTGCAAATTTGAAAGATGTATATGAATAGCAAAGAAAATAATTTTCTAGCTTTCAAGAGACCTATTTTCATGTTAAAAATAAGCAAATAGTAGAAAATATTTTATGGCATTTCACAGTAAGAGTGTGAGGAATGGTAGAAATGTTTCCATAAGCATATAAAGAAAGATAGGATTGAAATGTCAATAAGTTACCTAAATGTAATCTCATTTGGTCCTTGTTTGGCCAAATATTGTTATGCTTTCTAATTTATTGGATGAAGGTTGATTTTGTATGTTGCATGTCAAGAAATGATGATTAAAAGTTTATAATAGAAGCTTGTTGCATGCATGCATGACTCGAAAACAAATCCATGTATTTTTCCAGTAAAACATGACTATAATGCGTCATTGCGTGCTGCTTGACTTTATGCAAGTTAAGACCACACTTATTCTTATGCGATTTGAGTTAATAAAATCATGGATAAATTTGAAAGTTTTTTCTTTAAAATTAACTTTATTTGCAAGTATCTAACGAAAAAAATGGACTTTTTTCTGTAGATTGGAAAATTTTCTAGTAATATAGCTGATTGGCAATTGTGTGAGAAACGTCATACTTTGGCTCTCATGGATAAATTTGAAAAAAATTAATTTTGTCTTACAAAGCTCGAGGCTTGATTTTTCTTGACAAAAAGATATTTTGCTTTTGATTTTTCTTGACACAAAGATATTTTGCTTTTATAAACTACGAGATTGGCGTTGTGCTTCTTGAAAAAACACATTACAAATCTCTTGTAAAACGTGAGCAAATCTTTTAATTAAGAATGATGCATGTACTTGTGGTTATGCCGTTTCTTGTGTAAATGTTTGACATGTCTATCTTTGTCACATTAATGACAAATATATCAAAGATATAAGTCTTATAGAACCTTTGCCTCTTTTGCGTAATGAAGTTGAGAAACGTGAACTTGTTTAGCATAATTACTATGCACTCTCGCCACATATTTTGGAAAAACAAATCTTAATTGTTAGCATTAATTCATTTAGATACTTTTAAGTTCATAGGCAAATTTGGCACATTGACAAAAGATATTTTGATCGTTCTTGGAGATGGCTTTAATACATACTATTATGTCTATAGCATGAAAAATAAGACGCGATGCTTAACAAACGTTTATGCCTTTTTTATCGAAGGAATGGTAAATCATTTTGATAAAGAGACGATTTATCGCACGATCTCTTCTTATTTGCATGGTTCTTATGGCGGTGGTGAAAAAACTGGAACATTGATCATTTTGACGAATGCCATGCTTGCAACTCTGGTACACCTTATTATCTTTGTTATGAACTCCTTTAATCCCAATCTATGCCCTAGAAAGGATACCATGAAATCAAATCCTTAAAACCTTCTTTTTGACGAATGTCATGCTTGCCAACTCTGATGCACCTAATAATCTTTGATCTATGTGTTCTAACTAATGGTTGTGAAGTAAATAAGAGAGAATTGAATTTAGGGACCGATCTATATCCACCGGTAGAGAAAATCTTATTTCTCTAACTGTCATCTGACCATCCATGTGTGATCGTGGACGATTGAGATGTCTCTTTTTTTTTGAAAAAATTCACTTTACCGATACAAAGGCCCCGTTTGACAGATGTTTTTTTTTCCAGTTTTGTAAACTGGAAAAAATAAACTCGTTTGGCAACCAGTTTTTGTTTTTTTTTTCTTCAGTTTAAAAAACAAGTTTTGAAATCAAGGCTGTTTTTGAAAACTCCAAAAATCAGTTTTGTTTTTTATTTTAAGACCACCACCCTCCCATCGGTGGTAGCCACCGCCTGCCACTGCCGGCTACCGGCCACCACCACGCCCCACCACCGCAAATCACCACCAAAGAAAAACTCAAAATAAAAAATGGATAATCAAACACACAAAAAAAACTCAAAATAAAACTGAATTATCAAACATTCACTTGTTTTTGTAATAAATAAATAAACTGGTTTTGATTTTTATTTTTTTAAAAACAGAAAATCAAAACTGAAAGTGTTGTCAAACGGAACCAAATAGTAGCAGTTAGCATTTTTTTTTCTCAAATACCCTTTTGGTCATTTTGCTATTATATTCTACATCTCTCTCTATTTATCTCTGTCTCTTCATTTCTCTCTTCTCAGAGCTTCATCCCCATCTTGCCACTATCATCAGCAGCTAACTGCATAGCGCCAACGATGTCTACATGGCCACCGCTTTAGCACTCTAAGCATGGCCATCATCCACCATTGCCAAGGATAATGTAAATTAAAAGATCTATCTTGCAAGAGATTATGCCCATATCTGAGTAGATATTTGGGGAGCTTTCAACTTTGTTAATACATTTTCGTATGGGGGGGAGCTAGGCTGGGATGCTGTGGTGCTAGTTATAGGTAGAGCCGGTTGGTGCAATGCTGTTGCCAAATGGGTTACGCTGGTGCTTGGCTGGGGTGCGGCGATGATGTACTAGGAGGCTAAGGGTTTTGGTATGTGGATGAAAATAAGAATATTGGTGGTTTTTATTGGTGGTAGCAATATTGATGAAGGTGGTGGTGGGCATAGGCTATATAGACAAAAAATGGGATATGACCATTTTTTTTTTGACAGAGACAAACATCTGTGTGGACTGAAAGTTATTCGTGTTAGATGAACATTTGTTCGGGGGCAAAGCCTGCTCTGTCGCTGACTTATTATTTCGTTAGTACCAAGAGATGAAAGAGATAGATGAATCTGATTTCCATCCTTTTAAGATTTATTACATGTGGTTGATATATGAATTGATTTAGTGATGACTCGATTGATGAAAATGGAGGTGGCCATATGAGTTATGGACATACTAGTGGAAATAAGTTTGTGGTGCGCTGATGGAAGGGGGGTTGTGTTTTCATTCATAACAGAAGGGGAGTGGAGGGAGAGAGAGAGACATAGAGAAGAAGAAGAAGAAGAAATGGACATTTGTTACAAGGATCATTTGCACATAAAACCCTATACTATAGGGCGGGTGCGCATTTCACCTTCCTGTTTCAATTTTGGCGCAATTCACCTTACATTTCATCAATTGATGCGCAATTCACCAATTGACGGTCTTAAGTCCAATTTTTTGGACTCCGTCAATTTCTTGGGGAGTAAATTGTAACTTCATTCCTTTCTTGCACAGGCAGCAAAAATCTGGTCAACAGCCGACAAAGCCTGCAAAATAAGGGCATCAGCAGGCTGCGCAGGCTACCTAGGTCTTCACGCTCCTCCTATACAAAATGAAAGAGGGAACTTATGGCTTTCATCCTCACAGCTATAATCGCACTCTGCCTTCTTCCTTCTCTGTTCTTTAGCTGCGTCCTGCCTTTTTGGTTCTTTGGCTGCCTCGCCTCTAATCAACACATATATTCAAGCTTCTAAATCTACATCCATGGCAAACACCACACCAAGAAATAGTTGAGGACAAAAGGAACAAAAGACCTATGTTGTACATATCAAGGTATAGGGAGAGCTGAACAGAAGATAACATGAACGCGAAATGCCGCACAATAATAATGCTTATTAGAGTTCTGGCAGCCAAGCATGAAACCCCACCACTACCATTACAACCAAATCCCCAACATCTGACCCAGATCCCTTTTCTCTCTTTACCCTCACTTTCGTCTTGCTATATTTTCATGCCAAAATAAAAAAAATACAACGGAAGTATTGAGCTTCATCGTTGATTCTGCCACAAAACCATCGTGCCAAAATTAGGGATTCATGGTTCCCAAAGCAGAGGCTATTAGGCTTTGATAATGGTGAAAATCTATGCATTTGTCCCTGAATTTATAATTGTGGTAGCGGAAGTGGGTATAGGGGTGTTGGTTTGCAACAGAAGTGTGTTTTGTGGTGGTTGTGACAGAAGTGTGGTAGGAGGTGTTGAGTGGTGGTAAAAGGGTGTTGGTGTTGGTATAGCAATAGTGGTTACGTCATAAGTGGGTTAAGAGTGTTGGTGGTGGTGGTGGTGGTCATTGTAGCAGACATGGCTGAAGGGCGGTGGTGGTAGTTGCGGTTGAAGTCGTACTGGTGGTTGCTGTAGAATTGAATTAGCGGTGTTCTGGTGGATCAAATGATCATGTAGGTGAAGATGAAGGTGACCTAAAATTGACATGTGTCAATCCCTTATTGGCTAATTGCGATGATTTGGCTGCCATGGTGGTAAATAGTATGAAGTGACGAATTTACCCCTATGAGGTTGACGGGCATCCAAGAAATTGAACTTCATCTCGTTAATTGGTGAATTGCGCTCAAATTGCGAAACAGTGAGGCGAATTACGCCAAAATTGAAACAGGAAGGTGAAATGTGCACCCACCCCTATAGTATAGGGTTTTATGTGCAAATGATCCTTGTTACAAAGGGTAATTTGGAAGCAATAGTAAGACTTCTTGCCTTAGGACTTAGTAAGAAGACAAAGCGGATTCCATTCCTAAGAGAGCTCCCTCCGGACACTGAACACTGACTCAATCGATTATGAGGGCCAAAGCTCTGCTTTGGTCCACCACCGGGAAAGCCATTTGAGGACAAAAAAGTATTTTAGAGTTTCTTATAGGGAGCGGGTGTGAAAACTCCGATTAATAAACTCATAGCTCCCAGGACTCTGAACACTAACTCAATTCATTGGGACGAGGGCCGCCTCATATTCGTCAAGTGCTAATCGCTACTCTTTGTAGCAATTAAGTAAGTTACAACTAATAAAAAATGTAATATGTGCCGTCCATGCTCACACATGGACAGCTAGATGAGAGTTGAATAAGTAGATATTTGTCCACCGGTAGATAGGGATCGACCCCCATTGAATTTACCATCACTTTGAAAATGATGAGCATGTCACATTTGTTTGTATGTAGATGATAGTATACCATGTGGCACTAGCATGAAAACAATTGACTTTACCAAATCTTTGTTGAATAAGAACACCAAATAGATTAAGACTATTAATAATCTCTTAGTGAGTTATATAACCTATACGAGTGGGATGTAATAATTTCGAGACCAACCTTGATATATTAACCTATATGTGTATAGAAGTGGGGCCGTTTCCTCCTAGAGTACTCATAAAAGCTAGGCTAAAGCACATAAACCTGACGAACGGGTCCACCTGCCGTGTATGGCTATTACCTGGTAGGGTACAAGTAAAACAGGTACAAGTGAAAATTACCTGATTTTTTCATGTAGTCCTTTTTTATACCAGTCACCTACCTGGACGGTTTGGGCATTGCACACGGGTAAATCAATTAATTTTCAATTTTTTTCTCTTTATAACATATATCGACTAGACTATTCTCCTTGAGTATTTTTTTTTTCCTCCTTTTTTGTTACTACCATACTGTAATTATCACCTTCTATAGCTCATACACACTACAATCACCTCAAAATCATCTCAAATCCCACCACATAAAGTATATATCTTAAAAATACAAAACTCACCTAAAAATTATTTCCTAACAAAAATAATACAAGGTAGATCTAGTTGATTTCAGAGTCAGTTTGACTTTGAGAAGGTAGATTAGGGTAGATTTGGTCAAGTCGAAGATCAAACCTCTAAACAACGACGGTCACGGCGAAGAGTGCAGTGCCTTAACGGTTAGTAATGTAGAAGCAATTCCAGGGTTTTCTAGTGGAGACGAAAGGTAGCGTTGCGGTGACGGAGTGACAATAACATGGGCGGTAGAGTTGCGGCAATTACGAGAGCTATGAATGTAAGATAGACAGTGGCACCGTCTAGTGGACCGGATGTGGAGTCGGTTGATCTGACTGTGGGTGAGATGAGAGACAGAGAGAGATTGTGTGAGAGACAAAAATAGTTTATCTAGGGAGCGGAGAGGCGGAAGATGGGAGTGAGAGATAGTGAAAGAAAAATAAGATTAGAGGACATAAGGGAACTGTTGAAACCTTATTCGCTTGTACACTAAAGAAACTTGGGTAACTCGAATAACTCGACCTGGAACAAACCAAAAATTACTGGTCGGTTTACTGTATGGGTAAAATCTCAACAAGTCTTTGATTTTGCTGCTCATGCTCGAGTTTTTAAGTGGGTTGGGTGAACCCATGAGTACGGACCCCTTTTCGCCAGGTCAAAATCACGTAGCCATAGCGTGTGGCTTATGAAACTTGTTATAGGATACCTTGTGTCTCAGCGTGTGATGCGCTTTCATGTATCCTCAAATAGCCATGGTTTCATTTTGAGCTGGGCTGTTATACCTTAGAGGCGATTCATCACAACATTGCTGCACATTATAATTATATGAAGGGGCATGAGTTGTCTCAAGAAAGCGACCTAGTTCTCGTCTCGTCCTGACTAGCCATATTTCTCAATTGTTCACAGTTCACTTTTTTTAAATCGATCACGAACCAAATCAAATCGAATTAACTTTTCAGATATTAAATGATTTTAGTGACATTCATCAGCGAACCCAGATTAACAAACTTTGAACGTTAAAAAGAAGAAAATAATGAGAGTAATTATAACACAAAATTCTAGCGGTCAATATCTTTTGTATATTTGCTTATTCTTTCTCGTACATTATTGACATGACATAATTAAGTTTATTGCTATATATAAATTGAATAATACTTCAAATTTATGTTAGCACGAGCACTCAAATGTAGCGCTCAGATATTGAACGCAACAAGATCATTTGCAATATAAAGAAAGCATAACTTTAATTTTCAATAATGTTTAGATCCAACGTAGGTGTGTAACAGTATAACTTTTTTTGAATGGGGAAAAACTATCCAAGCTGAACCGTTTAAACCTAATCTTTCAAACATATGGTATTTAGTTTGATTCGATTCAAAAGTTTTCAAACTGAGGGATGATAAGCAATTTGATCCCAAAACAAAGCCATGCTCATCCCTACCCATAACCAACGATCACCATCACTACTACCATCCATAATTCACCAAACTTCATCGTCAACCATAACTACAATTAGAACCATCACAGCACCACGAATTTGCGCGGGGGGAAGGGGGATGAGGATTGTGCTTTCGAACGGTTCATATTTGATCACAAAAGAAAACTATTGGTCCACCTACTCTGTGAAGGTAGGTTGTGTGTTAGATGATAGATCTGACCAGTGGGCTTCTTTGTATCAGGAATACGAGTTGCCGTGCACACGCGATGCGTGTGCGAATTATTTATTATATCAGTCAAAGAAGATTTGCTTAGACAATATTATGTTAAAGATTGAATTTGAATATTATCAATTCGAGTAGGGGTAAAAAAAGAACTACATAAAATTAACTTTAAATTATAAGGTAATTTTGAGTACGGATAAAATTAAGTATGGGTAAAACTATAACTTTGAGAACCACAAAATTAACTTTAAATATAACTTTGAGTATGAGTAAAATTAAGTATTATGTATAAGTATTTATTATCACTTTAAATTTATTAATATTGAAGTTGCATGTGTTAAAAAAAATAAAATAAAATGTTGAAGATTGAAGATCCTAATAAAACTACAATACTGAAGTTGTATGGGCTAAAAAAGAACTAAAATTTTATTTAAAGATGCAAATAATATTGTAATCATTTTGTATAATCAACAATGCACGGGATAAAAAAAATATAACACATTTTGTACAATCCACCACTGCAGGTAACTGGCGATGTAGGACCCAAGGGCCAATCGGCCGTCGAGGACAGTGTCGTGCCTCCTTGTACTCAATGCACCCACCAGATCAGCCGACGTGCCATCGAAGCAACCACCAATCCAGCCACCACTCTTATGCTGCCATTCCTTCGATCAACGCCGCCAGATCCCTGCCGTCGAGTCAATGGATTGCAACCACCACTCTTCTCCAAATGCCGCAGACCATCTTTGCCATCGTCAATGGATCGTAGCCACTCCCTCTTCTCCGCAACCCACCATAACTGGCCATCACCACAATAACCTGTCAACACCACTCCCTCTTCTTTGCCGCCGAGGAGATCGTCGCCTCCCCCGCATCGATCTAGACTTCCCCGATCCTGATGTCATCGCTGCCGCTGTCTCATGGTCAACACCACCGCCGTCCACCAATACCGACCGAACAACAACCACCTAAACACGGCAACCAACCCACACCACAAACGCCGTCTGGACTTCCCCGATCCCGATGTCATCGCTGCCACCGTCCACCAATACCGGCCGAACAACAGCCACCCAAACGCTGCAACCAACCCGCACCACAAATGCCTGCTGATTGGTGGCTGGCAAAATCACCTGTAAACTGTAAAGTACATAGATGGATACAAATTGGAAAAAGAAAAAATACCTTTAGAGTTTGGTTTCTTCAGAAGAGGAAATGGAGTTTGGTTCCTGCAAAGAGGTAATGACGAAAAATAAAGAAATGCATGAAGGGGAAAATAAATGCACATACTATTGCCAAATACAGCTTACTACTGAAATGAAAAAGCAATACAGATAGAAAAAAAATTACAAATGTGTAATGTAGTTTCTGCAAGTTAGAGCTTCTTAATGGAGATGGAGATACGTGTAATGTAGTTTCTGCAAGTTAGAGTTTCTTAATGGATATGGAGATAGAAAATTGTAGTTAAGTAATTTGAGGGAGTGGGAGAGTTTTTAAGTAACTGATGATGTGGTGAGTGAAAAATGAATAATTTATTTTTTTTGTCTTCAAGTGTCCATTTTGAGGACAAAATACAAAAAATATAATTTGAGAACTACAAAATTAACTTTAAATATGACTTTGTGTATGGGTAAAATTAAGTATCATGTATAAGTATTTATTATCAAGTAAAATTAAATTTAAATTATAGAACCAAATCTAAAGATAATTAATATTGAAGTTGAATGCGTAAAAAAAAATACAATAAAATTTTCAAGATTGAAGATCCAAATAAAACCAACACTGAAGTTGTATGGGAGAAAAGAGGACTACAAAAAATTACAATACTATTTAAAGATGCAAATATTACAACATGATGTACAACCAACACTGCATGTTGCAAAAAAAACAGTTCACATTGTACAAAACCGGCGACAATGTCGACAATAATCTCCAGTGTAGTCGCCGGCATCACCCATTTTTCCTGCAAACGACCACCCATCCCAAAAAATTCGAATCCTCTTCCAACAGCTACCAACCGGCCGTCACGCAACCCACCATAACTGTTACGCCGACCGACCGCCGAGAAAAGCCACCCTCCGCCCGTTGCCGCAGCGCAACCCACCATAACCGCCGACCACCTATGATAATCGATCATTCGGTCAGTGAGCACCATCGGACGGCCATTTCACCGCCGACAAAAGCCACTGCCCGTCGCTGCAACGCCACCATATCCGGCCGCATCACTGTCGCCGGCAACCAATCCTGCTAAACAAACGACGGCCCGACCACAGCCTGTCGCTGCAACGCCACCATACCCGGCCACATCACTGCCGCCGATTGGTGGCCGACAAAATCACACCTTTTGGAAGAGATTTGCCATGATAACAGAACGCATACCCCAGATTTTGATTCACCAACCCAAACACAAAATCTCTGACCCAACACAAAATCTTTGTACACCTCTGAATTTTGATTGACAAACCGCAACGCAAAATATCTGTAGCCAAAGATTAGGTAAAAAAAAATACCTTTAGTTCTGGAAGTGGAGATTGGTTTCTTCAGAGAGGTGAAATGAGAAAGGGAATGGCGAAAGATAAAGAAATGCTTCTGCAAAGAGGTGGATGAGAAGGGGAATTGCGAAGAATAAAGAAATGCACGTACTGTTGCCAAATACAGCTTACCACTGAAATGACAAAGAAATGCAGATAGACGAAAAAAAATTCCAGACCTGTAATGTTAGTTTCTACATGTTGGAGCTTCTCAATAGAGATGGAGATAAAAAATTGCAGTTACGTAATTTGAGGGAGTGGGAGAGTTTTTAGGTAACTGAAGATGTGGTAAGTGGAAAATGAGTACTTTACTTTTTTGTCCTCAAAATGGACACATGTCAGCATCTGAGTCATTCTCAGTGTAACACCAAAAGAGTATGACACCAAAAAAGGACTTCTCATTATAAGTAGCAAAGATGAAAGGAATTTAAGTGCATTATGAGAAACCAAACTGTGAACAATAAGAATTTTTTTGAGAATAAACTGAAAAAAGACCCCGAAGAAATTGACAAAGGAATGTGTTCATGTTTCAGAATAAACATTAAATGGTAAACACATTAAATTAGGTATAAAAACAAAAACACAAAAATGAAAACCACAAAGAAATACAGAAAAAGTGATCCCATCATGTCAACAAATATTTGCATGTGCGGAATAGTCATGACTCTGAAAACAGTTCAAAAGGTGACCGAATTTTCGAGCGGGAAATGGTGAATTCCACAAAGGTTTCCCTACAAGCTAAAATTTCAAAAATCCACGCTCGATCCTCATTGGCCCATTTCAAAACGACGCGGATCGAGGCACAACGGCCATGAACCATCGATTAGCATCGAATCCAACGGCCAGAACCAACCCATTTACAAAACCCAACACGCCCAAGCACCACTATAAGACCGTGTCAACACGGCCACCCATATCCACCCGAACCCACCTCTCACTCACCCAAATATTGCTACGTCAGATTCGTCATTTCCCCGTCCAAGAAAGTCCCCTTGTTTGCCCGGCGAGAAATTCCGATAAAGTTGACAGATGGAAACCACCGGAAAAGCCAAGAAGGGCGCCGCCGGCAGGAAATTTGGCGGTCCCAAGAAGAAGCCGGTCTCCCGTTCCGTCAAAGCCGGCCTCCAGTTCCCCGTCGGCCGTATCGGGCGGTACCTTAAAAAAGGCCGCTACGCCCAGCGCGTCGGTACCGGAGCTCCGGTCTACCTCGCCGCCGTCCTCGAATACCTCGCCGCTGAAGTAAGTGTCTATGTTGCGTGTGCATTTTCGTAGTTTTCGTATCTTCCGATCTGATCTGATTCGATTTGGGGGGGTGTTTGGTTACAAAAGGTTTTGGAGCTCGCCGGGAATGCGGCACGCGACAACAAGAAGAACAGGATTATACCGAGGCACGTGCTGCTGGCAGTGAGGAACGACGAGGAGCTGGGGAAGTTGCTGGCCGGCGTGACGATTGCACACGGCGGCGTGCTGCCGAACATCAACCCGGTGCTGTTGCCGAAGAAGACCGACAAGGCCACCAAGGAGCCCAAGTCTCCCAAGGCCACCAAGTCACCGAAGAAGGCTGCCTAGATTTAGAATTTAGGGTTTGAGCTTCCAAATTAGCTGCTACTGCTTAGGTTTTATTTTGGGTTTTGTATGTAGTTGGTGGGTCTGGGTTTAGGATCTGGCTTGTTGATCTCTAGGGAAAATTGGAAAGTGAAACGAAATTTGTACTCATCTACTTCGATATGTTATGGGTTTTCTGTTGATCAATGGATGAAACCACTTGTTTCTCCCATTCTTATTGCTTGGTATTAGCTTCTTTCAAATATTGTTTGGTTTTGTTGCTTTTGAATTTTTCATTTTTTGCCTGAAACGTTGAATCATTCTTGGTATGATGAGATGTGTCAAGATTACAAATTAGATGGTCAACTACAGAATGTTAAGCAAGAAATGAATGGTGGATTGTGCACAGGGTTTTAAAAAACGGCAGATATGTATCGTATTGGTTGATTTGTAATGGTTTTTCGAGTGTTTGATACCGATATATATCGATATATTGGTGTTAGTAAATTTTATAGGTGTATTGCCGTTACGGAACCGTAACGGGTCGTAACGCCGATAAATATCGTTATGTACCGCTATGTTTGGAAATTTGATATTTTTGTGTTTTGTCTCCTTCGGTCCTTTTGAGAATTATTGGAGAATCTCTGGCTCTTTGCATTGCCTGACTCCTCTGTCTTCAACTCCTCAAGTACCGATCAAGTATTGTAAAGAATTTGAACAACAAATTACAATCAAAACCCAATTAACACAAATTACAAACATACATACAAATCAGAGAGAGACGAAGAAGAACTGGACTAGTGAACTAAGGGATTCCTGGGAAGGACGAAGCGTCGAACTGTCGAAGACTCGAAGCCCGACTGGCCGAGCGCAGCCATCGGCGTTTGGCTGCTGTCGTGAGTCGTCTCCCGGCGGTCGTCGACTGGCTTGACCGCTTGACTCACCGAGGGCTGGCCGGCTGGATCACGGAATCACGGGCCACGGCTGACTGGTTGGGACGGCAGCAGTGGGCGTGGGAGAGACGGAGAGTGCACTGTGCGGGATTGCAGGTGAGTACCGTGAGTTTTCTACTTTTCTGAGAGGGAGAGAGTGAGAAACCGAGAGAGAGAGACGGTGGTCATAGTCTTCATTTCTTCAACAAGTTCCTGAAGCTTTAAGAATCAACCCTTCAATTAAAGTTAGTCAAAATATCAAAGTCAAACACTCTTATGATTTATGACTTATCAAGTTTATATAAATAATGAGAGTTAAGTTAGGCTCTTTTTTAAATTTAGTGAATATTTTTATGGTCAGATTGTGTACTACTTTTTTGTTTTGTCCAAATATTAAATTGTTCTCACTTGGACTGAATTAAAAGAGATTTTGACCCAACAATGTGTTTAAAACAAACTTTAAACCATTAAAAGCATTAAAATGAAAGATCTTAAGGTCCTAACCTTCATATAATTGAGTTTTAAGCATTTACTAATGCTTGAAAAAATTTGACAGTCGCGATAACCAATTCCCGTTACGTAACGTCCGATACGCCCGATACCGTTACACTGCGACCGCGACCGTTACGTATCCGAATTCCGCAATTTAAAACTATGATTGTGCATTCGTCTTGCACCTTTTGGCTTCGTCTATTCCTCCTGTAAAGTTGCGAAGAATTTGTATAAATGCATCTTTTGGAAAAAGCAGATTCCCAAACTGTTAAACAAAGGTATATTTGCAACTTGTCCATAAAGGAAGAATCAATATTGCTTTTCAGCTGGTGTTTACATCTGCTGAGTTGAATTTATTTGCTTTCCTTGATAGGTCCTCAAGCCTGCTTAGTGCTTAGTGTTCCTTTTGTTTGAGCACTTTGACATTGTTGTGGATGATATTTGAGACAATCTTTAACTGATTCGTGAATAGATTTATACAACATAAATACTACTGGTGACTTATCGAAAGTGTTTTCAGCGGAGAAACTCCGATGCTAAAGTTAGAATGAGTTTGAAGGGAATTTGAAAGTATTCTTTGATAGTAAAAACTTAGGCCCCGTACGTTTACGCAATTTATTTTCGCATTTTGTATTATGTTTTTGTTTTCTAAATTTTAGTATTCAGTTCTAAAATTGGATCTTGTACTTTTAATTTTTTCCGTATCTACTTTTTGAGTTTTTTTTTCTGTACGTTTACCATTTTCATTTCCATTTTTGCCAACTTTTTTGGATAAATTCTTGTATGTTTTTAGCATTTTCTCCATTATTTCCTCGTGGGCCCATATCTGTGTCCTCCTTCCCTTTCCATTTCCCTTCACGGATTCCCTTTCCCTCCCCCTTCCCTGTTCCCACATCTGTGTCCCCATTTCCATTTCCCCTTCCCTTCTGCAAAATCACCACAACCACCGAAGCAAAAAGGATCACCCACCACAAATATCGTTCTCCATTATAGCATTTTCAGTCAGCACCGCACTAATCAACGGTAGAAATAACAAGAGAAAACTCGCAGAACCCAATCGATTTCTGCACGGTCCTCGGCCGCTTCTTCAGCCACCTCGACGGCCTCGCTCCAGTCATCGCAAACACGTCCTCCTCAGTCTCCTCGCGTGTGAGCGTGATCGCCAACGTCCGCCTCTTCTCCTTCTTCTCCTCGCCGTTTGGCGTCCTATTGTTCTGGGGCTTGGCTTCAAGGGATTTGGGCTTCTGCGGATTTGGCTTCTGCAGGGCGGCCTTCCTAGGCCGCAGAGAAAATCGTGAGAGAACGGATGCACACCGCAGAGAAAATCATGAGAGAGAGAGAGAGGATGCAGAGAAAATCGTGAGAGAATGAGACAGGATGTTATTCTCTGACACAGAGAATACTAGCAATGGAAAAAGGGCTACTGTTTGGATTTTTTTATCCAAAACTAAACTGAAAAAGATAAAAGTACACGAAAAAAGGCATCTTTTTCATCATCATTACAAAAATGAAAACAGAATTTGGTAAGCGTACAACCCCTTACCTTTTTCAATTCCTAATTTTTTTTATATGTAACTCCAATTAGTGGGTCAGTTATTTCTCCTTTAATAGGGAGTTACTCAAGTAAGTGGAAGGTTACTATCATCTAGTGGATAGTTACCGGTCATAATGGGAAAGTGTGATAGTAGGAGAATGGGTAGTGCCACTTTCCACTTCTCCATGAATGTAGGAAACAATTTTGGTGCTCCTTGGCGGTGACACGCCATTTTCTTATTGGTGGTATTTTTTACCCATATCATTTGCCCCCATTCCATGTTCTTGGAAAAAAAATATGGAATTAAGATGAGTGCTTTAGCATCGAAATTGGGTTCCGCGTCATGGATTTTCAGTCAAAAGGCGGGTTTTCTCGTTTCTTATTATTGTTTTCCTTTGGTAAAAGGCTTGTCTAGTAGAAGCCTTCACGGGCTTCGTCTACTCGGCTAGGCCAAGTAGAGGCCTTGTGAGGCTTCGTCTACTCGGATAGGCCGAATAGAGGCATTTGGGATCTAATGTGCTCATCTGCTCGGCTTTGACGAATAAAGACTTAGACCCAAAGGCGCTCGTTTATTTGGCCAAGTGAGTAGAGGCTTTTGGCATCTACTCATCTGCTCGGCTTTGGCGAGCAGAGGCTTAGACTAAAGGCGCTCGTCTATTCGGCAGAGTGAGTAGAGGCTTTTGGGGTCTAATAAGTCGAGCAGAGGCTTAGACTAAAGGAGCTCATCTATTCGGCCGAGCAAGTAGAGGCTTTTGGGGTCTAATGTGCTCGTCTGCTCGGCTTTGGCGAGCAGAGGCTTAGACTAAAGGAGCTCGTCTACTCGGCCGAGCGAGTAGAGGCTTGAGGTCTAATATGCTCATCTGCTCGGCTTTAATGAACAGAGGCTTAGACCAAAGGAACTCGTCTACTCGGCCGAGCGAATTGAGGCTTTTGGGGTCTAATGTGCTCGTCTGCTCGGCTTTGGTGAGCAGAGGCTTAGATCAAAGGAGCTCGTCTACTCGCTTGGCCAAGCGAGTAAAGGCTTTTGGGGTCTAATGTGCTCGTTTGCTCGGCTTTGGTGAGCAAAGGCGAGCCCGTCTACTCGGCCAAACGAGTAGAGGCTTTTGGCTGAAGTATTTCCATTCAGCCTCGCCACAGTTCTCGTCAATGGTACAGGGGTAAATTTGCCCCCAGTTTTATTGATGGATGTATGCCACGTGTGTTGGGCATCCCAACTGTCATAAGATCACATCCATCAAATTCCCATGTCACTTCTATATAAGGGGAATTCCTTTCATTCTTCCTCACTTCATTTTATTTTGAGTGAGAGCTTTGGAAGAATTAGTGATTCTGAAAGTTCTTTGAAAAAGGTTTTTAAGTTGGTGTTCTCAGAGTTTGAAGATCATCTCCTTTCTTCTTGAAGTAAGCTCCAAACCCTATCCAACTTTTTTGAATTTCTCATTTTCGATCTATAATCATGTCTAATCAAGATAATGAACATGTTTATAAGCTTAATGATAATGCTCAGAGCGTTAGGGTAGAGCCAACCTTTGATCCTTTATTTTTAGAGGTAGGCATTCTTTTGGTTCCTTATCAAGAGTCAATGAGGATTCCTACAATGGAAGTATTGTCGGGGAAGGCTCAAAGTCCTAATCCTTAGATGCCCATACTCTTAGAAGTAGGTTGAGCAGCTATGACCTCAAGATTTTGAGGGAGCGCTGAAATTCTGCGGAGTATAAAACTTAGACTACCTGACGAAGGGGAGGTAGCTAACATGATAGCAATAGACGAGATTAGAATTTATTTAAACATGTTCACCAACGGCTTTAGAGTCCCCATTCACCTTTTCTTTATCAAAATATTAAACACGTATGGTCTTGCGCCTGACCAATTCTCGCCTAATGCCTGGCATTTTATATCCTTTTTCATCTATCAGTGCCATAAGCTTGGCTTGAGACCGGGGGAAAGAGTATTCAGGTGGTTCTTCACTATTTGCTCGATAACCAAGTAGGTGGGTTGGTATTGTTTGAGTCGGCATCCGAAGGCCGAGGCCAACTTGTTCCCGCACCCTCTACCATCTAACGACAATTGGAAAGAGAAGTTTTTGTTTGTTAAACTCCCTAAGTCTCAAAGGTTTGAGGTCTGCAACGTATGGCTTCCTGAGTGTGGTACTAGGACTTGTAATGCATTGAAAAAGAAGGAGCTGTTTGAACTGACCTTGAACATATTGAGAAGCTCAAAGGAGCCAAACCCTTAGAGTACAAATATCCTTTAAGTAATGCTCAACTTTTCGAGTGTGGAATCATCTTTTTGCCTGAGCCTCAAGACTTGGATTAGGAATGCCTTTACAAATACTTGCGCTCATCTTGCCTTTGTTATAATCTCATTTCTTATCAAACTCGTGCAGAGATCATGTTATCCAGAGGGACACATGGAAGCGGCGGAGGTAGCCGAACTCAAGGAGATCTTCCACTGTTTAACGCCCAAGGGGTTTTGAGGGATGCAATCCCTAACGAGCTGGCGTCAATTCATGGCGTGGAAGAGGATGTCCAAGACTTGGACTTTGGGGCTTTAGTATCTGGATCTCAGCCAAAGAAAGCGAGGGCAAAATTTTTTATTCTTGGCTTGGGTTTTAAGAATAAGTCGAAAGAAGCGCCCAAGAAAAGAAAAGCGCTGACTAGAGCTGGGACTTCTTTATCCACTCAATATGACACTCCTCACCGTCTAGATTGGAGTGTTTCAATTGAAGAGTCTATCTTCAAGAGTCCCCGCACGGCTTAGGAGTGGTCTAGCCACGCGATCATTCTGTTGGACTGCAAGACACTCTTTGGCTACGATGTTAATGAGACGGCCAATAGAATGGTCCAATTGATGTCTTAGGTAAGTTTTAGAACTTGGCTGGTTTTATTTTCTTTTTCTTCCTTTTTTAATCTTTTTTTATAGGCCTCGGCACAGGTGTAGATTGGGGTTGGGAAGCCGATCGCTGTGCACACAGTTTTGGACGAGGAGAAGAAAATAGTGATGATTGATATTAACTTCCGCAGTGAGGCTGAAAAGAAGGTGGATGACCTCAACAAGGTAGTAGAATAGCTAGAGTGCTCTAATGTTGACCTAACTGCTCGGGTGGAGCAATTGGAGGCCGAGAAGTCAAAAGTTACAGTCTAGGCTGTTCAGCTCTCCAAAAAGTCAAAGTCTTACACAGATTAAAGATACCACGGCTTGAAGAGAGCCTTCGTCTTCGGCTACAATGAACGCAAGGATGACATCTCAAAACAACATCCTGAGTTGGACCTTAGTATTTATGAGCATAAGTTTGCTCGTGAAATAGCAGCAGAGGAGATCATTAAGAAAGAAGAGGCAAAGGCACATAAAGTAGCTGCTTTGGCCACATAAGCAGTTAGGTCTTTTCAAGCGCTCTCGTGTCCAAGCCTGTTAGCTAGTAGGAGTCTGAGAGCATTTGGTGCTACCTCAGTCGTAGTTATGAAAGCTCAGAAGTCAGAAACTGAGGCCGGAGGGTCGCATCAAGATGTTGGCCCAGAGGTGCCAGAGACAGTATAGTAGGCAGGATTAATAGCTTAGGTACAAGTCATGTATGGCCTTGAAGCCCAGCTGTGTAATCTTTTGAATACTTTAATGGAATCAAGGCTTTCTCGTAATTAAAAAAGGAATTTTTATTGATGCCAAAGGAAAGAGCCATATAAGGCTGAGAAACAAATGCAAAAGCTTAAGAACCCAAGTCTAAGATGGGTGAGAATCAAATCTAAGATGAATGATAGAGCAAAGATGTCCGAGTGGGGAAGGAGATGCCCCCAACCTTCGTCTTGCTCATGAATAGTAGAGTCTTACATTGGTCACGTTCCAAGTCCGAGGGGTTTCCTTGCCATCACATTCTTCTAAGTGGTAAGATCCTGGACCACCTAATTTAGTCACCCTATAAGGTCCTTCTTAGTTAGGTGACAATTTGCCAATGGCATCGTGAGGAACGGAAGCTTCCATTCGGCGGAGAACGAGATCATCAATGCAAAAAAAAAATGAGGGTAAACTCTTCTGTCATATAACTTGGTAACCTTTTGTTTGTAAGCGGCTAGTCAAACCTGTGCCTGTTCTCTTTGTTCGTTTAGAAGATCCAGGTTGCTTCGAAGAGTCTCATCATTCTTTATGGGTCGTACACTATGAGACGCAGACAAGGTAGACCAATTTCAACTGGGATGAGTGTTTTAGTTCCGAAGGCCAAGTTGAAAGGAGTTTTGCCCATGGGGTTCCTCATCATTGTGTGGTATGCCCAAAGAATTTTGGGTAGTTCATCCACCCAAAGCTCTTTCGCTCTATCGAGCTTCTTCTTGATCCCCTAAAGAAGAGTGCGAACCTCTGTTTAGTCATTCGTCTGCAAGTATGCCACTGAAGTAAAGCGTTGTTCGATCGACATGGTAGCACAACATGTACGGAAGGTAGGATTATCGAATTACTTTCCATTATCAGTGATGAGCACACGAGGGATATCGAATCGACACACAACGGCACGCCATAAGAAATCTTCACACTTCTTCTCTGTGATTGTAGCCAAGGCTTCTACCTCTACCCATTTAGTTAAGTACTTGATCGCCATAATTATAAATTTTGTTGAGAAGAAGCTAGGGAGAAGGGGCCTAAGATGTCCATTCCCTACATTGTGAAGGGTGTTGGGCTGCTCAATGCTGCTAATAGGCTAAGAAGCGTTGACATGCATCACACCGCTCTGCGTAATCCAAAACATTGCATTGCATGGTCGGCCAGTAGTATCCCTGATAGAGGAGCTTGTGTGCTAATACTCGTCCTCCTAAGTGTTGGCCATAAATGCCCTCGTGGAATTGTTAGAAGGCGTAATATGCCTAGGATGGCGTAAGGCACCGAAGGTAGGGGAGTGTAAAGGAACATTTGTAAAGTAGTTTCTCTACGATGGCTATCGACCTGAATGATTGATGATGCTTATGGCTTTCTTCTAGTTGGCAGGCAAGTTACTGTCCGGAAGGTAGGCCTTGATGGGATCGATCCATGATGTCTTGTGTGTGGTATGCATTAGCTGGTGCTTAGTGATGCTTGGCTCGTATAGGAGCTCCAAGTGGACCGTAGACTGATGCATTGTCTTTTTGGCTGACTTGGGTGATGTTGAAACATGTAAAAGATGTCGCAAGTTTCTTTACTTTATGAAGGTAGTTAGCCATTTTTGGATCACGTGCCTCGTATTATGTTGATAACTATTTTACGACGAGCTGGGAATCGTTGAATGCATGGAACGACTCCGCTCGCATGGCATGAGCCAGATGCATGCCTACTATCAGACTGTCTAGGTTAAAAATGCATTTGTTTGGTTTGGGAGAGGAGGCTCCTCATCTTTGATTGTGAGAATGCATGTGACAATAAAATCTGCCAATTCTTGACTCTTAATAAAAGGGCAAGGTTTGTATTTGATGTCGAACTTTCTCAGCTCAACTTACCATGGCACCAAATGGTCGGATATATTGGGCTTGTGCAATATCTGCCTGAGTGGTTTGTCAGTGAGCACTATTATCATACGAGACTGAAAGTATGGTCGAAGCTTCTGTGCAGCAATTAGAAGAACGAGGACAAGTTTTTTTCGTATTCGGGTATTGCAGCTCGGCTCTTTGAAGAACTTTGCTCACATAGTAAATGGAAGCTGCTTGTCGTCTTGCTCTCGGATGAGCACAGACTGATGGCAGACTCAACCACCACTAAGTAGAGAATGAGCTCTTCTCCTGCGATGGGTTTGGAGAGGAGTGGAGGCGATGCCAAATAATCTTTCATTGCTTTGAAAGAAGCTTGACATTCGGTCATCCACTCAAAATTTTTTATATTCTTCAAAGGTTTGAAGAATGAAAGACACCGTTCAGCCAATTTGGAGAGGAATCGACTAAGCGCAATTACTTGGCCTGTTAGGACTTGTATCTCCTTCAACCTTCTTGGTACGACCATATCTTGTATAGCTTTGAACTTTTTTGGGACTGCCTTCGATACCCGTGGCTTCGATACCCCTCGTATAGCTTTGATATCTTTCTTCCAATGGTATGGAATGAGCTTTTCCACAGGCTTAGCATGCTTCATTGTTTGCTCGTCTCGATGATCTTCAATAGCGAGCGTCTCTTCGGCTTGACAAGATACTATGTAGCATTTACGGGATAATGTATGTTCTCCTCTTACTATGCCAACTCCATTCGGCTTAGGAAACTTCATGGCTAAATGGTAAGTTGAAGTGACAGCTTGCAACTTGTTGAGGTCTGTTTGCCCTAGAATTTTATTATATGATGACTTGATCTTGACTATGATGAAGTCAATTGTTTAGGCTGCTTGAAAGGGTGTAACTCCAGCAATGACCGTGAGTGGGATGATCCATTCAATTGGTGCAGATGCTCTCGTGAAACCGTATAGGGGCGAGGAGATTGACTTTGTTCAGTCTTTCGATATTCCCATCTGTGAGAATGCATCTTCAAAGATGATATCGACCGAGCTCCCTGTGTCGACCAAAATGCATTTGACATTGTATGCATCAATTTGTAGGGTAATGACGAGTGCGTCATCATGGGCAAGGTCACCCCCTCTAGGTCCGAGTCATTAAAACTTAGCGACATGGAGGTTTTTGTTTGTTTAGGAGGGCCTTGAGTCAGGTTGACTTGCCGAGTGTAGGGTTTAGGGGAAGAGTTGGATAGCCCTCTTGCATTTGGTCCTCTGGAGATGGTGTTGATTACTGGTGGGTCTCTTGGAGGTGCTTCCTCTTGTTTTCTCCAATTTCCTCCTCTTCTTTCTCCTTGTTGCCGATTGTTTGTTTTGATGAATGGCTTGAGATGTCTTTTGGCAATGAGATTTTTAATTTCATGCTGCAAGACCTTACATTCTTCAGTTATGTGACGATAATCTTTATGGAAGTAGCAATTGTGAGGACCTTAGTTTAACTTAACTGTAAACTTCATTTCATGCTTGTTATTATGCACGTAGCGTGATACCTTTCTTAATTGAAGATCTTATGCATTATATGAGTGGTCTTCCTGACCTAATTATGTAAAACAAGTTGTATGCTTGCGTTGGCATAGAAGTAACTCAAGTTGGCGGATTGGCTTATTCTTAATCCTAATTAGTTGTTCCTAAGCA
Organism: Escallonia herrerae; assembly: GCA_033070095.1. Lineage (NCBI taxonomy): Eukaryota > Viridiplantae > Streptophyta > Magnoliopsida > Escalloniales > Escalloniaceae > Escallonia > Escallonia herrerae. Next base: position 574,004 of record JAVXUP010000216.1, read on the forward strand.
TGATTAGTTATTCGTAAGCATGATTGGTTGAGCCTTATCGTGATTATGCTAATATGGATTAGTCAAGATTAATCGTGATTAGTTAGTGACTAAGCTTGATTAGTTTGCCCTAATCTTGATTAAGCTAATTGTAATTAGTTAGTCACTAATATAAGTTAACTAGTACTAATTAAGCTTATTGGGTCTAAAAATTGATTTGTGTAGTCATGTTCTTATTAGTAAGACTTGGAAAGGGTCTAATAACATTGAAACACTTGTTTCTCTAAGGAGAAATCTCAGCAGATTTCTCTAAACTTTAGTGACTCATATCTTCTATTTTTTAAAGTAAAAATAAGAAGAAAAGAGGGAAAGGAGCTGCCTGGTTTTAGAGAAAATTATAGAAAAGGTTTGAGAGCTTGAAGAAGTAAGAGAAAAGGAGAATTTGCTGTGATAATTTTAGATTAGTAACCGTTGATGTTTAGATGTTCTCTTCTTGACCAAAGAGGGAGATCTTGATGAGTTCAACACCCTAATCTTGTCAAAGTTAGGGTTTTACATATGAGTAGCCTTGAGCATGATTTTAATCATGGTTGGTGTGTATATATGGTGTGTTATGTGCTTATGGAGTGTAGAATTGGATTAGAGAAATCTGGGCAGATTCTAGGTTGATATTTAAACAAACATATGTTATTCAATACTTGTTGAATTTAAGTGTTCTATAGATTTTTGGAAATATGAAGATGTTAGCTTGAACTTTTGTTTCGATCACTGTTTAATTCGAAGTTTATACTGCCCTAAATTGCATAAATATGAAACTGGTCGAAGCTGATTAAACTGGGCAAATTCTGTGTTAATATTTAAACAATCATATCTCGTTCAATACTTGTCAGATTTGAATGTTCTCTAACTTTATGAAAAGCCTAAGATGTTTGCTTTAACATTGTCTTTTATATCACTCTCAAATTTGAAGTGGATATTACATAAATTGCTTAGATTTGGAACTGGTCTGCTTTCACTGAAACTGTTTTGAATTAAGAAATGCATATAAATGTTTTATATGATGCTTGATGTGTTTAACATTCTCTATGCATTTATCACGCTATAAATCATGTGAGTCTTCAAAAGTAGTGGCCGGGAGTCGAAGGCCGGCAAATTGGGTTATATGAAAACGAGATATATGTTTAGTTTGCTCAGTAGGTTAACCTCCCAGGGACATTACGTTGCACCACGTATGCTGTCAATATGTGTGAAGTCTTGTGTAAGGTCTAAATTTATCACTCATAAAAAGTGAATTTGATTGGCTCGGCTTTTGAGTGATCGATTTAGGGTCTTACCAAGAAAGGATAGTAGGTGAACGAGCATTTAGCTCATGTTTTGGGCTCCTTAGAGTCGTTATGGTATGTATTATGCTCAAGTTAATTATTGCTTGTTCGCTACATTTTATCACATGCCATGCATGAGTTAAAAATAATCATGTTTTGTTTGGCTTATGCATGCTCGTTATGATTAAGATAATGTTTATGTTGGTCATATGTTTGCTCTACTTAGCTGTTGCTAATCTCTTTTCCATCTCTACCTTTTAGATACTGGAGAAAATCAAGAAGAGATAGGCGAGGGTGTTGGGAAGGAAAACTTTGAATACCCCTTTGTGCCTGAGAATCAGGGATAGTAAGTCATCGTCCACTTGTAAATAGGGAGTGAGGTGTGCTATGTAGTTATGTATCATTTGTTTATAAGTTAGTGAGAAGTGTGCTGTATTTATGTGTATATAAGTTTGGATTTGTAAGGATGGATGAATGTAATATATGTCTTAAAGACATCATGGGTGTTTTTTTTTCATTTCAATGTAAACTAGCGCACTCTGCTTACCTTCAGAAGAAGGTTAGAGTGTTAGTGTATATGTTGTCGCTTCTTGGGGCGTGACAACAATATAGTTGGGCATCCCTCTTCTCGGCTGACATCCTTATAGGTTTGGGCCACTTGAGGATGTTTTGGCCCTTGATTTGATTGTGAATATGCTTTCGAAAAGTGTTGAGAGGAGTAAACGGTCCAGAGAGTGGTGCCCTCGAGCTCTTTGGCTTGTTGTTTGAAGCTCGGCCATCCAGCAATCTCGCATCTTCTGTCCTGCGTGTGTTTCTTCTTAGGGAAGCATCGAGTCTTCTTCGGCTTGGAGGTATTTCTCCATTATCAAGGGTATCATTCATGTTATTTGGGCCCTAGCCATGGCGGTGAAGGTTACTCCGGGATCTAGGTGATCAATGAGGAGCTTCTCCATTAAAACGGGCATAATATGATTTCAAGAACTCCTTTGGTCCTTGTACTATGCAAAAGAGGGCCGAGGAGTTCTTCCTTTGTATGTGACTTGTTAAGAAGTTACACAAAAGGACTCAGCCAACTGAGCCCAATAGAAAATGAAATGAGGCGTAAGATGTTGGAACCATACAGGAGCTGCTTCTTTTAGGGTGGCAGGAAATGCTCGACACATGATTTGACCTGGGACGAGATGTAGATTCATGCTTGAGGTAAAGCGAGCCAGATGTTCCATTGGATCCCCCATGCCGTCGTATGACTCGCATGATCTTAAAATTAGTTGGAGTAGGGAAGATGTCTTCTATGAAGGGCCGTTAGATGATAACTGGAGCGCTAGTGTATTGTTCGGCACGATGGTCTTTAGAACGAATGAAAGCGTCTTTCCTGGCAGAATAGGCTTTGTGATAGCTTTCTTCTGGCCTTTTGGATCGAGAATTGTGACGCTCATCATTAGAGTGTTCATCCGTGACTTGTATAATCTGTTAGTGGCGACTCTCCTTATTGGGCCCTTTAAAGTCGTTAGGCCCTTGAGGAAATACGAGATGTTCATGAACTGATTGTCTTTGCGCATTAATGATGCGCTTTGCATTGAGAGGCCTGAGAGGCTCTAGTAGCGCCGATGGGTGCTCGGATTGTTGCTCGATGGTTTCCTGTAGCCTTTCAATCGACTTCTGCATCGTTTGGATGATGGCTAGTAGGTCGGCCTAGTTGTTATTAGCTAGAGGTGTCACAAAGGTAGCAGCTGTCATGGTTACTCTGGCTGTAAGAGGCGCAGAAGAGCCGGTGAGTTAGAGCGGAGTTGGAGAGACAATGGTTCATTGGCGGAGGAGGCAGTGTTGTCATAGCTATTGGAGTGTCGGTAATTTTTTGCCTAGATTATGAGGTGGTTGTGAGGTGATGCCGCTGCGAGCCAAGTTACGGAGCAATGTTGACAATGAGCTTGACGAGGTTGCGCCTAGAGGTGTCAAAGGGCCGGGCTTAGGCCGACCCAGCCCGGGCCCAGCTGGCCAGAAAAAGGGCCGGGCCATTTTGGGCTTCGGGCCTTGTAAACCGGGCCGGGCCCAAATCTTGGAAATGGAAGCCCTATCCAGGCCCAAGCCCTAGGCCCTAACTTTAGGGCCGGTCCATGCCCTTTTTTTTTCTTTTTTGTGTTTAAAAAATACTCATTCACAAAATAAATACAATTGATAAGCCCTAAACCATTCAATATCGTTCTTGTGACTAATGAAGTGCCTTAGAGCTTTACGTTTACTCTATTTGAGAATATTGATTAGCAACAAAGAGTAATTTTGTTCCCAAGAAGACAATCTTTTCACATGAGTAAATATAAAGAAATGTGCATGTCCAAAGTTAAAATAAAAAAGTAAAATATGAGGTGTAGAGAGAATGATGTGTGAGAAAGAAGGGGGAAAGGAAAAAAAAAGACTCAAAATGGTTTAGGGCCAGATTTAGGGCCAAAGGGCTGGGCTAAAATAGGGCCAAGAAGAGGGCCAGAAACGGGCCAAGGGCCGGGCCTGACCCGGGTCGGGCCATTTTTGGAAAATATTAGGCCTGGCCCTAGCCCAGGCCCAAGGCCCTACAGGTTAGGGCCAGCACTATTCATGCTTAGGCCGGGCCAGCTCGGGCTTATTTAGGGCAGGGCCAGCCCGGCCTGGCCCTTCCGGCGGCCTTGCCCTTTTGACATCTCTAGTTGCGCCATCTTGGTTTGAGTGAAGATTCATTGCATGTGAGTTGAGATTCTCAGCCATGGGTCTATTACATGAGATTTCGAATCCTGCGGATGGCGCCAAAATGTTGTATATAATATTTGGGACAATCTTTAACTGGCTTGTGAATAGACCTGCACATCACAAATAACACCGGTAACTCGCCAAATGTGTTTTCGGCGGAGAAACTTCGATGCTAAATTTAAAATGTGTTTGAAAAGTATCTGAAAGTATTCTTAGATTGTAAAAACTTACCTTTTTCCATTCCTAGATTTTCTTTATATTTGGCTCCATTAGTGGGTCAGTTATTTCTCCTTTAATGGGGAGTTACTTAAGTAAGTGAGAGGTTATTTTCATTTAGTGGGCAGTTATCAGTCATAATGGGAAAATGAGATAATGGATAGTGCCACTTCCCACTTCTCCATTAATGTAGGGAACATTTTTGGTGCTCCGTGGCGATGACATATATCACTTTTCCGTTGGTGGTATTTTTTTTTACCCATATCAGATACCAAAATTAACTGCTAGGTTTTGCAATTGTGGGAATTGTGACCATGGGTACAATTGGAAGGCAGTGATGTTTTCAAGTGTACCATCATTGTATGGTTGCCTTCAACATTGACACTTTTGGTATGTTTGAAACTCATTTAGGTTTTCAGTTTTTTGGTTTAAAAAAAATAAAAAACAAAACCTCATTAAGTTTTCTTTCTTTCTTTTACAAAATTGATGGGTTGGTGATAGCAGTTTTCTGTAATTGGTTTTCACTTTTATTTTTTATTTCCCCCTTCTTTTTCTATTTTTCCTCTCTTCTTTATTCTTTCGTTATTCATTATTTGAGAGCTTTTTATAACTCCTATGTTCAACAACTAGAATCGTCTCACCATGACCTACACATCTCCTCTGCCACCCATCCAATTACTGCTACACCAGCTTTTGAATTAGGGCTTCATGGAGTCTGATTGGATGAAGGAGTTTGAATGGTTTGGAATTTACCTGCGCAGGTTAAAGATACTAGGACTAAGCGATGGATAAAATCTTGTGGTACTGTTTGTTGCAACGACAATGGTGGTCGATATGATGGTGGATTTGAATTTAGAGGAATGGTGGTGCCGTGGTGGTGACTGATGTTGGAGGGTTTGGTGTTCGGCAGTGTTGGTCAATGGTGGTGGTAACCAATGGTTATGGTGATTTTGCGGTGTTCGTGGGTGTTGGTATCACTGGTGGTCCCGACAGTGGTTAGTGGATATGATGGTTGGCGGTTGTCGACAGGTTTGGTATTTGGGTCTGTTAATCAGTGGTGGTGGCAGATCGTCAGTCATTAGCTGTGGTCGTTGGTGTGACGATGATCAATGGGTATGCTGGTTAACAATGTTGGTGGTTTGGTTAATTCCAAAGCCGATATTTTTTTCAGTTAAAAATTTTAAAACAAACAACTGTTTCAAACGCCACCTTAGTTGTCTACACTTTATATGCAATAATATAACAAGAGGTTGTACCATGTTATATATATATATATATATATATATATATATATATATATATATATATATATATATTGTTGTGATAGTCGTATCTGTTTTAGGGGCTTATATTTGAATACCATCCCAATTGCTGAAAACATTTTCATGATTATTGTTAGTCTTTCAGCAACAAAAGAAGAAAAGGAAATTGCGTATGAGGATGAGGATGAGAAAAAAAGCCTCTCCCCTTCTTTAACTTCTACGCTTTTACTTCTAAGTCTTACTACTATTATTATTATTATTACTTTTGAGAACTTCTTCCTCACTGTTTAGGCACAAATATTTGGAGATGCCCGGAGACAAAGGTGAGCCATGGCCTCCTCCTAAAATTCTAAAATCTTTCATCTCTTGTATTTCGTGTATTGTACCATCTTATACCATCCCACATATAGTAAATGGACATGTTTACTTTCACCCTTTCATACTATTACTAGTATAAAGCACGTGCGTTAAACGTGGATATAGTCGAGAGTAATGTTTGAACTGATATTATTATCTTTTTTGGGATCAAAATAATATAATTTAATTATGTTCTTATTTCTTTTGTGACTTATTTTATAAGAAATGTACATTTGATATTCGCAATTGTAATCAGTTCAATGTCTGAAAATATTCTTTATAAGCTAATGGATTGAAGAAATGTTTGATGGTATTGGTGAAAATAAGAGCAAACAGAGAAATTAAAAGAAAGAATCTACGGTCTTTATTTTTGTAATCTGCTAAATTAATTTATAATTAAAATTTATAATTTTCAAGATCAGGTACTTTGCATTTCATCAATAAGAAATGCAAAACACCGGTATTCAACTGTAATAACCGAACATATTTCATGTTCAACTTGGCATCATATTTAAACCTTACTTTTTCATGAATATCTAACCACCCCCACCCCCTTTTTTTTGTTTGTGTTTTTCCAACAATTTTTTTGTTTCTTAATTGATTTTTCACGTATTTAAGTTTCTTTCTTTTGTTTTTCAGTTTTTTTAATTGATTAACTATTTGCTAACGTAAAAATGCAAGAAAAAGAATCACATTTCTTATTAACTAGTTCAATATCTAATATTTATTTTAATTTAATCAAATTAAAAAGAGAATAATAAATAAATTTCTTTTTTCTATTTTTCTTTCTCATCACACTTTTCATTTTTCAAAGTATGGAATAAAGTCATTGCCCAATATTCTTTTAATTTTATCAAAATTTAAAAGGGAATAATAAAAGAAGGATAATAATATAATTGACGTAATTAACGGATGACATAATTATTCAAAAATGATTTACAACATTAATACTTTTATAGGTATAAATATAGATACACACATATAAATATATTTTTTGCAACTACACATTTGTTTCTCAATGTGTAAATGTAGGTTTAGATTAAATTTATGATCTAATGTTCATAAAACACATTATAAAAAAACTAATTAGGGATGGGTAGGGTTGTCATTAGAATAACTAACAGAAGGTAAAACTGGAAATGATTACAAAATTAATAATAATATTTATGAAAGGATAGAATTGTTAATGAAGTAATTAACTAAGAGTAAAAAACAGAATAAAATGATTTACAAAATTGATAGTATAGATCTATATCTATACTACCTATAAAAGTACCAATGTTGTAAATCTTTTTATTCCAATTTTGCCCTTCGTCAATCACTTTAATCGCAATCATACCCTTCCATCAATACTACTATTAATTACGAATTTTTGTAATCATTTCCAGTTTTGCCCTTAATTAATTATTCCAATTATTACCTTACCCTTCCCTAATTACGTTTTTTGTAACGCGTTTAATAAAAATTAGGTAAGAGAAAAACAAAGCTAAGAAATAAAAATAAAAATTTTCGTAATTATTTTTGTGATGCGTTTAACGAACATTATGTCATATACATAAGAAAACCCTTGAAGTTGAAGAAGCTAAGAAATAAAATTAAAATTTGTGAACAAAAAAAAGATAAAAAAAAGAGTTAAAACCTCAAATTTTATATCTATACTACTTATATCTATATTTATTTTTTACTTATAAAAGTCTGAATATATGTAAATCATTTTGTGGACAAAATTACCTTTATATAATTCTAAAACTCCTTTATTACCCTTCAATCCTCCTCCTTTGTCTTTGACTTCCTCGCCAACACTTCCCTTCCTCCTCAATCTCATCTCCTCTAAATCTCTGCAAAAGCGTTTCATGCATTCTCTCGAATTTAATTGATATAGTTCTTCAGAAGGATGACTCTCCAACTCCATAGCATGAAGTCTAACAAACTCCTCCTCTGGTGCGATTTATGGCAAACGACTTCATGCATCTTTAGGAATTAATTACAGCAATTCATTGAACGGACGACTCCCCATCTCCACAGCGCCCGGATACTAAGAGATGCTTCCACCATATAATTGTTCAATTCACTTCTTCATGCCTCTAATGAACAGCCTTTGCGTACCACTGGAGGTAAATTGAAAGATCATATTTCTGTATTCTGATTTTAAGATGGATTGCCAGATTCATTTTCTTGGTCGTAATTTGTTCCTGACTTATTTCAGTACCTGAGAGGTTCTTTGTCTCCATCCATCATCAATCGATCTAGCTCACATGCAGTTCTTGTAAGCGTATTTTTTTGCTTCGATTATGTAGCACTTTCTGGTCTCTTTTATACTTTCTTCTATATTTGATAAATCTTTAGCATTCTTATTAATGTTTTTAGGAGCCTTCAGACTAATTCATCATCAGTTATGCTTCCAAAGGAGTTTGGGAAGCTTACAAATTTGCGGACAATGTTAGTTTTCTTAACTTCATGTGTCTTTCAGTTGCAACTTATACATTCGCTGTATGGAATTCTTTTTTGTCAACAAATTCCCATCCTGACTTGAAAGCGTTCACTTTTAGTTAGCTCAAAGCAAGCGGTTGGATAAAGTCAAGACCGATGTGACTGAATCAGTCCAAATCGGGGCTCTTCGAGTCGAAGCAAAGGGGACAAGTTCATCCAGAGAGGCGTCGTAATGGACTCCTCCAGAGTCCCTTGTAGCTACCGAGTCTATTTTTTCTACAGGCCTCTGCCATCTGAATTTCGGAATTTGATGAAGTTAGAACAATTGTAAGTGCAATACGATGTCATTTCAGTTTGTGCTCATCATTCCTTACATACTAACCTGATTGAGAAGTTTTCTCATGCACTACAAGATTGAGAAGTTTGCGTTTACCATACTTTTACAAGATGGTGATAATTTTGTTTTCAAATAAGTTATTTCAGTTATTGCTGTAGATATGTGTGTGTGTGGTGATATGCAGTATCGGAAGATATATTTCCTCATAGAGTGACAAAGATGGGGGGCCAAAATTAAGTTATGATTACGAACTAGCTCAATTGGTAGAATAAAAGTCACAAGAACCCCTGTCTTCCTCGAGTCTTTATAATACGATGGGCTTAAAACATGCACATTAGTTCTGTATGAGAAGTTACATGGAAAGATGAAAATCAAACTCTCTACTTCATGAATTCTGTTTATAGTACGTGTTACACCCACTTTTGTGTCATGGAGGACCACAAAATCTGGTCCTCTTTTTGTGGAGTTTACATTGGATTCTCATCATAATTTATCCAAACATAATAAAGTGGATATTTAAAGACCTTGATGCATGAAGTGTAAGTTAAAAGTAGTGAAGAAAAGTACAAAACTTATTGCCTCATAATCCAACTTTAATGATACTTGCCCCAAGTTAACAGAATTGATAATTTACTTACTCCAAGTGCTACTTTGGCCTTAACTTCAGATGCAATGGACATGGTTGGCATAAGCTTTCAGTCATAATACAACAATTTCAATTTTCTCTAAATTTACATTTGAATTAGATAAAGAGAACAAGTGAGACTGCAACACTTTTGGCTTTATGCCTACTATATATCCCATTTTGCCTACTAAAGTAGCTTTGGATTCTTAAATGGTAACTGCTTTGCTACGCAAATTGCTTCTTGGTTTTCATTTTTGTTAACAACAAACGTCTTTGCTACGCAAATTGCTTCTTGGTTTTCATTTTTGTTAACAACAAACGTCTTTGCTACTTACTAGCAGTCAAAATATCTTAAAAACATTCTTGTACATGGTTTTCCGTTGGCAACTCCATTATGTTTCTCCTGTTTGTTTAAAATATTAACAATTTTATAACGAGTTGTTTGTCCTTGACTTTTCTTGTTATCGTGTCATTGATATCCCTGAAAAATGGATTCTTCTTGATACTTAATCTAAGGCACCATAAACTCACTATAAGTTAAGCTTGAATTTAGGTGTTCACGGAGTCATTGAGTGTATAAGAGTGATATCGTTTTGATACTTTTAAAGACAACATTTCTTTATATAAGTGCAAAGAAGCCAGAGTGCTATTATGATTTGTCATCTTAAGACAATTAGGTAATTAGGAGTTTTACATTGAGGGAGATGGTAAGCTTTTTAAGAACAAGCACAAGTGAGGATAAGGTAGCATACGTCCAAAATTCCCCTTACCATGAACCAAATGGGCATGGTGTATAGAGTCATTCGAAGTGACACACATTCACAGGAACAACAGAATCACTTTCCAAGAGTTGCACCCAACTTTATAGATCCATGTTAGTATAATGCACATGACTTTGCATGGAAGGTATAAGGTAAATATACTTGTTTCTCTCTATTAAAGAAATCTAATTTTCGAGATGGTTTGCATTTGAAACTGGGCTGGATGCTCAATGTGTTTTTCTTTTACCACTGCTGCTACCTTTTTAGACGGGCATGTGCGTCTCTTTGTCCTAAAGAGTCTTTGTATTGTGGTGTCCCCCTCCTCAGTCACCTTGTCTACTAAAAATGTCAATGCACTATTACCTTCAAGCTCAACCAACTAAGAGCTTGATAACATCAATCAAAATATTTACTATCACGTACACATCTTAGCCAGAGAGTAGAATGATATCATTTCATGTAATATGCAAAAATGTTTAGAATCTTGTGGAGTTCTTGGGACTTTCTTTGGATATCCCTCACAGTTAATAAACGAAAACATAATGATTATAGTTAATGAACAAAAACCAAAATGATTGCTTTTGCAACAGAACCGCCAGATTGTTTTTTTTTTTTGCCTTTCTTTGAAGTATATGTATATTCGTTTTTTTACTCAACAGCGTAAGGGGATACTAACGAGAAGGTAGAAAAGGTAATTGAAAATGAAAAATGGAGAGAATGTATAATGTTTTGTTGTAAGACACTTTCCCTGAAATTTGAACTTTTGCTCAATAAAGCATATTGGAGATACTCGGGAAAACACTACTAGAAATTTAAATAACAATCTCTGTGTTTTGAGAGAAAAAAAATGGCAATAGCCTCTTTCACTCTCTCCCTCTTTGATAGTTTCAGGAATGGATTTCGAAATTTGCATGCAATGTCGAAGAGCAAAAGCACACAAAACTGAAAAACAAAAAGTTGGCTCCGGCAGAAACTGATCGAGATCCACGTTGAGAGCGAGACATAATTTTGTATACCGCACTCTTTCCGTTTCATTAATGCAACTCTATATATTGATTGAGAAGCCTATCTTAGATGGATGTAATGTCAAAATGTAACAATAGGACAGTGTTTCTATTCCTGGCTGCTTGGACATTGCTTCATTGTACATTTGTACTTTTCTTTAGTGCGATCACTCGCCGAGAAGGAATAACAGGTATAGGTAAATATTCTCAGCCAAAAAGATGACAATGAACTATTAAGTTTCTTTTTTAGTTTGAGATCATCGCTTCTATTGAAATTTGTTATCAACTCCTTGGAACAAAAAAGTATCTTGAGATACTTTTGTTATTCCAAGAGAAGGAGGATGCTTCATATGCCTAAGAAGGTTTTGATGTGATCAAACACGAACGCTTCCAAGGGTAGTGTTATGCAAATATCACTTTCACTAAAAATGAAACAAAATAGCCTAATGGAGACCAAAGGTAAAAGATACAATCACATCAAAGATAAAGAGGAATAAATAACAACTTATTACTTTTCCACTTTGATTTGATAATGACAGTGATGTGCATGTTTCAAAACTGGTACTCGCATTGGATATTTTAATCTTCATTTAAGCAGGATATTTACTTCTCTAGTAAATATTTACTTTTGTGACATAATTATAAAGATAAATGATACTCGCAATTATCAAAATAAAATGCAGCTTTGGTGTTAAAAAGACCGTTGATATACACGTGCAACGCACGTTCTCCCAACTAGTAAATATAAATAAATAAATAAATAAATATATATATATATATATATATATATATATATATATATATATATATATGTTGCATGCTGTCCCAAAAATAATAATTCCATTAAAATGCATTTCTAGCATCAAAATGAACAAAAAAAGAAAAATATAAAGTTACCGGACTTCCGTCCCCTCCATAACAAAATTGTAGGTCCGTCGTATTGGCCTGAAATGAACCCGGCAAGTGATTTGAGTATAAGATACGCGGGCAAAGGGTGAGCAGTGAGCACGCCGAGGCAAATGCAGAGACGGAGCGGCGCTTGTCTCTGGTCTACATGCCCAAGGGCTAGATGGTTCATATCTCGCCACTTTTGCACCAAGTTGTTCGTCGGAGGTACCCCTTTTCTCTTTCCCTCCTTCAAATTCGTTGTGCTTAACGGAGATCATTGATTTGTTGACTTGTTTTTTCTGTTAACTCATTTGCCTTGCTGTTAATCTGAAGATGTGTGAATTCCGACATTATTTTGAATTTCTTTGATAGATACTTATAGGATGGTTAATTATCCATTTATCGCCGCTACTGTCACTAGAAGTGAGGTTGTCGCTAAAGGTTTCGTCTTAGAAAGATGTGATTTCTATAGCATTTGGTGACCGTTTATTTGATTACTGTTATGGCATTTGATGCTACTTATATGACATTAGCTAGCTTTACGTATATACAATATTAGAGTGTTTATTTCCACGCCCTATTATGCTTTCGACATCCTCTTCTGTCTCCAATTAGTGACAACGTGTATGAGATCATTACTGACAAAACAGTAGGCTTTTTAGTGAATAAGGAGGCGTGGGCAATCACTTGAGGGTGTGGAAATAGACATTGGCCTAGAATGTATGATGAGCCTGGGAAACTTAATCCGTGTTTGGATCATATATTAACAAACTCAATGAGGACTTCGTCTCAAACTATTTGGGATTGTCTAAACAAATACTGTTCTTCAACTTTCACCAACCCAAAATCTTTAGCAACCACAGACCAACTTCTTGGCTAGTCTACTTTGATGTTACTCGTATCTATCCTTACCTCTTCTTGCCCCCCCACCAGCTTGGTACTTTGAAAAGGTCCGCGAAATGTTCCCATACCTTGTCAAGAGGTTTTCCCTCATGTTGTCCCCAATTGGTGCTCTTGTGTGGTGCCCTGATTTTTCATGCCATGTGTGGCTGCTCATGTACCATACACTTGGCATTTTGACTACGCATCTTATGCCATGATCATGCCCCCTTGTCTTATTTTCTCGCAAATATCCTCATATTTTTTTCTCTCTCGTGTGGGAATGACTGTCAACCTGTTTCAACCGTCCTTCTTTCTTTGTGCTCAGAACCTGCTGTGTATGATACGAAATTTGTTTTCCAACTAAAAATAAAATGCAATAATGCATACCTCAGACTATTTAGAACACGACAACATAAATAACTCTTAAGAAGTTGGCATATGTGCATTTATGTGGATACAGATCTCCAAAGTTTATTGGATGGTAAACATTTCTTGTTTGCATGAGTTATATTAGCGAGTCCTAGCTTTCTTGAATTTCTTAAATGCGCTTATGAGCAAACTATGTGCCTCGACTTGCAGGACTTTCTTATGATACCAATGAACCAGTTTTAAAGGATGCTTTTGGTCAGCATGGTGAAATTATCCAAGGTAATGGCTGTGACCCTAAGAGTTGTTTATCCAATCTATATTTGCAACTCTAGCTTAAAAAGCAAGTGACATGGTCATGCCTTTCAGTAAATGTTACATGCGATCATGTGAGTGGCAAATCGAAAGGATACGGATTTGTGCAATTCACGTCTGAGGATGCAGCCAAGAAAGCTTTAACAGAAATGGACGGTCAGGTAATTCTGGATAATGATAATTTCGTATGCACCCATTTGCACCCCCTAAACGCATGTACAAAAAGCCATAGGAAATTCTAGGTAGTTGTGATTATAGAGGGACTGATACGAAAAGCCATAGGAAATTCTATACTATTTACTTTTAAAGGATATTTAACTAATGGGGATTGATCATGCTGTCTAATAAATCTATTAATGTATCCATATTTTCGTGTAGATAATGCCTGAAGTCAGCTGACTAAGTGTTGCCTTGATGTATAACTGTTCCCTTCACTTATTGCCAATTAGTTTTTGACTGATGCATTAACACGCTAAAAGAGCAGAGCAGGTTGACCGACCCTATAGGTAGGTATAATCATCCAAGTACTGACTTAGTCTGGTACATTAGCCACTCTCGAGGGGACATCTTGAGAAACTTATGCCCACATCTGGCAATCAGGCCTTGCATTGTAATTTATGTGGCCTCTTTGCTATATAATGCTTTAATATAATGCTTGTATAGATGTATACTTACATATATATGGAGATATGTAAATGGGGACCGATCAGGTCTTTTGTTGGATATGTCTCCTTTCTGTGCAGACGCGCAACTGCTGCATTCCAGGGCTTGGGGCTGCATGTCCTTTCTGCATTTTAATAAATACCAGCCCTATCCTCACTTATCAACCACTACACTTTGTAGCAGTTGGACAGGACTTTTAGTTCAGCTCCCACCTTCTTTCTTCTTGCACTTTCTGCGGTAGGAACTTGAGCCTCCATAGATGCTTCTTCTTCCTCGACCAGCATTAAAGAAGCTTTGGGTAAGGAAAAACCAACCACTTCGTTCTAGATCCATCCACCATTAATAAGGTTAATGAAAAATTAGGGCCTTTTTTTTTTCTTGCCATTCTAAGATGGATATGGAAGTATGTCCCACCACGTAGTGGTGGTGGAAGTTTTCGTACCGATAAGCTTACTTTGAAAAATGGAATCGCAACTTCTCGCACAAACAAAAGTTATTCCGGACGCAAGCCGAATTGAACGTTTTGATGGAAATAATTTTAAAAGATGGAAATACATGATTTTCAATGTCTTAGATTTTTCTAAAATCTCTTTTGTTCTAACTGAGCCTATGTCGGATGACAATACTGAAAATTATGCTCAAAAGTTAGAAGTGTGGAAAACTGCTAATGAATTTTGTCTCAGTACTATTCGTAATGCCTTATCAGATGATTTATATGGAATTTACAATCATTTTACACTTGCTAAGGCTTTATGGGATGAACTGGTCAGCAAGTATGAATTTGAGGATGAAGGGACTAAAAAGTTTTTAGAAGTTAACTTTTTGCAGTATCAAATGTTTGATGATAAAAGTGTTGAAACTTAAATAAATGATTTTCAGAATATCATAAATGGTTTAACTAAAGAAGGTGATTGTTTACCCGAAAGGTTTAAAACTCAATGTCTTGTCGAAAAATTGCCCGACTCTTGGAAGGAATTTAAATTGAAGTTTAGACAAAAGAGACATGCAATGACTCTACAGGAAACAATAGTCTATATCAAAGTTGAGGCTCAAAACTGGTAGAGTTAAAGAAATGTTGTCTAAGGCTGACGTGGTTGAAGTTGGTCCTGCTAAGCCCCAACAAGCACAAAATAGGGGACATGGTCATAAGCCTTATGGTCATAACTCCAATAGAGGTCAAGTGTCTAATCCACAGATTCACCAGAAAAGGGAGAATGTTTTGTTTGTGGAAAAACAGGACACTATGCAAATGTTTGCCGATATCTCAAAGGTGATCAATACAACAACAACAGCCGGCACCACTACCACAACAATAACAACAGAAGGGCACCACCAAGAGTTAGAGCAAATGTTGTTGAGGCAGATGATGATATCATTACTGCTGTGATATCAAAAGTGAACTTTTTCACAGAAGTGAAAGGATGGGTTTTAGACTCGGGTTCAACTAGGTACATCTGTACTAACCGAGATGTGTTCACCTCCTACTTAAATGTGGGGGAAGGTACCGAAAGCGTGTACGTTGGAGACATCAGATCCGTACCAGTTATGGGAAAGGGAAGGGTAGCTCTCAAATTCACTTCAAGTAAAACCCTTTCACTTTCTGATGTACTACATGTGCCGATGATCAAACACAACCTTGTGTCAATACAACTACTCAATAAGGCCGGCATCAAGACTTTGTTCGATGGAGGTATTGTTACTCTGACAAAAAATGATGTCTTTGTCGGTAAGGGGTATCTACACTAAGGTCTTTATGTACTTAATGTTGCTGATTCGCTTAATGAGAATACATCGTCTACTTTTGCTTACTTGATTGACTCTGCTGATATGTGGCATGGTAGACTTGGACATGTGAATTACGCTTATATAAAGAAAATGAAAGAGATGGGTTTAATCTCTAATTTTCATGAGTCTAGCGTAGACAAATGTGAAATTTGTGCTGAAATCAAAAGTACGAAGAAAACATATATACCTGTCATGAGAGAAAGTGAACCACTTGATTTAATTCACTGTTATTCTCAAATTCATACTTGCTGACCAGTTCATCCCATAAAGCTTTAGCAAGTGTAAAATGATTGTAAATTCCATATAGATCATCTGATAAAGCATTACGAATAGTACTGAGACAAAATCTATTAGCAGTTTTCGACGCTTCTAACTTTTAAGTATAATTTTCAGTATTTTTTCATCCGGCACAGGCTTAGTTAGAACAAAAGATTTTAGAAAAATCAAAGACATAAAAAATCATGTCTTTCCATCTTTTAAAATTATTTCCATCAAAACGTTCAATTCGGAATAACTCTTGTTTGTGCGAGAAGTTGCGATTCCATTTTTCAAAATCAATCTTTTAGAATGTTGGAAATAAATCCTTTTGTAAATTCTTTTGGAATGGAATTACACTTTCTAATACAAAACAAGAAAATTATAGTAGATTATAAATAGTAATACGTTAAAAGATAAATAGGAATTATCTCACCAAGTTATAGAATCAAGTCGAAGCTTTGTCCTAAAAGGTTGATTCGCGCCCCCTGGAAGCAGTGGCTCGATGCGATGGGCTTCACGGCACGCAACCTCTAGGATTAGTCTATAGTATTATTCCCGTTTGTACGCACTTGCAACAGGAACTCTGGAACAATTCGCTTGACTTTTCTCTTCCACAACTCACACAATATCAAAATATGGGTAGTAAAATTATAAAAGGTGAATCGGAGATTTTTTTGGTGAAAGAGTATTATGCTTTGAGTTTGCAAAGCAATCTTTGGTATCTGCAGAAGGCTTGGCTGAATGGCCTCTATATAGGGAAATATGGAGTTTAAATCCTTAGAAGCTAAGTAAAGTTAAAAGGATAAGGCTCCTTAGTTGTCAACAAAAAGGATTAGGGGATGAATCATCACTTAAGTCAACAAAAGAGGAACTTGGGAAGATGAATTCTCTAATTTGTCAACAAAGCCAGTAGAAGGATGAATCCTTCCAACAGTCCAAAAAAGGTAGCATGAGAGCAGCCATTTTTGGTCAAGCTTTCACACTAGAAAAAGAGAGATGGGTCTTCACGTGTGTTTTGAGACACAGCAAGTGGATATGTGTTCCTATTAGCTGGAGGAGCGATCTCTTGGAAGTCGTCCAAGCAAACTGTTATCGCTAAATGCACAATGGAATCAGTTTTCCTTAGAGAAGGCCTGCTCTGAAGCAGAGTGGCTCATAAGTTTCTTGGTTGATGTACCTTTATGGAGTAAACCTTGTCCATCTGTGGTGATGCATTGTGATTGCCAGGCTGCCATTGCTCGAGCCAAAAGCAAAATATATAATGGAAAAAGTCGTCACATCCGGATGCGGCATGCCACTGTGAGACAACTAATTGAGAACAATTATGTATCAATGAACTTTGTGAGGTTAGAAAGGAACTTGGCCGATCCTTTGACTAAGCCACTAGGGAGAGACCTTGTGATGGAAGCATCGAGGGGGATAGGACTGTACCCAAATTCAGAAATGAAATGACATATACCTAACTTGCTATGATCGGAGATCCCGTGAATGAGGTTCAATAGGTAATAGCGAAGTCATGGATTCTAATGGGCACTGTCGCTTTGTGTATATCCTTTAAGGCGGGAGGTCCTTAAAGAAGAGTCTATCCCTATGGTGTATGACAGTGACCACTGCAGTGTATGAGGATGAGCATATAGCTCTTAATGGATCCATAGTCCCTAATTATTGGGATGGCGTGTTCAGATGCAGCACATTCCTTGATGGATACCACCTATATGTGTGTGAGGTTGAGCCGCCTCTATGGGACTTGGGTATGTCGCTAGAGCACACAAGAAAATCCAGGTACGACGCATGGCCATTTAGCGTCAACCAGCAAGAACAACCCTGACTAGAGATATTATGTGGGTGTTGAGTATGTGCAGTTCACAAGAACGAAATCTGGTTAAAAGAGTACTCACTCTACCATTGTATTTCAGTGAATTCCTACTCATTTATCCTAGGAAAGTTTCAATCTACGTGATACCTCGCCGATGCATAATCTTTCGTTTCCTCTTCCTTTATCGAGTATGTGTTTTGAAACATGTGGGGGATTGTTGTATTCAATGAATTTGTTGTGTGTCTCAAAACACACGTGAAGACCCATCTCTCTTTTTCTAGTGTGAAAGCTTGACCAAAAATGGCTGCTCTCATGCTGCCTTTTTTGGACTGTTGGAAGGATTCATCCTTCTACTGCCTTTGTTGAAGTTAGAGAATTCATCTTCCCAAGTTCCTCTTTTGTTGACTCAAGTGATGATTCATCTCCTAATCCTTTTTGTTGACAACTAAGGAGCCTTATCCTTTTAACTTTACTTAGCTTCTAAGGATTTAAACTCCATCTTTCCCTATATAAAGGCCATTCGGCCAAGCCTTCTGCAGACACCAAAGATTGCTTTGCAAACCCAAAGCATAATACTTTTTCTCCAAAAAATTCTCCCATTCACCTTTTATAATTTTATTACCCATAGTTTGATATTGTGGAAGAGGAAAGTCAAGAGGGTTGTTCCAGAGTTCCTGTTGCAAGTGCGTGCAAACGGAAATAATACTATAGACTAATCCTGGAAGTTGCGTGCCGTGAAGCCCATTACATCTAGCCACTGGTTCCGGGGGGCGCGAATCAACCTTTTAGGACAAAGTTTCGGCTTGATTCTATAGCTTGGTGAGATCATTCCTATTTATCTTTTAACGTATTACTATTTATAGTGTACTGTAATTTTCTTGCCTAAAAAAAATGAGGGCTTCTTGAGTCTGATTGAATATATACCTACAGGTTATCGTTAAAATACCGATATACGTGGATGAAAGTCGTGCTGATGAGCTTGTACTTTGCACCTAATAATAAGGGCTTTTCGGGAGTTTGATTGGATACATACATACGTACATGTGCATATTCTTAAGAGTACGTGTATGGAGAAGGCCTGGGGTCATGTTAAACAAAAAAGGGGGGTTATCATGGATATGCAGGGTCTTTGCGTAGTCCTCAATCATGACAGAAAGATTTTGCTCTTTTACTTTGGTTGATGGCGGCCTTCCTTTTATGAACTGCAATGCTTACGAGATGGCTGTCAAATCAACATGACATATCAAGCCACCTCTTCAATTTAGAACTCATAATTAATTTAACCACAATAATTTGTTCTTCCTGTCATATTGTTGATTTATGTTTCTCAAAAGCATTGTTGGAGCTCCTCATTTGACTGGTCAGCAATGAATCCGAGGTATCAGAAAGTTCAATGAACTAATTCATGTGATTTCGTTGTTCCCACTGCAGATGGGCAAATATTATCTTTGAGAGTTCAACTGATTGACGACGAGTCGGGTCATTGAGCCTAAAGTGGTTACTGCTTACCTGGTATATAAGCGCAGAGATGTGCCTTTGTATGTCGTGCTTATTAAGCACTTTCTGACAAGCCTTCACTTTCAGTTGTTCATGATAGCAGGAGGTATTACCCACTAATGTTGGTAATTTCTCTGACTCTCGATAGGAGCCAAGGGAAAAGTCTCAATGACGTGCGCTTAACTTTCAAAAGCCCATAAGTTCACATGGATAGCTTCGTCATGTAGAACTTATTGTCGGGATTGGAGCTCTTAAGAGTGGACAATTTAGGATTACATGAGGGTTTCATAGAAGATGTTTTGTGCGAAGAAGTATTTTCTGTAGGTTTGAAAAGACAAACTTCTTTCGTAAATCATGCCCTAGAAAGACTGCAAGCTCATCTCCTGAGCTTTCCTTTTTTTTTCTCATTTTGTGTGTGTGGTGTACCTCATTCTGTTTCTTCGTATCACTCACTAACTTTTATTTGATTTTTCTTCCTAATTATATTGTCATTAAAACACATGTTTTTTGTCCACACGGATAATGGAATATCATCCTGTTATTTTGCACAAAATTTATCTTAGTATGCAAAGAAGCTCTTAGATGTTTTATTAATTTTTCATCTCGAGATTTTGGTTGATATGAAGGAGTTGGAGAAGTTTTAGTGGAAGTTGAAGAAGACTTGACTGGACTGTAACTGTTGGAATGCATAGACAGTTGGCCCAGTAAAAAATAAAAAGGAGAAAATGAATGTCAGTTGCTTTCCTTTACCCTTGCATTGAGTTCAGTTTGTCTCTTGGATATTTTCATGTTAGTTGTCACGTGAACTGCAACTGGTTGATGTTAACCATGCCTATCGTGGTTTATCAGGATTGTTTCACTGGATGGTGTAACTATAAGGCATATTTGTGATTCACATTAATTTCTATGCCCTTTCTTAGGAAATTTCCTTGTTTTTTTTGTACTTTTAAATGCACTGGTTACATGTCAACTTAGTTGGAATGCTAGGCCTGGTGGCGAGACTTAGATGCTACTAAGCAAAAACAGAAACTTTCAGTTTCGAAATGTTAGATGTAAAAGGTACGTATTTTGGTATCCAAAAAGTGTGTGAGAAGATAGGGGGCATATGGGATTCTCTTTCCCAATGTAGCTCTTGTATCTTGCCCTAGCCATTTTATCCCGTGGGAATATTCCTAGAGCTGTAGTATGGCATTCAGGAGCCAGAAATGTGACAGAAAATATTTGGGGGAAAAGGTCCCTTCCAAGTTACTAAATCCAGAGAGTGTACATATTAAATGCACAGCAGACCTTTAAGTTTTGAGAAGTCAAGTAATTCTTCCTCCTATTTAAGTCATTATTTGTACTGAGATTGTAACTTGTGATTGTTTTTAGTTGTTGGATGGTAGAAACATTCGTGTTCAGTATGCACATGGAGGAAGATCACCAGGACCTCAGGTATGATTTGGTATATCTCATTATCTACGAGCTCAGTTCATTTGCAAAAGGAGACATAACTGAAGTACGGATTGTACCTTAAGTGCCTGATCATGCCAGTAGGAGCACATTCAGAGAAAGGGAATTAACCACAATCCAATCCTGTGCCAGTATGCTCCTGAATCAGTTACATAATACCACTGATTAATGAGTTTCACATGGACCTTCTGCATGAGTTGTTGTACAACATCCTCGCAACCTTTCGGTTCTAAAAGACTATATTCTCTTCTGACCTTTCCCTTATAGGTACACTGGTGACAAAACCTACAATTTGTTTGACTCACTTTTTGGGACCTTTTGATGCTGTGCTGGGCTAGCATATTAAGAGTCCTACATTTGCATCCGTTGGTATTCGCCTTGTACATCCCTGACCTCCAATTCAGTATCTTTCCACCTCTTATGGATAGCAATGTAATCCCTTGTATTGACAATATTCGGTGTCCCAAAAACTAGTTACCCTTGACTATGTCATTTGCTCCTTCATACACGAAATTGAACTGAATACCCAAATACCTTGGGATTGTGGGTCTGGATTGCAGGAGTACAAAAAACCATGTCCTGCTCTGTTATCAGAGGCAAAATTACCTGAGGTGGTAGCTACATCGGTTATACTGAAGATGTGGCCAAGTCTGATTGCTCAACCATGCATTGTAAGTTTCTGATTTTTAAGGTAAATATTTTCACAGCTTCAGGATTTTTTATTGTTTGAGATAAAGCTTCTGTAGAAAAAAACAACAATATCCAAAACCACTGTACTATTAGAAAAGACATTCTTACATCCAAAGCAAACCAGAAATAGAATATTTTACCTACTTCAAAGTGCTGAAGCGAAAGACACATAAATATTTAGATCAACGGGCCATAGTAACAAAATTTGGATGTATATTTCAATATTTACGAATTTATCACGAAATATTCATAGAACTTTTTTACTCGAATATATTCAATAATACGTGAAATTCACTTCAATCGGAATTTATCGCGAGTTTCGGTGATATTTCGACGAATTTATCGCGGCAGTATTCAAAAAAATAAAAATGATTTTGCCTGGGAAGATCTAAACCCTGGTGGATTGCTTGTGAAGGTGTATATTAACCACTGGACCAACCTTTATTGAGTTATTTGAAAGCTCACTTATTTTTATCCGTCCACATTCTTTCCATTTCTTTTGGATCTCTTCTACGCACAAATAAGATCCTACATCTAAGTAATGGGGTGAAGTATATATATACTTATTATAATTAGTTGAAATACAGTCATTGTTATGTAAATTTCTTTCATATTAAGCCATAAAATTTTGGTGATTAATATCCGAATATAATTTACGAACTTCTTCGACAAATTCGGTCAGATTGCAGAAGTTTTCTCGACTTTTGCCGCAATTCTCCAAATAATTCCAAGCAATTCCCTCTGCCAAATGATTCCCGAATACCGAAATTGTCACTATGCAACGGGCTGCATGTAGAGCTGTCTCCTTTAGCTGATCAAAGTAAGCCACCTACTTCCCCTCAACCTGAGACAGAATCTCGGGTCTCTCTCACATGAGGTGATCATAGTGCCAAGAGCCAAAGCTCTTTAAAGTAGTTCCAACTAATGACATAGTATTGTTCCCCATTATAAGATAGTCTAGAAGAATGCATCCCAGTTGCTCTTCCCATCCTCTAAAGATTGGAAGAGAAAATAATATTAGCGGTCGTGGTCTCCAAATACCAGTGAATGTGCTGAGGTGGTGTCTTTGAGTAGATAGGTTGCCCTTTAATTGGTTGAATTGGAAGCCTTTCTTGGGGAGATATCAGAAGCTTTGAAGGATATTAATGGGGAGAAGGGCGCCGATTGTTTTTCAGTGGGCACTGTGAAGTTCTTCTGGAGTCTGGTTAGGGACAATTATATGGCTGTTTTTCATTAAATATTTGCTATTGCACTTTGTGAGCAATTTTAAGTGCGTATCTTTTGGAAAGTTGTGCTGGTAACATTGGGCATTTTGTCCATCAGTTCGATGGTTGTTGGGATATAACTTAACTGCAGAGATTCTGTCCATTCGTGTACGGAGTGCTATTGACAGGGCCATTTTGGGTTCTCAAAGTGCTTTTTTTTTTGTGGCGGAAGATAGGTTTTGGAGCGGTAATGGTTGCTACCTTGTTTATCGATTTGAGGATGAGAAGTAGAGCCCCTAGGTTACTCTGCTGATGAATATGCAGGTGGTCTGCGATCATGTTAATTGGATATTATGCGTGGATGGGATGGGGTTAGGGAGTAAATGGAATTAATGGATGCATTAATTAGATTAATATTAAATCTGTTCTCTTTCTTATAGTTTCTGTCCTCGTTAATGGCTCTTCTTTTCATTACATGGATGTGAAAGATAACGATATCTGCCTTTTCCTTCTCTTCGGTGATTGGAAGCCTTGGGTCAAGTGTTAGATTGCTCACTTGTGATTAGGAGGCAAGTCGGTTGAGGTATCTCTAGTTGACATTACTCTCTTTTAAGGCGTCTTTATGTTAATAAAGATTTCTCATGGTGAGCTGTTTTTGGTGGTGGAGATCTGTGGGGTGACGGGTGATGCAGCTGGTGAATAAAGCTTGGCATAAACAAAAGGGAATGTCTGCAGCAGCTTCAGCAATTTGATCAGCTAAAATAATAAAGGATTTCAGCATGTGCCCATGGCAGAAGATCAGCAGCCATAACAACAATTTATTTTCATATAAATCAGCAAGATACTTTGCAAATTATCAGTATAGCCAAAAATCCTTTAAAATGATTCGTTTTATCCATGGCCACAAATCAGGCATTTGGACCAACAAGTCCTGCCTTAAAATGAACCAGAATTTCAGTATTTCACCCAGTTTGCATCCTTTAGGCATTCAATCTTGCTCTCTTGGGCTGCATCATGGGGTAGACGAGTTGGCTGATAATTTGGGGGTTTACACTGGGTTCCTTTCAAAGCAAAGGTGCTCTAGGAGATTATTGGATGGAAATCTAGTATCAATCCAAGGCTGCCGTTGCTTTTTATTTCTTGGCGTATTGACATGATTCATATTCTTCTTCCTTTTCGATTATCTTGCAGTGATAAGCATTCAAAAGTAGCAATACTCGTGAAGGTTGTGAGCCCAACGAGAAAATCTCAATCTTATTGCTTTCTTTCTGCAGGCGGTTTCAAGTCCCTAGATGCTTTACTCTCTGGGAGGATTCGTATACTGGGGTTCTTCTGCACTCTATATTGTCCCACTCTGGGCCGTGGCTGCTTGGATACAGATCCAAAGGGAGAGGTTCAGGGAGGAGGGAACAAGAGACGATGTTTCTTGCTTTATTTATTAGATTAATTGTACTATAGGTTAAAGACTAATCACTGGTTTAATAAAATCTGGATCGCTCTTGGGTACTTTGCTGTATTTTCAATATCGATAGCGCACGTTAGGGAAATTGGGTGAAAAGGGGGACGAGCACGATTACTTCTATTGACCCCTGCGAAAAGGATCATCTCTTCTGTTCCTTTTAAGAGTAAGAAAACTAATTCATCTTTCTATAACAAGGGATTTCTGTTTGGCTACAACAGCAAAAATGAGAAGCGGTAAACATGTTAAACCACAAGAAAGAACGAGGCAGAAAGGCTTTCAACTTTGGATGGTCAATAAGGATGTGGTTCATGTAAAACTCAACGTTGCATGTTACAGGGAAATGAAAGGAAATCATTTTGAGGCGTATAATCCTCCCCAAATATTGCACGACCCTGTTTAGAACCGCTCGATCAGGAGGGGCTGCAGCAACAGAAAAAATCATGGAGTTATTTTACAACATATCTAACAGTCAGTCCTAAATGGGCGTCTCTACTCCCGAGGCATTACAGCATCCTCTTCGGGTCTCCATTCTTTGCAACTTCCACCAGAATCATTCTTCCACTCCCTGCATCATGCAATAACATGCAGCTATTTAACACGCCTTTGGCAATGTAGTGTTCACGTTGGTCCTCCAGCCGGGAAAAAATTGGTATAGAGAAGTGCAGGCTAGCTATGCCATACCAAAAGCGGAATTTGCATATTTGGACAGCAAAGGAAATGAGATACGTAAGAAACAATATGCATGTTAAACCATATAGAAGAAGAAGAAGAAGAAGACGCGAAATAAATCCCAAGAGTTGGCCATATTCAAAGTACAATTTTGTGAAACTATAGGGTCAAATCTAAGGTTAATATTGTAGCGGACGGTCGATCAGCACTGCATATTAGACATACCATGAACATGACCAGGGAGAGGAGCTTTCATTTTCCCGAGGGAGAATTCTCTCTTGGTAGTCTTTGCATCCTCTGCAGGCGTTTCAGTCTTGGCAACTTCCACAAAAATCAGTTTTCCGTTTACTATCTGTGCCATATATGAATGCAATGTTAGAGAAAGCACTGAGTTTCTCAAAGAAGATTAATTTCAACTCGGCAATCTGCAGCAAGTATAACAAAAACAGAATGCTCAGGTTGGTCCTCCAATTGATTAGCAAGCGCCTTGACAAGGAAATGGCACAAAGCAGCCTGCCCGGCTCCTCCTTAAAATTTCATTCTCATTATGTGCATATAAAATCCATCCCAATTCAGTAACAAAAATAGCTGACGGGAGGTATTTTTAGCAAATCCGGAAGAAAACTTACAAATCAGAAAATGAGTGGCTTAATTGCATACAACCTCCTGTGATTTGCCCCAAATTTTGCAATTAGAACCCTGAGCTTTTGAATCACGTAACCAACACCAAAATGTTTTCAGATTTTAGCAACTGGACCCGGCCCTGAGGGTTCAGATCACCCAACTAAGTACGTTTGTAAAATGCAGAAATTGGACCCAAAATCAGCCCAGGTCACATTATGTGGATGACCGTTTTGATGTGCCCATCTGCCTGACCTTCTTGAGGGGCAAAACTGTCCAAACTCCAAACATTACAATCAAATTGGTTTCAATTTTGCTATCCTCCTTCCCTCACCCCATCAAAACCATCACAGCAATGGCAACCCTTATCCATGTATTTCACCATCATCATCTTCATCATCATCCTCCAATATCGCCACGATTAACACTACACCAAACCCATCCCCAACCACTTACGCCACATCCACTACCATGGCACTACCAATAAATAGTATGCGCGTGAGTGCAAATTTTACGAAAGATGAATCGCTATTCAGATCTAATTGGATAAGTGAAGAATATGCATTTTTTTCACTACGGAATGATGTTGAAGCTATGATTTCTATGCGCTTAGGAGAATCAGATCGAATTATCAAAAGAATTTGGGTCTGGTGCGAATGGCCATTACTGTGATGAGGTTATGGTACCGACAGGGTTGCCGCAGCTGCTGGAACGGACGGTATTTCGTGAATGGACAGCCAGAGTTGTCAGACCCACCACTGTCATGCCACCGCTGTTGGTCCAATACACTCTTGAACCCGCCACCGCGGCTCTACCACCCTCCTCTCCTCCAAACACTAATCTCCTCTGGGGCAAATCCCTCAGCCCGCAGCTTCTCATCTCCACTGTCTGCTCCTGCGCCACCCCTGAATCCACCGAACTTCCCCACCAAAAACCCAGCACCCCTACGTGGAGGCCCCTTGCCCTAGGCGCACCGAACCATCGTCATCCGTGCCCTTGAACGCCTTGAAGATGCCATCCCCTGATCTTATAAATTTTTAACATTGAGAGCGCTCTCACCAGCCACAAAATGCAACACAACTGTCCAATCCCATACCATGGTGATAATGGCGGTGGTATGGAGGCTCTTTGAGGTTGTGCTAATGCCGAATCCTTTATGAGGTTGTGGACAGTGTGTGCTTGGGGGAGGTTGTGGAGACGATGGTGACTGGTGGAGACAGTGAGGGGAGAAAGAAGAAAAGGAGAAAAAAAAGAACACCATGAGTCCCGAATGGCCCAGTAAAATCTTACCACCTGTAAAAGAACCATGCTTATTTTCTATAAAATGGTTTATTATTTTTGACAAGAATGCCCTGTTAAAACGTCATGTGAGGCGCAAACTCAACGTCTGTCCACGAATCTTAATAGCATCTTCATTTTTGGTTTCAATTGCTGCAATTTGAGAACATCAGGCGTTAGTTGAGTGATTTGAAGTGCGAAAGCAGGGCAAACCACAGTGGGTAAGATGCAATTTAGCCAAAACTAAAATAGGGGAAAAGCCAAAGAGAATAAGGAAAAAAACTGATGCCTTTACCCGTCAAATATAAGCAAAGAAAATTGGAATGCATCCCAGCAAGGAAAAAGGAAAAGATTTGCTTGGAAACCTGCAGTTTTCATGATATACTTGGATATGCACAAACCAAACAACTCGTGTGAATCAAAGGTTCTGCTCTCAAGTCCGTCAAAAATATCCCTATCGCCATATGAACTTCCTAAAGCCCTTGAGTCCCTACGGGAGCCCAAGTGACAAGTCCTGGCCTGGGTGTCATCCCCTCAACAGCCGATTCCACCTTCCGGGTCTAAAGGCCAAATTACAAACGGAAGGGCAGCAATAATGACCTACATATCCCGATCTCGAACAACTCCTGCATACGAAGTTAGCTTCTACAACCAGAGACCCATTGTGCAACTAACGTCATTCCTCATTAGAATGACTATAATTAGCATGATGTGACGAGTCCCATGAGGTACCCACACCAGAATCAAGCACTACTCCCTATTCAACCACCACCATTCGCATTGTTCCACCGAATTCAGCCCTAAGTTACCTAGAATGCTGTAGGATCAACAGCGCCCTCTAGATAATTTTGTGCAGTCCATGTTCCCATTCCAACCACACTCGCAAAACTTACCTCTTCCCTAATGCCACAGCTGGTTCCTGAAGCATTCTACCCCTCTCAAATGCTAAAGAAAATCCCTTTCCCCGGAAAAGTGTTTGCACAAGACTTTATCAGAGAAAAACAGGCAGCTAGCACAAGAAGCTTCGAGGAACAACAGGCAGCAACCTGGGATTTTGTCAAGCTACGATATAAAAGATGTGCTTATGATCATCTCTATTCAACCCACAACCACTGGTGAGCTTCATTCGCCTATATCGGGTAGATTTAAAGCAGTGGCATCAAAGACCGTCCCTTTCGGCAGAAACTTTTCAAAAAGAAGTATGCGGTCGCTCTCTTACTGATTCTAGTGAAAGGAAAACGTTTTTTGTCAGTTCAATTGTACCAGGGATCCATGGGTTATTCTCAAAGTGTCCCTTGTTTGGTCAGCCCAAACAAAAATAGCAAGGCTCCTCACATGCATTCAGCTGCAAGGAAAGATTGCCCTTTGTTAAGCATTGAACATTAAGTTCACGAGTGCTGTTCCTGGGGGGAAGGAGGTCAGAAGTGACTGTTAGAAATGCAGCAGCGGCCTGATTGGTAAGCATCATCTGTAAGGTTAGGTTGGGTTAGGGCGGAAATAGAATTTTATAGGACAGCTATGATGAGAACCAGATATAAGTTTCCTCACTGTAGCATGAGCAGCTCAGTTTGGCCAGTGGTTCCTATTGATCTCAAAATGTCGACTAGCCGCCCAAATCGAAGAGATGAAGAAGGGACGAGCCTAGTAACAGGAACTCTGCAAAACTATCATTTATAGCCATCAACTTCCACTCTCTAATATGAAAAGAAGATTTAACATAAGCTTGCTGCGTTCCAAAACAACGATCAAAGTAAATCGGTCTCCCTTTCCCTATCATTCATTAATTTCCACAATACCCGGCCTTCTACCAACTGATTCCTTTGATCACAAGGATCACACTTTATCCTCACAACTCCATTAGCCGAAACATTACAGCCACCGAGTTGATCATTCTACGTACATGAAAATACCTTCTGCACATAAATAAGAATGAAAAACTTCCAAAAATCCTATAGATGAGGCAACATAACAATCTCAATCTTGAGTTTTTATAGATCAGAAAAAATAATTACCATAAGGAGAAGTCTACTTACATACCTTGTTATTCTTTTTCACATCCTCATTTGTTGCTAAAAAGACAAGAGATTAACATCCTTATCGACAAATGAAGTGATAGCCAGCACATGAAGCACATGAGTGTGGAAAAGTAGAGATACTCTAACCCTAATTGACATCTATAGTGATGTGCACTCCCACACTTGAGTTTTTAGAAGATCCGTCAATTTTTTGATCAAGTCCATGCAGTGCTTTTTAACTTGCTTGTAGTTGCAAGCTTCGTTAGCATATGTCCTGAATCTCCGTTGGTGCTGATCTTGGATAAACTCGTATCTTCAGAAGTAACCCACTCCCTCATTCGATGACATCTCACATTGATATGTTTGGTTATTGACTGATGGACCTGGTTCTTTGCCAAGTGAACTGCACTCTGGCTATCACAATGCTAAAAACTGATGGATAATCCCATACCCACGGCGTGGGGATGGGAATCATCATGGATATTTAAGATTAATAACTCAAATGACCTTTACAAGGGTGTGAAACAAACTCAAAGTGGAAAGTGTCGTGTTGTGACCTTTTGTCACCATGTCAAATAGTGTTCCACCCACCTTCGTTGACTTCATTTTCGTGTTAGCATGAGAATGCAACCAGAATCAATGTAATGATTTGATTTCGACAATAAGCTTACCACAGTCAGCATTGCTGTGCAAAAGAGTGGGATACCTACGAAATGAGCAGCACAAAGAAGCCTAAAAATAAGGCCAACCGAGAATCATCTGAAACGCAACCTCGTGTAGTACATTCTTCTTCGGTGTGAGGTAATGTGGGTAGGATTGAGTAATTGAACTGTTGAAACAGATACAACCAATGAAACCAAATTGAGCAATCTGACCGAACACAAACCAATCTAACAAGTCAATTGCTCGGATTTTTTTTATATGAAAAATGAATATACAATTTGGTCGGTTCAGTATGGTTTTTTGAACTGATTAAAACTGAACCGACTAAACCACATATATACAATTAAAAAAGTATACCAACCCAATTCCACTTACTATCTAAATTACCAGAACAAAGCCCTAGTTACTATCCAGTAGCTACATTAGTTACTTTTATATAGTTGTCTTGTTTCTTTTGAATCATGTTGCTTATGATTAAAAGAAAAAAACAACTATTTCTCTTTGTTCATTGTAATTTTTGAGATGAGTAATGTGGATTATGGACTATGTTCTCTTTCTGAGCTTCTTGCTTCTCCTATACTTTTATTCTATGTTGTGCTATAGGCCCGTCATACAAATTATGAAGGCCCAATAGTCAATGAATAGCCCAAACAAGTCAGAAAAGGACTACAAGGCCAAACCGATCAACACATCCAAATCAATCCGTTAGATCCATTGAAACTAAACTGCTCAAACTTTACCATTAGTCTCCAGATCGTTTTTTTACCAAATCGGTTGTTTCTGTTTCGTATTCAGGCTCCAAGCTGAACCGACAGAACAGTGTCCCCTGAACATAGGTGTGCAAGAAGCGAATTGTATTTCAGGATTAACTCTCTGGTGTTCTCTCGTACTTGTACTCGATATTCGGGAAGTATGAAGAAGATTGCATGACCAGTGGAGGTAGACACGTCAAAGCTGAAGCAGTCCCCTGTCCTAATTTTTGCATTTTCTAATCCAGTATTAATATTTCCATGATCAGCTAATGTTCCATTCCATCTGCATAAGCGCTACCAAGAGCTTCTAGACTTACCCCCCGCTATTATTTACCACTGAGATAGTGAGGCGCCACACAATTACCAAACAACTCTCTTCATCTACTAACATGAGTGCTCTTCAGATAGAAATTCATGTCTTAAGAACCCACGGCCACAGAAAAACATGACCGATCCCCACGGTTCGGGTTGTTTAAGCAACCAATGACACCAATATGGACTTTACCCACCTTTTAGGCAGCCTCCACTAGTGGCACATATACCATAAGCAATCAAGCCCATAGATACTTGTTACGACTCAGCCAAACTTCTCGGACCTCTCTCCTGCAATCTGGATTGCTGATTTTGTCCATCCATTTCCACGAGATGCCGAAAGCCTTCCAGAAGTGATGAAGGAATAATTAGTTATCCCCAAGGAGATGTAGGTCAACATTATTCCTCGTTCCTCTAAGTATTGTGCTTGTCTACTTCTCAAGGATATGCACTCTCATCTGTTTTCTAGATTCTGTTCTTTTTATTTCGGGGTGAATGTGACAATCCAAACGCATTATGTTCGTTTATAACCTTCAGAGCAGAACGGTGTTCCAGTTCTGGTCTTTGTGAGAAAAAGAACAGGAACAAAGAACATTACCAAATGGGGGCCTAAACCTACTAAACATTTATGTCATGTTTATCTAGCCCAAACTTGTGTTGTAGCTTAAGATGGTTTTAAGAGTGAAGTCGATGGAGCAGTTTGCTCTATATTAGAAATTTACTTCCAAACGGTAATGGTCATGCAGAAAAAACTTCAGGACCAAGAATTCCATGCTTCAAATATGATAAACACATTTGTGGATATTTTTGCAAAACCTTAACTAATTGATGCAGTAAACAGTTTTATCCGCCTATTTATCTACCCCACGTGTCATATTTAAAACCAAACATTGTTGTCTGATGGAATTATCATACAGACACCACTGCAAAGGGAATGACATCCCCCCAAACTTTAAACCTCTCTCAAGATAACCCAAACATTTTCTGTATTACTATTAGTTGAGGTACATTGGCAGTGTAGTTGCAAATCAAATATTTCAAAGTAAGTGAATCATTCCATCAGATGAATTTAAGCACAAGAATTCAGTTTTCAATGTGTTGAATAGATCCTAGTGCACTAACTCGAAAGTAATAATGCTAATTATTTGTGCGGGTTGTACTTCAGACCTTGTAAGGCTACACAAATTCTCAAATCATACAGATATTACACAGATGTGAGATATGCTCATAAAACGATCAAGAAAAGCAGAGAGAGAGAGAGAGAGATACCCTGCCATTCATGGCCTTCATTGCTTTCTGGGCTTCACCCTCTGACTCGAACCTGATAAAAGCATACCCTTTTGGCCTTAGAGTTTTCGAGTCTCTTATAATCCTGGCTGGATCACGGATGTTAACCATTCAAAGAGGTTCAAGCAAGATTAACACCCAATTGAACATACACTTTTCGTAAAATTAAAGGCTCAACTCAGACCTTACCTTCCTTGACTACACCATATGGTGAAAACCATTTCTTCAATTCTTGAGTATTGGTGTAAAATGACAATCCTAGGGTAAGAACATTAGATTAAAGGATTATTAGAAACAAATGGCGTTTCCTTAAACCCCAACTGAGAGGAAGGTAGAGAGAGACATACAGCTCACAAACAGCTGCGTGCCAAGTCTGTTCGCCATCTCTTACTCCAAAAAGCATATTGCTTTACTTTAGGGGTACCTAGATTAATTTCCTTGCAAGATAAACACTAATTTGTACTATCTTTTTTCGGTTGTTTATGAGAAAATTAAAATAGTTTTCAATCTGGAATTATGAATATATTACTTATTTTCCAAAGCAATAACTCGTATCTAAAGAACTGTATAACGAAATATGTATAGTTTCAGAATAATATATAAACCAGTGCAAATTCTTGTATTCATTGCACATTAGGAGGGATACAGATCATTCCGGGCTCGCTTCTTTTAGGTTACGATACAAGGATGATTTTTAGCAAGATTAGTTTGATGCCGTACAAGCTGAAGTCTCTCTTACGGTAGTAGCTGTTACTAATACCTCATGAGTTCTTCCACTTCATTTTTTGTAGCTTTTAACTAGTAGGCTTTCTGAGACAGTTTTTTGGCATATGTGGTTGGGGCTGTCATCCTCTCCTCTTTTACTTGGCTTTTTTGCCTCTTGGTCCTGTTTGTTTCTAGTTACTCTCTATACTTTTTTACTTAACGGTATATATTTCTCAATTCTCCAAAAAAAAAAAACTTTTCTAGCTAGGAGTATAAGTGATTCTAATTTAGTTCACTATCCTTGCTATTTTAATAATTAAGTTCAAATTGCTATTTTGAATTATTAGGTGATCAAATTGAGGAAAAAGGAGGGCAATTCCTTTGCCAGGAATACTCCCAAAGATTCAACCTCCAAGGAAAATTGTTCGTCAGATTTCTAAGTTTTGGAGGATATTTTCAATTTTTGGAGGGACTATTGCTAGAATAATGTAGCCTAACCCTTGGAGGATATAATCGAGTTTTTGAAAAATGGCGAAGGAGTTTGGATTTCTGGAAGGAAAGTCATTGGGGATTGCTCAATGCTCATTACAACCAAATCCTTCAATCGTCTATTCCGGTTATCTCCCAGGAAATGGAAGAGCTGATCACTCCTTCGGTCTCGGAGGAGGACAACAATTCCTGAAGAAGCTGAAATCTTTGGTGCTATTCAACATATGGGATCACACAAAGCACCTGGTCCCGACGGCATGACAGTCCACTTCTACAAATCCTACTGGAAAACCATCAAACACGATGTCATCAAGGGTGTCCAATCTTTTTTTGCTAGTGGTTACCTGCTGAAAGAACTAAACCACACCCATATAGCTTTGATTCAGAAGGTCGAAAACCCTTTCTCTGTAAATCATTATAGACCTATTAGCCTGTGCAATGTCTCATACAAAATAATCTCTTCGATTTTAGCGGCAAGGCTAAAAACCATTCTCCATAAATTGATTTCCCCTTCACAAGCTGTGTTCGTGCCAAATTGAATCAATAACGATAACAGCATTCTTGTTCAGGAAATTGGCCATTCGATGCAAAAAAAGAAAGGAAGCAAAGGGTTAGCGGCTATCAAAATCGACATGGAGAAGGCCTACGACAAGATGGAGTGGGCTTTCATCCTCTCTATGCTCAAGAGCTTTGGGTTCTATAATCAGTGGGTCGATCAATGCATCAGCACGGCTTTTATGTCCATCCTCATCAATGGAGCTCCCCATGGAATCATAAAACCGACAACGGGCCTTCGTCAAGGCGATCCATTATCACCTTTTCTATTCATATTAGGCTTTGAAGTTCTAATAAAACTCCTCCTGAAAGCTGAAACCCAAGGACGTTTGTATGGAATCAGAGCAAACTTCTCAAGCCCAGCAATATCCCATTAGTTATTTGCTGATGATCTAATAATATTTTGCAGGTCCAACCAAGGAGAAGCGGAGGAAGTCTTGAAATGTCTCAATAAGTACGCTGATTAGTCGGGCCAGATTATAAATAAAACAAAATCAAGAGTTTATTTTAGCAAAAATACTGAAGCGGCTAACAGAAGAAATTTTTGTGGTATTCTGGGAATCAAGAAAGCTCCCCCTCAAGACAAATACCTGGGACTGCCGTTGTTCACCCATCATGGAAAAGCACAATTGTTCAACAATGTTCTGGACAGGGTTAGAAAACGTCTAGCTGGATGGAAATCCAAATGCATCTCCTTTGCAGACAGAGGTACTCTGATCAAATTAGTGGCAATGGCCATCCCCACGTATGCCATGTCAACTTTCTCTCTTCCAATGAAACTATGCAACCAACTTGATAGCACTTTTCAAAGATTTTGGTGGGGGCATACTGAAACTAAAAATCATTCGTATTGCCCGAAGGCTTGGGACACTATATGTATTCCCAAAAGCAGAGGCAGGATGGGCTTCAAACCCATGAGAGCTTTCAATCAAGCTTTACTGTCTAAGCTGGGATTGTCGGTGCTCAAGGAACCTGACAAACTTTGGGTCAAGGTTATGGAGACCATGGACTATGGACCTTTGGGATGTGCCTTTTGATTAATATCTTACCCATGACTACAATGCTCTCCATAAGAAACTGTCCTCCTTCACCCAGTAGGGGCAACTCTATGGGATTGTTACTAATGCTCATCCAAAGCAGTTTAACATGAAACACAATGTCAACATAGAGGATAGGGAAGTTTTAGCCTATTGGCAACCTAGCCTACCTTCTCTAGGACCTTATAAGGGCCGTAGAACTAAGGATAAAGCTTAATGGTTTCTTCCTAAGAGTTATGTTTAAAGATTCGCCCCGCAGAACCTAAGTCACCCACCTTCGATTTGATGTGCCCTGCCGCCCAATCCTATTCCATTTAGCTCCAACCCATGCCATTTAATCTTGATTCAATATGGATCAACCCGTTTAGTCATTAATTATTTTTATTTAACATATGCAGTGGGTAGTGGTGGTTAGTAGTGGATATTGGTGGACTGTGGCGGTCACCGATGGATAGCAAGATTGGCGGTAGAAGGCAATGGTGGCTACCGGCTCTTGGTTTATGTGTGTGTGGTAGAGAAAGAAAAAACATGCATGTATTTGAGTTAAGTTTTAAAAATCTATTTGGGTTAGGTTGTGCACGATAAAATCCATACAGGCCTAAATGATTAGATCCTTATTTGCCATATATCTACTAGTCTTGATCCCATGTGTTGCACACGGGAGCATTTCATAACAACTATTATAATGTACGTTAAATAATTATAGATTGAAGTAGAAAATTATACTAATATGAATTCTTTGTAAATAGTATATGAAATGATAAAAATAGACTTCCTAACTAATAACATAATAATGATAGTACTAACATTAATATCCCGTATGTCGAGGTTTGTATTACTCAAGGCTACAAAGAAAAGAGTACCAATAAATAACAAAAGTTTGAAAATAAAATGCAAGAATAAACTATATATAAACTTGTAATGAATAAAAGGAGGGAGTATTAGTTTGAGAGAAAAGCTGATGGAGAATATTGAGTTTTTCTAAACAACAAAAAAGATTTAAGATTAAAGGAATATATAAAGAATTAGTTTTGGCAAAATCTTAGGGATTGATGGAATTGCAAAGATCTAATTAAAACTTTAAAGTGGGACATGTTGACATAAAAGAGAGAGAATCTAAAATCTATCTAAACGGTTGAATTTTAAATGGTAAAAAAATTCAAATTAAATTGAATAAGAGAGAAGGAGAGACGAAAAAAATCCAAATCATTATTACAAAGGTTAATAAATTCAAAACGTCAGAATGGGACAGTCCACATGGCGAGCTAAGAGAGTGTCTAAGTAAACGGTGACTAGACAACATTCTCTCAGCTTCGACATATATATATATATATATATATATATATATATATATATATATATATATATATATATATATATATATATATATATATATATATATATATATATATATATGGAGACATAACAATTTCTCCACCATAAATCTAGCCGTCCACATGTACTCGTGGATAACCCAGATCTGTTTTTTTTTTTTTTTTGAAAAAGTTACAACCGCCACTCTTTCAAGCGGCTGCAAAATTGACAAAAATGTCCCGTAAAGCTTAAAAAACCCCAACCGTAAGAAAGACTAGCGGTTGGGGGCCCACGAATTTCCTCCCAACCGCTACAAAGTGTAGCAATTGGGAGCACACCCAACCGCTACACTTTGTAGCGGTTGCACTGTACTTTTTTTTAGGATTTTTTTAATGAAAAAGTGGGGCCACTTAGAATTTTTTAAATAAAAAATTGTTTGAAGGATTCCAACTGCTACTAAGTGCAGCGGTTGGGTTTTGCAAAAGAAAAAAAAAGTCATGATTCCAACCCCCACTCTTTGTAGAGGTTGGTCTTGGTCATGATTCCAACCCCTACTCTTTGTAGAGGTTGGGTGGTAATTTGGTCTCACGAAAAAAGCTTTAAAAAAAAATTGCAATGATACCAACCGCTACAAAGTGTAACGGTTGAGAGGAAATTCGTGAGCCCCGAACCGCTAGTCTTTCCAGTGATTGGGGTTTTTCAGCTTTCTGGGGCATTTTTGTCCATTTTGCAACCGCTTGAAAGAGTGACGGTTGCAACTTTTTCAAACAAAAAAAAAATCAAATCTGGGCCATCCACGAGTACACGTGGACGACTAAAGGTGGGTGTGGATCGGCTCCCATATATATATATATATATATATATATATATATATATATATATATATATATATATATATATATATATATATATATATATATATATATATATATATATATATATATATATATATATATATATATAGGGAGCTGATCCGTTGAGAGCGCTAGCAAAAGAGAGAAGTTGCTAGCGCGATCTGGCTGTCCACGCGCGATCTGTGGACGGTCCAGATCTTTTTTTTGCTTTTTTTTAAGTACGTCCGCTACATTATGTAGAGGACCATTTTTTGACAAAAATACCCCTTAACTTAAAAACAGCCCATCCGCTACATTATGTAGCGGACGGACTTTTCTGACATTTTTTTCTCTTTCTCTCATTAATGCTCTGATTCTCTCTCTCTCCCCTTTCTCTCATCCGCTACATTATGTAGCGGACAAGTTCATTTTACGTAGAAATGCTATTCAACTGCTCACTCAGACTCTTGGGGTCATTTTGGCTGTAACCAAGTCTAGAAGACATGATAGGAACATCCCATCCAGCTGCACCAAAGGCAAAAGCCTGCCCAGAAGATGGCCAATCCTGTCAGGCTGCTGCTGCTGCTGTAATAGTTGCTGCATTTGGTGTTGCCGTTGAAAACATCTTCATTGATCAATGAAGAGAAAACGTCATCGGTGTAGTAATAAATGTCATCATCATCTTCCACCATTAAATTCACCAAGACAACACAGACAAATAGATACCCACCACCGCAACAGCCGCCGTCGCCGTCTTCAATCAGTGTCGCCACCGACCGTCTACCCTCCGATTTCACTCATTAATTCAGCAAATCTCGTTACAGAAATGTCGGTCTCAGCAATTAATGGCACCAAAATCTCTGTCGTACCACAGTCTACGTCCCTTCCGCCGTCGAGAATAGGCGGCGGTGCGACGAAGGAAGCGCCTCCAAGAGTGGACAGCGTCTCTGGCGATTTCAGTCTTGTGATTAAGAGCTCGTCGTGGCCGCGGAAGAAGGCGACGACGCACCACCTAAAGATGGGGCCACGCAAGACGAAGCAGTGGGATGTCCGCCACAGGCCCGCCGATACTGTCGTCGAAGCTTCCTCTCCTTCGCTGCCTCTTTCTGCCATGACAGCCTCATTTTTAGATCTGCCATCTTCAGAGAATGGGTACGAGGGAGAAGATGGAGAGGACGAGAGATGAGGAAGAGAGATCAAGAAAATGAAAAGAGTTCTCTATTTTCCGAATCTGACACATTAGGTCTTTTCAGAAAATTAATATTCATCCGCTACATAATGTAGCAGATGAAAGGAGAGAGAAAAAAGTGTTAGAAAACTTGTCCGCTACATAATGTAGCGGATGAGAGAAAGGGGAGAGAGAGAGAGAGAGTCAGAGCATTAATGAGAGAAAGAGAAAAAATGTCAGAAAAGTCTGTCCGCTACATAATGTAGCGGACGGGCAGTTTTTAAGTTGGAGGTATTTTTGTCAAAAAATTGTTCCGCTACATAATGTAGCAGACGTACTTAAAAAAAAGCAAGAAAAAGATCTGGACCGTCCACAGATCGCTCATGGACGGCCAGATTGTGCTAGCAACTTCTCTCATTTTGCTAGCGCTCTCAACGGATCAGCTCCCATATATATATATATATATATATATATATATATATATATATATATATATATATATATATATAAGGAAAAAACGAATATGTTGCTAGCCTTAGCTAGGCAAGTTGCCTAAGGCTGGCGACAAAAAAACTATGTAGTTTTGGCCGTTTTTTACAAGTCTTTTTTTTGTTTTTTTTCCCTCTTACCCTGTCATTCTCTTGCTCTCATCGTATGAGCCGATTCTACCGACACCACACAGTCCTCATCGTTGGCAATGTTGCTGGCCAGCCTCCACACCAGCAACCCACCAAACTGACCATCAAAAACCAATAACCAACCACTGCCAACCCTCTATGTTCCCATGACATCAAAGATTCAGCCATTGCCGCCTCACCAATCTCTGACCTCTGTCGTCCGGCAACCAATGTCCTATCTCCACCCTCCACCTCCAACCTCCGACTCCGTTCCTTCCAACAACCACTGCCAACATTTCCCAAAATAACCATGGATCAAAATCATATGGGTACTTAAACACCCAATATGTTGTGCCTAAATTTTGACTAATTGATTTGTATAAGAGTCGAATTGAGTTTTATGATTTTCAGATGATGGAACCGTGTTGAACCAGATTGTCGTTAATAAGATGGCCATGGTCGTGGCCATTGGCGGCAGGTGGGGTGACTTTGGTAGGTGGCTAATCGATGGTGAGGTGGGTGTTCAATTTGTGGTGCTGCAAGGTGGCAATGGAGGCTATAGGGTGGGTTTATGGCTATAGTTGTGGCCGTTGGTAGTAGGGTGAGGCAACCGGTGGAGGTTGCAATCGATGGTAAGGTAGGCGTTTGATTGGAGGCTGGACAGTGAAGATCGTGTGTGTGTGTGTGTGTGTGTGTGAGAGAGAGAGAGAGAGAGAGAGAGAGAGAGAGAGACTGGAAAGAAAGGTGGAATTGGAGACCTGTGATTGCGGCATAGTTATTAAAGGCGCAGGTGCGCCTAAGGCTCAAAGGGTCTCTGGAGCCTAGGCGCAAGGCGCAAATGTGTGCCTTTTCGAAGTGAGGTGCAAAATAAAAATAAATAAATATTAGTGCACTAAACTAATAAAATCACATAAAAATTTTCAGAACATGGTCATTTAACAAACTTTGAGCACTAGAAAAATTTTCGGATGTAATGAAAAGTAGTTGATGCTAACTAAATATGACAAAATCATCTATTAGTGAAGGCTAAAGCAAGAATGTTTTTCCTCGAAGGGAAATCATAGGCTCCCAGTCTGGTAAAAGTTTCTCCTCAACATCTTCTTTGTCTACAAGGTAAAGTGAAGGAGAATATTTACTTTAAAAGAGTAACATTTGGAGACGGGACGCTAGCACAATGAACAATAATATGACAATCGATTGATTAGGGATTTTAGATTTTTTTTGTGGTTTAGATATTGATTTATTATGTTATGAAATAAAGAATAAAAATTAATGAACATTTGAGATAATGCCATGACAAAAAAAATCAAAAATTAAAATTTTTGGGCTTTTCTTTTCGCCTCCACCGCAGCCTCGTGCCTTGCGCTTGGGCGCCTAGGCGCGTAAGGCGCGCGCCTTTTCGAAGGGGCTGTGTCTAGCCCTAGGCGAGACAACTGGAGTGCGCCTTGCGCCTAAGCGCGCCTTTGATAACACTGTATTACAGTTAACGTTAATTTGTCGAAGGAAGAAAACAAAGGCAAAAACAGATAGTCAAAACTACGTAGTTTTTGTTACTAGCGTTAGGCAACTTGCCTAAGGCTAGTAACATATTCGCTTTCCCCTATATATAATTTGCTGCCTCCCGAAACAAGTTTCATGTAGGGCAGGGCGAGGCTCCAATTAGGCCCATAAATTTTAACTCATCTGCCTATATGGTTGTAGTATGAGATAGGTCATACACCTACTTCAAACTGTCTCTAAGTGCTATGTGAACCTTTGAAAAATAATATCCTCCTCTATGTCATGTCCTGGGTAATTTTCATCGACCTCGTCCAAAACTTGTTTTGATAAGTTGTTGATTTACCTTTAGGCTGTGT
This sequence comes from Escallonia herrerae, assembly GCA_033070095.1. Taxonomy (NCBI): domain Eukaryota; kingdom Viridiplantae; phylum Streptophyta; class Magnoliopsida; order Escalloniales; family Escalloniaceae; genus Escallonia; species Escallonia herrerae. The sequence continues at coordinate 614,465 of JAVXUP010000216.1, forward strand.
TTGGTGCGCGAGATAAGACCCCGGATAGGATAAAAATAATCATATCCGACATTTGGACACTCACTTAGTCCCCAGATAAGGTATCATTTGGACTTGTTTTATCCCCCTTGAGTGGGATAAAATAATACCTGGGGGGTGGTATAAAATTAGTCCAGATCAGTTCGGACTAAAATGAATGGGACCCACCCCACGTTTCTTCCTCTTTCCCTTCAACACCATAAATACATATACATTGTATATATACATATACATTGTGCTTGTGTATATATATATATATATATATATACATTGTGTGTGTATATATATGTATATATACTGTATATACGGGTGTGTATATACGTATATATATATATATATATATGTATCTGTACATATGTGTATATATATACATATGTATCTATACATACGTGTGTGTGTGTGTATATACATGTATATATATGTATATACGTGTGTATATATATATACCTGTTGTACCGGCTGTATCGGCCGGTGATACCGGCCGAAAACTACGTTTCGGCCGAGATATTGTGTTTTGTACCGTTTCTCTAAAAAATATAAAAGAAACAAATTTTGTTAGAAATTTTATAAATTGACAATACAAAGATTAAATAGAAAAACACTCTAAACTCTATTGTACCAATCAAAGTCTCTATAGCCTTTTACTCATAATATTTATTACAATTTGTAAATTTTTTCTTGATAAGTTAAGTTATCAATCTTCACTTAATTTTGATTTACTTCATACCTGTAAGTTTTTATCATATTCTTTTATCTATATGGTATGATGATTTACACATATGCACGCTCGCGCACACACGCATACACAAAAATAATTTATTCTTGAACCCAAAGGCGTTATTATTGAACAAAAAACATATTCGTACATAAATATTTGCGAATAAGATCGTTGAAAAAGGGAATAATCTTAGAGGAGGTAATTCAATTAAATTAGCTATTTGTTTCTAATGTCATTGTTTGCGTGAATATTACAAATATAAACTGTTGAGAAACACTTGAGACAGTTCCGAGACGGTACCAGTACATACCATTTCACGGAAAAAACGATATGCACTCCGGTACGGTATTTATAACTATGCAAATTATAACTTGGTTTCAAGTCTTTTTGCCTCTTTTCTTTTTCCTACTTTTAGATGCTTTGCTGTCTACCGATAGAGATTCTTAGTTCCAAATCTAGAAACATTTTATCGTGTAAATAACTGCCATTATTTCGATGCTTTATTTGTCTTTTTTGAGAGCGCAATCTTTCTAGTTCTAATTTAATTTGCCGTTTTTAGAGAAGTACTCAACTAGAGGCACAAAAGAACTCGCACATTAGTTGAGAGTTTGCCTTCGAGCGCAAACACACCGCTTTAGGGAATCTGCCCAAGACGGTATACTCTTGGTATACAACAAAGCCCCGCCAACGCCACAGCATCATCTCCTAGCATTTCATACCCCCATCACAAGACTCTTCTGCTGAAGACAATAATGCTCCTCCTAGCTACCGATCCGCAACTGCCAAAAATGCTGCAGATAAGATGGAAACTAATTAGGCCTTCTGCCACCAGTTTCCTGGACACTCCATTGTGAGTTCAGCCAACCCTCCCTCTAACCTGGAAATTGTTCCCAACACATAAGAAGGGCAAGGGAAGGCACGGCCCAAACTTCTGTTTTCATTTGACAAATAAAAAACAGCTCTCCAGGCTTTGCCTTCCAATCCAACCTATATACCTAGTAAGAAACAGAAATTTGTGTATCTAAACTTGTAGACCATGGGCAGAAAAGAGAAATTTGTGTATCTAAACTTGTAGACCATGGGCAGAAAAGTAGTTCGTCTTTGAGTTAGTTTTTACGCAGAGGCATGGTTGGTGACTGAAGGCCTCAGAGCACACACTCCTCCACATATAGGTTCTCAGTTCACACTTATGGGGGTAGGTTCATATTCCACCACACGCCCGTTTATTTCCCGAGGGAATTCCACCAATGTGTCTCATTTTTCCCTTCCAATTCTTTCGATCTACCCTACTTTTTCTTCCCTCCTCACTTCAAAATTTTAAAACAGCAGAAAAAAGTCTATTGATTTTGGATTAGTAGTAGAATTATCTCCACAAAACAACCATACAATTTTGTCCTAGGGAGAAAAAGCAATGCCTCATGGCCATTGCTATTGGAATGAGCATTCTCTAGATCAGATGATTTCTACCATCTGGGTTTAATTACATTTGCATTTCTGCACCACGCTTCAAAAGCAATATAATTTGAAGCAATAAAATAGCATCCACAGATGCTAATTAAGAATGACTACGTCTAATTTTCAAGAACAGAGCACCACATTACACACAACTTTACTGCATTAAACATATAACTAGAGCCCAACTCCGCCATACTGGAATTACAAAACGTGGCAATGTTGAAATTGGGCTGAAAAGACAATTCTGGATAAAAACTGAATCAAAACAAGTTGCATAATCCTCAAAAGAAAAATATAGCACATGACAATGTTTACATGATTAATTCCACGTCAGTTCAACAACCAAACAAGTCCAAAGCAAGTTCACATTATGTGAACAAAATATATAAAAGATGCGATTATTCAAACAGAAAAGGAACCAATTTGCATCATATCAACAATAGACGACACATCAAATTGATTCAAACCACAGAACCAAACATAAGATAGAAAGAGATAAGATACCTAGCAATAGTAGTTAGAGCCAACAATAAAATAAATATAGACCAGACACTTCAAACACCATAACCAAAATGGCATTTGCAGTTTCGCACCATACATCACCAACAATACCATATGCACAAAATATAAAGAGTAATACATACAGGTTAAGCACAATTCAGATTGATTAAGGAAAACTAGAGCCCGCAGCTACAGGTAAAACATAGCTTTAGCACAGTAATCACATACCCCAAGCCACGATGATACTGCTCCACATTCAATACATAAGTGGAAGATCATTGAAGATGTTTTTGACAACTTTTAAGACCAAAGATATCTTGGCCCAAACTTCGTGAATGGTACATGCACTTTGGCCTCACAAGTCATAACTCTTCATAGAACTATGAAAGAGAGTTCAGTAATCTTAATGTTTGCTTCCAGTTGAGTTCCCTGTAGCATGTCAACTGGCTATTGATATCAAGGTGAATACTCGGTACACTAAACAAAAATGAATGAGATAAGTGATTACCCAAAAAAAAAAAGGATGAGACAAGTGTGGAGGAAAATGTGACCTCTTCTAGTTTCACAATAAGCAGCAATACAGCAAAACTGCATTAGCTCAACAAGAACACTCTCTCCAATACAACAACATTGTCAATCTGTAGGGAAATACTTCATCCAACTTGGTTAATAAGCTAAACACATCACAAACTCCCCAACATAACCAAAGGTCCAAAACCAGTGTTCATCAACCAGCAGACTAAAACAAACTAACAAAGTATGAACTAATAGAACTATGAACAAAGGGCATTGCCATACATTCTCCTCATTGAGGCACTTGGCTTTCCTGCAGTAATTACATATACACCAAGCCCAAATGAGTGCTTGTCACGGCAAAAGCTCAAGATCACAAATTACATGATCAATAGCACCCTACAGCAACACCATCAAACAAGTAAACAATGTCAAAATTTTCATTTTCCCAAAATTAATCAGAAAATTCAGAACAAGCAATCCAATTATATAGAGAACGCAATTATTTCCTCAGAAACAGATTGATTGTATTTAATATCTGCAACAGGCCATCCAGATCCAGTTGATCCAAATTCTCGTAACCAAACATCAAACCGATAAAATTAACAAACGCAAAACAGAACTAACCATACAAATAAACCCTAAATACTATTGACAATAAAAACCTAACCCTAGGGACCTAGATCATAACGAACCGACCAAACTTAACAAATCTAAGAGCTGGTAAACTTAGTCACCGCCTTGGTACCCTCAGAAACAGCGTGCTTGGCCAGTTCACCGGGAAGAACCAGCCTCACGGCGGTCTGGATTTCGCGAGACGTGATGGTAGGTTTTTTATTGTACCTGGCCAGCCTGGAAGACTCTTGGGCTAGCTTCTCAAAGATGTCGTTGATGAAGCTGTTCATGATTCCCATAGCCTTGCTCGAGATCCCGATGTCTGGGTGGACCTGCTTCAACACCTTGAAGATGTAGATCTTGTAGGTCTCGACGGACTTCTTCACCCTCTTCTTCTTCTTGTCACCGGCGGCGGCACCAGCCTCCTTGGGGAGCTTCTTGCCGGCCTTGGGCTTCTTCTCGGCGGGGGCCTTCTCGGCGACAGTGGTCTTCTTCTCCTCGGCGGGTTTCTTCTCCGCCGGCTTCTTCTCTGCCTTGGGTGCCATATCGATGAACTAGGGTTTCAAAATTGGGGGTTAGTTGGGAGGGGATCCGAATTAGCGCGTTAAATGGTTCGTAATGGATAAATGAGAGGGTTGTGGGCGTCTATATATAGAGGAGGAGATGAGATCTTATTGGTTGGTGAGGTTTTATGCGGATCGGTGACTTGGCGTAATTTTTGGGGCGTTGGATTAACGGTGCTTAGGGGAGAAGCGTGTGGACGGCTGAGATGGGATTATCTTTGTTTTGGGATATCATAAAGGAGGGAAGACTTGGAAATTTTGGATTGGCGCCATTAAGCAGTCTAATCTTATGTTTTTCTTAAACAGTCTAGTATCGTTAGAGCAGATCAGATTTGGTTAATTTTGATGTTTTCCTTATTTTTGGTGGACCATAATATCTAATCTAATGTTTTAATAAGCGTGTAGGATTAATATTTAGAATACAACTTTTTTTTTCATTTGTAGTTTGAAGCTTTAAATTTAGATTATCCCTTTATGGTATTAGTGAGTGTCAATAAAGATAAAATTTTAGGGGGCGTACGTTTATTTTTTTTTGTACTCCAATTTTGTAATGATAACCCTTTTATGTACTTTTATCATTTTGTATATTCATTTTGGATACAAAATCTAAATAATGCCGAAAAAAGGGAAACCTTTTTCCGACACAGATGAATCCATGTCAGAGAAATCCACCCCACACCACTGTTTACCCTCTCCCTCATTGTTACAGAGGAAAGGCGTTGTTCACCGTCTTTCTCTTCATCGTTACAGAGAAAGTCACACGAGTTTCTCTCTAATTTTCAGATCCATTGCCTGGATCTTCAACTCCCTCTCACCCCATCCCTACAAGCTGCTCATACGCCCATACCAACACAAACTCTTGATGTGCCAAGGCACATAAGCAAGAGACGCTAGTGCGAAGACCTGCTTGAGACGCGCAAGAGTGTGTTTGGCTCAGTTGGACTCCATTGCCTGGAGGTTGGAGGTAATGGAAGTCTGGATTTAGCGGAAGATCCATAGGTCTCAAGAGTCATGCGCCTGAAACGCACTCGTCAACGGCATCAGCCTTGCTCAAAGAGGCTTTCTCAATTGACTGGAGCCTAATGCTTGAAAGTGCTTCCTTATCTGCATGCCGAACTGAATTATTAATCCTTCGATTAAGAGGGCTTCAATCTTTTCCACTGCCAAGGGAACGAGATCTTCTAGAAGAACATGCCCGGAATCAACTTCATCACAAACTGAGCTTGAGTTCAGGATTCTCACGTTGTTAAAACTATGAGAGGAAGGTAATCCTCTCTGATTTGGGAATCATCCTCTATGATTGGGGAATCCTGCCGGGAAATGGAATCCCATTGATTTGGTTTCGGTTGGCATCCTTGATTTGGGAATACGATCGTAAAAGAAAGAGAAAGATCCATCAAAGAAGCAGTAAGGGTAATACTGAAAAAAATGGTGGTAACAGTAATAAAAACGGTAAACATACAAATACAACTGAAAAAGGTAGACACAAAAAAGTGGTGAAAATTATAAAAGTACACAACTATAATTTATAATTGGATACAAAAATATTGAAAACAAAAATACAATACAAATACAAAAAAGAAAAAGTGTAAATGTACAGGCTCTTAGCAATCAAGGGGATCATTCATTCATGGTGTAATAGTGTAGTTTGGTTAACAATTTCCAAGTTTTTGCAATTCCTCTGGCGAGGTATTTTCATTCATATGCAAAGTCAAACAACTAATTTGATTGGGTGCAACATATTTGGGACTAGCGAGGGGACCGCTAATGTGCGCCCAGAAAATATAAAAGCATGATTATTCACACAGAAGTACACTGTTATACTGTCCTCTACATAATGTGGCAGACGGTAAATCAGTCATTAAAACCTATTTTGTCTACACTTTCAATTAATCATTAACTTGTTTCAACCATGCTTAAAACAACCCAACAAACCTCATATTTTCCAAAGTGATACTCAACTATGTTATTCTTTTTTAAGTAAATCTACTCCTTCACTTCACCTTGTATTTCACCTTGTAGACAAAGAAGATGAAAATGAGGAGAAATCTCTACCAGACTTGGAACCTAGGATTCCTTTTGAAAAAAATGTTGTTGCTTTAGCCTTCACTAATGACAAGGATGGCGTTGTCATATTCACTTATGACTAACTACTTCTCATTGGATTTGAAACTTTTTCTAATGTTCAAAACTTGTTAAATTGCCATGTTTAGAATTTTTTATGTGATTTTATTGATTTAATGCAATAGTATCTATTTATTATTATTTTTCGTCTCACTTGGAAAAGGCACGCGTTCGTCTTGCTCCTTGTGCCTAGGCTCCAGGGACCATTTGCGCCTTAGGCGCGCTTACGCCTTTAATAACGATGGTTGCACCCCATTTTGCCTTATGCTTAACTTTTTATCCTTCTAATGGTCTGTGCCTAGGTGAATACAGAGTCTTTTCCTGCTTGTACTCAGTTTCTGTTTCCTTCCCTTGTCTCATTAGGTATATGGCAGAGCTCTTCAAGCTCCAGGGAAGGCCATTTCCGTTGTCACCTCTCGGTTGAAGGTATGACTGCATCTTCTAAATATTTCACTTCTAATATTGTCTGAGGCTCTGTGCGATGCTTTGGATGGTTTCACACTGGGACTAAAGAAAAGAGGGTGGTCTAGTGCGTGAGGCTTCCCTGATGTAGGGGTTTAGAGAGGGTTGATGTACACAGCCTTCCCTCATTTTCTTCGAAAGGCTATTTATGAGATTCCCAAGTTACAATTGAACAACCTTATCGTTGCGCCAAGGCTCAACCTCTTGGTTTCATATTGGGGGATAAGTATTAGAAACCTGTGTCCGTTCCAACAGAAGAGTACGTGGTCATTATTCTTTGCCACGTTCAACGCAGGTACTTAATGGTTTAATTGCATACTGACAAGCCAAATAAAGGTTTGCAGCCTCATACAAAATCCTAAGTTGTCTACACTTTTGTTGGATTTTTCGTACCACCTTTTTGGCATTGAGACCAAGAGAGAAATAACTGCAAAAGTTATATAGGAAATATGGTATGCACTAATTCCATTTGGGTTTAGATGTACCTATTTTGGGTGAGAGTCAAAAGGAAAAATAGATGAAGAAAGTAGAAAGATAGGTTTTATCGAGGAAACCTTGCCTTTGATTCAACATAAGTGTGTGTGTGTGTGTGTATATATATATATATATGGAGCTGATCCGTTGATAACGCTAGCAAACTGGGTTAAGTTGCTAGCGCGATCTGGCCGTCCACGCGTGATCTGTGGACGGCCCAGATCTTTTTTTTTATTTTTTTCAGTCCGTCCGCTACATTATGTTGCAGACGATATTTTGATGAAAATACCCTTTTAAGTCTGTCCGCTACATAATGTAGCGGACGAGTAGACATGCACTATTCTCTTTCTCTCTCCTTTCCCTCATTATGACATGTTTCTCTCTCTTTTGTCGTCAATTTCTTACTTTTTTTCTAAGTCTTCCTTTCTCCTTTCTCTCTCATCCTCCTCTCCCTTCCTTTCTTCTCTCTCTCTAGCAACAAGCATATTGTAGGGACTGTGAGGGTGTGTGTGGTGGTTGGTGGAATCAAGTCTTCGAGGCATGGAGATGAGGTTGCTGGGTATTTGCAAGCTTGCCGGAGTTCAATCTCACTTTGTCTCTCTTTGCCGCTTCGTTTCAACCTCCATGTCAATCTCATCTCTCCAACATTTAATATGTACTATTAGATAAAAAGGACCTAATTCACTTTTTTAATCCTAAACTCCATAATCATACCAAACCCACAAATCATTTCAGAACTTTACCACTGATGTTGTTCTCATTTCTCAAGACTTCACCATCTCATTGTCATAAGTGGGATTGAACAAGTGAAACACATGATCCTCCCTTTTACTCTCCACCACCTCCACCTTACCAACCTGTACTCGACAGAAACATCTACGGTATTCCCCTTGGCGACGCTTGAATTTCGATAGATGTGGTACAGAGGTGAGAAGGTACTTTTGGCGGTGAAGCCACCGCCGTGGAAGTAGATTAGCAACGGCCATCTGGGTTTGTGATTCTGGGCAGGTAAAGAGGTGAGAAGGTGCTTTCGGCGATGAAGCCGCCTCGGTAGGGAATCGCACCCTTGGATCTGTAGTCCTTGCCGAGCGTCACGTGGTCGTCGTTCTTTTGTGACTCGTCCTTCTGCTCGATCGAGGAGACGATTCGCCAGGCGGTGCAAAGCGAGTTGATGAGGTTCTTGAAGGCGATGGAAAGGAGGTTGCGCTCCTCAACAGTGAGCTCAGCAGTGGGGGTGGAGCCGGGGACGAGGCCAGAAAGCCCGAGTTAGCGGCGAGACTGAAGAGGGTAGAAAGCCTTGAAAAATAGAAGGATTACAGAGAGAGAGAGAGAGAGAGAGAGCACGAAAAGGTGAAAAGAGAGAGCGAAAAGAACAAAATTGCTTTTCTCTACATTATGTAGCAGACGTTTCGATATTTCCTTTAAGCTCAAGGTTATTTTTGTCAAGATATTGTCCGTTATATAATATAGCAGACGGACTTTAAAAAAATGTAAAAAAAAAAAGATCTGGGCCATCCACAGATCGCGCGTGGACGGCCAGATCGTGCTAGCAATTTAACACAGTTTGCTAGTGCTATCAACGAATCAGCTTACATATACATATATATATATATATATATATATATATATATATATATATATATATATATATATATATATAGGGGGCCGATCCCCATCGACCGGTGGGAAAATAACAATTTTCCCACCAAACCGCAGGTAAGAGCAGCGGTTGGGAACCAGCTACCACGTGGACGAAAAAAGGACGAAAAAGAAGAAAAAGGAACAAAATGGCACGAGAAATTCACCAAAATATCACGAGAAAATGAAAATATCGCGAGATAATGGGCATTAATGCCCAACCGCAACTCCCACACGCGGTTGGAATTAATGCCCAACCGCAACTCCTACATGTGGTTGGCATTATTGCCTTGTGTCCTTCTTCTTTCCTTTTTTTTCTTTCCTTTTTCTTTCTTTCTTCTTTCCTTTCTTTTTCTTTCCTTTTTCTTTCCCAACTGCAACTAAGAGTTGCGGTTGGCAATGAGTGTGTCCCCACCCCCTCCCCCTCCCCCGCCCCCGTGGCCCCCACCCCCTTCCGTGAGTGTGTCTTTCCTTTTTTTTTTTTTTCCTTTTTCTTTCTTTCTTCTTTCCTTTCTTTTTCTTTCCTTTTTCTTTCCCCCCAACCGCAACTAAGAGTTGCGGTTGGCAATGAGTGTGTCCCCCACCCCCTCCCCCGTGGCCCCCACCCCCTTCCGTGAGTGTGTCTTTCCTTTTTTTTTCTTTCCTTTTTCTTTCTTTCTTCTTTCCTTTCTTTTTCTTTCCTTTTTCTTTCCCCCCAACCGCAACTAAGAGTTGCGGTTGGCAATGAGTGTGTCCCCCACCCCCTCCCCCTCCCTCGTGGCCCCCACCCCCTTCCGTGAGTGTGTCCTTCTTCTTTCCTTTTTCTTTCTTTCTTCTTTCCTTTCTTTTTCTTTCCTTTTTCTTTCCCCCAACCGCAACTAAGAGTTGCGGTTGGCAATGAGTGTGTCCCCCACCCCCCTCCCCCTCCCCCTGTGGCCCCCACCCCTATGTCCTTTCCCCCACCCGTGAAGCCCCCTTCCCCCACGTGTCATTACCACCCTACCCCCCCACCCCCACGTGTCATTCCCCCCTCCCCCTCCCTACTGTTCACTCACGAACTTGTCTTCTTTCTTCTCTTCCTCTCTCACTTTTCTGTCTATAAAATCCCTCCTCCCCGAATCATTTCTTCCACTCTCCTCATTCTCCCTATCTCACCTACATACAAACAAAAAAAATTTACGCTAGAAGATCGGTGGATAACCGCTAGAAGATCGGTGGATTTTTTGTATAAATATATCAAATTAAAACAAGTAAGTATTTTTCAATTTGTTCTTACCAATTGATTGTTTAAATTGTGTTACGCTTAAATTGTTCTTACCACAGTATAATATTCGTGTTTAGGGCGTCAAAATTACGTTTTTACAAATCGGGGTATTACACTCGAAAGATTCCACAATAGCGATTTTTTAGGGCGTTAAAATGATAGTTTTTTCACGAATTTATAAAAAATAGCTAGAGCATGATTTTGCCAAAGTGCAAAAAAGAGACCCTAGGTATTTTCAAAAGATCTGTATCAGGTAAAAATTTCAGATTTTTTCAAAGACTGTAAAGGGGCTGACTGATACGGGGAACCTTGTAACTTCGCAATCTAATTTAAAATACCAAGCTAGCGCGATTTCACGCGAAACTTTTATGAGAACCCTAGGATATTGGGAAGTTCCATTCCCCAGGAATTCGCACCATTCCGAAGCTGTTAGCTATTTTTTTGGCCGAACGGCCTTTTAAGCGCTCGATCCGGACACCGGTTCGCGATTTTTGCGCGAAAGATCCGTAAAATACTTTTTAGATCAAGGATGAACTCAGGAAGCGTAAAATAGCATTTTGAGGCACTTTTGAGATTTTTCCTGACGCCAGGGGCATTTTGGTAATTTGCCACCCCGCGAGGGGTGTTTTGGTAATTTTCCCGCGCCAAGTTTTTCAAACGACTTTTTAGTCCAGAAATGTAAGTAAACCACCTGAAATGTTGTTTTGAAGCTGGTTCGGGGGCGTAATTGTCGCTAGGGGTGAAAACTTAATTAGACAGTTTTTTCACGAATTTATAAAAAATAGCTAGAGCGTGATTTTGCCAAACCCTAGGTATTTTCAAAAGATCTATATCAGGTAAAATTTTCAGATTTTTCCAAAGACTGTAAAGGGGCTAGCTGATACGGGGAACCGTGTAACTTCGCAGTCTAATTTAAAATACCAAGCTAGCGCGATTTCGCGCGAAACTTTTATGAGAACCCTAGGATGTTGGGAAGTTCCATTCCCCAGGAATTCGGGCCATTCCGAAGCCGTTAGCTATTTTTTTGGCCGAACGGGCCTTTAAGCGCTCGATCCGGACACCGGTTCGCGATTTTTGCGCGAAAGATCCGTAAAATACTTTTTAGATCAAGAATTAACTCAGGAAGTGTAAAATAGCATTTTAAGGCACCTTTGAGATTTTTCATGATGCCAGGGGCATTTTGGTAATTTGCCACCCCGCGAGGGGTGTTTTGGTAATTTTCCCGCGCCAAGTTTTCCAAACGACTTTTTAGTCCAGAAATGTAAGTAAACCACCTGAAATGTTGTTTTGAAGCTGGTTCGGGGGCGTTGGGGTGATAGTGAACCCCCAGGGGTATTTCGGTAATTTGCCGCTCAGAGGGGGCTATTTTGCTAGGAAGGATCCAGCTTAAAATTCATACCTTAAAATAACTTTTAATTCAGGAAAGGGTGTGAGACACCCGAAAACTTATTTTGTTCCGGATGTTCTGAACCTTGTGACGCACTGGCGATGACTGCCAGGGGGTATTTTGCATAAGTAGCGGGTGTTTTGGTAACTTTCCCCCTTTAAAATTTTTCCTGATATATTTGGTATATAATTGACGTAATACATTTAAAAACTTGACTTTAAAGCGGTTTTGAGGTGTTGGGGGTGTAGGGGCCATCGGGGGGTATATTGCTATATAACCACGTTGGCGCTAAATTCAGTGGGAACTAGCGTACTTAAGCGTTCGGAGTGGTGGGAAGTGAGGATTTGTTTTAATACATTGAAATAATGACTATTGCTAATGTGTTGGTAAGCTAGGTTAAAGATCCAGTTATAGTTTTGGAATGTAAATATTATGGACGCTAAGTTGGTTTATAATTATATTTTGTTCTTAGAGGTATGAATTTCAGCCCTGGACCTCATGATACATCAATCCTATACGATGACGATGACCACGTCGCGAGGCACGTATTTGACGGTGTCGATAGGGGTGTTTTGGAAACAATTCAAAGCACAAGTCACCTTGAAGAGTGGGTACTAAACAAGGAACAAATACAGCTATTACACCGTCAAAATTTAACCTTGTTCACCGATTGCGGGAAATGGTCTCGACACGACGATTGCCTTATATCCGCTCTAGTTGAACGATGGAGGAGCGAGACGAACTCATTTCACTTCCGGTTTGGTGAAATGACTGTTACGTTAGAGGACGTCGGATATATACTTGGAATCCCATGTCACGGCAGACCCGTTACTCTGAACGTGCCGTCTGCATCCATAGCGAATATGGCTAGGCAGTATTTTCCGGGAATTCCAAGGGCAGCTCTTACAACAAACGGCGTCAAGCTTAAATGGCTGAGAGAGCAGTATGGCGTGCTACCGGATGAATACACTCCTCATGATTTCGTGACGTATACGAAGCATTCCTTCTGTATATTATTGGAGCTATATTACTTCCGACGCATTCGAAAAACACGGTGCATCCGAAGTATATGGTGTTCTTGGAGGATCTTGAGGAGGTATACTCGTATTCGTGGGGTTCAGCTGTCCTTGCGCACCTATATCGAGCACTGCATAAGGCTACGAGAAACGGTGCCAAGTCCATTGCCGCCTGCCTGACTCTATTACAGGTATGAGCATTTATTTTCTTGGTAGGATCCTTAGTCAATATATTCGGGATTAATTACTAATTCCATATAATGTTTGCATTCACAGGTTTGGTCTTACGAGAGGCTACCCATGGGTCGTCCACAACCGTTGGTAGATTCCGATGAGACGTGGCCTAGGGTGTGGGCCTGGGGGCCTACGACCAACCGGAGGAGGAGACGGGTAGACCCTCACCACCATCTAAAGTTCTATCGGGGGGAACTAGAGATACTAGATGCATCCCAGGTGACGTGGCAGCCATATGGCAAGGTGATGCATCTGTTGGATGAGTGGTGTTGGCAACTTCCGGTGTCGTACGTGCTGGCAGGTTTGGTTCGGGTGCCGCTCATTCACTTCGAAGAATGTGAGTTTCAGATGCCCGATCGAGCTATGAGGCAAGCTGGCTGTCCACAAGGGATACCAAAACCCGCTGTAGACATGCGGCCATACAGGGGTGGTCGAGGGCCGAACTTCGAGGTGGCTGATGCCTTGATTTTGTTGGGTGACGAGGTGCAACAGTGGAATACCTGGCAGGAAACGTATGATAGCCTTGTATCGCTGAAGCACGACGGCATTAGTACTGAGGAATACTTACAGTGGTTTCTCAGGGTGACGCGCACGAGGGTGAATCGCCCTTCCCAGGTGAAGAAGACATCGTATGCGCCACGTGAGGTCTATGACCAGTTCTGGGCATTGGCCATTGTAAGTCATGCTAGTGTTGTTTGATAATTTATTTGCGCACCTTATCGACCATGCCTGAAATGATTAGCCATATTTTCTATGCATGTTTTTTAGGTTGACCAGGGCATTGAGGTGTTCAAGCAGCTGGAGTCGTTTGACTGGTTTGTCGCGCAGGCTCCTGACAATCTCAAGAGGTCCATTGAGAGGTACAAGACTGAAGTTCAAAACTTTAGTCTTGCGTACCGGGGTTACCAAGGGGAGCCGTCTAGTCGCCCTCCTCCTGACGCGTACGACTATCAGCCCCAGAGTCAGGTGTGGGAGCCGTCTAGTTGCTTGCCTCCTGACGCGTCTTCATCGCATAGCTATGAATTCTGGGAGCCGTATAGTCGCTTGCCTCCTGACGCATACGACTCTCAGTGCCAGAGTCAGGTTCCCCAAGTAGGAATCCAGGCCTCGCGCCCAAGCTTCCGGTCGGACAAAGGACAAGCGACGAAGCCATTGAGGCCGGACAAGATGGGTTGGATCGACCGGCACTACTTCGGGCATGAGCCTGTCAATTCAACAGACTTTCCCCTTGCGACATTCCTAAGTCATGAGGATATCAGAACGTTGGCGCCGGAGACAGATCTTTCAAATTTTGTCATGAACGCTTACATAGATCTGCTCCGGATTAGAGAGCAACATTTTAACCGTTCTGAATATTTGAAGCTTAACATGTATCCCACTCATTTTGTGGAATTAACGGTGAGGGAATTCACAGAATGGAGGCGAGGGGGCGGCAGGAGTAAGTGGAAACCAGGTCGAAACGTGTTAGGCATGATGAACGCAGACTATCAATGTCCCGCTGCTGATGCGAACCTTATCATGATACCTTGTCATCATGCAAACCACTGGTTCCTATTAGTTCTCCATCCAGCGTTCAGAACGGTTCACATATACGATAGCCTAAGGGAGGACGAGCCTGGACAGCTGCTGGCACAGATGTACAACGAGTACATCACTTTAGTGGTTAGTTTTTATTTTTTGACCTTGGCTCATAGTATATTGTTCTTGTTTCATAGGCTTGATTCTCGTTTTTATTGTTGGATGCAGACTACTGTCCTCTCGCTAGCGTGCGAACGGCCACAGGGGGACCCTTGGACGGTCGTGATGATAAAGGACCGACCAAAGCAATATAACGGTCACGATTGCGGGATTTACGTCCTCAAGTACATGGACTACATTGCTCGCTCGGAAGTGCTCAAACACTCCTCGTGGACTAGGAAGGATGCCTTGACGTTTAGATATAGGATAGCCTGGGAGCTGAAAAAGAATGAAGCTAGACGCCTTCATTACCATTATCCTGACGTGCGTGGCTAGCTGCTGTGATGTTACAAAAAACTGTACCAAAAAGAAATGTACATAATTTTTCGCATGCTATGAATTTGGCGCTAAAATGTGCGCGAATATACCTTTCATATGACGCATTTGAAAAAATTACACGGTTGGGATCATTACGGGCTGTCAGTATCCCTCGTTTTGATGGGAACTCGGTTTATAGCGTTTCGTCACCTCTCCGCTAGGGCGCATCTTATCGGCCCGGACCCTCGTGGTTGTTGAGGCTGTAAGGAGTCCGCTGTGGAGTGGTTGATGTGTGTAGCGTGAATTTTCTAAAAGAGCGGATGTGTAGAGTGACAAAAAAAATTGGGCCCTAAAGTGTGCCCGAATAGGCCCTTCCTAGGAAAACCCAAAAAATAATGTGTCTCGTTTTTCGTTGAAATTCTTACAAATGGGCTAACTAGCGTGCCTGAGGTGCAATGAGCGAAAAAAAAGTGACAAAAAAAATTACAACTTTTTTCGGAAGCTATCAATTGGGCCCTAAAGTGTGCCCGAATAGGCCCTTCCTAGGAAAATCCAAAAAATAATGTGTCTCGTTTTTCGCCGAAATTCTTACAAATGGGCTAACTAGCGTGCCTGAGGTGCAATGAGCGAAAAAAAAGTGACAAAAAAAATTACAACTTTTTTCGGAAGCTATCAATTGGGCCCTAAAGTGTGCCCGAAAACGAAGTTACCAAAAATATCAATAATCCACAAACCAAATCACAAATTAAAGATTCCACAAACCAAATCACAAATTTAAACATTATAAAAGTTCAATTTATACAACTGAAACATTAACCCTAACACTCTTCCTCATCATCGTCCTCCTCGACCATACTGCCAGGTTCGATACCTAACACTTTATAATGGTTTCTCTTGTCATGATCAGTCATCTTATTACACAACGCACACTTTCGTAATTTTTTTTGACCCGTTGCTTCTTCAATCGGATTCTTCATGCGTATTGCTCGTTTTCGCCCTTTTGTTTGAGAAATAATTGGATCAAAAATGTCGTCCTCCTCACCTTGTAGGTCAGTGCCGTCAATGACTGGCTGTTTGGCTCGATTGAATCTACCGGCTGGAGTCGTCCGAGTAGTCGGAGTGTCCACAGTTTCTGGTAATGCCATCCTAAACTGTGCATGCTTAGCCTTATCCCGTGCGGCTGCTTCAACTTGATACCTGTACCCATCAAATGTTGACGCTGCATCCATTGATAAACCGTGCATGATGTTACAAAGGTGATTATATCGCAGCGACTCAGATTGCTCGAAATCAACTGAAACATTGGGCACGTAAGGAATGTGACCGTGGACTCTATTGGCTTCCTTCGTCCACCGTTCCAAGATATACTGTGGAGGGATTTCACTAGCATTCTTGGCGCTCAAAACCCTCAACGCGTGTCGACAAAGTATACCTTTATGCTCAAACAGTTGACAGTTGCAATTAACCAACCCGGTGTCCTTACAAACTGCTACGGTAAAATGTCGTCTGTTCCTCGGAGCCGACGAAGAGCACGGATTGGCGAAATTCGTCACATTTGTCAAAGCATAAACCTTGATATCTCTGGTGGAATACTCGTGCAACTTTGTCATGCCATATTGATTCGACTTTAGTAGTTCCTCTTGAAACTGTCGAAACATTTCCTTGGTATAGACTTGAGCCGCATGAGCCTCTAAAGGTGAATAAAGTAGTATAGCTCTTTCTTTGTAAACTGTAGCCGCGTCGGCTTCTCTCTCACGGTACAATTGCCTGTCAACGGCTTTCTGCATCTCTAGTACGAACTCCGCTATACTTGAAGACTGGCCTACGTACCCATCAAAGAATGAATTCATAGCTTCGCTTCTCGAGGTCGTAGTCATTCCGGCTGCAAAAAACTTCTTGGTGTAGGCACCGACCCACTGTGTCTTGATCTCATACAACGATTGTAACCATTCATGATTGTGCAAATAGTAGTCATCCATTAACGTGGCCCACCTCTCCTCGAACACGTCTACCGTCAACGATTTCTTCACACATGTATTAAAGTCAGTCTTGAATGACGGATGGTTTGCATATACATTGTGAAGCCGTTCGGGATATTTGTTGCTTATGTGCCATGTGCACAGGCCATGGTGAGTATCTGGAAGGACCTTAGCGATTGCATTTTTCATTGCCAGATCTTGGTCGGTGATGATGGTCTTTGGAGGAATATGATACATTGCTTGAAGCCACGTTTCAAATAACCACGTAAATGACTCCTCCGTCTCATCCCTAAGCAGGGCAAAGCCAAACGAGATTGACTGATAGTGGTGGTTCACCCCGGTGAACGGAGCAAAAGGCATAGAGTACTTATTGGTGCGGTATGTGGTGTCAAACGTCACAACATCCCCAAAATTTTGGTAAGCAGCTCTAGAACGGGGGTCCGCCCAAAATATAGTACTAATGCGGTTCTCATCATCCAGTTGGAGACTGTAGAAAAATCCAGAATTCTCACTCTGAAGGCACCTGAAGAGATCAAGTGTAGTTTGAGAATCACTCTTACCGAAAGACTCTCTCCTCTGAGCACGAAGTTCATTTCGAAGGTCAACTTCGTTGAAACTCAACTTGTCAATCCCCCCAGCCTGGCTTGAGAAAACCCCCATCATCTTAGAAGGTGGAATTTTAGCCTCGGCCATTGTAAAAATCAGTTGTCTGTGTGCCGCGCTTATTTCTCGGTGTTGATGAATTTGACCAATCTTACTAGGGGTCATCAACTGATGATTATGGCTCAACTCCACTCCTGTCACAACCCAATGGTTTTCATTTTTTCGGTGTACTGCATACACATGGGCCTTGCAGCCGGTACCCGGAAATGTGTCCCGTTTTCTTTGTCTTGTTGTCCCTTCGTCACTGATCCGAACGACCGGGGGTACATGCGGTGCTCCTCTATGACACTCAAATAGTCTTGCACAAATTTGATCTGTATTCGCCCGTTTTCTAGTCGTCTTAGTTCTAATACCGAAACCTATCGTTTTCGAATATGCTCTATAGTATGCTTCAACTTCGTCCAGTGTTTGAAAAACTTGACCAACGTAAGGTGGATCAGAACCTTCACAAAAATTATTTCCTCCAGTTGCATCCATATTTATACTGAAATCTAAAAAATAAAAATTATATCATTCTCAACAAGTCATAGAATTAAATAAAAGAAGAATAAAATTTATTTAAACATAATTGTTGGAAATTTTGTATAATGTAAAATTAGCAAAATAGCCCCCGAATACGAAGGCAAATTACCGAAATGCCCCCGGGGGTTCATTATCACCCTAACGCCCCAAATCAGCTTCAAAACAACCTTTCAGGTGCTTTGCTTACATTTCTCGACTAAGAAGTCCTTTCAAAAACTTAACGCTGCAAAATTACGAAAATACCCCTATCGGGGATGCGAATTACCAAAATGCCCCCTGGTATCATAAAATCTGAAAAGTGCTTTGAAACGGGATTTTAAGCTTCCTGAATTCACTCTTTAAAATAACTTTTCAGGTGTCTCACACCCTTTCATGAACTAAAAGTTATTTTAAGCACAAATTTGTGTAATGTAAAATTAGCAAAATAGCCCCCGATGAGCGGCAAATTACCGAAATTCCCCCGGGGGTTCATTATCACCCCAACGCCCCATATGGCGGCTACACCACCGGCAGTCTCAAAACCGCTTTGCTTACTACTTTTTAAATGTATCACATCAATTATATACCAAATATTTCCTCCGAAGATTTTAAAGGGGATGCGTTAACAAAAATTGCCCCGCTACGTATGCAAAACACCCCCTGGCAGCCATCGCCCCAACAAATATCTCAGAACAACTGGAACAAAATAACTTTCCGGGTGTCTTACACCCCTATCCTATAACTAAAAATCATTCGGGAAATTTTTCAAGCCGGTTCAGTTAGCAAAATAGCCCCCGATGAGCGGTAAATTACCGAAATGCCCTCGGGGGTTCATTGTCACCCTAACGCCCATCAAACCAGCTTCAAAACAACCTTTCAGATGTTTTACTTACATTTCTGGACTGAAAAACTTGACACCGTAAAATTACCAAAATACCCCTCTCGGGGTGGCAAATTACCAAAATGCCCCTGGCATCAGAAAATCTCAAAAGTGCATTGAAATGTTATTTTAAGCTTCCCGAATTCATTCTTGATCTAAAAAGTATTTTACGGACTTTTCGCCCAAAAATCCCGAACCGGTGTCCGGATCGAGCGCTTAAAAGCCCGTTCGGCCAAAAAATTAGCTAACGGCTTCGGAATGGCCCGAATTCCTTGGGAATGGAACTTCCCAACACCCTAGGGTTCTCATAAAAGTTTCGCGCGAAATCGCGCTGGCTTGATATTTTAAATTACACTGCAAAGTTACAAGGTTGCGCGTATCAGTTAACCCCTTTCCAGTCTTTGGAAAAATCTGAAATTTTTACCTGATACAGATCTTTTGAAAATAACTAGGGTCTTTGTTTCGCACTTTGGCAAAATCTAGCTCTAGCTATTTTTTATAAATTCGTGAAAAATTTATTTTTGACGCCCAAAAAATCGCTATTTTGGAATCTTTCGAATGTAATACCCCGATTTGTCAAAACGTAATTTTGACGCCCTAAACACGAATTTTAGACTATTGTAAGAACAATTTAAGCGTAACACAATTTAAACAATCAATTGGTAAGAACAAATTGAAAAATACTTACTTGTTTTAACTTGATATATTTAAAGAAAAATCCACCGATCTTCTAGCGGTTATCCACCGATCTTCTAGCGTAAATTTTTTTTGTTTGTATGTAGGTGAGATAGGGAGAATGAGGAGAGTGGAAGAAATGATTCGGGGAGGAGGGATTTTATAGAGAGAAAAGTGAGAGAGGAAGAGAAGAAAGAAGACGGTCCGTGAGTGAACAGCAGGGAGGGGGAGGGGGGAATGACACGTGGGGGTGGGGGGTAGGGTGGTAATGACACGTGGGGGAAAGGGGGTTCACGGGTGGGGGAAGGGGGGTTCACGGGTGGGGAAAGGACATAGGGTGGGGGCCACGGGGTGGGGGGCAAGGGGGTGGGGGTCACGGAAGGCATAATGCCAACCGCGTGTAGGAGTTGCGGTTGGGCATTAATGCCAACCGCGTGTGGGAGTTGCGGTTGGGCATTAATGCCCATTATCTCGCGATATTTTCATTTTCTCGTGATATTTTGGTGAATTTCTCGTGCCATTTTGTTCCTTTTTCTTCTTTTTCGTCCTTTTTTCGTCCACTTTTCGTCCACGTGGCAGCTGGTTCCCAACCGCTGCTCTTACCTGCGGTTCGGTGGGAAAATTGTTATTTTCCCACCTGTGGGTGTGGATCGGCCCCCATATCCGTTACATAATGTAGCGGACGATAACTTACCGTCCGCTACATTATATAGCGGACGGTGCTAGCGCTGCTAGCGCTAGCAACGGATCATATATATATATATATATATATATATATATATATATATATATATATAGGGAGTTGATCCGTTGAGAGCTCTAGCAAAATAGGAGATCTTGCTAGCGCAATCTGGCTGTCCATCCCGAAGGGATGGACAGCCCAGATCCTTTATTTTTGCGGCGATGTCAGTCGTCTGCTACACTATGTAGCGGACAGACCTTTTTACCATTTTGCCCCTGCTCCCCCGTCCGCTACACTGTGTAGTGGACAGCTTTCTTGGACCCACATTGACAGCCAAAGTCATCCGCTAAACTGTCTAGCGGACGACTGACAGCCCTGACACAACTGACACATTTCCAGACGGGTCTGTACCTTCATTTCTACACACGTCAATGTTGTCGGAAATAGGAGATCTACACAGTATCGCGGACAGTACTTCTATACCCAAAAACTTCCTCAAGCTCCTTCAGCTACAATTTTCTTCTCTTTCGGACTCGCTTCCATTTTTAGCTCCCTTCAAGCTTCGAGTAACACTTACTTCAAGCTTCACTCAAGCAAGGTAAGTTTGCGAATGGTGAAGTTTTCTTTATGGATTGACTCGTAAAATATAATTTTATTTTGTTTGGACAAAAAAGTATAGATTTTTTTTATGTTCTAGAAATTTGTCACTGTATGTTCTAGACATGATGTTCATCAAAAAGGTGTAATTTGTTAACTCTAAATAAATTCATTATAGTTTAATTCAATTTTTTAGCATGATGAATTCGTCTATTTATCTTAGTAATTTTAATTTGTTATGTTCAATAAATTAATAATTGTTAATTTGGAGACACTTTCAGAGGTTATGCATACGGTATGTTTGTCATCCTAAATTGGTCTATTCGCCAAGGTAATTTTTAGGTAATATTTTCAGTTAGAAATGCCATTTGATTGTTAAGCGTAGTCTATTTCTACACAGGTCTTGTTTCACAATGTCTGAATTCGTGTCGAGCTCCAAGTCCCCGTAGATGCTAGTGATCCGTATCTAGGACGAACGTTTCAAACATTGGAAGACGAGGAAGAAGATGAGGAAGAAGCAGCTGCAGTGGACCTTTAGTTTTTTTGTAAAAGCCATCAAGATTGTTTGACATTTGTAATAATATGTAATATTTGATGAGATTAGCTTCTTATTACCGAAGACTGGAAGGTTATTTCTGATGGACCCATTCACAGATTAACTTTAAAAAAAAAAAAATTGGCTTGCCCCGTCCGCTACACTATGTAGCGGATGGCGCACCAGAGACGAACATTATTGGGATTGTAAAGTGTCCGCGGCACAATATAGCGGACAGAAAACTGTTGGTATGTCTTCTGTCCGCTACACAATGTAGCGGACGTCAAACTCTTATTAATTACCAATCAGAACGGCCTCTCTTTTTCCACCCGTCTCTCTCTCTCTCTCTCTCTGCCCCAACGTCTCACCCACCCGCGACCCCCTCTACGGCGACCGTCCCCATGGCTTCTGCTTCGGTAAACAAGCACTTCTTCAAGGTCATGGTGCTTGGGTTTCATACCGAACTTGTAGGCATCCCTCTTACTCTGTGTTTTCGT